>CM077096.1:136111019-137311019 GCA_039513925.1 Platanthera zijinensis
CAGGTATGTTATAGTTAGTTATCACATTTTCATTGCTAATCTTAAGTTATTTAAGACATACTAATATCTAACTATGAGGATTGCTATTGGTACTTAGGCAACCGTTGTGTCGGCGGGAAACCGGCCTATACGTTATTCGATACCGGTGCCTTACACTCATTTGTTTCAACGGACTTCATTAAAGATTTGGATGGAGTGCAATCCTTCACTGATATTGATCGAAGAGTACGCCTCCCAGACGGCTCTGAGATGACTGCAACAGCCAAGTGTGAATAAGAGATACTCATTGGGGGAATGATCTTTGATACCCCTGCCATAGTTTTAAGAATGCCGGAGTTCGACCTCATTCTAGGCATGGCATGGCTGGATTGGCACTACACAAGAATTGACTGCGCGGAGAAGCGAATCTACTTGTGACATGGGGATACCGATGTAATCTTCCAAGGTATAAAATTCACACCACGTTTATTATTATTTTCGATTCAGACCTTAAAAGCTCACATGAGAGAGATGAAGTTTACATGATATGTTTCGAACTGAAGGAGATGAATATAGATATGAAGGACGTGCGGGTCGTGCGAGATTTTCCCGAGGTATTTCATGATAATTTCAAGGTTTACCCCCGCATAGAGAGGTGGATTTTCAAATTAAGCTAGTACCAGGAGCCAACCCCGTCTCCAGGGCCCCTTACCGGATTGCCCCGATGGAACTCGCAAAGTTTAGAGTGCAGTTGCAAGAGTTAGTAGAGTTAGGGTTTGTTCTCCTAAGCTCATAACCTTGGGGAGCCCCTATTCTGTTTGTTATTAAGAAGGATGGAACCTTGCGATTATGTATAGACTATCGAGAGCTCAACCGTCTGATGGTATGGAACACCTATCCGCTACCTCAGATCGATGAGTTGTTCGACCAATTGGTAGGAGCGCATTGGTTTTCCAAATTGGATTTGCGTTCGGAGTATTATCAGTTGAGAATATAGGAGCAGGACATTCAGAAAATAGCCTTTAGCTCAAGGTACGGCTTGTACAAGTTCACTGTGACATTGTTCTCGGTATACGACCGGGACAAGGAGCCTACTCCAGAACTTTTCACCGGTGTTGAACGGAACAAAGGTCATCTTTGGAGGTTCAGTCTGAGGAATTACCAAAGGCTACGGTATGATTACTAACGTAACGTATCCTTTTCGGATGTAGCCTATGTTGAAGTATTGGAACACAATCTCATCAGCATAAGCCAACTATGCGATAAAGGATACGTGCTTGAATTCCATGCTTACAAGTGTTTGATAAAATCGGTTGACAACATGGAAACTATTTTATCTGGCACTCGAAGCAGAAATATTTTCTATTTAAATTTCGTCTGTATTGACTCCTCTACACCAGTATGCCTTTTAGTAAAAAGTAATACATCACTTGGTGACCAATGGCACAAGAGACTAGCACATAATAATTTCAAACTATTAATAAACTATTCTCTCAGAACTTAGTACGTGATGCCCCGAATGTCAAGTACGTTAAGGATAGCCCTTGTCATGCCTGTATAATAGGCAAGCAAACAAGGAGTTCATTTAAAAGCATTATAGGCAAGGATTCTAAAAGAAGCTTACAGCTTCTTCATTTGGACTTGTTCAGTCCACTGCAAGTTAGAAGTTTGGGAGGTAAGGAATATATGTTGGTTATTGTGGATGATTACTCGCGCTTTGCGTGGGTGTTCTTTCTAAAACACAAGTCAGATGCCTTCAATATTTTCACTAATTTTGTTTAGCAAGTCCAGAATGAATACAACTGCTCCGTAGTCAAAATCAGAAGTGACAATGGAACGGAATTCAAGTCTGGGTCCATGACGGAATACTGTGAAAGTAAAGGTGTCTTTCATGAGTTTTCCTCTCCTCGCATTCCACAGTAAAATGGAGTAGCTGAGAAAAGGAACAGAATAGTCACAGAGGCCTGTCGGACTATTGTGAGCGATGACTCAATTCCAGAGTACTTCTGGGCTGAAGCCGTCAACACCGCTTGTCACGTCCAAAATCGAGCACTCATCAACAAGAACCATGATCAGACTCCTTACGAACTTCTAAAAGGCAGGAAACCAACCATTTCATATTTTATAATCTTTGGCTGTAAGTGCTTCGTACTAAACAACGACAAGTATCACACTACCAAGTTTAGCGAGAAATGCTTTGAAGGTATTTTTTAGGTTATAGTAGCCATAGTAAGGCCAATAGATTATTTAATAGAAAAACTCTGGTGGTAGAAGAATCGATACACAATGTATTTGATGAGACGAGTTTGCTGCAAAGCAACTATTCTAGTGTACTCATTGAAGATGCAGGTACAAAGATAAAGGAACTCAGCCTAGATGAACCTACTGAAGATAAAGATGAAAAGTTCATCAAGATCACCTATACAACCCGATTGGAGAGGTAGATGATCAAGATGAAGAATTCATCCCAGCTAAAGATGCAACTCCAGTGGCTGAGAAGATACTAGATGAAAGGACTCTAGAGCTCAGACACCTGAAGGATCATCCCTTGGACCAGATCATAGGAGATCCCCGGGATGGTGTCAGAACTCGTTGAGATGCAGATTTTGCAGGAAGCAAAAATGACAGGAAAGCACTTCTGGGACATGCCAATTCCTAGGAAGAAGGCTTATCTCTTTGAGCAGCAAAAAGCAAAACTGTGTTGCAATCTCAACGGCCGAGTCAAAATATATTTCTGCTGGTAGTTGTTGTGCACAGTTGCTTTGGCTAAAAAACCATCTAGAGGATTATAATATGAAGGTCAAGGAACTTCCATTGTTCTGTGACTCCTCCAATGCAATCGCAATTGCAAACAACCAAGTCTCTCACAGCCGGAGAAAGCATATCGAGCTGAGATACCACTTCATCCGGGAGCATGTGGAGCAAGGGGATGTGGAATTGCAGTACGTGCCAACCGATTGGCAGGTTGCAGATATTTTCACAAAGCCGCTGGACGAGACCAAGTTCAATTTCTTCAAAATTTAACTTGGGCTACTGAACAAGGAAGATTAGGCCAAGGTGATCAGTTCAAAGGCTCAAGAATCAAGGATCTCCAAAAAAGTTCAGAATTTTCTCAAGTAGAAGGATAGCTCTCGAGAACTATACTTACTTCCCGAGAACTATCTGCCAGTTCTCGAGAACTAAAGATTGCCTCTCGAGAACTATCTGCCTGTTCTCGAGAACTAAGAAGCTTGCTTCTCGAGAACTATCTGCCAGTTCTCGAGAACCATCCTTGCTTCTCAAGAACTATCTTCCACTTCTCGAGAACTAAAGTTTTCCTCTCGAGAAATGGCTCGTCATTTTGACGATTTCTGCTAACTCTTCTATTTCGAAAACCTCTTGATTTCTGTCCTAATCCAAGGTTAATTAGACTCATAATTGACATTACTATGGTTATATATATCTATATATATATATATATTTATATATATATATATATAATATTTTAGAAATCTTAAATCAACCGCCATTTCAAATTCATTCTCTCAAACTCTTCATCTTCCGCCATAAGAAACTCTGTCTCCGCCACAGTCTCGCGCTTAGTCCGTCGCCACCGTCAGCTCTCATAGCGCAGCTTTCCAAGATTGGAGTCGACAGCGAACTGGTAGTCGCAGGAATTGCAGATATTTCAGACGATTTCCAGAACCATCTCAATCTTCTCGAAATCACCGCCCTCATGTTCGTTTTGACAGAACCCTGCATGATTCTTTTTCCTGATGTCGAGGAGTTCTTCAAGAATGCTAAGGTGAAAAGAAATGGTACTATTCTGAAGACTCAAGTCAGAGGGATCAAGATAAAGTTGAACAAGACAAGAGTTGCCCAGCTTCTGAGAATGCCCGTTGTAGATGAGGAAGATGACCTAACTTTGGAAGACTATGACAGAACCTACTCCTTCTGTGGAGTATCTGAGGAATTTCACTCTTTCAGGAGAAACCTTTTCACTGATGTAGGGAAATTTCTTGTAAACATTATTGGAAAAATCCTATGGTGCAAGACAGGGTCAATTAGTTTCATTACTAATGATCTATTTGGAGTAATGACAGACATTGTCTCAAGGAAGAAATATTAGTTTGGCATGATGGTGTTTGAGTTGATCAAGGACAGCATCCAAGCTCCCAAATTTACAAGGATAATATCTTTGATTTTGCGAGAGATTGACCCTGTTACCTTCAAAACCCCAAAGGTACAACAATTCATCACCTTAAGAAGATTTCCTTAGCCTCCATCCAGAGATAGGAGTTAAAGCTGAAGAACCTAAGGCAGATAGCTAAAGAAGTTTGAGCTTCTGTCTCAGAGGTGAGGACCCCATCTCCTCCTCTACATCATGTTGCTGAACCATCTGGTACAACAATTGAGGGGGAGCCTGCACTCTCTACCTCAGATATCAGATTTCCTACTACTCTAGCCAGATCTCCTTTAAGAAGCCTAGTGATATCTCAAGTCAGGAGCCCTGTGGCAGTCTCTCCAGTGCCAAACCTATTAGATGTTCCAGCCCAAGAAATTCTCAAAGACAAAATTGAAGCTATAGACATCATGATAGAAGAGGTTACCTCAAAAGAACCTCCTTCCCCCCTTTCCAAAGATCTCCCTAAAGACCCATCCAGATATCCCTCACCCCAAGCTACTCCTTCTCCCTCTCCATGAAAAGAATCAACTCCACTAGATACCACCCTTCTATCTGAAGAGGATGTGCAAGCCCCTGAGGAGGTGGAAGCCCCTCTAAGGAATCTTGATTTCTCACTTCTTAGATTTGTTGATGAGGACGGAGATACAGTTTCTCATACCGTAAGAGCCCAGAGCTTTGTAATACTTGAAGAAATCCCCCCATGGAAAGCTCCTCTTGTTGATCTTGTAGCCAACCTTAGAGTGGGGGGGGGTGAATAAGGTTCGACGCGTTTCTTGAAATTTAAGCGTTAATTTGTCCACAGAACCAGAGCTTAGGAAACTGCTGCAGAGCGTTGGGTAACCAATGTTCTGCGGTACGTTATTCACTCTTTTCTTGTACAAATTAGCTTGTGCGCACCCACGTGAAACTAGACTTATCATTCACAAGTAAACATAAGAGGCAATGATATGAAGAAAATATCTCATATGAATCATTCAGTCACACACAATGTTACACTTGTAATTAGGATTGATTTAAACATGTTTACACACAATACATACAACTTGGATCTCCATGACGCCGGAGATCAGAGGCGGTGAATAAGAATCTTGGGGTTTTCTATACCGACCCAAAACCCGGACCGGTTGGCTCTTCACTTTCTCCCCGAAAGGTCTTAGAGCCGCTCTTCACCTCCACACCCAGAAGGGTCTTAGAGCCGCTCTTCACTTTCTCCCCGAAAGGTCTTAGAGTCGCTCTTCACCTCCACAACCGGAAGGGTCTTAGAGCACCGCTAGATCCCCGATCTAGATGCCCCAAATCCCGGGACGATTTTCCACGGAATCCAAACCGGATTCCGACGACCTTCCCCGGTCGATTTCCCTTACCACTTACAACAAAAGAAGAAGAAAAAGATACAAAAAGAGATTACAAAATATATTCGTTAAAGTTTAGGTTCTCCCTCTTGAGAAGTTCTCTGGATGGATCTACGGCCGGTGCTTGTGATCTTCGATGGAAAGCACCCGGTCGCTAGACGTAGACGATGCGAAGCCTTGATCGCCGGAGTTCTTCGATCTCGAACGGGAGGAAGAAACCTTGCTTTTTCTTTGACGAAGACGAGTAGAACGGACGTAGGAAGACGGCCGACCTTGGTATTCCTGGAGCACTTCGTCAATAATCTCTGGAGGCTTAGGTCTTGAAGAAACGGCGCTGCTTTTTATACGTCTTGGAGAAAATAGACTACCGCCTGCGATAACTCTATCGCCGGGCGGTAGGTTCTCGCGTAACGCCTGCCAGCTGTCTCCACGCGTCTCCCGAAACGGCAACTATGACTGCTCATTAAGGAAACTGCCGTTTCAAGAAAGCTATCGCCGGGCGGTAATGGTTACCGCGCCCAGTCAGAGCGATAGCGCCATTTCGCCAAATAATTCTACCGCCTGCGACACGACTATCGCCTGACGGTTTCAAGAGAGCTATCGCCGGGCGGTAATGGTTACCGCGCCCAGTCAGAGCGATAGCGCCATTTCGCCAAATAATTCTACCGCCTGCGATAAGACTATCGCCTGAGCGGTAGGTACCATCGTCGACGATCAACCCCTTGACGCACGTCGACCGGATACCGCCGGCGGTAGCGTCCTGTCGCCGGGCGGTAGCATTTGATTGTCGACGATCCTTCCTTAGCTGATGATTGGGCCATCGACCATCGAACCGATATGCGTCGATCGAGATGTGTACCGCCGGCGATAGCTCCTTACCGCCGGGCGGTAGCGTCCTTTTGAAGCTCTTCTCCTTTCCTTTCACCTGTCAGCCTGCACACTCTATCACACAACCAATCTCATCAAATACAAGCAGGGAGTTGATATTCTCAAACCTAAGGAGTGTGAAACCATGTTCCAACACCTCTATCACCTCAGATTAATTCTACCACCCCTGCTCCTGTTGTTGCTGCTGTAATTGCAAATTCAGATATTCTGTCTAAGATAGAAGAAATGTTAGCTAACCAGTGGAAATATTTTGATGAATCTCTTCAGACTGTCAAAGATCAGGTTACTTCCCTTGAGAAAGAAATGAGCAGAGGCTTTGCAGAGATTCAAGCCAACACTGATTATCTCAAAGGATTGTTCAGAATTGGAGGAAAAGCCAAAGATCACACCATCACAAGCATTGGTTATGTCATGGACCAATATATCACCCTAGCAAACAATCAAATTCAGTTGGACAATATAGCTGAAGAAGAATGTCATGAAGGTATGCAATAAAGTTGGTACTTTCAAAGAAGACTCCATAGACCAGCTATCTGTAGAAATCAAAAAGGGGGAGACCATAGTGAAAGAACAGGTAGAAAAGCTAACTGCAAATGCAAAAAACTATCTAGGATGAGAAACTAACTGCAATCAGTAAGGATGTCTTAGAACAGATTGAATCAGTAAAATTCCATACATATGATACAGCTGTCTGGATGCACAACCAGATCTTCCCAGATTTTCAGGCTGACCCCAACTTTAGTCCTCATCACTTAAATCCTCTTGCTCAAGGTGAGTCTAGCCAAGTGCCTCAACCTCAAATGCTGACATTCTCCCCTAGACCAGAAGTTCAGGCACCTCCTCCAGCTTCCTATTCCCAAGTTTGGGATGACATTATTCCTCAAGATCTACCAGAGATTCACATCCCCAAGAAAAGGAAGTATGGGGAAGGTCCTTCTGCTAGCAAATCTGTTCCCCAGCCAGAGATAGAAAGAAGGAAAGCAAAGGAATTTGCTGAAGTTTGGAGCCCAACATCAAAAGCTTTAATTCTGGACACTCTTAAACTACTCATGGACTTTAATGAGAACAGTCATCTTCACTACAGCTCAATTGAGTGGGAGTTATATGAAATGTCCATGACCAAAAGGAGTATATATGATAAGGAATATGGAAAGAATAATCCTAAAGCTCCTCCAAAGCCCCCAAGGTACTATCCTAAGCCTTTCAGTTATCAGAGGAGGCAGTAGGAAAAGCAAGACAGGCAACAGCAAAGCAAAGGATGATTCATGATGTTTTGTTTTGAGAATTTTTTTGAGGAAATGGATGTTGATTGATTCTAAAACATTACTTATATATATAATTCCTAATTTTGCATATTGTGCCTTTAATTAATCTTTCTTTGCATTTATATTCAATTTCCTTTCTTCCAGTTCTTTCTTTATTATGATAATTCACCTTAGTATAGAGGGTTCTGACTTCTACAAATAGGGGGAGATTGTTGGGTATTGCATCCACAAAAACTAAGATTTGCATGAAGTCACCCTTGAACTAAGATGAATTTAGTTGTATTTGATATCCTTGTTCTAGTTGAATATTTGTTGATTCTCAGTGCTAAGTGTAGACCAATGTCAGTCTATAGTGGGTCAGGAACACATGACCATACAGTGTAATCCCTCACTGTGTGATCCAAAGTGTTGACACATATGTAGCCTCTCAATTGGGATACACTTCATGTTCAAACATTGGGAGCATGGGATGAAGACAGGACAAAAATATAACATTCTCTAAAAGTCTTGAAAATTATCTAAGTCAGTTCTCGAGAAGCAGCTTCAGAGTTCTCGAGAAGTGTAGTTTAGTTCTCGAGAAGCTCTCATAATTCTTGAGAAGCTTAACTACTTAGTTCATGAAAAGTCTTGACAAATTCAAGAAATTTTCTAAGTTATAGTTCTCGAGAAGTCCTCTTTGTTCTCGAGAAGTCTTGGTCAGTTTTTGAGAAGCCTAAGGTATAGTTCTCGAGAAGTCTTATTTGTTCTCGAGAAGATTGGCTTCAGTTCTCGAGAACTGCCAGCTCAATTTCTTGAATAATCAGGATATGCCTCAGAAATTTTTCTAAGATAAGTTCTCGAGAAGTCTTATTTAGTTCTCGAGAAGTCCTCCCTCAGTTCTCGAGAAGTCTTCCTCTTTATTCTCGAGAAGTTCAGAAAAATTGTCTAAGTGATTGTTCTCGAGAAGTTCAAGAACTTTTCTAAGTTAAGTTCTCGAAGAGTCAATTAGTTCTCAAGGACTAAACCTTGTGTTCTCGAGAAGTCCAAATATTTTCTATAGAATTTAGTTCTCGAGAAGTCTTGACAGTTCTCGAGAACTCAAATCCCAGTTCTCGAGAATTATAGCCACTTCTCGAGAGCTAAGTCGATTTTCAATAAATTTTTGTTCTAATGCTAGAACGGCCGAAATTTCAAATACCTCGACGTGATTGGTCCACGTGTCATAATTAATGTCTTTTCTAGCCGTTAAGGGTAATCCTATATAAAGTCTTTTCCCTAAGACATAAACCTAAGCAGAATAGAAAAGAAGAATCTCTTAAGAGCAGATTCCGTACTTTCCTAAATTACTGGTTCGGCCGACTTTTCTCAAGAATGACATCTGAAGCCGCCGCTTACGTCAAGATCGATCTCTCTACATTCGATCTAGAAGATCTGCTGATTAAGGAATCGGTTTTCTCTCCTTGATCGAGTAGATTCAAGTTCTCTCAGGTCAGATTTTCAAAGGATCTTATTTTACAAATTCTTAAAGAGCCGCATCGATTCAAGAAGAAGACCTTGATACAAATTCTTTCAGATCTGAGAAAATTTCTATTTGTATTTTCAATCTCTATTTGTAAATCTTATAGGAGATTATTCTCTGAGTGTAGGAGCGTTGTGCTCCGAGTGGTAGGAAGTTTTTATCTTCCGAGTGTAGATCCGTTTGGATTGAGTTTTGTAAGAACGTGGTTCCGAAGTGTAGGATTGGTTTGCAATCCGAGATAGTGGAGTAGCTGAGTCTAGTGATTTGCTAGATCGGTGAGGAAAGTGGACATACCCAAGATCGGGGAACCACTATAAATCTCTTGTCATTTATGTGATTGCTTGCTTACTTATTTGTGCTAGTTGCTAAATTTTTTTATTCCGCATTAGACGCACTCACCTATTCACCCACTCTAGGTGATTTAGGTAAACAACTTACATCTTTCAGTTGTTGTGGATCCAACACCAGCTTCAGGACTACCACCTAAAGCTAAGTAACACTACATTATTTTTTGATTTTACAAGTGCAATCTCTTTTACTAGGAATCCTGTCTCTCATAACAGGACTAAGAACATAGAGATTAGATATCATTTTATTAGAGAGCATGTGGAAAGTGAAGACATCACTCCTAAATTTATCCCCACAGACAAACAAGTGGCGGACATCTTAACTAAGCCACTAGATGAAGCCAAATTCAACACCTTCAAATTTGAATTGGGTATGTTGAATTTAGCCCAGCTTTAGTATATCTCCATATAGCTTGTGCTTTGTTGCAGGTATGTTTAATCCCTGCAGGATAAATAAAAGAGAAATGGACTAAGTACCCAGGTGTTGAGTGCACTGAGAAATGCACTGACATCGTGTGTGCTGAGTTTAAGTGCTCAGGCATAGAGTGCATTGAAAGGATTACTTGCATCAAGAGCATTAAGTGCTTTATGTTCACTCAACATATGCTACTAGTAAGTCTATTTTGCAGCTAAGTGTCGGGATCAATCCCAGCCATTGTTTACTTCGTGATCATAAATAGGTACGCACCTCTCCACCTTCTAAACTAGAAAATACTATAAATAGAAGGTTGTGTGCATAAAACAAAATACATTGTTCCTATCCCTTCTCTGCCCTTGTGACGAATCAATGGAGAGCTTTGAAAATCTACTGCAATTTACTGAAGAGATGGCACAAAAGAGATTGGATTTCTTGTTTGAGGATTTGGAACTAGTCCAAAATGGATTCAAAGATACGCTAGAGGATGTTCAGCTTGTTATTTACCTGCTTAGGGTCGCTGACCTAGAGTATGTTCTGTCTGAGCCATGTATGCTATGGAAAAGAGAAGTACATGAGTTATACACCCCTGCTAAAGTTGACTGCTCATCCCTCAAAATTAGGTCTATCATCAGGGGTAACAAGGTTAAGAAAACCTCCAAAATGCTGAGCAAGTCTCTACTGCTGCCTAAGTTCAAAGTTTCTGATGAAGAAGATGAACTCAATCAGGGTGATGTCAAAGATGCTCTTAAGTAGTGTGGACTGTAAAAACACACCACTGGCTCTATCCTGAGAAGAGAACAAAATCTCAAAGGGAAATTCCTTGCTGATTTCATTGGGAAGGTACTAATATTCAAGACTAACTCCCATGATAGAATTTCTAAGAAAATGTTTGAGTTAATGGTTAGGGTTATCCTTTCAAAAAAGACTTATTAGGGAAGAATATGTTTTGACATTATTGTAGAATGTCTCCTAGAGCAAAACCAGGGTAAAATTCTGTCTCTGTTTCGGCTGAAGAGTGTTCCTGGGATCCTTAACCTAAGGCTAGGAAAAAGAATCCATCACTTGAGGAGGATGGATTCTAAGATGCTTGAGAGGTGGGAAAGAGTTTTGCAACCACAACAACAGTCAACCTCAATGAAGAAGAAAAAGGCCATCACAGTTCCAGTGGAATTAACAGCTAGCAGCTCATCAAAATAGGATGAGGAAGAGCCTCATGATCCTTAATTTTCTCATTCTACTGAAGAAATAAGGAGAGACACAAGTGCTATGGTATCATTTTTTTCTGAGCATGTAGTAAGGATTCAAGTAAGCAGGACTTAGGCTGAAGAACTTGATGTTGAGGAGGCAATGAATATACCTCCAATTGAGGTTGCTAAACAGGTTACTGAAGAAATAGTGAACAAGATTTCTGAGGAGATAGTAGAGGAGACTGTCAGAACTCTAGCTCCAAATGAAGAAGAAACTGCTCCCAAAGATCAACTTCCATAAGGTGAATACAACCCTCAATGTTAGGGGGAGCAACTTCTAGAGCATGTGAAGGAAGAAGCTCTTGCTGAGGGGGAGAAAATATAGATTCTACAGAAGATATTTAGCTTCCTCTTATGAATGAACAACCTATAAATACCATCACAGTTGATGCCATGGATATCCATATGGATATGGCAGAGATTGAGGGGGTGATTCAACCTTAACTCCCTATTCAAGGCATAGTTTATAATATAGAATCTTCAGAATCAGATAAGGGAACTGTTGCTGCTAATAACATGGAAACTCAACATTCTTTAGAGTTTGAAGTGGCCGACTATGCTTAAAGAGAAGATCTAAGTGTAGATTAACCATGCTGTGATGAAGGAACATCACATCAAGCTAATCACATGTCAGGCACCTTCCTAGCCCAACTAAAAGGATTGTTGGATGACCAGAGAAGGCATCTGGAGAATTTTGTCGATGACTCAGTTAAGAACCTCATGAATTAGTTATCAACGGAGATCAAATCTATCAGATTCGAGGTTTATCTGCTAAAGGCCCATACTATCAAATTCTTCTAAAGAGTAGCTCCTATAGTTCACTTTACTTAGTGTAAGTTGGAAGAGCTCGACACTCTTCACAATGCACTTATGGAAAATCAGAATATTCTTTCTAGAAACATGCTGGTAGTTCACAATATAGAGAAGACAGATGGAAAAGCACAAAATAATTCTTGAAAGAAGAATGGATGCCTGTGCTCAAGTCCTAGATGATCATCTACACAAAGTCAAGGACCATGACACTATTGGTATAAATTACATAGATGCACAACTGACAAAGGCCAGCACATCCCTGACTAATGATGTCTCTGAAGAAGTCAAAAAGGGGGAGAAGGGTGTCATAAAGGCGATCACTGGAAATGCTACATGGACCAAAAATATGCTAAGGGGATCCTTTGGTATTGAACATCTATCATTTTATAATATCCCTATTATTCCTGATCGGATTCATCAATAACTGCAATAAGGGAATTATGGTACCCAATACCCTAATCAACATGCAGAACATTATGATTCCTAACAGTATGACACTCAGTAGTATAATACTCAAGATGGATCACAGTGGGCAGATCGTTCTACAACAACTGACATTCCTACAATTCCAACATTCAGCCTACTATTGACCAAGTGATAAGGGCAAATGGAAAATTTGTTGTTGAGGATGTAGAAGAGATCAGGATGAGTAAGAAGAGATACAGGGAAGAGTTGGAAGCAAGGCTTGATTTTGAATAGTGGAGTCCTTAATCAAGGATAAGATTTCTATCTGTCTGGGATCTTGTCAAGAAAAAGAACACTGAAAGGGGAAATCTCTAAGACTCCCTAGAGTTGTACAAGCTAGAAAAAAAATGAAAGGGACATAAGAAAGTTAAAAAAGGACATGTGGCTATACACTTTACCACCAGATATTGTGGAGCCTGTCAAGTATTTCCCAAAACCATACAGCTACTTCCAGAGGTAGAAAGAAAAGAAGTCTGAAGAGAATGCAGAGAAAGTAGCCAAGAAGCCAAGTAGGAGCATAGTGATAAGAGAACCTGAAACCTAAAAGTGTTTCCTATTTGTCTTAAGGGCTGTATGAATTATATTTTGTCTTCTGCAGATTATAAAAACAAACATTCCTTCTAATTAATGAAAATAATATGTTTGGATGTACATCCATTATTTTTATCTTATAAAATGTTTAATATGTTGTTTATGTGATGGTGTATATCATTGTCTAAGGTTTTGACTTCTTTAAATAGGGGGAAATTGTTGGGTCCATTGATCACAATGTCCCAAATTTGAAGAAGGCCTACAGGATAATGACATACACATATTTGTTTCTGATGCATGCTATAAGTTATTTATATGTAGGTGGTCACTTCTTACACTGATTAGACAGGTTGTCTAAGTAACAATGACAGGTGGACACAAGGAGGCATGTTGGCAAGGCTAAAATCAGTCTAAGTCCACAGTCATTGAGTTAAGGTAGTTCACTCAATGCCAGATGACCAGAAGTGTTGAGTAAAGCTCAAGCAGTCAAAGCCTCAGTATTGTCAAGGCAGAAATCTGGTTAAGTCCAGAATCATTTAGTGAAGGCAGTTCACTAGATTCCTAGAGCCAGAAGAATGAAGTAAAGCTCAAGTAGTCAAAGCTGCAGAAGAATTTGCCAAGAAATCTAGCTAAGTGCAGAAGAGTCGAGTAAAGACAGCTCACTCAATGCTGAAAGAGCAAAGCGTTGAATGGCGCTCATGATGTCAAATCCACAGAAGATGTATACAAAAAATTTGTCTAAGTTCAGAAGCGTAGAGTGAAGGCAGTTCACTCAACGCCAACTCAACAGAAATTCAACTAAGTAAAGAATCGTTGAATGAAGGAAGTTCACTCAATGCCTCGACAAGATGATAGGCATAGGAAGAAAGCGTTGAGTGAAGACAAATCACTCAACGCTTCCATATAGAGAAATTTAGCTAATTCCAAATGCGTGGAGTGATGAAGGATCACTAAACGCCTAATCAATTAGGTCTTAAATGTAAATATTCATTGAGTGAAGACAACTCACTCAATGCTTCCACATAGAAAAAATCAGCTAAGTCCAAATGCATTGAGCGATAAACGATCACTCAACGCCTAATCAGTTAGACAATAAAAGTCTATATTCGTTGAGTAATGACTGATCACTCAACACCTGGTGTTTGTAGAAAACTGACTAAGTGTTTTGGCATTGGGTGATAAGCCTTTACTCAATGCCTATGCTAAATTTTCTGAAATTGACTAAGTCCACAGGTGTTGATGTCAGCAAAAACTCCAATATTGCGGGTAGTCTACAGTACACGACAAATGGCACTGCTTGCCTGTTGTACAACATTTAATGCAAAAGTAGAGCTGTAGCTACCAACTTCATGTTGGCCCAATGCTCAAAGAGCCGTTGGACAAAGGGATAGAAAAAGAATAGATCAGTGAAAAGAAATTAACTTTTGAAAAAGTGCAGAACTCCAAATTCTTCCTCTCGACTGAGTTGCAGAGCTTAAAGGAGGAGTTCATTCTTCTATTCTGAAAGTTCAAGCAAGATAGTTGTTGATCTACTCATCTTCAACAACAAAGTTTAGAGAGGATTCTCTCTGAGTTAGAAGTTGCAGCTCAAGCAAGCCATAACTGCAAAGTCTTTACAAACCAAGTTTAACTACTCCTGAAGATATTTTAGTTGAGGTGTGAAGAAAGGAGGACATAGTTAATCTTTGTTCAGAAGGAAAATCAATAGAGACACTTGCTCTAGAGTCAAACATCATCAACAAACTACAATTCTTTTGTAGGATCTTTTTGATCTGAGTGTAAGCCTAACTTATAAAGGCTGAGTGTAGGATCTTTAAGTAGATCTGAGTTGTAGGATTCAGTTGTGAATCTGAGTGGTAGGGCTTTTGCCCTCAGGTAGGATCTAATTCAGATTTAGGGTTGGAGAGTTATTCCCTCTGAGTTATACGGCTATCCTCCTAACATGAGTTATAGGAATTTGAATTAAAGTCTGAGGTAGGGCCTGGTAGGCCTGCATGGTTGGAGATTATATATCTGAGGGGTAGGGCTTTTTTCATGAGTTATAGGACTTGGAGGAGTCTAAGAGATCCTAAGGGATCTTAGTTGTAAGCTTATTGAGTTGAGGTTAAGGAGTTTCCTTGTCTATCAAACTATTAGAAAGGTAGGAGGGATAGTGGATGTACTCATAATCTGGGGAACCACTATAAATTCCTTTGTGCTGTGTGAGTAATCTTGAAAGCTAACTAAAAGTAAATCACAACTCATCAAGAACAGGGAAAATACTTAAAAAACCTAAAATCCTATTCACCCCCCTTAGGTGTTTAGCTTCTCTTGAAACAAAATACTTTCAATGACACTTCCCTTCCTTCGCAAGAAAATTCTTCTTTAGTGTTGAAGAATTCGAATTATGGTATTACTTAGGTCTCACCTTAGTCTTCATTGATTCCTTGGCTTTGCCCTTGCCTTTATGCACCATCAGTATGGGTCTAACAGGCTTTGCCTTCTTCATGTTATTCTCGGAAGTTCTCAACATGCCTAGGAGTCTGGGCAGTGTCTTGTCTATCTCATTCATATTGTAGTTTAGGACGAACTACTCATATCTATCAAACAACGATTGCAGGATCAGGTGAGTGGCCAACTCTTGGCCTAAGGGAAAACACACCCTTTAGAAGTTCTCTATATACCCAATCATCTTGATTACGTGAGTTCAAACTAAGTATCGAGCTCCCATCTTATACTGAAAAAGTTCCTTAAAGACGTCGAACATTTATAGTCAGGCTTTCCCTTGAATATTTTCTTCAGGTCCTCTATCATCTCATGACCACCCAGGGACACATGTATCTTTTGAAGCACAGAGTTCATGGTTGCAACCACAAGTCCTTCAAAGTCCATGAAAGTGAGGATAGATACAACTCTAGAGGGAGGGGGGGTTGAATAGGGTAATCAAAAATATGACAATCTACTCAACTCCCTTAGGGTAAATTTGCGGAATAAGTATATAGATATATGAAACCCTAGAGCCTAACACAAAGTGAGGTGCACAAGAGAAAGCTAATTGTAATTACAGTTTAAGCTTTAGTACTAACACAGCAACTAGCAATCCTAGTTAATTCTACTAACAACCACAGTGCAGTAATTAAAGTAAGCAACACAGACAACACAAGAAGATTTATAGTGGTTCCCACTCAATAGGTACATCCACTCTTCTACCACCCTGGTAGGAATCCACTACAGGTTTTTGTTCAGGTGCCCTGTCACCAACTGATCTTATTCAGGTAGATCAAGTAAACCCTTTGAGCTTTTTATCAGGAGCTCAAAATCCAACACAGGTTTTTGTTAAGGTGCCCTGCCACCAAGGTTAACTTTTGAAGGGAGTAATAACCCTTTGTACAAGAGGTTGAGAGAGTTATAATGTCTTCTCTATTGTTAAACAAAATTAGAGAAGCTAGTGGATTGCATCGAGCTATAGAAAGCTCTGAATAAATCAAAGCTCCCCCTGGCTTAGAGAATATCTAGGAAGAAGCCTTGCTTCAGGGTGCAGGTTCTCTTCAGAACTCTTGACAGAGAAGATCTGAAGTCTTGAAGTTCTTGAAGGAGCAGCTTGAAGAAGACTCTTTGATATGGAATGGATGTTCTTCTTCAACATCTTTTCTTTCTTCTTCTTCTTCTACTTGAAGCTCTGAGTATGAATGTTCCTGTAAGCAAGATGAACTCAGGATTGAAGAAGAGAGTTGTTCTACACTTGTTCTTGTTGTTGAATATGTAAATCTGTGTATCTGTATATCTCTATTTATGTCTTAACTGTATATTTCTTTCAATAGCTCTTTATATATCAGCCTTTGTAATGGCTTCTAACTTTCTCTTGTTTTGAATCATGTCTTCTTCTGAGATCTGTAATCTAGGTTGCAAATAACACATAGTACAAATAGCCTGCAGAAGGACATTCTATAAAGAAATAAAGCTTTCTTAGAAGCTGCTTATCCATTCTACAAGTCCAAAAGATATTAGAGAAAGTCACATCAAAAACAAACTCTTTACGGCCAAAGAAAGACATCTGTGTCTAATGGCTATAAAGGATAGCATGGCAGATAAAGCACACAGATTTGTCAACTAATAGGACAAAAGACTTTGTCAGATAGAACTTGACTTATGCATAAAGAATGAGGCAAAGATTGCCTTGATATATAAGCATAAAATCAATGAAAAAATCTTTAATAAAATAAGCCAAGTATATAAGAAATAATTCACAGAAGAGAAAGAGTACAATATCTCTAAATGCAGACAAAAATATAGTCGAACGAATCACGACGATCATCGAACTATCAGAGCAGTTAGTTGACCTATCAGAACAGATAGTCGACCTACAAGAAATCTGTCGGGACAGAAAAAGTCGAGCAGGACTCGACGATCGACGATGTTGAGACCACAGATCATCGAGCTTAACAGAGATGAACTAACTCAGAGATATTCGATCTGCTGTCTGACGATAGTCGATCAACTGATAGACGATAGTCGATGAACTGATAGATGATATTCGAGCGGCGTTCGACCATAGTCGAACTAAAAACACTTAACAATATTTTCAATCTGGATAAACAACAACTCTACAAAACTGATAGGATCTAACCTAAATCTAACCTTTGACCATAGATAAATCTTGGGTCAAGTAACTAATTGTGAAGACTTTACTCAAATCAAAACTAGGGTACCAACAATCTCTCCCTATTTTGGTCAAGTCTCTCAAAACAAAAAGAATGCTATAAATAGATATAAAAACAAGAATAACCTGTTAGGATAAAAGTGTATCATATCATATCAATAAGCAGCATTTCATATCAAACATAAAATCAAACAATCAAGCAAAACAGACTGTCAATACAAATAAATTAAACAATATTAGAGTCTGGTTTAGAAGAGAAAGAAACAGGAAGGAAGGTAATTTTCCTATTAGGATCAAGAGCATCCTTCTTTGAAATCTTCAAGTCCTGTTCTCCAATAATCTTAGATTCACTTACTCTGGGAAAAATAGCCTCTGGATGCATTTCCATATATATTGAGGCATCAAAAACTTCTGGTCTGACTTGATATCTGTCTAGTTCCTTTTCTCTGAACTTTTACCTAGTTGTTAAGCCTGTTATGTCTTTGCCTTTAGCTTTAGCTTTTCTAATTTTGGCTGATCCAACTAACTCAAGAAATATTGCCATCCTGAACTCAGGATTAATCTCTTGGCTTTCATAAGCATTTTCATCAGCTGGATCTAGAGGCTTTATAGTCTTGAACTTTGTAGAAAGCTCTAACTGACCTGCAGCTGGTTCTATGTCTTCTTGAATAACAAGAGATGATGGTGGAGCAACCTTTGTAAATTTCTTGCTTGACTTGTCAGAGTAAATTACTCTTTTTCCTTTTAAATCTACTTGCTTAATCTGAGCTGTCTTTTTGCAGGGAAGAATTTTGCTCTCCTTAGAAGGTGAAACTTTTCTTTTAGGTGAAGGAGGAGGAGAAAATGTTGGTTTCTAATTAGTCATCTCCTTCACCTTCTCTTTAGGTCCAGCTACTTGTCTTTGTTGGCCTGAATGAGATCTGTCCTGGTAACCTGGGTTTCCTCTTATCTGATATGCCTGAGAAGGTGTAAATCTGGCTGGAGGAGCTGAGGGATTAGAAGATACATTCCCTGAAGCTCCTACACTAGGATGAGGAGGAGGAGGACCTCTAGGAGTCCACTTGGGAGCTGGAGTATCATATCTTTTGCTCTTCTTCCTCTTCTTCTGCTTATTTCCAGACAATCCCATCCAATGTTAAAAATCATTAGAGTTGGGGTCAATCCCTTTCAATATATAATAGGTGAGGTCATTCTCTGGATTTGGAGGAGGTGGAGCTTGACCTTTCCTTTTCCTTTGAGCAATTTTCCTTTTATTGGTTCCTTCAGAATCCTCTAAATCTTCTTCATCATCAAAATAAGATGACTGAGGTTGGTCATATGGATCAATGATATCTTGAACAGCTTTTTCTTTAGCTTTTAAAGCAGCCTTTTCTTTTTCTTCTTCTATGGCATCCTGAGCCAATAGGAAATACAGATCTAATTCTGGAGTATCATCCCATACAGTCGATTTCTCTTTTGAAACATTTGTAACTGTCTTGAGGACCAGTTCTTCTGCAGTAGGTTCTTGAGCATCTTGAGCTTGATCTGTAGCCAAAGGGACACAAAAATTTTCTAAATGGTATAGAAACATCCCTTCAAGGTATTCACAAGTTAACATGTCAGTCAATAGGTCAGTGAAATGAGTAATTGTATTACCTGCAGAATTTCCTAACTCCCATAAGTCATCTAGGTAGGAGGTAATGACTCCTTCTAGATACATTGCAACAATAAGACTAGATGATTCTTCAATACAAACACTTAAAGCAAATTCAGCCTTAGTTATAACTTGAGCTTCTGGAGCAACAGCTGTGTCTTGAATTTCAGGTTTATCTGGAACTGCAACTGATGTTGTAATCTCTGAATCTGCAGCTGTATGAAATTCATCTGATGGTGTATCTTCTGGAACTGCAGCTGAAAGAATGACCAGTGGAAGTCCTGAGACATCTTCCTGGAATATCTCCCCCTACCTGACTTTAGTGGGAACTGAACTAAGGCCCCTAAGAGAAGAGGGCTCAGCAGAATTTGAGAGGGCTGTAATGGAGGATATAAGAGATGAAATGGAGGCAACAAGAGGGGAAATTGCTTCTTCAATCATTGATTTGATTGAAGGTGTAATTAGCTCCATGATGCTTGCAATGAGAGCTGGTGTGATTTCAAAAGATGTAGATGGGGGAATCACAACAGATGGATGAACATCAGTGATGATGTTCTCCTGATGAGATGCAGGGACATGAACTGGTGATGGAGATGCAGATGTATGAAGATCAATATGATCTTGATGTGAAATTGGTGACTGAGGTGGAGTTGGAAGTGTCTCAGTAACCAACGGATAAATGCTAAGATTTTAAATCTCAGCAAGGTGTGAAGGAGTTAGTGATGCTGGTGGTGATGCATGGAGAATAATAGTGGATGTTGATGGTACTGTAATAGAAGTGGATGGCAATGCAGATGCAGATGTAGATGGAATGGGGGAAATGGAAGAGCATCCTTCAATTAGGTGGGGAGTGACTGGTACTGTCCTTGTGTTCTCAGATGGAACAGGAGCAACCCCAGTAGGTGAAGGCTTCTGGATATTCCTTCTCCACTTGATGAACAGAGTGGGATCAATCTTCTAGCTTGCATTGATTGATGTTGAGACTGTTCCCAACAGCTAAGGATACTTCTCTCTTAGAAATATCCCAATCACCCTACCAAGGGTTACCTTTTTCTTTGAATTCTTTTTCATGATTAAATCAAAAACTATTCCAGCCTAATTTATTGCTTTCCTGTTAGCAATAGCACACATTATAGCAAACTGCTGCCTGATAATGTTATCGTGCGCAGAGTGCTTTCCCAACAGCACTTTCCCTACTAGTTCTGCCAAGAACTTGATCTTCATTGGGAAGCTTACCTTCAGCAACTTGGAAGGAATGCCTTCAGCATGTCCTTGCTCTAATAGCATCCTACTATACTCTTGAGTATCTTGATCATACTCTTCTTGACCATTGATCAAACCAAAAATCTCAGTTAAGACGGCAGGAGTCAAAATTACCTCCTCGCCGCCGATAGTTCCTGTCATCGATTCGTCGCTGGAAGACGATATATAGACCCATTCTTTGATTTCTGGAATATTTATCTTAATCCTTGTAGACATAAGCTTCTCCAGTCCTTGATCTTTGCATTACTGTAGCATTTCGTTAATATCGGCATCGCAGGCATTGAAAGAATCAAAATCGACGCTAAAGCCGGCATCAAACTTCATCACAGTCAGCAAAGCTGGAGCAATCGCCATGGATTTTGTTAGGGAAGACGAGAGAGACGAAAGCAGAAAGCGCGGGGCAGAGCTCAAGTCAAACCTTTCAAGCAGGAATGAGGAATATGAAACAACGAGCTCTGTCGACTATAAAAAGCACGATCTATTAACCTCGGTCGACCACCAGTTTATATTTAAACAGCAATCATCGAACTATTTAAACAGATACTAGAAACGATGGTCGATCGATCGTTCGACGATTGTTTCCTGAAGCAAAGTAGTCGAGCTATCGATCGACTATTTCTTTCTTCACAAACAATCGAGCCGTCATCAACCATAGGTCGATGATAGGCTAAACCTATTCGACTATGGTCGAATGACATTCGACGATATTCAAGCAGATTTCAACATAGGCAGAAATTACACTTGGTCTACTCCATTTATCATACCTAGTTGATTCAAAAAGAACAGATGCTTTTGTTCATCTAAGGGCTTGGTGAAAATATCACCTCTCTGAAGGTCAGTGGATATGAACTCAAGAATGATTTTGTTATTTTCCACACAATCTCTTAGAAAATGGTGTCTGATCTTAATGTGCTTGGTTCTAGAGTGGTGCACAGGATTTTGTGCTATGGAAATAGCACTGGTACTGTCACACATGATTTTTGTGTTCTTGTGTGTGTACCCATAATCCAAAAGCTGGTTTTGAATGTACAGGATCTGTGAACAACAACTAGCAGCTGCTATATATTCAGCCTCTGTAGTTGAAGTTGAGATAGAAGCTTGTTTCTTGCAGAACCAAGAGACTAATCTCTCTCCCAGGAACTGACATGTCCCTGAGGTACTTTTCTTGTCAACTCTACAACCAGCATAGTCAGAATCAGAGTATCCAATTAACTCAAATTCTTATTCAGCTGGGTACCACAGTCCTAAATTTGGACATCCCTTCAGGTATCTCAAAATTCTCTTGAGAAGAATCAAATGAGATTCCTTGGGGTTGACCTGTAATCTAGCACATAGGCATGTGGCAAACATTATTTCAGGTCTACTTGTAGTTAAATACAATAGGGAACCAACAATGGCCCTATTGTTTTCATGATCAAACGGCTTACCCTTATCATCAGAATCTATAACTACATTTGTAGCCATGGGTGTATGCATTGCTGAAGAATCAACCATCCCAAATTTATTTACCAATTCCTTGGCATTTTTGGATTGGGAGATGAAGATGCCATCAGCATCTTGCTTTACTTGGAGACCAAGAAATTAAGATAGCTCACCCATACTACTCATCTCAAACTTAGAGTGCATCAGGTCTGAGAACCTTTTGCATAGTTTGGGATAAGTGGAATCAAAGATAATGTCATCCACATAGACTTGAACTAACAGGAAGTTGTCCTTGTGATGCCTAACAAACAGGGTTCTATCAACTACTCCCCTAACAAAGTTGTGCTCTAACAGGAAACTAGCTAGAGTCTAATACAAGGCTCTGGGTGATTGCTTAAGTCCATAAAGAGCTTTTTGTAACTTATAAACAAATGAGGGTTGAGTTGAAGAAACAAACCCAAGAGGTTGTTCAACAAACACCTCTTCCTTTAGCTCAGCATTTAGGAATGCACTTTTAACATCCATTTGAAAAACCTTAAACTTCATATAGGCTATATAGGATAGAAAGATCCTTATTACCTCTAGCCCTTCAACAGGGGCAAAGGTTTGGTCATAGTCTATACCTTCCTCCTGTCTGCAGCCCTGAGCTACAAGCCTAGCTTTGTTCCTTATAATAGTTCCTTGGGCATCCAACTTGTTTCTTAACACCCACTTGGTGCCTATAATCAGAGTGCCTTTTGGTCTTGGAACCAAAGTCCATACTTTAAATCTTTCAAATTGATTAAGCTCCCTTTACATAGCAGTGATCCAGTGGGGATCTAGCTCAGCATCTTTTATGGTGAGGGGCTCAATTTGTGAAAGGAAACAAGCATGCATAACATCCTATCTTAATTTATATCTTGTTTGCACACCAGCTGATATGTCACCAATTACTTGAGACTTAGGATGATCTCTAAGTGTTACAAGATCAGTAGGTGGGATGTGATCTTCAACAACAGTTTGGATTAATTCCTCTTGTGGAATAGGATTAACTATTGGTGGTACAGCAACTGCTTCCACAAAGTCTTCATCACTGTCTAAATCAGTGATATGAAGAGTTGATAGAGAGGGAATCTCTTGGGTGAGATCCTTCCATAACTCTGGTACCTGCAATGAGTTTGAGGAAGGAGAAGTTTCCTTCTCCTTGTAAAACATTTTTGACTCATCAAAGGAAACATGCACAGACTCTTCTATTTTTAAAGTTGATTTGTTAAACACCCTATAAGCTTTGCTTACTTGGAAATATCCAAGAAAAATTCCCATTGAAGCTTTTGCTTCAAACTTTCTAAGGTATTCTTTGTTGTTATTGTGAATGTACACTACAAAACCAAAGACTCTAAAATAGTTAATTTTAGGTTTCTTTCCTTTAAGTAATTCATAAGGAGTTTTACCCTTGAGCTTATGTATTAGACTCCTGTTCAAAACATAATTAGCTATGCTAACAGCTTTTGCCCAATATGAGAGAGGCATGTTAGCATCATCCAACAATGTTCCTGCAACTTCAATTAGTGTTCTATTTTTCCTTTCCACTAGCCCATTTTGTTGAGGAGTTTTAGGAACAGAGAAGCTATGTTTGATACCTTCTTTCTCACAAAATTCTTGCATGAGAAGAGACTCAAACTCAGTTCCATGATCACTTCTGATCAAGGCAACATGAGTAGAATACTCAGTCTGCACACATAGCAGAAAGTATGTAAGAACTTTGAAGTTATCAGCCTTAGTTCTTAAAAAGAACACCCAAGTGAACCTGAAGAAATCATCTACAATCACTAAAGTGTAAAATTTACATCCTAGACTCTGTACATTTATTGGGCCAAAAAGGTCTAAGTGCAATAAATACAGGATTCTAGGTGAATAACTCTTAATTACAGATTTGAAAGAATTTTTGGTTTGCTTGCCTAATTGACAAGCCCTGCATAGACCTTCCTTCTTGTAGGGGAAAGAAGGTAGGCCTTTAACAAGGTTGTATTTAGATAACCTAGATATATTCTTGAGGTTAACATGGCTAAGCCTTTTATGCCATAAGGTGTTATTATTGGTTACTTCATTAAAATGACAAATTTTAGATTGAGTTGAATTAAAATCTACTAAGTAAATGTTACCCTATCTAATGCCTACTAACACTACATACTATTTAAAGTAATATTGCAAAGAGTGACAGTGAATGATACCTGATAACCTGCATCACAAAACTGGCTTACTGAGATTAAGTTGTGCTTTAGCCCAGTTACATATGCAACCCTTTTGAATGTCACTGCTCCAATGGTAAACCTGCCATATCCTTCTGTTTGACCATAGCTGGAATCCCCAAAGATCACCTTTGGTCCAAGCTTGGCCTTGAAGCTTGTCAGATTGTTTTTGTTTCCTGTCATATGTTTGGAATAGCCACTATCCAAATACCATTTGTCTTTAGTAATTGGATAGGTCTTCACCTAGAAAATAAACAGTTAGACATTGTGGACCCAGATAACCTTGGGTCCATTATTCTTCACATAATTAAAACTTGAAATGAAAGAATAAGAAGGCTGAGGTTTATATCGTAAGGGATTGGATCTCCTAGGTGGAATACTCCAAGCAGTTGATGGGTCAATGAACCTAGTGTTTCTATTTTCCTTAGTTTTTCTAAGGTTCTGATTATTATTTTGAAAATCATGTTCAGATCGTCGATCGACGTTCGATGATCGATGCCCAGATCGTCGAGTATCGGTCGACCATTGGGCCTGCGATCGTCGAGCATAGTTCAATGATTTTTGTATTTCTTTAAATTTCTGTTTTCTCTTCTCTCTCTTAGCCTTATTTAAAGCTTTGTTAACTTGAATTACTTGCTCAGTATTCTTTATTCCATCAGCTGAAATAAAGTTTACTGGAGTGGAAAGATGGTTTTTTAGAACCTTGGGGGGTTCACTTGGTGAAGCTCCTAAGCCTAGCTTATTATTACCTGCCCTAGTGTTTGACATGCTAGTAATCTCTAGCAGCTTAAGACTTCTACCATTAAGAGATTCTTCTAATCTTTTAGATTTGGCTAGTTCAGTTTAAAGAAATTTTATTTCTTCAGTAGTTCTAGTGAGTTCAGCTTCTATCCTAGGATTTTCACTAGATAGGCATTCTAATTCAGCTATCCTATTTCTAAGCTCCTTAATTTCCTTCTCTGAGCTAATTAAGTCTAAACAGAGAGATTTAAATTCAAATCTAAATTCAATAGAAGTAAAATCATAAGAAGACAATAACTGATCTTCAGTAGACATTTCTTCTTCATCAGAACTCTCTGCAGCTGAATTATTGCTGCAGGCATCAATTGTCATTAGGCAAATTTCTTTTGCCTTCTTCTCTTCCTCATCTTCACTGGAGCTTGAGGAGGAAGATTCCTAATCAGTATCACTCCATGTTTCAGCCACAAATCCTTTCTCCTTCTTCTTCTTTTTATAGGAGGAGGAATTGGAATGGTTCTTCTTATAATCTTTGTCTTTTTTCTTCTCCTTGTTCTTTTCCTCTGGACACTCAGGTAGAATGTGTCCAGGTTTCCTGCAGCCATAACATATAAGTTCTTTAGCTGGTGTTCTGTCATACCTTGGCTTGTCTTCATATCGGAAGATTTCTTTCTGAAGTCCTTTCTGCCCATTTTGAGAAACCTTTTGGCAAAGAGTGCCATTAGCTCCTCATTTGATTAGCTTCCTTCAGATGCATCAGTAGCCTTTAGAGAAAGAGTTTGCTCTTTCCTTGTAGGAGTGGGAGTCTTGGCTTCAGCTTCAGCTTCCCTGGTCTTCAGTACTTGCTCAAATGATTTGAGCTTGCCAAGGAGAGCTTCAGTTGAGATCTCAGTTGTACTTCTGGACTCTTTGATGGGCAAGATCCTGAGATCCCATGTGCTGGGGAAGCACATCAATATTTTGTCATTGAATTCTGTCAATGTGATCTCTTTATCACGGGTTCTCAGCTCATTGATGATGGAGCTGAGCCTGGTGTACATTATATCAATTAATCTTGCTTCAGTCTTCTTAAAATTCTCATATTGGGATGTGAGGTTGGACCTTTTGTCCTTCCTCTCATTAGTTGAACCAGCTACAATGTGGTTCAGTGAGTCCCACATGGCTTTTGCTGAAGTGCAATCAGCCACTTTCTGGAAAGTCTTATCAGACATGGTCTGAGCCAGAATGTTCATAGCTTTTACATCAGCTATCTTTGCTTTCTTATAAGCATCATTGTAGTCAGGAGGTGGCACTGCACTCAGATTTGTTGAAGTTGTAGCAGTAGTTACAGCAGGTGGTGTTGGTTGTCCTGTCAAAATAAAAGAAAAGATATCTTCATCAATAGAGTTCATATATAGTCTGATTCTTGCCTTCCAGATGCTGAACTTAGCTAAGTTGCATACTGGAGGTCTGGTGCTAGAGTAATCCTTGTACTAGTCCATGAAGTGAATATCTCTAAACTTGGTATCTATCTAGATCTTTTGACTCAGGTGTTAGCCTGTACAGTCAGTAAACCTCCCTCTGATACCAATTGAAAGTGAGGATAGATACAACTCTAGAGGGGGGGGGGGTGAATAGAGTTATCAAAAATATGATAATCTACTCAACTCCCTTAGGGTAAATTTGCGGAATAAGTATATAGATATATGAAACCCTAGAGCCTAACATAAAGCGATGTGCACAAGAGAAATCTAACTGTAATTACAGTTAAAGCTTTAGTCCTAACACAGCAACTAGCAATCCTAGTTAATTCTACTCATAGCCACAGTGCAGTAATTAAAGTAAGCAATACAGACAACACAAGAATATTTATAGTGGTTCCCTCTCAATAGGTACATCCACTCTTCTACCACCCTGGTAGGAATCCACTATAGGTTTTTGTTCAGGTGCCGTGCCACCAACTGATCTGAATCAGGTAGATCAAGTAAACCGTTTGAGCTTTTGATCAGGAGCTCAAAATCCAACACAGGTTTTTGCTAAGGTGCCCTGCCACCAAGGTTCACTTTTGAAGGGAGTAATAACCCTTTGTACAGGAGGTTGAGAGAGTTAGAATGTCTTCTCTATTGTTAAATAAAATTAGAGAAGCTAGTGGATTGCACTGAGCTATAGAAAGCTCTTAAGAAATCAAAGCTCCCCTGGCTTAGAGAATATTCAGGAAGAAGCCTTGCTTCAGGGTGCAGGTTCTCTTCAGAACTCTTGATAGAGAAGATCTGTTGTCTTGAAGTTCTTGAAGGAGCAGCTTGAAGAAGACTCTTGATATGGAATGGATGTTCTTCTTCAACAGCTTTTTTTTTCTTATTTTTCTTCTTCTACTTGAAGCTCTTAGTATGAATGTTCCTGTAAGCAGGATGAACTCAGGATTGAAGAAGAGAGTTGTTCTACACTTGTTCTTGTTGTTGAATCTGTGAATCTGTGAATCTGTGTATCTGTATATCTCAATTTCCGTGTTAACTGTATATTTCTTTCAATAGCTTTTTATATATCAGCCTTTATAATGGCTTCTAACTTTCTCTTATTTTGAATCTTGTCTTCTTCTGAGATCTGCAATTTGGGCTGCAAATAACAAATAGTACATAGCCTGCAGAAGGACATTCTATAAAGAAATAAAGCTTTCTTAGAAGCTGCTTATCCATTCTGCAAGTCCAAAAGATATTAGAGAAAGTCACATCAAAAAAAAACTCTTCACAACCAAAGAAAGACATCTGTGTCTAACGGTTATAAAGGACAGCATGGCAGATAAAGCACACAGATTTGTCAACTAATAAGACAAAAGACTTTGTAAGATAGAACTTGACTTATGCATAAAGAATGAGGCAAAGATAGCCTTGATATATAAGCATAAAATCAATGAAATAATCTTTAATAAAATAAGCCAGATATATAAGAAATAATTCACAGAAGAGAAAGAGTACAATATCTCTAAATGCAGACAAAAAGATAGTCGAATGAATCACGACGATCGTTGAACTATCAGAGCAGATAGTCGACCTATCAGAACAGATAGTCGACCTACAAAAAATCTGTCGGGACAGAAAAAGTCGAGCAGGACTCGACGATCGACGATGCTGAGACCACAGATCGTCGAGCTTAACAGAGATGAACTAACTCAAAGATAGTCGATCTGCTGTCTGACAATAGTCGATCAACTGATATACGATAGTCGAGCGGCGTTCGACCATAGTCGAACTAAAAACACTTAACCAGATTTTCAATCTGGATAAACAACAACTTTACACAACTGATAGGATCTAACCTAAATCTAACCTTTAACCATAGATAAATCTTGGGTCAAGAAACTAATTGAGAAGACTTAGCTCAAATCCAAAATAGGGTACCAACAGTCCAAGGAATCATCTTGATACTTCTTGTAAGCATCTTTATCAGCTCGGGACACATTCCCAACTTGCTCTGCAGGGGGGGGGGGATCTTCTTCCACGACATAGAGCTTACGCTCCTGCCTGAGATCAATTCTCAGATTTCTATACTAGTCAAGGAAGTTAGTCACATTTAGATTGTCCTTCACAAGAATCGCACTTAAGGACAAGGCGGAGTGAGATCCACTTGCTATGAAATTTCTATAAGAATTTGTGCAAAGTAAACTTTAGTACTATAGCTCAAAATACATTTTCTTTTCAAAAGGACTTTATTTAAAATAACTCCCACTTTTTTGATCAAACAGATAACCCTTAAAATCAATTCAGAGAGTCAATGCGAGCTACTCTATAGTGGACAAGATCTATATTTCACCATCACCGTGAGTCAGCTTTGCCTTTTCTCTTACAATGTGAGTATTTAGGTAGACAACATTTGTTAATTAAAACAACTTGCAACTCTTGTATGGTTGGTGAATAACTCCTTATTCGCATCCATCAATTAGTGCACGCCAACCCCATTCCTCTAGGCACTCAACTTCTGAGGTCACCTTTTTAAGTTAGACCCGATGTTGACTATATGATATCACAATTATCCACTCCCATCCTTATAAAGATTGATTTATGCACCTTGCTTTGGCAAGCCCATACTTTATCAATTGAGGCAGGAAGAGTGTCATCCATTGGAAGGCATCCATATACTTAATATAATATAAGGTATTTAATGATAATTGATGATGTTCATTTTAGTTTAAATTACTTGGGTAAATATATACATTTTTTTAAAATTGTATATTATAGGAAATTTGAGCTTATAATTATTTTCTTTTATAAAAATTATTCTAACATACTTTATCTTCTGTTTTTCAAAATTATGACACTTTTTAGTCATTTTCCACTTTTTGTACCCCAAGTCACAGGCATGTACACCAGGTCACAGGCTTGTACTTTTGGCATGCAGCCCAATTGGAATGAAGCAACGGTCCAAAGTTCGTTTGCATAAAAAATCAACCTTACACGCCCACGGGTAATGACCGTGTACTCCTTACATGGGCGTGTACTCTGAGCCTGTAACCAAATACACCATAGATTCGCCCCGATCAAAGTTCAAGAAGAAACCAATTAGTATGCCCCACACACAGGCGTGTCCCTTGGGCGTGTCCCTCTAAGTTTCTAAAATGCACCACAACGCGACTTTTCCCCACCCCACCATCACGCCGCAATTGACAAGCTCCCTACACGGGCGTGTACCAGGGGTGTGTAAACCAAATACCATATCATTCGTTGTCCCACCATAATTTTTGTCAGCCGAAGTCAACAAGGCTTATGCTACCCCCTACACCGGCGTATAAGGGGGTCATGTACTTCCTGAAAAATTCATATAAATAGTAGCAAGCCCCAAGTATTCTAGGACAAGATCTGAGCCTTCTAGAGAGCTGTTGGGAGCTTATTTATAGTATTTCAGCTTAATGTTTTCATGTTTTAATGTTCTTACAATTTCTTTTATCATACTTGTAATATTCTTGGAAACGCTCTTTATAATATCTTTTTGTCCTTTGGTGACTTCTTTCCGATAAGAAATAAAATAGTTTACTATTCCTTTTCTCTCTCTCTTTCTTGTTATGCATATTCTTAACATGATTTTCATTTTCTACATGATTATAAGTAACTAAATCCTCATTAGTACTCGATTGCGATGATCTGAGGATTAGTCGATCAAGTTATGATGTTTTAACTTTCTTTCTCTTTTTAAAGTATTGACCTTCGATTTACTCTTGATTAAAATATAGTAGGACTATATTATCGATATATAGTCTCCATTTAAGTTTTTATTCTTAGTTAGCAGAGAAACTCGTAGTTGGAATTTATCTCCCAAGAGTAAAGAGAGTTGAACGCACCTCTCTCGAGAGAATGACATAAATCTCCCGGATTTTAGTAATAACTAATAGCGGGGTTCACCACTTAAGGCGAGCTTTAGGCATCCGAATACGGGATGAGAGTTCGGTCGGATCTTCCTAAACTCAGTTAGGCACGTCTCCGAGAGGAGAATTTTCATGCTTTGGGAACTTTCAAGGACCTGATGCCTTTTACTTTATTAAGATTTAGTTTGTTATTGCATTATGATTAGCTTCTGCCGATGTGATTCAAAATTGAGTAATAATCTTTTCTCCATAAATCTGAACCCTTTTTTTAACGTGAAATTTAGTTAATTAAATCAACCCAAAACAATCATTTGATAAAATAATAGTAACTCCTCAAAGTAGAAGTAATCAATCATCCTTGGGAAATATGACCTTGATATTGAGCTTCAATATCCTATACAATAAATGATAAGGTATACTTGCCTTTATCGAATATAGATTAAGAGAACATTATCTTCATCTTCATCTTCTCTCTTTCATAAAAACATCTCCAGGATTTTCTCCACCAAATTTTTGGCGTCGTTGCCGGGGAAACATAGTTTTGGTATTTTGAAAAGAGGATAGCTATTAATTTTATCATTTTTTTCTCCCCAATTCTCTTTCCACTTGAGTTTATGACCCTAGAAAGCGATTCAAATAATCATTTTAATCCTGAGATAGAGCGCACCATATTGCGTCGCCTCCATTCTTGTGATCAGGAATCACACTTTGGCATCAAAGAGTTGATTGGAGACATTAACACAGAAAATATGGATGATCCCAATCCAGGAGTGGTCAAGTAACAGACGATGTCCTATTTTTCTCGGCCTAACCTGGAGGGTATATAAACAAGTATTATTCTCCCTCTGATTGCGAAGAATAACTGTGAACTAAATCATGCTATTATACAGATGGTGCAGGAGTGCGTGCAGTTCGATGGTCTTCAAGATGAGGATCCTAATCTTCATCTCTCTAGTTTTATTAAAATTTGCGATACGTTTAAAATTAATGGTGTTACTGATGATGAGATTAGGTTAAGACTGTTTCCATTTGATTTACACACAAATGCTAAGCAATGGCTAAATTCTCTCCCTAGAGGATCTATCCATACTTGGGCTGAGCTTTCTAAAAAGTTTTTGCCAAAATATTTTCCTCCTATAAAAACTGCGAAGTTGCGAAATGATATCTCTTCTTTTGTGCAAATCGATTCTAAAACACTTTACCAAACATGGGTATGTTTTAAAAATCTTCTACATCACTGCCCACACCACGCGCTGCCCGTTTGGCTTCAAGTCCAAACTTTTTATAACGGATTAAATGTAATTACTAAGCAAACAATCGATGTAGCTTCCGGTGGTACCCAAAAAAATAAAACACCGGAATACAATGGAACTTTTTGAAGATATGGCGATGAACTCTTATCAGTGGAGTACACCACGGGTTCTTGTAAATAAGCCGACAGGGTAGTACAAAATCGATAAGATAGCCCTTCTCGCTTTTCAAATAGATCTGTTAAATAAAAATTTTTCTGCTATGTCTCCTTCTTCCTCTACAAATGCTAGTTTGAAAATAATTATAATAATACTCTTTTCATGGATGAACAAGTGGATTTTGTTGCAAACTCACCTCGACCTTTTGCAAATTTGGGCACAACTACGTTTTGAAATACTTATAACCCAAATTTACGGAATCACCCAAATTTCTCTTGGAATAATCCAGGGAATGTGGTTCGCCCTCCTAATGTTATTCTTCCTAGTTTTACACCTCCTGCACTACATTCACCCTCTTTTGTGGAAAGTTTTTCAAAGTATGTTGCTAATACTGATGCTACTCTGTGTAATCTGACCGGTTCTTTGAATAATCTCGAAAATAAAATCCGGCAGCTCGCAAATTTTTTAAATGAATGCCAACCTGGAACTCTGCAAGGAATTACGGAGGCGAACCCGCGAGACTCGATCTATTCTATCACACTTAGGAGTGGAAAGGAAGTAAGTGCGCCTAGCCATGTTGAAAAAATCCCCTCTTCTATTGAAAATTCCAAAGATGTTTCTTCTCCTACCCCTCCACTTTCTTCTTCTTTAAATATTTCCAAAACATCTCTTCCCTATCCCTCGATTTTGAAAAATGAGGAAAATTACCAAAAAAATTTGGAAGTTATTAAGCAAATCCAAATAAATTTACCATTTTTTGAGGTCATCTCACAAATGTCAAAGTATCCTAAATACTTGAAAGATTTGCTGACTAACAAGAAGAAATTAGGAGAACTTTCTCACGTAAAACTTAATGCTGAGTGCTCAACAATTTTGCTTAACAACTTACCCAAAAAACTAAACGATCCGGGAAGTTTCTCTATCCCATACCTTTATGGTGATTTGCTAAACAAACATGCCTTAGAAGAATGAGGCGCGAGCATCAACCTCATGCCATACTCATTGTTAAAAAACTAGGTTTGGGTACGCTAAGTCCAACTAGGATTAGTATTCAGCTTGTTGATCGCTCAATCAAATGTCTGATGGGCATTATCGAGGGAGTTTTAGTAAAGTTTGACAAGTTTATTTTTCCCGTTGACTTTGCCATATTAGATATCGAGGAAGAAGCCGAGGTACCCCTTATCTTTTGTCATCCTTTTCTAGCAACTTCTAAGGCTATTATCGATGTAAGAAATGGAAAACTTGTACTTAGAGTCGATGATGAGGAAGTAACTATTTTAATAAATTCTTTTTAAAAAAACTCTCTTTCAAATGACGATGAAGGTTTATTTTTTAGAAACTTTTTCTGAAGAATAATCAAGCATGAATTTTCTAACCACTTCTGACAATTCACTAGAGATATTAAAACCTTTATCAAATGACACACCTATTTTAAATGCTCGAAATTTTGAAATTATTGAAAATAAAGATATTATTTTATTTACTTCTTATGAACTTCCTCCCAAACACGAATTAAAACAATTACCTGAGCACTTAAAATATGCTTTCTTGGAACCTGATTCTCAACTTCCAGTTATTATTTCTTCTTCTCTTTCGGATTGCCAAAGCGAACAATTGAATAAAGTTTTAAAAAAACACTGTCATGCCATCACTTGGCAAATTTCAGAAATTTGCGGTATTAGTCCACGTTTTTGTACGCAAAAAGTATTTTTGGAAGAAAATTCACGTCGTACCATTCAACCCCAACACTGACTTAATCAGAACATGAAAGAAGTAGTTAAGGAAGAGGTAATTAAAATTCTCGATGCAGGAATTATCAATCATATTTCTGATAGCTCGTGGGTTAGTCCAGTTCAAGTCATGCCCAAAAAAGGCGGGTGGCAGTTTTTTAAAAATCATATTGAACTAATTCCTTCTCGAACCGTAACAGGTTGCCGTATGTGTATAGAATATAGAAAACTAAATGACGCCACTAGAAAGGATCACTTTCCTCTCCCATTTATGGATCAAATTTGTGAACGTCTTCTGGACACAATTTTACTGCTTTCTCGACGGTCTACCGGGTTATTTTCAAATACCCCTCGCCCCCGAACACCAAGAAAAAACCACTTTTACGCGTCTGTTTGGCACGTTTTCTTATCATCGAATGCCCTTCGGTATATGTAATACGCCAGCTATATTCCAAAAGTGTATTCTAGCTATTTTTGATGAACTTGTAGGCGATATAATGAAAATTTTCATGGATGACTTTTTAGTTTTTTGATATAATGTTGATTTTTGTTTAAATAATTTAAAAAAGATTTAAAAAAGGTGTGAGGAGACTAACCTTGTCCTAAACTGGGAAAAATGTAATTTTATGGTCAAGAAAGGGTTAGTTCTCGATCACAAAATTTTTAGTAAAGGAATCGAAGTAGATCGCGCAAAAATCAAAATAATCGAAATATTGCATCCGCCAACTACAATTAAAGCGATTAGAAGTTTTCTCGGTCATGCTGGATTTTATCGTCGTTTTATAAAAAACCTTTTCTAAAATCACTAAGCCGCTAACTCATTTGCTTGAAATGGAAGTTCCTTTTACTTTTGATTCTGACTGTCTTTTTGCGTTCTCTATTATTAAGGATAAACTTATTAATTTGCCTATTTTAGTTGCTCTTGATTGGAGTTTAACTTTCGAACTTAAGTGTGATGCTAGTAACTATGATGTTGGTGTTATATTGTAATAGCGTATTAACAAACATTTTAATCCTATTTATTATGCGAGTAAAACTTTAAACTAACCTCAAGCGAATTACTCCACTATGGAGAAAGAACTTTTGGTTGTAATATTTGCTTTTGATAAATTTCGATCATATTTAACATTTTGAAAGTAGTGGTCTTTATGGATCACTCCACACTTCGTTATTTGCTTGCCAAGACCAACACAAAGCCACTGTTAATCAGGTGGATTCTGCTCCTCCAAGAATTTGATGTGGAGATCAAAGATAAAAAGGGAACAAAGAACCTAGCTGCTGATCACTTATCCTGACTAGAGAGCCCAGATGTTGAAGCTATTGATGACGAAATTTATGATGCATTTCCTGAAGAGCACCTTCTATCTTTAGCCAAGGTAAATTCTCTCCCTAGCCCGTGTTTCAAAAACTTTTCAAATTATCTTGTAGTAAAGGTAATCCCGGAGACATTTTCAACTCAATAGAATAAGAAATTATTCTCTGATTTGAAATTTTAGTTTTGGGAAGACCCTTTCCTCTTCCGAATTTGTGCGGGCCAAGTGGTAAGGTGGTATGTCTCCCAAGAAGAAGGACTACAAATCCTGAAGAATTGCCATAAAGGACCAACTAGAGGTCACTACCAAGCAAGCCGCACTGCAAGGAAGGCCTTGGAGGCAGGTTTCTATTGGCCAATAATTTTCAAGGACACGTGCCAATTTGTAAGTTCTTGCGACGCTTGCCAACGAACAGGTAATATCTCTGCCACCTCTGAAATGCCCCAAATTTATTTCTTAGAATGCGAACTGTTTGATCCTTGGGGCAATTATTTTGTAGGACCTTTTCCCTCTTCGTTCCGCAACTGCTATATTCTAGTTGTGGTATATTATGTCTCTAGGTGAGGGGAAGCCCATGTTTTTCCTAAAAATGATGCTAGGGTTGTCTTAGGATTTTTAAAAAAGTTATTTTCTAGATTTGGCACTCCACAAGCCTTGATTAGTATTAGGGGGTCACACTTTTGTAACACCCAACTTAACTATTTACTCACATGTTATGGCATTACACACAAACTATCCACTGCTTATCACCCCTAGGCTAACGGTCAAGTGGAAGTCATTAATCAGGAGTTAAAAAGAATCTTGGAAAAAACTATTTCTACAAATAGAAAAGATTGGTCGTTCAAGTTATATGACGCACTTGGGCTTATCATGCGACGTACAAAACCGCCTTTTGTTGTACTCTATATCGCCTAGCTTTTGGTAAAGGATGTCATCTACCTGTTGAGTTAGAGCACGGTGCCTATTGGGCACTAAAATTTGTAAACCTTGACCCAACTTTATCTGCTGATTTATGAAAATTTCAATTGAATGAGTTAGACGAGTGGCGAGCGAATGCATACGAAAGTAATTTTTATATAAAGAAAAAGTTAAGTCTTATCTCGATCAACGTCTAAAACACCCAAAAAGTTTTAAGTCGGGTGATCTTGTGCTTCTTTTTAAATCACGCTTGCGGTTTTTTCCAGGCAAACTTAAATATCGATGGTCCGACCCCTTTGAAGTTAAAGAGGTTTGGTCTTATAGGGCCATTCTTATCTCCCACCCTTTAAAGGCTCATCTAAAGTCAACGGTCATTGTTTAAAACTTTACCTTGCGGGAGATCTAGTGGGAGGGAAAATTCAGTTCCTCACACTCCCCAATTTATAATCTTTCGCCACCATCTGGGTCAAGCTTGCTACCTTAAACAAAGTGCTTGTGGGAGGCACCCCATAGTTATCTTTATTATTTTTAATATGAACAATTTTCTGCAGGATTTCAGTCGCGGAATTCCCCTCCTTCGCTAGCAGGGAAACCATCCCCCCACCATTTTTTTCTTTTCTTTCTTTTCCATTTTTTCTTCCTCTTTATACTTAGGTTTAAACATTGGGGACAATATTTAGTTTTAAGTATGTGGGTGTCTTTCCTCATTTAATTCCTTTCTTTATTTTTGAAATTTTCAAAAAAAATATAACACTCTATTTTAGAAAATTTTAAAAAAAAATCGAAATTTTTTTATAAAACCTTTAGTAATTTGAGTTAAATTGTGCTTTGTCTTTAGTACCCCACGAATTAGTATTTTCTTGTTTTTAATAATTTGTGCACCTGTTTAGTACAATAAATTTTTGTAATTTTCTTTTTGACTATGTTTCGTGATTAATATCTTGACTTGTGTAGTGTTCCTAATTAGATGTAGCATGTTTAGCTGAAAAGTCTATTGAATTTGTGCACATTCTCATGATTTTCTCTCTATGTTTTTCACTCATAAAAAATCTATCATTCCTTGTTCTCTCTTTTAAAATCTTTGTAATGTTGACTTATTATTAGTGTAGTAGATGCGAACAATCTAAACACTTATTATATTCGCTTACTTGAAGAATCAAATTTCTTTATTTTCTACCTAGTCTTGCACCTCTTGAATTCTTTAACGTTTTCCTAAAAGATAGACTTAGGAGCATGAAAATGATTTAGGCCACCTCTTGACTCGTTTGAGCTTTTGCTTTCCAAGCCATAAAATCCTAACAGTTGCAAGCCACATTGTGCTTTTCCCGTTTCTTTTATAGTCCCATTTATTCTCACCAAAACCAAAAAGCCTACCCATTCCGACGCTTAAAATTTAGAGCTCTAATTATATCTTGCTAGTACTTCTTATTTGTTAAAATGGTGGAGTTCTTATGTGGTTATCCTTTTGCTACAAAAGAAGTGAAAAATAAAAAAGAAAAATGATGAAATGAGTATGAAAACAAAATGAAAAAAAAAGATATCAAAATAAATTGAAGAATGCAATTTTGACCCATAACTTTATATTTCAAAAATTATTTGGGGGGTCAAAATTTATTTATACTAACATACATTTTTCTGCAAAGCTCTTTGTTTTAAGTGCGTTTTAACCCTTCACGTTTATCTTTTGATTTCCTACATTAAACCCAAGCCTTAATTTACACCTAATGAAGTCCTATTAATTCATGCTTCTAATTTCATTTTTAATTAAATTGCGAAAAAGTAAATTGGGAAGCAATTTTCATTCGTCTCATTACTTGGTTTAACTTTTTGCTAGAACTTGGTATGATTTATTTTTATATTAGTGAAATGTATAAAATTTGTCATGATGAAGTAAGAATTTTCGGTTTATTTTTCATATTTTCCCTAGTTCTAATTTCGCCTCATACTCGTGCTCAGCATAGTCAAATTGATTGATTAGTCGTTTTTATTTTTGCAATCTCGTATGTGTTTGCTCGGGGACAAGCAAAATACTTAGTATAGCAGAATTATGATGCTCATTTTAGTTTAAATTACTTGGGTAAATCTATACATTTTCTTGTTTAAAATTGTATATTACATGAATTTTTATTCTATACTTAGTTTCTTTTATAAAAATTATTCTAACTTATTTTATTTTCTATTTTTCAGGATTATGACACTTTCTGATCATTTTCCACTTTTTGTACCTCAGGTCACGGGCGTGTACACCAGGTCACGGGCATGTACTTTGGGCATATAACCCGATTGGAATGAAGCGACAGTCTGAAGTTTGTTTCCAGAAAAATCAACCTTACACGCCCACGGGTCATGGCTTTATACTCCTTACACAGGCATGTACTCAAAGTGTGTAACCAGATCCGTCGCAGATTCTCCCCAGTCAAAGTTCAAGAAGAATCCATCTGACATGCCCCCCTACACGGGCGTGTCCCAGGGGCATGTCTTGAAAAGTTCCGAAAATGCACCACAATTCGACTTTTCCCCGCTCCACCGTCATGCCGCAACTGATATGCCCCCCAATACGGGCATGTACCTAGGGCGTGTACACCAACTACCGTGTCATTCACTGTCCCGCCATAATTTCTTTCAGCCGAAGTCAACAAGGCTTACACGCCCCCCTACACGGGCGTGTAAGGGGCATGTACTTCCCAAAAAATTGCTATAAATATGTAACGACTCCACCCCTTAAACAACATATAATAGAGGGTCTGGCCGGGGTACCACACTATATGCCACAAACAGATGGTGATATCATAGGTTAATACCACCAACGTATCCTAACTCAGAGCATGCTAACGAAATAATAAGCAGTAGGATGAACTCATACCAGGAATATCCACTATATATATATTATCAAGGTTATATATACAACAACTCAACTGAGGGGATAGCAAATAACATAGTTTTGCCTTAAGGCCATACAGTTCCTCTTTATATAGTATGGATTACAGACATCGGCGCGTAGGCCGACCATACATGAATAAAAGAAATCAAATTTGCTAGCTTTCAAGGGCTAGCAGCAAAATCAATAGTAAGAGAGGCAACAATAGTAGCAGGGGCATCCACCCTTCACTTCCCGCTCGGCTCTTCAGCACCAGCACAGGGACAATCAACCCAGAAGGTGGCAAACAAGGCAACGGTCAACATTCAACTGACCAATTTATAACAATCTTACCCATTTCCCGGGGCAGTGATATTCCTTCCCTGCAGAGCAATGTATCAAGAGATATATATCATAAATATTGTGCTCTCACGCACAAGCAATCCATCACAACCATCATCCACCCGGCCCGACGATCTGTGCTCTCAGGCACACTTTTGGGTACACCGAAAAACCGGGATCAACACCAATGAGCATTTAGTCTTAATGGCGCGTAGGCCTAAGACTCTAATTATGTTGCTGACGAAAGCCCAATGCATTGGCACTTCGTTGTACAGCCAACATAACACAGGTACAGATCCACCACCCCCCGTAGCTCAAATCTCCTTGCCATAACCAAGCACATCGTACTTGCGGCTATAATAAAAGACGCAGGTCTGCTTCACCTTTCCTATTTGGCACGAGGCCTTTTTAATAGCTCGCAGCTCACAATCTCCATAACGTACGCCAAGAACTGGCATCAAATTAGCCACACTGTCCAAATAGGACTGGCTTTATTTTCCATCAAGGACTGGCAACATCGTAGCCACGACATAAACAATACAAGGTCATTTTCCTGAAATTCCACATTCCAGTACTTCCTGCTACTCCCCTTCACAGGCACAACCAAACGACCCCACTAACTACACGAGTATACGCGGAGTCTTCTCCGGTGCATAAATGCAACATCACCAATCAAGACCAATATGTCCAGATGGGCTTCACACAGCATGCCTATCCCGTACTACACACTTCCGGGTCTAGATGCAGACTCAATAGGGGATAGTAACTATCAACCCATCGGAATCACTCACTCTTTCCACCTTTTGGTGGAGAGGATTCCGTACTCATGCATAAAGAAGGACTCACATGTCCAAGAAGGACGATCGTTACCCTTGACGATCTCTTGGGAGCCATTTAAAATATGGCTGGTTGGAAAGCACCGCAGCAGCTTTGCCACCATTGAACTAGCCTCGGATCTCGAATCGGACCGCGAGAGCACCACCAAAGCCTTGCTCTTCTCCTCCTTCTCCTTCCTCCAAGCTCTCTCTTTTTATCTCTTGATAAGAATGAGAGAAGAGGCCAACCCTCAGCCTTATCACTGCAGGAAAGCACCTGGGCCATTGGATCCAAATAGAAATAATTGGATGGCCAAGATACGCCCAAAAGTCCAAATTTTACTTGACACGGCCTGTGACATGCTCGTGTCTAAGGCCGTGTAGTCCAAACAGTGCACAAACTGACTCAAACTAAACCAGAAAACGGGCTCCAACACGCCCGTGATACAGGGTAGACATGCCATGTCAACTTTGACACGGCCGTGTGACTCGCCGTGTCACCCTTTCAACATAGAACCAAATAACCCGAGAAGAACAAGGCTAAGGCACACGCCTGTGTCCTTGTTCGTGTGCCCAACACGCCCCTATGACACGCCCGTGTCACAGGCCATGTTCCACACTCAACGCCAATCCACTCACGCCACTCAATGCCGCCCGGTATTCACCCGAGCAGGACATGCCCAGGGATATGCCCATGTCCCGGGTCATGTTGCCTCACGATGATCATCGACCATGCTGTCTCGAGAACTCGACTCAACGCCAACTATAAATGACATGCCCTGGGACACTCCCATGTCCTTGGCCGTGTGCACTAGGCACGCCCTTTGACACGCTCGTTTCCCATGCCATGTCACCCAGCCTGGCCCCATTTTGGGACTTAAGGTTTTTGGGGTGTTACAATCCTTCCCCCCTTAAGAAAAATTTCGTCCCGAAATTTGTACTCAGCAAGGAAACAAGAATCACAAATCTATAACGTAAAAAGATCTATTATAACAAAATGTATACGGTCAATAGTTTATACAAAAAGTTCGGGAAACTCAGCTCGCATGGTCTGCTCTCGCTCCCATGTTGTCTCCTCACGACCACAATTGTCCCACCAAACTTTGACCATCCCAATTATCTTGTTCCACAACTATTTCTCGGTTCGATCCTCGATCCGAATTGGTCTAACCTTCATCATTATCCCATTCTCGACTGATACACGATCATTCTCAAGTACTTGAGCCGGTTCCTTGAAGGCTTTGCGAAGTACTGCGATGTGGAATACATCGTGAAATCCACTCAACTCTGCTGAAAGCGCTAGCTCATAAGCAGCTTCCCCGACTTGCTCCACCACTTCAAACAGACTAAGGTATCTCAGACTTAGCTTTTTCAACTGCCGAATCTAGATACTCCTTTGAAGGGTTTGATCTTCAAATAGACCCAATTGCCCACCGCGAACTCCACGTCCGATGTTTGGCGTTGTAGTACTTTGCTTTTCAATCCTGGGCTATCAATAGCCTCTCCCGAATAAAGCGTATTTATCGAGGTAGCTTCTTCGACTTCCTTTCGCCCATTCATCTTGGATTCGCCTACCTCTGCCCAAGCTAATGGTGTACGGCATTTACGACCATATAGAGCCTCAAACGGTATCATATTGATGCTCGCTTGGTAGCTGTTATTATAGGAAAATTCCACCCAAAAAAATATACTCTTCCCATTTCTTACCGAAATCCAGGGCGCACATACAAAACATATCTTCCATCATCCTGTTGGTTCGCTCAGTTTGGCCATCCATTTAGGGATGAAAGGCCGTACTGAATTTAAATTTTATGCCCAACATTTTATGAATTGGCCTCCAATTAGTTGAAGTGAATCTCCCATCACGATCACTAACAATGCTCCGAGGAACACCGTGCAGTCGAACAATCTATTCCACATAGAGCTTAGCCAAGGTTTCCACTGAATCGTCTCTCTTATTTGGAAGGAAGTGAGCCACTTTTGTCAACCGGTCTACAATTACCCAGATAGAATCATGACCGCGTTGAGATCTCGGCAACCCGTGCAAGAAATCCATGGAAATATCATAACACTTCCACTCCGGAATCAGTAACGGCTTCAGGAAACCACCAGACTTATGGCATTCTGCTTTCACCAAAGCACAAGTATGGCATTTGATGAGTTGTAAATATACATATATTTTCACATTTTATTTAAGTCAATTTTGTTTATTTTTGTCCTTTTTATTAGTTTTATTCAATAAATTTCTTATTTTTGTAAATATTATATCTAACTTAGCTTTATTTTTATTCCAGAAAAATTCAAGAAAAATTCCAGAAAAAGTCAAAAAGTTGACTGACACGCCCGTGTCACTCCCTCGACGATCGACGACCACAGGTTGCCAGCTCGACGATCGGCGATCATCAAACCGAGCTCGACACGCCCCAAGACACGGCCGTGTCAAAGTGTGACACACGCATGACTTCGCCACCTGGCCCGACATGACGCGCGCGACTTTGCGGCCGGACCGCGCCCAGATCGACCTCCCCAACACGCCACAGTCACGCCCGTGACTGAAACATGTCACGCCCGTGACGTAGGGCGTGACCACCACGTTTTCAGCTGAAGTCAACTTTCCAGTCAAATCACCCGATCAGCTCATGTACAGTAGTGACATGCCCCCCTGTCACGCCCTAGTCACGGGCGTGACCAACCCGAAATTTTGCCTATAAAAGGCCAGCTGTTGTATGAGATTTCTGTCCACTTTTTGACCATTTTGCTTAAGGGAGGTGCTTCCCGAATGACTTCTATGCTTATGTAAGGAGAATTTCTCCCTCTCTCTCTTAGTTTGTGTTAGCTTTCTTGCTTTAGCTTTTCATTGTAATAGCTTTTCAATTAATAAAAAGTTAGTTGTTTTTCCTCTCTTTACATAGTATCAAATTTCATTTGAATGCGCCTACCCAAAGTGATTTTTCATTCCCTTTTTTGTGCTTTACTTTTCATGTCTTTTATTTTAAAGCTTTCATAATCTCGCTTAGTTTAGGATTTTATCGGCATTTCTAGCCGTTGTGCCGTCCGTTTAATTTTTGTTTTCAGCACTTTTTAGCTTTAGCTTTTTCTTCTTTATCATTTTCATTCATATAGGTTATATAAAAACTCCCCTAAAAGTGTTCGTTTTTACTTTCTTTAACTTAGACTCTTTAGGATTGTAAACTTTTTCGTCTTTTTTAATTTTATTTTCACTTTTTAGGAGCTTTTATAAAAACTTAAGAATGAAAAAGTCGATGTTATAATTTTTCGTCAACTTCATTTTAGCTTTTTAATTTCAAAACTTTTTAGTCCCTTTAATTTCATTTCATCTTTTTATGCATTTCTACCGCATTCTAGCGATAGAAATGCAGTTGTTTTAATTTTTCGAGCACTTCACTTTTGCATTTATTTGCAAAACTTTTCGCTCCGGTTAATTTTTATTTCCACTTTTTATGCATTTCTACCGCATTCTAGCGGTAGAAATGCAGTTGTTTTAATTTTTCAGCAACTTTGTTTTTCTTATTTCTGCAAGTGTGCGTGCGTATATGAGTTAGATTTTATTGCTTTATTTCAATTTCTGTAGAGTGTGTGCGTATGCATTTATTTCTGCCTACTCGTTAAGAGTTAAAAGGCGATCTGCTTTCATTTTCCGCCCACTCGTTTGAGTGGGACTTGTATTTTATTGCTTTCATTTTCTTTCTACTCACTTGAGTAGGAAATCTTTGTGCGTGTGTGTGTGTTTTCATTTATGTAGAGTGTGTGCGTGTATGAGATAAATTTACTCTCGCCCACTCAAATGAGCCGGGACTCGCAATTTTATCGCTTTGATTTTATCGCTTTCTCAATTATGTAGAGTGCGTGCGTGTAGGAGATAATTTTTACGCTTTATTTATCGCTTTCTTTAATTAAGAAGAGTGCGTGCGTGTGTGCATTTATTTCCGTCTACTCGTTAAGAGTTCAATGGCGTGCTTTTATTTACCGCCTACTCAGTTTTGAGTAGGACTTGTCATTTCCCGCCTACTCAGTTTTGAGTAGGGGTTTCTTTATTTATTTTTCTTTATGGTTTTGAAGTGTGCATGAGTGCCTGCATCAATTAGCCTTCAATTTATCTAATTATCCTGTTTTTTGTGTTTTCTCTTATAATTGTTTAGTGCTTAATTTAACACTCACGCTTCACCTAAAAACATAAAGTCGTCCTCATACCGATGAGTGGCTAATCTCTATTAGCCTTCGGCATCGAAGAGCATTGGGACATATAAAATGATTTGAAATAATTAAAGAACTTTATTTTTACTTTAATATTAGGACTTAAGGTTTACTCCGGGTTAACGACGCGTAGGACCACATAATCGATGTGTGGGCTCTATTTCCGTTATCCATACGCTAGCTTGCCGAGAGGCAGTGCATATGGATAGATCCCCCTTGGGTAAATAGAACTGCGTACGCCCCCTCAAAAGAGGAGAAGCGTAGTCCTACCAGAATTGGTTCCCCACCCAATAGCGGGGTTGTTAGCGTAAAGCGGGCGTTAAGAGGAATCCTTCGTAGGACTAACGTTCGGTCGAATAGTCTTAGCGTTCAGGTGAGCGATATTACCTAGAGAAAGGTGTGCTCATACTTATGGAACCTCCACGGCCAAGTGCCTTTTATTAATTTAAAAATTAAGTTCAATAATTGTTAAGAATTGTTTTAGTCTTAATCCGATTCGATGCCGAGCGTTAACCCATCATCGAACTAATCAAAGTAAAAATTCTGCTCTCTTTTCTTTCCGTTTTAATAAGACTAAAAAAACTCCACCTTAGTGATAGTAAGATAATAGTGTTCCTGGAAGAGTAGATATAATCAACGCGTCCCCGAGAATAATACGACCTCGGTATTTTCCCGAATACTGAGTACTACTTGCGATAGGTGCACTTGCCTCCTCTCGTTAGAAAACTCGATCATCTAACTCGGCCCGCGGAATCAAACCATTTCGAACCAATCACAGTCGGTCTCAGTTCTGCGACCATCAAGTTTTTGGCACTATTGTCGGGGAGCACGGTTGTTATATTGAATCCGGGACTCTATTAATTTTACTTTATTTTCAAATAAAAAATTTTATACAAAAAAAAAAATCCTTCCCCCTTTCATTTTTTTTAGGGTGTATGACCCGTGGACAACCTTCGAGTTCTGAAAATCTTGAATTCGACCCCGAGATCGACCGCTCTCTTGCACGTATCCGATCTCTCCGTTGAATTCCCTTTTTAGACCCCGCAGAATCCACCGGAGAACCCTCTTTCTCTTCTATGGCCGACCCAAATAATGCCCAAGCGGGCGAGCGTACGATGTCTTACTACACTCGACCCAACTTGGATGATACGGGGTCGAGTATTGTTCGGCCTGCTATGGCGAACAATAATTTTTAAATTAAGTCAAGTGTTATACAAATGATCCAAAATGTCGTTCAGTTCGACGGACAGTCGGATGAGGACCCGAATAACCACTTGTCTAATTTTTTGGAAATTTGCGATACTTTTAAGATTAATGGCGTCACCGATGACGCCATTCGTTTGCGCCTTTTTCCCTTCTTCCTTAAGTCCAAAGCCAAGGAGTGGATGGTCTCCCTCCTGCGGGGATCCATCACGACCTTGGCGAAGTTGGCGGAAAAATTCCTTACTAAATATTTTCCGCCCGCAAAAACTGCAAGATTACGGGCGGATATTTCCTCTTTTGTGCAAATCGACTCCGAGTCTCTTTATGAGACTTGGGAGTGTTTTAAGGAATTTCTCCGCCGGTGCCCGCACCACGCGCTGCCAACGTGGTTGCAGGTACAAATTTTTTATAACGGACTGAACAGTCAGGCGCGTCAAATGATTAACTCGGCTGCCGGGGGCGCTCTGAATATTAAGACCCCCGAGGCCGCCCAGGCCCTTTTCGAAGAGATGGCTATGAATGACTTTGAATGGAATGTCCCGCGGGCACGCCATAAGCAGGCGGGCCTTTATGAAGTGGATGCCACTGCTCAGCTAGCCCTTCAAGTCGAAATGCTAACTAAGCAGGTGGCGGAGATGTCTGTTGCCTCCTCCACTCCGCCTTGTTTTCTTCCCCCCTCTAACGTCTGCGTAGTCGACGAGTTCGTGGACTACATGGGAAATCCGGTGCGTCCCTCCTTTCAAAACAACCCTTATAGTAGCCACTATAATCCGGGTTGGAGGAACCACCCGAATTTCTCATGGAGCAACCCGAACAACGCGCAGCGCCCTCCTCCCCCTCCTTTTGCGCCCACGTTTCCTCCTCCCCCTCCTATGAAGCCATCCCGGTGGAGGAAAATTTTAATCGTTATGTCACATCCAACGAGTCCAATATCCTGAACATCACCGGATCGCTAAAAAATTTAGAAATCCAGGTTGGACAGCTGGCGCGACTTATGTCGGAACGCGCTCTGGGGGCACTGCCAGGGAACACGGAGCCCAATCAAAGGGAAACTGCCAACGCTATAACCCTCCGTAGCAGTAAGGAGGTGGTCGACCCAAAAGGATCGATCCTCAGGTACATATTTCACCTTCGACCCCTCTTCCCTCTTCTTCGATTACGCAACCCTTACCGATTTTTAACGACAAAACTATTTTAAACAAGGCACTGCCCTACCCGCATAAGTTAGATAACGAGTGAGTGAACGCGCAATATGAAAAATTTATTTCATTACTTAAACAAATTCATATTAATGTTCCTTTTTGCGAGGCTATCTCGCAAATGCGAAAATATGCGAAATTTTTAAAAGAACTACTTTCTAATAAACGCAAACTCGAGGATATTTCGCATATTTCTCTTAACGCTGTCTGCTCGGCGGCTCTTACTAGTAAATTGCCCTCAAAACAAAATGACCCGGGACGGTTTTCCATCCCGTGCCTTTTTGGCAATGTATTAGTAAAATACGCCTTGACAGACTTAGGCGCGAGCATTAATTTGATGTCGTTCTCGCTCTTCCTGCGATTAGGTTTGGGTACTCCTGCTCCTACCAATATGCGCATCCAACTAGCGGATCGCTCAATTAGGTTCCCCATTGGGGTTGTTGAGGATGTCCTTGTCCGGGTAGACAAGTTCACCTTCCCGGTGGACTTCGTCATCTTGGACATCGAGGAAGACGCCGAGGTACCAATAATACTCGGTCGCCCTTTCCTCGCAACCTCACATGCGTTAATCGATGTAAGTAATGGTCAGCTTCTCCTTCGGGTAGGAGACGACCAAGTTACTTTTTCTATTAACTCCTCAATGGAAGACTCGTCACCGAGCGACGATTTCTGCTACTCTTTAGATTCTTTTTATGGAGATTGTTCTTCTCCGATTTTCGAGTCCGAGTTTTTAAACGAAAATATTTTTTCGCTCGAAAATTTTTATTGCGATGAGGATGCATCTACGGATATGCCTTTTGAACCAGTTGGTTCAAAAGACATTATCACTAAAACCTCAATAGAAGAACCGCCCACCCTAGATCTCAAACATTACCCGAATCCCTCAAATACGCCTTTTTGTGGGAAAATGATACACTCCCGGTAATCATTTCTTCGTATTTAAGCGATTCGGAGACCTCCGATTTATTGGAGTTTTGCTTAAACATCGCTACGCAATTGCGTGGCAAATTTCTGACCTAAGGGATTAACCCTTCTTTTTGCACTCACAAAATTTTCCTAAACGATAATGCCACAAAACCATTCAGGCGCAGCGATGTCTTAACCCAAACATGAAAGACGTCGTGAAAACTGAGATAATTAAATTATTAGATGCGGGGATTATTTATCCATTTCTGATAGTGCATGGGTTAGTCCCCATTCATGTCGTGCCCAAGAAGAGCGGTCTAACCGTAGTGGCGAATGAGCATAACGAGCTCGTCCCAACTCGTACTGTTACGGGTTGGCGTGTGTGCATTCGATTATCTCAAACTTAATGATGCCACCCGCAAGGACCATTTCCCACTACCGTTCCTTGACCAGATTCTCGAGCGTCTTTCCAGTCATCCATTTTATTGTTTTCTCGACGGTTTATCGGGGTTTTTCCAAATCCCCATTTCCCCCGAAGACCAAGAGGAAAACAACTTTTACTTGCCCCTTTGGCACCTTCGACTACCGAAGGATGCCATTTGGCCTCTACAATGCGCCAGCTACATTCCAAAGATGTATGTTGGCAATCTTTGACGAGCTAGTAGAAGATATTATGGAAGTATTTATGGATGAATTTTTTGTATTCTGATGCTCATTCCCGGATTGTCTTTGAAATCTCGATCGTGTCCTCCAGCGATGCGAGGACACGCATCTTGTTTTAATTGGGAAAAGTGTAACTTTATGGTTCGAGGAGGTTTGGTCTCGGCCATAAGATTTTGATTAAGGGATAGAGGTCGATAAGGTCAAAGTAGAAGTAATAGAAAACTTCCTCAGCCGACTAACGTTAAATCTATTAGAAGATTCTTAGGCCACGCGGGCTTTTATATAGGCGCTTCATTCAAGTTTTCAAAAATAACAAAGCCGCTAAACTCACCTCTTGGAAAAGGAATCACCTTTTCTCTTTAGTAGCGATTGCGAGTCTGCCTTCAATTTTATAAAACAAAAACTTATCAATTCTCCAATTCTAGTGGCCCCTAATGGTCCCTTCCGTTCGAAATCATGTGTGACGTTAGTGATATTGCCTTAGGCACCGTTCTTGGCCAACGCATAGAAAAAACATTTTTCATCCTATTTATTACGCTAGCAAGACGCTCACTTCCGCACAAGTGAATTACACGATGACGGAAAAGGAACTCTTAGCCGGCATTTCGCTTTCGATAAGTTTCGCTCGTACCTTACGCTATTCTAAAGTTATCATTTGCACCGATCACTCCCGCCCTTAAGTATTTACTAGCCAAAACCGACGCGAAGGCCCAGCCTTCTTCGATGGATTCTCCTCCTTCAAGAATTTGACTTGGAGATCCGGGATAAGAAGGGCGCGGAGAATCTAGCGGCAGACCACCTCTCCCGTTTATAAAATCCGGGTGCGGAAGCGCTCGTCGAATCTGAAATAAATGACAGATTCCTGAGGAACGCCTTCTCGCCCTTCGTTCGTCTTCGTCATCTTCGCATTGGTTCGCAGATTTTGCGAACTACTTAGTCGCGCGGTTACTTCCAAAAGATTTTTCAAGTCATCAAAAGAAGAAATTCTTTTCCGACTTGAAAAATTTCTTTTGGGATGACCCATTTATTTTCGTATCTGCGCGGACCAAGCGATTCGAAGATGCGTCGCGGGAGTGGAGTGCACACAAATATTGAGGCATTGCCATGAGGGCCCAGCCGGGGGCACTATCAAGCCAACCGGACTGCTAGGAAGGCGCTAGAGGCGGGCTACATTTTGCCCACTCTCTTCAAAGACGCGCAAAATTTTGTGCGCGCATACGATAGCTGTCAGCGGTCGGGTAACATCTCACATCGAGACGAGATGCCCCAGAACATGTTTTTAGAATTCGAAGTCTTCGATTTATGGGGCATAGATTTTGTTGGCCCCCTACCTCCTTCTTATAAAAATTCTTATATTTTAGTGGCGGTCGACTACGTATCACGGTGGCGGAAGCGCAAGATCTCCCAACCAACGATGCGCGAGTCGTCGTTACATTTCTAAAAAAAATTATTTTCTCACTTCGGCACGCCTCGCGCTATTGTTAGTGATAGGGGAACGCATTTCTGTAATGCTCTAATGGCTAAGAATGTTAGCTAAATACGGAGTCACGCATAAGCTTGCAACCCCCTAACACCCGCAAACAAGTGGCCAAGTTGAGGTAGTAAAATCGAGAGATAAAACGCATATTAGAAAAAACCATTTCACTTAATAGGAAAGATTGGTCCTCCGAGCTTGACGACGCATTATGGGCGTATCGTACGGTGTACAAAACCGCTACCGGTTGTAATCCGTTTCGATTAGTCTATGGCAAGGCGTGCCATTTACCCGTAGAACTGGTGCACCGCGCACTTTGGGCACTAAAACTCTTAAACCTCGACTCTAACTTAGCCGCTCAGAATAGAAAACTGCAACTAAACGAGCTCGATGAATGGCGTGCGAACACTTACGAGAGCAATAAGTTCTATAATGAGTGTTCTAAGTTATATCACGATCGAAAAATTAAAACCCTCAAAAAATTTTCTCCGGGCGATTTAGTCCTTCTTTATAATTCTCGTCTTAGACTTTTTCCGGGTAAACTTAGATCTCGTTGGTCCGGTCCCTTTAAAGTTGAAGAAGTTTTTCCATATGGGACCGTACTCGTCTCCCATCCAGAAAAAGGCTCTTTTAAGGTAAATTGTCATCGGTTAAAGTCTTATATAGCGGCCGACCCTGTGATCGAGCATAACGAAACCATATACCTCCTCACCTTATAAACCCGCACCCATAGTCAAGCTACGTGACTATAAACAAAGCGCTCCTGGGAGGCACCCCACGTTTATCTTTTTCGCTCTTTATTTATCATGTCTTCTAATTTCTAATAATGCAGGGTTTCTAATGGGCTTCCCCGAGCGCGGATCAGGGACGTTTTCTGCCCCCCTCTTTTTCTTTTTTTGTACATATACCTGCTGTCTTGTTCCTCATGCTAAGCATACAATATTAGGGACAATGTTGGATCTAAGTATGGGGGTGTTTTCGTATTTTCGTACTTTCTTTTTCACTTACAAAAACAAAACAAAACAAAAAAATTTTAAAAAACAAAACTTCAAAAATAAAAAAAAAAATATATATAACACAAAAATAAAAAAAAAACTAATTACAATTTTGAAGTTTCATTTTTGAAACTTTGACTTATTTTTAACTTGGTCCGCGAGATCCGGCTCATCGAGCCATCCACATAACGAGTCATCTCGCGGCTACCTAGTTTTTATTTTTGTAAATATTATTTTTAAGTATTTTTGTAAAAAAAATTTTGTAAGTATTTTTGTAAGTATTTTTTGTAAATATTTCTTTCTCTTTCCCCTCTCCCTTTTTCTCTCTCATCCTTGTAAATAACTTTTCTTTCTCCCAAACTTTTCTTAAAAATACAAAAAAATTCACAAAACTTAAAAATACAAGATTTTTTTTTTCGTGAAACTTAAAAACCCAAAAAATTTATTTTCGCATTATTTTTATTTTTCTTTAGTATGTATATATTAAAGATATAAATACAAAATACAAAAAAAGAGCATAACTTCAAAAATTCAAAAAATTATGTAAGTTATGAAACAAATAAATGAAACATCTCATTCTTAAGTTTCTTGCTATCCAAAAATTTAGTTTTGAGTTTATTTATATGCAAATTTGATCAATTCCTGTTCACTATTCTTTGTTAATTATAGATTGAAAAATCTAAATAGCCGGGGTTAAGTTTAAAAGAATTTATTATACTTTGTTAAAAATAGGGGACTCGCTTTAGGCACTACTTCTAATTTTTCATAGATAGGAGCATGTGTACCATGTTAGAAAAAAATGACTATAGAATTCAATTATGCGTGCTTTTAGCTTTCTGAAAAATTGGAATGTACAATTTATAAAGGTTGCTCTAAATTATTTTTCAATTAAAAATCAAGTTCTCTTTTCTCCCCTTACCTATCATAAACTACTTGGTATGATAAAAATATTTCCCCAAAAAGAAAAAGATCTTATGTCAATAGGAATAAGATTTCATTCCGTAAACATAGGCACCCAATAAATTAAAATATTATACGTTACGGAGTAAGAGGAAAAAATTCATTACTCCAACACATATACATTGGGTTATTTTTATTTATGAAGAAGAAAAAATTTATGTTAAGGAAAATAAGATTTAGTTTTCCTTTAACATCCAAATCAAAAAAAATGGAGGTTCGAAAAAAAAATAACCTTGCCTCAAAATCCAAGCACCTTCAAAAACCAACATCAACCCCCCTTAGACAATTTCATGACTCTAGAATTAATTCAAAAATCTTTTTGAGAGCATAATTCGTAAATTGCATTATTTCCGGTAAAACTCCTATAAGCTAAAGTTCGTATAACACCAAACTATTTTCTGTTAATCTAACCAATACAATTATTGCTTTCTATTTGATTACATCAAGAAGTCTTTTGGCCAAAACTTTTGCCCTGTTTAAATCATCTAAATAATTTTAGGACTTAACTCTTATACCCCGTATATTTAATTTGATCTCTCTTATAATTAATTTAGCGGTAGCAGAACTTAGTTTTTTTATTATTCCTTATAAGTTCACCTCAAACTTTTGCTCTGGAATAACAAAAGCTTAAGTACGGGGGTATTTGATGAGTTGTAAATATACCTATATTTTCGTATTTTATTTAAGACAATTTTGTTTATTTTTGTCTTTTTTATTAGTTTTATTCAATAAATTGCTTATTTTTGTAAATATTATTTCTAACTTAGCTTTATTTTTATTTTAGAAAAATTCCAAAAAAAGTGAAAAAGTTGACTGACACGCTCGTGTCACATGACCGATATGCTCGTATCACGCCCTCGACGATCGCGGACCACAGGTTTCCAGCTCGACGATCGGCGATCATCAAACCGAGCTCGACACGCCCCAAGACACGCCGGTGTCAAAGTGTGACACGGGCGTGACTTCGCCACCTGGCCCGACATGATGCGCGTGACTTTGCGGCCAGACCGCGCCTAGATCGACCTCCCCGACACGCCACAGTCACGCCCGTGACTGACACATGTCACGCCCGTGACCTAGGGCGTGACCGCCACGTTTTCAGCCGAAGTCAACGTTCCAGTCAAATCACCCATCATCCTCATGTACAGTAGTGACACCCCCCCCTGTCACGCCCTAGTCACGGGCGTGACCAACCCGAAATTTTACCTATAAAAGTCCAGCTGCTGTATGAGATTTCTGTCCACTTTTTGACCATTTTGCTTAGGGGAGGTGCTGCCCGAATGACTTCTATGCTTATGTAAGGAGAATTTCTCCCTCTCTCTCTTAGTTTGTGTTAGATTTATTGCTTTAGCTTTTCATTGTAATAGCTTTTCAATTAATAAAAAGTTAGTTGTTTTTCCTCTCTTTACATAGTATCAAATTTCATTTGAATGCGCCTACCCAAAGTGATTTTTCGTTCCCTTTTTTGTGCTTTACTTTTCATGTCTTTTATTTTAAAGGCTTTCATAATCTCGCTTAGTTTAGGATTTTATCGGCATTTCTAGCCATTGTGCCGTCCGCTTATTTTTGTTTTCACAGCACTTTTTAGCTTTAGCTTTTTCTTCTTTATCATTTTCATTCATATAGGTTTTATAAAAACTCCCCTAAAAGTGTTCGTTTTTATTTTCTTTAACTTAGACTCTTTAGGATTGTAAACTTTTTCGCCTTTTTTAATTTTATTTTCACTTTTTAGGAGCTTTTATAAAAACTTAAGAATGAAAAAGTCGTTGTTATAATTTTTCGTCAACTTCATTTTAGCTTTTTAATTTCAAAACTTTTAGTCCCTTTAATTTCATTTCATCTTTTTATGCATTTCTACCGCATTCTAGCGGTAGAAATGCAGTTTGTTAATTTTTCGAGCACTTCACTTTTGCGTTTATTTGCAAACTTTTCGCTCCGGTTAATTTTTATTTTCACTTTTTATGCATTTCTACCGCATTCTAGTGGTAGAAATGCAGTTGTTTTAATTTTTCAGCAACTTTGTTTTTCTTATTTCTATAAGTGTGCGTGTGTATATGAGTTAAATTTTATTGCTTTATTTCAATTTCTATAGAGTGTGTGCGTATGCATTTATTTTCGCCTACTCGTTAAGAGTTAAATGGCGCTCTGCTTCATTTTCCGCCCACTCGTTTGTTGAGTGGACTTGTATTTTATTGCTTACATTTTCTTTCTACTCACTTGAGTAGAAAACTTTGTGCGTGTGTGTGTGTTTTCATTTATGTAGAGTGTGTGCGTGTATGAGATAAATTTACTCCCGCCCACTCAATTGAGCCGGAACTCGCAATTTTATCTCTTTGATTTTATCGCTTTCATTTTATCGCTTTCTCAATTATGTAGAGTGCGTGCGTGTAGGAGATAATTTTTTACGCTTTATTTATCGCTTTCTTCAATTAAGAAGAGTGTGTGTGTGTGTGCATTTATTTCTGCCTACTCGTTAAGAGTTCAATGACGTGTTTTTGTTTACCACCTACTCAGTTTTGAGTAGGACTATCATTTCCCGCCTACTCAGTTTTGAGTAGGGCTTGCTTTATTTATTTTTCTTTATGGTTTTGAAGTGTGCGTGAGTGCCTATATCAATTAGCCTCAATTTATCTAATTATCCTGTTTTTTTTGTGTTTTCTCTTATAATTATTTAGTGCTTAATTTAACACTCACGCTTCACCTAAAAACATAAAGCCGTCCCCATACCGATGAGTGGCTAATCTCTATTAGCCTTCGGCATCGATGAGCTTTGGGACATATAAAATGATTTGAAATAATTAAAGAACTTTATTTTTACTTTAATATTAGGACCTAAGGTTTACCCCGGGTTAACGACGCGTAGGACCACATAATCGATGTGTGGGCTCTATTTCCGTTATCCATACGCTAGCTTGCCGAGAGGCAGTGCATATGGACAGATCCCCATTGGGTAAATAGAACTGCATACACCCCCTCGAAAGAGGAGAAGCGTAGTCCTACCGGATTGGGTTCTCCACCCAATAGCGGGGTTCTTAGCATAAAGCGGGCATTTAGAGGAATCCTTCGTCGGTCTCACGTTCGGTCAAATAGTCTTAGCGTTCAGGTGAGCGATATTACCTAGAGATAGGTGTGCTCATACTTATGGAACCTCCACGGCCAAGTGCCTTTTATTAATTTAAAAATTAAGTTCAATAATTGTTAAGAATTGTTTTAGTCTTAATCCGATTCGATGCCGAGCGTTAACCCGTCATCGAACTAATCTAAGTAAAAATTCTGCTCTCTTTTCTTTCCGTTTTAATTAGACTAAAAAAAAACTCCACCGTACTGATAGTAAGATAATAGTTTTCTTGGAAGAGTAGATATAATCAACGCGTCCCCGAGAATAATACGACCTCGATATTTTCCCGAATACCGAGTACTACTTGCGATAGGTGCACTTGCCTCCTCTCGTTAGAAAACTCGATCATCTAACTCGGCACGCGAAATCAGACCTTTTCGAACCAACCACAGTCAGTCTCGGTTCTGCGACCATCAGCATTCCGCCACATAACGTGCTATGTCTTTCTTTAGTACAGGACACCAGAACAAACTTTTAATGTCTCTGTACATTTTTGTGCTCCCAGGTGAATTGAGTACTTAGCAAAGTGTGCTTCGTACATCAACTCTTCTCTCAACTTCCCTGTACTTGGGTCGCACAACCAGCCATCTTTTCTCAACAAGCCATCATCCCAGGAGAATTGGTCACCAGGACCATCCTTTGCATAGCGTTTGGAGACTTTCATCAAGCTCCATTGCTCACCAAACTCTATCCGCAAGGTCATATTGTACCTCCGTATAGTTCGATCATGCGTCGGCCGTAGCATCCTTGTCAACACAAGATATCTCTAATGCTTCCATCTCCTGGATTAGCCACTCATCATGTCTTTGTAACCAGTTTGCTCGTACTGGCGTCCTACGACTCAAAGCATCAGCGACCATATTTCCTTTTCTGGTAGTATAGTGAATATCGAAAGTGTAGTCCCCAAGGAACTCCATCCACCTCCGTTGTCGCATATTCAGATCCTTCTGATCTAATAAATACTTTAGGCTCTTGTGATCTGTATAGATATCCCACTTTCACGCCATAAAGATAGTGCCTCCACAACTTTAGCGCAAAGATTACTGCCGCCAACTCCAAATCGTGGACGGGGTAGTTCCGTTCATGCACCTTTAACTGGCGTGAGCCATAAGCAATCACTTTACCAAATGGCAGAAGAATGCAACCTAAGCTGCTCCCTGAAGCATCACTGTAGATCTCATAGCCATCTATACCACATAGAGATGTCAACAAAGGCGTCGTGGTTAAACGAATCTTCAGCTATTCAAAAGCTCGCGCGCACTCCGGCGTCCAAATGAACTTCTGATCTTTTCTCGTCAACGTGGTCAGAGGTAAATCATTCCGTGAGAAGTTTTCCACAAACCGTTTATAGTAGCCTAACAGGCCAAGGAAGCTCCTGACTTCGACAACTGAAGACATCACTGGCCAATCCCTTATGGCACTTATCTTTGTCAGATCTATTGTTATGCCCTCTCCACTTACCATATGGCCCAGAAAAGCCACTGACGATAGCCAGAACTCACACTTTGAGAACTTGGCATACAGCTTATTCCTCCGCAGGGTATGAAATACCAACCGCAAATGGTTTGCATGATGATCTCCCGACTGAGAGTACACAATAATATCATCAATAACCACAATTACGAGTAGATCCAAGAACTCTCGGAACGTATGGTGAATTAAATCCACGAATACCGAAGGCGAATAACATAAGCCAAACAGCATCACCGTGAATTCATAATGACCGTAGCGTGTCCCAAATGATATCTTAGGAATGTCACATTCCCGAATACGCAATTGATAATATCCCGATTTCAAATCCAATTTTTAATAGACGGTTGACCCCGCTAGCTGATTAAATAGGTCATCGATCCGTGGAATCGGATATTTGTTCTTTTCCGTCAGCTTATTCAATTTGCGATAGTCAATACACAATCGCAAACTACCGTCTATCTTTTTCACAAATTGAACAGGCACGCTCCATGGTGACATACTTGGGCGTATGTATCCCTGCTCCAACAGCTCTTGAAATTGGACTTTAAGTTCAGCCATTTCTTTTGGCACGACGCGATATGGTGAGCGGTCCATAGGGTTTGCACCTGGCAGCAACTCAATCATGAAGTCAATCTCCTGCTGGGGCGGTAACCAAGGAAGATCCTTAAGAAATACATCTGCAAACTCCGACACAATCGGAACTTCACTTACACTGGCCTTTGCTCAACAGCCTGATAAGCATGAAGAATAACTCCGTGCCCTTCCGAATAGCACTGACTACTTGGAGTACAGACAACAAGGTCCTGCCTACTCCTCGCATACCAGTGAACTTCGCTCTAGTTTTGTATTCTGGGCCAGTGTGATCTCTTTTGAGTTGCAATCAATAAAGGCATGCTGCTCCGAGAGCTAGTCCATGCCAAAGTATACATCAAACTACGATAGCGGTAGTATAGATGCCCTCAATCCGAAATCCTGATTTCTTATATGCACTTCCACATCGCACGTCCTATCCGCAAGCATGATACAACCATTCGGTAATAGCACCTTTACACCATCTATCGTCACATGACTCGGTACTCCAAGTCAAGTTACGAAGTCCTTAGACAGAAAAGAATGAGAAGCACCCGTATCAAACTGGGATCTCGCCGGATTGTTCCAAATCCGGACAAAGCCTGTAGCACACACATCATGCACAGGCTACATACAAAATATGCAATCAATGAAACAAGCATTAACTTAACTCATACTTGTGACGACGTCAGTTTGCTTGATAACCTCCTATTGGACAAGATTGTAGACTCTAGGCTGTGCCTGAGATGTAGAGGAATGAACCACTGCTTTGCCCTTGTCAGCATAAGACGCACCCGGCTTCTTTTCTCCTTTGGGTTGAGCAACCCGACAATCACGGGCTATATGCCCCACTTTTCCACAGGTAAAGCATATACGAGACTCTGACCTCGACGTTGCTCCCTATGCAACCGTTACAAAAGTTTTCCCAGAAGGCATGGACCTCTGGACCACTTCTTCTGGTAGTATGATTTTCCAGAGCGGGGTGCTTTGAACTCGGGCTTTGCCACAACCAAGTCCTTACTGCCTTGCACCCGCTTCATGTCCTTCTCCAGCGTACCTGCCGTATCAACCAAAGGTTGAAATCCCTGGTTCACTGAACTAGAAAGAAAGAACCTCAACTCGTCCCGTAATACTTCATTGAACCGATTTGTTTTTCTTTGTTCATCGGCGAAGATTGTTCCTGCATACCGTGCCAATCTTGTAAATTCATGTAGGTACGCATCAACGCTATTTTCTCCTTGCATTAGCCGCTGAAAATCATTCTCCATAGCAATGCGTTGTGCCGCTGGTAGATGTTTTGCCAAAAACATGTGAGAGAACTCCTCAATCGATACTTGAGTCAATTGCCTGGCATCCAAATGGTGTAACTTAACCTCATCCCACCATAACCTCGCCTCTCATTCTAATAAGAAGGTGGCTAAAGTGACCTTTTGAGTTTCCTCCGTCCTGATCGCCGTAAAGATACGTTTGACTCGCGATAACCAATCCTCTTCCTGCATTGGGGATCCTAGTCCCGTGAACGTAGGCGGATTGAGGCTCATGAATTTCTTTAATTGTCGTTCAGCTGCTCGCGGATCCACAGCCTCAACCGGTTTGGGTCGGACACCAACACGATCTGGCACCATTGCCGGCTACGCCTGCCCAGTCGGCTGAATCATCACAAATAGAGCCTCAATAACTAATCGCACAATTTTCGAAAATGGAGGAGGTGTTGGCACCTCAGCTGGTGTCGCACTCTCATCAGAGTGCTGGGGGTCAGATTTCCCCAGCACTGCTGCGAGTCACAGGTCATGTAAACATGAAAACGTTTCTAGGCTATCAAAAGACAACCTTGTGAGAGGTCTGCCTTCTGGTCCCTACAAGAAGGAAGTTCACTACAGGGCTTGTCAAATAGGCAAGCAAACAAAATCTAGTTTTTAATCAGTTAATAAAAGCGATTCACCTAGGATCTTGTACTTGCTACACATGGATCTCTTTGGACCCATTGTTGTACAGAGCCTAGGAGGGAAATCCTATACTTTAGTTATTATAGATGACTTCTCAAGGTTCACTTGGGTGTTCTTTCTGAGATCTAAGTAAGATACCTTTAAAATCTTACAGATTTTCTTAGGACCATACAGATTGAGACTGTACTCATGTTGCATTGATCAGAAGTGATCATGGTACCAAGTTTGAGTCTCTTCTTATGCATGAGTTCTGTGAGAAGGAAGGTATCAGACACTTCTTCTTAGCTCCTAGTACTCCCCAACAAAATGGGGTAGCTGAAAGGAAAAATAGGACCCTAATTGAATCTACAGGCACATTACTTGCAAATGCTTTCATTCCCCTCACCTCTGGGCAGAGGCTATAAGCACATCAAATCATGTCCTGAACAGGAGTCTGATACACAAACTAAAGAATAGGACTCCCTATGAATTACTTAAAGGGAAGAAACCTAAAATCACTTATTTTAAAGTATTTGGATGTATATGCTATGTACATAACAACATCTAGAGATACATTAGAAAGTTTGAAGCAAAGGCTGAAGAGGGAATATTTCTAGGATATTCCCAAGTAAGCAAAGCTTATAGGGTTCTCAATAAATCATCATTAAAAATTGAAGAATCTGTTAATGTTACCTTTGATGAAACTAACATGTCTTGCAAGGAGAAAGAGTTTTCTACCAATAGTCCTTTGCAGGTACCTCACTTGTGTAAAAATTTAGATGGACTAAGCCTCACCCAAGAGGTTCCAACACATCCTTCTCCACAAGTTAATGAAGAAAGTGAAGAAGAAAGCACTGAAGGAATTGACAATCCCTCAACAGCACACACAATTCCACAGGAGGAATTTGTTCCAAATGCTGTTGGAGAACCAAATCCACCCAATGACTTTGTCACACTAAGGGATCACCCCAGATCCTAAGTGATTGGAGACATCTCAGTAGGTGTACAGACAAGGCATCAACTCAACCAAGAATTGATGCATGCCTATTTTCTCTCTCAGTTTCAGCCTCTATCCATACATGATACTGAGCAGGATCCCCACTAGATCATTGCAATGGAAGAGGAATTAAACCAATTTGAGAGATGTAGAGTTTGGGATTTGGTTCCAAGACCCCAAGACCACCCAGTCATTGGAACCAAATGGGTATAAAGAAATAAGCTAGATGCCCAAGGAGTGATTATGAGAAATAAGGCTAGGCTTGTTGCTCAAGGATATATGCAAGAGGAAGGCATTGACTATGATCAAACATTTGCCCCTGTTGCCAGGCTAGAAGCTATAAGGATATTTCTGGCTTATGCTGCATTTAAGAAGTTCAAAGTATATCAAATGGATGTCAAGAGTGCATTATTAAATGTAGAACTTAAAGAAGAGGTTTATATTGAACAACCTCCAGGTTTTGTTTCTCCACCTCATCCCTCTTGTGTCTTCAAATTGCATAAAGCTCTTTATGGTTTAAAGAAAGCTCCAAGAGCTTGGTATGAGACCTTAGCTAGCTTTCTGATAGAGGGTAATTTCATTAGAGGCGTAGTAGATAAAACATTATTCACTAGACATCATAAGGACCAAACTTTGTTAGTACAAATTTATGTGGATGACATCATATTTGGGTCTACTGATTCTAAATTATGCAAGAGGTTCTCTGACCTCATGTATTCAAAATTTGAAATGAGTAGCATGGGTGAGCTCACCTACTTTCTTGGTCTCCAAGAAAAGCAGCTGCCTGATGGCATATACATCTCCCAAGCTAAATATGCTAAAGAGCTTATCAAAAAGTTTGGGATGGCTAATGCCTCAGCAAAGAAAACACCAATTGCTACCAATACTGTAATTGACTCTGATGCACTTGGGAAACCTATGGATAAGAAATTATATAGGGGCATTGTTGGGTCCCTATTATATCTTACAACTAGCAGACATGATATCATGTTTGTCACATGTATTTGGGCTAGGTTCCAATTGAACCCTAAAGAATCTCACCTAGTTTTTCAAAAAAGGGTTTTAAGATATATAAAGAGTTGTCCTAGTCTAGGACTCTAGTATCCCACTGAGTCAGAATTTAAGTTAACTGGATACTCAGATACTGACATTACTGGATGCAGGTTGGACAGAAAGAGTACCTCAGGAACCTTCCAGTTCCTTGGTATGTTATTAGTGTCCTGGTTTTGTAAAAAGTAGTCATCTGTGTCTACATAAACTGCTGAAACAGAATACATTGCAGCTGGCAGTTGCTATTCCCAAATGTTTTGGATCCAAAACAAACTCCTGGACAATGGCTTCAACTTAAATAATTTAACTCTCTTATGTGATAACTCAAGTGCTATAGCTATAGCATAAAATCCAGTCCATCATAGTAGGACTAAACATTTAGATATTAGACATCATTTCATTAGAGAGAGTGTAGACAAAAACAAAATTAAACTTGTCTATATCTAAACTGATTTGCAAAAAGCTAATATTTTCACCAAGCCCTTGGATTAGAGAAATTATTTGTTCTTTGTAAATTAGCTTGGAATGATCAATGGAGAACACTTAGTTTTATTTCTGTCTACACTCGAAGAACTTTTCAACTTTCGTCGACCTGAGAATGAAGAACTCCCTGTTAGTAAAGTTAGTTTCGTCGACCTGAGATCGACGAACCTACTTCAGAAAACTTTCGTCGAACGGAGCTCGGTGAAAATGTCTTCAACCCTTTAGACTGAGATCGACAAATTGTTTAACTCCAAATATTTTCATCGACCTCAGATCGAAGAGCTATTTCTTTTAGTTGAACGGAGTTTGTCGTTTCATATTCTGGAAAACCTTATATTTAGGTTTTCTTCAACCTCCATCCTGCCCTTTAAGTTTGCCTTGCACTTGATCTTCATTTTCTCTCTTGCTGGTGCACTCATGGCGATTCCAACAAGAACACGTGCAGCGATGAAATTTGACAATGGATTCGACGTGGATTTCGATTCCTTCCAGCACTCAGATCCAATCTTCCTACACATTCTGAAACTGCTGGAGGACCAACAACTGAAGAATCTGCTGACCACCAGAATCAAATTACCTGGCACAAAGATCAGAGAATTGGTATACACTGTGTAACGCCCCGCCTTTTCAGCGATTATTTTTATTCTCATTTGGCGTTACGAAGACGCGTTTCCGTGGCTTGTGTCGTGTGTGGAGTATGGTTTAGCTCCTTAGAACTGAGTGCCCTGTTTGGTAGCCTGTTGGCAAAATTCTCCCTAGCAACCGAGTCGGTTTGGTGACCCGGTGTGGCCTCTCGTCGGGGGGATGTTTGTGTTTGGCTTTGCTTGGGTATAACTCGTGTTCTGTTCGTCGAAAGTTAATTTCGACTTCGCCGTGTGGTTCGTAGCATGGGTATATTAGCTACGGTGCGAATTTCGTCGAATTCCGAGGAGAATCGGTTTTCGCGTCGATTGGTGCTTTATGTAATTTTGTAATTAATTATATAAGTATATAATTATATATATATATATAGGATGAAAAGAGTGATCGGTCATCTTCTTCCCCGCTAGAAACCGCCGGCCCCCTTTTGTACGAGAGAAAGTAACCGCCGAGCCTTGCCTTCGGACGCCGATTCCCGGAGCGTTTGTGGACGGAATTCGATTCCGAGAGTGGATTCGTATTGCTCTCGTCGAGACCTTCATTCCTGCGGTAAGAAATTCGATTTTCGTAGAGTTTTCGAAGGATTGGAATTTTTGGTTTTGGAGTTTTCCGCCATTAATGGCCGAGTCCTTGTTCTAGGTGTTGCGGCCGTTTTGATCCGTGCGAAGAGGAGGAAATCAGTCCAAAGCTTCGCTGTGAATTGATGACAAGTGGTATTCTTGCCCTTGCCAAGTGTTTTCTTCGAATTTATTTACTGAAATTGAACTCCCGGTTAGCCTAGGTTAGAGGCCTTGTTATTCTCATTTTCTTGCTAACCATAGAGGCTTAGTTCGTCCTACTGAAACCCCCCCCCCCCCCTATGGTGTGATGTTTGGAATCCAAATTGTCAGCGTGAAGCCGCTGTTTTTTCTTTCCTTAATTTTGATGTTGCTTGCCTGGTTCGGGCGTAGCGAGTGGGAGAGTTAGGAGGGGGTGGTTGCCAATTTCCTTCGTTTTGGTATTATTCGAATGGTTAGGCATAGTTTGAAAGGTAGTAGCGTGCGAAGTTGATAGTCGTCTACTGCTACTGCAGTGGCGTGAGTCGTGTGCGCGTTCCGGTGTCGTTCGGAAAATTCCAAACGGTACAGGTTTGCCGCGCACGGTCATCAGCCTTTAGGGCGCACGACCACTGGTCGTGTGCCTCTGTTCGTGCGCGTATAAATTTCTTTTTCCAAAGTTCTGTCTCGGGCAATCGCACGAGCGCTGGCAACAGCGCGCACGACCAGTGATCGTGCGACAGTGAATCGTGCGCAGTTGCTAGGTTTTCTGTCAGGTTTCCAGGTTCGTTTCGCACGATCATCAGCCATTGAGTGCGCACGACCACTGACCGTGCGCCACTGACCGTGCGTTTTGTATATTTCCTTTTGCTAGGCTAATTTAGCTGATTTCGAGTGCGGGGGTGATACTCAAGTGGCAGGTAACTACTCGAGTTCTGGATCTTCTGCCTTGGTCGTTCGACTATTGTCGAGCCCCGTTTTCCTTAGTGGGTTTTGTGGGTAGTAACTTTATTTTTGCGGCGAGTGAGGCTAGCTCACTCAACGCCAAGGTTTAGGTAGGCACTGAGTGGGTTTCACTCAGCGCCTAGTCGTGTTGGTTCATTTCAACATTTCTTTCCTTTTACGTGGTATTTCAATTCCGAGTGGATTTCCAGTTGTATATCTGGATTTTTCCTTGTCGGCCGTTTTCTTGATTTTCCTAGAGGCCGAATCGTGGGTCGTGGATAGTAGTGGTGGTTGTAGCTCTTTATGGGGGCGGAGTTTTGTGATATAGCCAAGGCCACCCATGGATTTCTTGCTCCAGGTACGGGCTGGGCATTTCGGGTGGGAAGATCCCTTGTGTTTTCACGTTTTGACCCTCGAGCTTTTGACTTGGACATGGTGGATTGGAGGACTGCGTTTGCCTTCGATCCGGTTCCTCGTTGTTGTTTTGCTACTATCACTTCCCACAGTTTAGGGTGTTAGAAGTTTCTTCCGTGGTAGTTTTGCAGCATTTTAGGCTCTTGGCAGCCTAGTAGGCCCTGCAGGATGTGGTTCCTGGGCTGGGTTGTTGCTGTTTCTTTGCACGTTGTGCATTTCCTGTTGTCCTGTTTTGGACAGTTGTGACTCTTTCTTCTGCATGTTTTCAGTTACTTTGTCCTTTGGTTGACTCTTACATGCAGTTGTTTTTACCTTGATTTTGCTGGCTGAGGTATTCTGTTTTTCTTTTGGAATGCCTCAGGTTCGGAGCTGTAGCCAGTCTGGGGGCTAGTAGGTGGTGTGTTGGTGGACTCCCGGACTTTTGAAGTTTTTTTTCCTTGTTAGTGAGGTAGTTTTCAGTACTTTCTTACAGACATATATATGTGCTAGTGGGTTCGTGTCAGGTTGTTGGCGCCCACTAGTAGTTTTTACCTTGTACTAGATATATATACTATTGCTGCTACCATTTTCTGGAGATAGTCTACTTGCTTTGAGAGGATTTATGCTAGGTAGCTAGGTATTTTCAAACTATAATGCTATTGTAAATAAATCTCATGATCAGCATGTTTTGCAAACTTAAACACTACTTTCCAAATCACGTATGAAAACCGTTTTCTTATACATATTATGTAAACTAAAAGTAGTGTCTTGCATAGCATAAGTGGTTCTCTTGGGACCCTTATGCGCTCTTTAGGGTGTAAAACCTAATTAAAGTATTTCCCGCAGCGTTTAAATATAGTTTTCTTTTGTGGACTAGATGATCCACTGAGCCGAGGGATACGGACTCTAAACATAACTGATTTTCTATTCTTTAAGCGCACAAGTTTCTTGCATAAAGGTTGTAGTTGGTTTTTGCCTGAGCGTCAGCAGTTATCCCCTGCTTGACGTGGCATCATGACGCGCGCTTTCTCTCACTCTGATAATTCTTAATTCGGAGAAAATGCGGGTCGTGACAGTTGGTATCAGAGGGAGGTTGCTTGACAAGTTAGTTGGGCAACCTTCCTTGGATGCTGTTTGTAGTTCAGCATCATGTCATTCACACACCGATATGTCATCAGCACGTCTTGGCAAAAGCACGAACACTACACTCATAGCATAACATGAAGTATACGGGGCATATTATGTAGTATGGATGCATAATATGTGTTCGTATATGGATCCACCATAGGGGCTACATGTGAGGTTATGTAGTATGGGATGCATAACCTCACCACATGACTGCGACTAGCACGTTTCTTTTTTTCGTTGCATGGAAATGTTATGTAGTATGGGATGCATAACATTTTCATGTGTACGCCGCTCATATCATGCATTAGGGCCTTTGTTTTTAGAATGCATAGCACAATCATGCATATCATAACATTGCATAAGCACAACGCGCCAAGCTAAAGATTTGCAGGATGACATATGTACACACATAAGTTTTCAAACTAACATAAGTTCATGCATCCGATCTAGGCACAAGAGTTAGTGAGGTGGTGGTTAACCATCCTAGGTTAGGTCATATCATCTAATTTTTGTGAAAAAGATAAACTCTCAGAGCAAGTTTAGCAGCTTTAAGTCTATATCTACATATGTATTGTCTGTACTGGTATTCGGTTCTAGTTGTGGGGTTTGGATCTGATCTGCGTTGTAATGATTTTTAGGATGGCTAGGCGACCTGCGACTCGATCGACTCCCCTGTCTGAGGGTGAATCTTCTGGAGCTCAGAACGATGCGGTGATCGAGGGTCGCGTCAGAGTAGCGAAGCTATGGGCAAGGCAGTTGGAGGAGGTGCAAGCCCAGATTCAGTCTTTGGTGGCAGTTGTGGCAGGCCAGGCTCAGGGTGCGCAAGTTCCTGCTGGGGGGTTAGCTGTTCCTCCTCCTCCTGCACCCTTGAGACCTCCAGTGGTGGTGCCAGCGGAGATGGCCTTCATCCTCGCAGTTTCAGAGGCTGAGCCCTCCCACTTATGATGGGAAGGCAGATTTCATGGTTATAGATGACTGGTTGATCTCCATGGAGGAGATGTTTTCGTACTCAGGAATTTCAGGTGACCAGAGGGTGTGTTAGCCACCTATCAGCTCAAAGGGTTGGCTAAGAGTTGGTGGCTGAGAGAAAAGGAGGGCTTAGTGGCTGGGTGCTCGTGGGAGGTGTTCAAAGAGATGTTGTTGAGGAAGTTCTTGCCTTCGGTTGAGCGTGACCGTCTTATGAATGATTTCCTCTATCTAAAGCAAAGGCAGCTCACAGTGGGTGAGTATGAGATAGAATTTAGTAAGTTGAGCCGTTTTGCCGCCCTGCTTTGGTCAGCATTGAGGCGGATCGAGTGAAGAGATTTCTCGGTGGCTTGAGGAGTGAGGTGCAGCAGTTGGCCAGTGCTTATGGGTCAGTGTCTTATGCTGGAGTTGTAGAGGCTGCTCTTAAGGTTGAGGCCATTGAGACGGCAAAGAGCAGAGGCCAGCAGTTAGGAAGGATAAGAGGAAGTTGGTAGAGGAGAAGAAACCCCTGGTACCCGATGCTGTTCCGGAAAGAGGAGCAGGGTGGTGTGCAGTTTCTGTGGCCGGTCAGGCCATCCTGTTGAGAGGTGTTTTAAGAAAGCGGCAGCTCAGAAGAAGGAGCAGGTTCATGCGATTCAGGGTGCTCCTAGGAGAGATGTCTCCTGTTCAGTTTGCAAGCGATCCGGGCATGATGCAGCCCAGTGTTGGTCCAGAGATAAGAGTCTGCTATCAGTGTGGGCAGAAGGGTCACGTTAAGTCGAAGTGTCCTCAGGTTCAGTCAGCTCTTCCTGCAGTTCCTTTACAGGCTTTACCTCCACCTCAGCATGTGGACAAGGGAAAAGGGAAGCTGAACTGATTTCTTCCGAGGAGGCTCAGACTTCGACCCAGGTGATCTCAGGTTAGTTGTTTGTTGTTTTTCTTTCTTTCTTCTAGCCTGGTAGTTTAGTTGCTAGATTGTTTGCGGCACTGTTGTGCTAGTTCCTTAGCTTTGTGCGTTCCTATAGGGAAATTTAAGGTGAAGAACCGTTGGGCGCGTGTTCTGTTTGACTCCGGCGCTACCCACTCGTTCGTGGCTAAGCCTTTGTGGAGCGTCATCGGTTGTCTCTAGATCGTGTTCGGGATTCCTTCCGTGTCAAGTTTCCCTCTGTGAATCTGTGTTGTCAGATATGGGTATTTTGGATTGCCCGTTTTGTTGGGGAATTTTCTTGCGAAGGCGGATCTGAAGATGATTGATCTAGAGGACTTCGATGTCATTTTGGGCATGGACTGGCTCTCTCGGTATGATGCGGTCATTCAGTGCAAAGGAAAGCGCTTGGACTTCATCAGGGACGACGGTCAGCCCGGCAGCGTGTATGCTGATCCGTGTCAGGATTCTCCTGTTCTCTCTGCGGTATGTGTTCAGAGATTTTTTCTTTCTGATAGTAGTGTTTGTTTAGTATCGGCGGTTGGAACCGTTGTTAGCGTGCCACGCTTGGAGGAGATTCCTATTGTTCGTGGTTTCGCCGATGTTTTTCCTGATGACCTTCCTGGTATCCCTCCTGAGCGGGAGGTGGAGTTTGTTATTGATTTGGAGCCGGGTACGCGTCCTATTGCTAAGGCGCCGTACCGGATGGCCCCTCGCGAGTTAGAGGAGTTGCGAATTCAGTTAGATGAGTTGTTGGCTAAAGGTTTTATCAGGCAGAGTTCGTCGCCTTGGGGTGCTCCTGTTTTGTTCGTAAAGAAGAAAGATGGTCGATGAGGCTTGCATCGACTATAGAGAGTTGAACAAGGTCACTATCAAGAACAGGTACCCTCTGCCGAGGATCGATGATTTGTTTGACCAGTTGCGTGGTAGCACGGTGTTCTCTAAGATCGATCTTCGTTCGGGCTATCATCAGCTCAGGATCCGTGAGGCGGATATTCCACGGACTGCGTTTAGGTCGAGGCATGGACACTTTGAGTTTCTGGTGATGTCGTTTGTTTAACCAACGCACCATCAGCCTTCATGGATATGATGAACATGGGGTTCAAGGATTTTCTCGACAAGTTCGTTGTGGTCTTCATTGATGACGTGCTATTTTATTCTCGCAGTGCTGAGGAGCATGAGCAGCATTTGCGTTTGGTCCTGTCAGAGTTGAGGAACCACAAGTTATTCGCCAAGTTGAGCAAGTGCGAATTTTGGTTGCCTCAGGTTTCTTTTCTAGGCCACGTGGTGAACAAGGATGGATTTCGGTTGACCCAGAAAAGATTGCAGCAGTGACGGATTGGAGTAGGCCGAATACTCCTAAGGAGATCAGAAATTTCTTAGGTTGGCTGGCTATTACAGGAGATTCGTGGAGGGTTTCTCTTCTCTAGCCGCACCATTGACCAAGCTAACTCAGAAGATGTGGCTTTTGTTGGAGTGAGAAGTGCGAAGAAGCTTTTCAGGAGTTAAAGAGGAGGCTGTGTTCTGCTCCCGTTCTGACCCTTCCTATTGAGGGCGTAGAATTTGATGTGTATGTGGATGCGTCGCATATCGGTCTGGATGCGTATTAATGCAGGACGGAAAAGTAATTGCTTATGGGTCAAGGCAGTTGAAAACTCATGAGCGGAATTATCCTACGCATGACCTTGAGTTTGCAGCGGTTATCTATGCGTTGAAGTTGTGGAGACACTTACTTTATGGGGCTCAGTGCAAGATTTTACTGACCATAAGAGCCTGAAGTACGTGTTCACGCAGAAGGAGTTGAATCTGCGTCAGCGGCGATGGCTTGAGTATGTGGCGGATTATGATGTAGAAATCCAGTATCATCCGGGCAAGGCCAATGTGGTGGCGACGCCCTGAGCCGAAAGACGGGAAAGATCTTTAACCTCTCCGCCGATCGTTTAGTTGAGGAGTTCCTCCTTATGGATATTTCAGTGGATGCTGTAGTTTGCAGAGTAGCTTATCTGTGGAAGAGCCGTCCTGGATTTCTTTGACTAGACTGCATCAGAAGGACGATCCAGATCTGTTGCACCTTTTTTACCAGGACTGAGAAGGGAGAATTGCCAGATTTTGCTATTGATGATGCGGGTACTTTGAAGTACCGCGGCAGGTTTTGCGTTCCCGCTGTTGGGGACATTAGGAGTATGATTTGCAGTGAGGCTCATGGTTCCAGCGTTGCCTACCATCCAGGATCTACGAAGATGTACCGTGACTTAAGGCAAATTGCTTGGTGGTATGGTATGAAAGGAGATATAGCCCGATATGTTGCTGAGTGTCACACTTGCAAGCGTGTGAAGGCCGATCATGGAAGGCCTGTGGTAAGTTGACTCCGCTAGAGATCCCGACTTGGAAGTGGGAGAGTATATCTATGGACTTCATTACGGTTTTGCCAAAATCCCCGAGAGGATATGATTCTGTTTGGGTTATAGTGGATAGATTGACGAAGTGTGCTCACTTTGTGCCTTATAAGATTGATTACCCGATGAAGAAGATAGCGGAGTTGTACTTGAATGAAGTCATCCGACTCCACGGTGTGCCGTTAGTATCATTTCAGATCGAGACTCCCGGTTTACTTCTCGTTTTTGGCAGAGTCTGCAGGAGGGTTTGGGTACGATCTGAGGTATTCTACTGCGTACCACCCTCAGACCAATGGGCAGACGGAGCGGGTCAATCAGATTGTTGAGGATATGATCCGGTGCTATATTTTAGACCACGGTGGAGCGTGGGATGAGCGTCTGCGACTCATGGAATTGCTTACAATAACAGTTATCAGGAAAGCTTGCAGATGGCTCCATTCGAAGCTTTGTATGGGAGGCGCTGTAGGACTCCGTTGTTTTGGGTTGAGGCTGGTGAGAAGCCTTTGTTGGGTCCTGATGCTCTGGAAGAGATGAAAGTTGCCGTGAAGCTTATTCGTGAAAAGCTTCGTTTAGCCCAGGAGAGGTATAAAAGAACGCCAATCGGCGTAGGTCCGCATTGGAGTTTTTAGTAGGGGATCATGTATACCTCAAAGTTTCTCCAATGGTTGGTGTAAAGAGATTTTGTAAAATCGGAAATTGGACCCAAGATATGTGGGCCCGTTCGAGGTCTTGGAGCGGATTGGTGTGTCTGCATATAGATTGGAATTGCCAGCGAACTTCCCTGGTGTTCATAATGTTTTTCATGTTAGCCAATTGCGGAAGTGTGTGAGCAGCAGTGGGCAACTCTTAGATGTTGTGCCCCAGTTAGAGCCCAACCTCTCTTTTGTTGAGGTGCCAGTTTCGTATTTTGGATACTCAGGAGCGTGTGCTGCGAAAGAAGTCCATACCGATGGTGAAAGTTCTATGGAAGAATCAGGATTTGAGAGCGCGACTTGGGAGCTAGAGTCGGCCATGAGGAGGGCGTACCCTCACCTGTTTCGCTGACTGGATCGGTATGTTTCCCTTTGTAACTTCTGTTTGTTACCTTTTCTTCTTTAGTAGGAGGGCTGTGCGTAAAGTTTCGGGACGAAACTTTCTTTTAGGGGAGTGACTGTAACGCCCCGCCTTTTCAGCGATTATTTTTATTCTCATTTGGCGTTACGAAGACGCGTTTCCGTGGCTTGTGTCGTGTGTGGAGTATGGTTTAGCTCCTTAGAACTGAGTGCCCTGTTTGGTAGCCTGTTGGCAAAATCTCCCTAGCAACCGAGTCGGTTTGGTGACCCGTGTGGCCTCTCGGGGGGATGTTTGTGTTTGGCTTTGCTTGGGTATAACTCGTGTTCTGTTCGTCGAAAGTTAATTTCGACTTCGCCGTTGTGTTCGTAGCATGGTATTTAGCTACGGTGCGAATTTCGTCGAATTTCCGAGGAGAATCGGTTTTCCGTCGATTTGGTGCTTTATGTAATTTTGTAATTAATTATATAAGTATATAATTATATATATATATATAGGATGAAAAGAGTGATCGGTCATCTTCTTCCCCGCTAGAAACCGCCGCCCCCTTTTGTACGAGAGAAAGTAACCGCCGAGCCTTGCCTTCGACGCCGATTCCCGGAGCGTTTGTGGACGGAATTCGATTCCGAGAGTGGATCGTATTGCTCTCGTCGAGACCTTCATTCCTGCGGTAAGAAATTCGATTTTCGTAGAGTTTTCGAAGGATTGGAATTTTTGGTTTTGGAGTTTTCCGCCATTAATGGCCGAGTCCTTGTTCTAGGTGTTGCGGCCGTTTTGATCCGTGCGAAGAGGAGGAAATCAGTCCAAAGCTTCGCTGTGAATTGAGGCAAGTGGTATTCTTGCCCTTGCCAAGTGTTTTCTTCGAATTTATTTACTGAAATTGAACTCCCGGTTAGCCTAGGTTAGAGGCCTTGTTATTCTCATTTTCTTGCTAACCATAGGGCTTAGTTCGTCCTACTGAAACCCCCCCCCCCTATGTGGTGATGTTTGGAATCCAAATTGTCAGCGTGAAGCCGCTGTTTTCCTTAATTTTGATTGTTGCTCCGTTCGGGCGTAGCCGAGTGGGAGAGTAGGAGGGGTGTGGTTGCCAATTTCCTTCGTTTTGGTATTATTCGAATGGTTAGGCATAGTTTGAAAGGTAGTAGCGTGCGAAGTTGATAGTCGTCTACTGCTACTGCAGTGGCGTGAGTCGTGTGCGCGTTCCGGTGTCGTTCGGAAAATTCCAAACGGTACAGGTTTGCCGCGCACGGTCATCAGCCTTTAGGGCGCACGACCACTGGTCGTGTGCCTCTGTTCGTGCGCGTATAAATTTCTTTTTCCAAAGTTCTGTCTCGGGCAATCGCACGAGCGCTGGCAACAGCGCGCACGACCAGTGATCGTGCGACAGTGATCGTGCGCAGTTGCTAGGTTTTCTGTCAGGTTCCAGGTTCGTTTCGCACGATCATCAGCCATTGAGTGCGCACGACCACTGACCGTGCGCCACTGACCGTGCGTTTTGTATATTTCCTTTTGCTAGGCTAATTTAGCTGATTTCGAGTGCGGGGGTTTAGATACTCAAGTGGCAGGTAACTACTCTCGAGTTCTGGATCTTCTGCCTTGGTCGTTCGACTATTGTCGAGCCCCGTTTTCCTTAGTGGGTTTTGTGGGTAGTAACTTTATTTTGGCGGCGAGTGAGCTAGCTCACTCAACGCCAAGGTTTAGGTAGGCACTGAGTGGGTTTCACTCAGCGCCTAGTCCGTTTGGTTCATTTCAACATTTCTTCCTTTACGTGGTATTTCAATTCCGAGTGGATTTCCAGTTGTATATCTGGATTTTTCCTCGGCCGTTTTTTCTTCTTGATTTTCCTAGAGGCCGAATCGTGGGTCGTGGATAGTAGTGGTGGTTGTAGCTCTTTATGGGGGCGGAGTTTGTGATATAGCCAAGGCCACCCATGGATTTCTTGCTCCAGGTACGGGCTGGGCATTTCGGGTGGGAAGATCCCTTGTGTTTTCACGTTTTGACCCTCGAGCTTTTGACTTGGACATGGTGGATTGGAGGACTGCGTTTGCCTTCGATCCGGTTCCTCGTTGTTGTTTTGCTACTATCACTTCCCACAGTTTAGGGTGTTAGAAGTTTCTTCCGTGGTAGTTTTGCAGCATTTTAGGCTCTTGGCAGCCTAGTAGGCCCTGCAGGATGTGGTTCCTGGGCTGGGTTGTTGCTGTTTCTTTGCACGTTGTGCATTTCCTGTTGTCCTGTTTTGGACAGTTGTGTGACTCTTTCTTCTGCATGTTTTCAGTTACTTTGTCCTTTTGGTTGACTCTTACATGCAGTTGTTTTTACCTTGATTTTGCTGGCTGAGGTATTCTGTTTTCTTTTGGAATGCCTCAGGTTCGGAGCTGTAGCCAGTCTGGTGGCTAGTAGGTGGTGTTGTTGTGGACTCCCGGACTTTGAAGTTTGTTTTCCTTGTTAGTGAGGTAGTTTTCAGTACTTTCTTACAGACATATATATGTGCTAGTGGGTTCGTGTCAGGTTGTTTGGCGCCCACTAGTAGTTTTTACCTTGTACTAGATATATATACTATTGCTGCTACCATTTTCTGGAGATAGTCTACTTGCTTTGAGAGGATTTATGCTAGGTAGCTAGGTATTTTCAAACTATAAATGCTATTGTAAATAAATCTCATGATCAGCATGTTTTGCAAACTTAAACACTACTTTCCAAATCACGTATGAAAACCGTTTTCTTATACATATTATGTAAACTAAAAGTAGTGTCTTGCATAGCATAAGTGGTTCTCTTGGGACCCTTATGCGCTCTTTAGGGTGTAAAACCTAATTAAAGTATTTTCCGCAGCGTTTAAATATAGTTTTCTTTTGTGGACTAGATGATCCACTGAGCCGAGGGATACGGACTCTAAACATAACTGATTTTCTATTCTTTAAGCGCACAAGTTTCTTGCATAAAGGTTGTAGTTGGTTTTTTTGCCTGAGCGTCAGCAGTTATCCCCTGCTTGACGTGGCATCATGACGCGCGCTTTCTCTCACTCTGATAATTCTTAATTCGGAGAAAATGCGGGTCGTGACACACTGCCTCTACAACAGAGGACAACACCATTATCGGGTCAATATAGCGGGTACTGCCGTCTCTCTCTCTCTCCCGCCATCTTAACTGAAATATTTGATTAAATAATGGAGAAGAAGAGTTAGAATTCGAAAATGAAGAATAGATATGATGCTGAGTATGATGGGTTATTCCTGAGAAACCCCAAATAAATTACTGAAGAAACACCTATCTGCTGAGTTCAAGTTTCTTGCAGATATTATTGGGAAAGTCTTACTGGGCAAGCACAATGCGCATGACTATATAACCAGGCATCAATTCTTTCTGGTTATGTGTGTAGTGTGAAATAAAATAGGTGAACTGGGCACAGATCATTTTGATCTTATAAAGAAAAAGAACAATAAAAAGGAAGTTAACTTTGGTTGATCCTAGGGATCTTCTTGAAGGAAAAAGCTGCTGAATCACTGGTATCCCAGACCATATTTCATCAATGCCAGCAAAAGGCTCACCGGTGCCTTGTTTGGCAGGTGGGAGAGGACAATCACAAAGCCCTCTAAGGCTTCATCCTCTGCCACCCAAGCTACTGAGAGTACAAGGCCTTCTCCAACCACTTCCCACCCTACTGAATAGGTTCCATCCACCACTACACAACCTCTTGCCCTCTAAACTCCATCCCAGCCAGCAATTCCTACATCTCCAACCCATATTCCTTCTCATACTCCTTCCCCCCAGCATGATACATTACTGCCATCACCACCACCATCTCCTCTTCCAAGGTATTTAGCTGACATACCCCTATCCAACCTCTCATCCCTCCCATCCTTCAACCTCCTATCATCCCTCTCAACACTCCCTCTCCTCCAAATGAATCTCAACAAGATTCAACTCCCACCTCCACCTCCACCTCTAACTCAACCAGTAAATACCACCTCTACTCAACCAACCCCTGCCACAACATCCACCTTCCCCCTCTTGGACCCTTCCATTATCTCTCCACTCATTACCCTCCTCATACCCCTTCTAAAATCACTCATAGCAGAGGCTATATCTCCTCTTGCTGCCTCCATCTCCTCTATTGCTGCACAAATATCTGCTTTCACTACTGCTCTCTCTTCAGTTGGGGGTCTGGCTTCAGTTCCTACTGAAACCAGGGAGGGGGAGATAATTGATGAAGAAGCAGCAGCAGTTGTAGCAGAAGCACCAGCACTAGCAGAATCAGTTGAAAAGGATTTGGACATAGTAGAAGTAGAAATAGATGTAGCAACAGAAGCAGCAGGAGCAGCAGAATAAGTTGAAACTGACATGGAAATAGTATCAGATGTTGCAATAGATTTAAAAGAAGAATTTATAGCAGCAGATGTACAAGCAGATAGCACTAAGCCATCCATGGCTATAATTCCTTATACCATACCAATCTGGCTCAAGGCCACTTATGCAGCTCCAGAGTCTCCTCCCAGAGTTGTATCCCCCACCATCTCATCCCCTATTGCACCAGTTTATGTTATGAATGATTCTCCAATGCCTAATCTAAATGCACTGGTCATGGCTGATATTGAGGAAGAAAATAAATCAGCTGCTGAATGCACTGATGTATATAGTTCTCCAGCTTCTCCTCTAGTTCCTTCCAAGATAGAAAAGTCATCAATTCCTGATGACACAATAAGAGAGATTGATGCACTGTATGATAATCCACAACAATCAGATGATGATGATGATGATGATTCTGATGAGGATTCAAAGAGGAAGAAAGTTTCCATGAAGAGAAAAGCTCCTCCACATCCTGCCCCAAAACCCAATACAACAAATGACACACCCTACTACATCTTGTAGAATATAACTCCATACAAGGGTATGCCAGCATGGATGTGGCTATCCAAAAAATGAACAGAAGGCAAGGAAGAAGAGCAGAAGATACTCTCCTCCTCCACAGAAATTTAAGAGAGGTCCTCCTCCTCCTCCTGCTGCTGGTGCCTCAGGAGCTACTTCTCAAAGTTCAGATGTATCTTCCAAGCCTATATCTTTCACTAGAACATATTAAAGGCAGGAAAGGTCATCCAGAAATCATTCCCCAGGAGGCTATTAGCAAAGGAATATCAGTTCTACAGAGGAAATAAAGGAAGTAGTTTTTTAAAGACCAGAATTCTTACCTCCTAAACACCAAGCTCCATAACACAAATATATAAGGCGCACAGAGTCCCATAAGCCTAAAGGAAAATATAGTGAGGCTGCTCCTCAAAAGTCCCTATACACTCAAAGTGATGAAAGCCAAAAAGTGACAAGTTTCCAAGCACAATCCACACAATTCAAGCCTGTTATCTTGCTACCTCCACAAGATGATCAGTCATCTGTCAGTCAGGATATTTATCCCAATTTTAGGATGGAAAGGCTCCAGGAGTTGAAGTGTCTATCACAAATAAAGAAGGCTATGGTGGAATGTGAAGATCCATCAAGGTTTACAACTATGTCATCATATAGAGAAAGAGAACTGGATAAACATCAAGTCAGCAAGAAAGTGTTTAATCCATCATAATACATGGCATTACATCCAGAGGATATTGTACCCAGAACTTCTACCTTGACTATGATTGGAGCATCAGATCTGTACATATCAAAGAAAGAAGCTGCCAATCCCAACAAGGAGATCATTTTCACTATGCCTAGGGATAGAAGCAAAGAAGAGAAGCCAAAGGAAAAGAAGCAGAAGAAATAAAACCTGAACTGCTGTGTTTACGGTATTATTTTTGAAAAACTATGTTCTTATGATACAAAGCTTATTGTGTATAATTATATCTGCTGCATATATTATTTCATTCTCTGTCAGATATATGTTTTTCTTGCTTTGTACATTTCTTTTTATCATTGAGTCTGTAATTAGTGACCTCAACCAAATAGGGGGAGATTGTTGGATCCCTAGTAGGATTTGGGCTAGGTTCACTAAGTTAGGATCTTATGACCGGCCATGGTTGTGTCCTAGAGTCTAGGCCAAGTCTTTAGATTCAACATCACTTGGACCAGTCCATCAACAACATCCAGAGACTCAAACTTAGAGATTTCAAAGACTCAATAAAAAGAGTTCGACGTTCGTCGAACTCAGGTCGACGAAAGTCGTGCTCAGCTCAACGAAATCAGAGAAAGATTCTCTGAGCTGAGCTCAACGAACTCAGTTCATAGGTCTCAGGTCGACTAATTCTAGATCATATGCTTCAACACTCAATGCAAGAGAACATCTCAAATATTCTAAGTCCAGAATCAAACTCAGGTCGACGATCTTGGATCTCAGCTCGACGAACTCAGTTCTCAGGTCTCAGGTCGACTAATTTTGGATCATATGCTTCAACACTCAACACTAGAGAACATCTCAAATATTCTAAGTCCAGAATCAAACTCAGGTCAATGATCTTGGATCTCAGCTAAATGAACTATGGACTTAGGTCGACTAATCCAGAGTTGGTTATTTTCATCCTTCTGTCCCTATTATTATGCAATAATTCCTGAGTAATTAATGCTAAAATATTCCCTGAATATTATCGTTAGACGAAGCATTAATTATGGTCTTCCTCAAGATTATTGCTTGCCATTTTTTCGTGGGACAATTGGGGAAATAAATCAATGCAGATCATTCTCTAGGTTGTTAGAAATTAATGTAGAAGAAATTCAAATTTCGAATGCAAACTGATATGGAAAATATAAAAGTGATTTTCTCTCTTTTTCGATACAACACACAAACAAACAAAAAACCAGTCATGAAGAGAAGAACACCATTATCTCGCAACAAGGATTTCTATGCTCTCGCTCTCTCTTGATAACAAAGTGCTAGAAAGAAAGAACTACTAGACCAGAAGAAGAATAGCTTTTAGAAGAAGAAGAACAACTATTCAAATCAAGAGTCTTCTTCTTCTGTTATCCTCTCAGGAACTTTCATAGGACAACAACTACTGCATCGTCAAAGAAGTTCCTTAATATCTTCTTGTTGAAGCTAAAAGTCTGAAGGCCTATCACCCTGAAGCAAAGTTCAAACCACCTAAATCTATTCACTATATCAGGGGGAGCTTTTGCTACCATCAAATCCACATAGTCTTCTCAGTTGTATAATTGAGAAAGAGAAGACATAATCACTCTCTCATCCCCCCACTGTATAAGGGGTTCTCTACTCGCTTCAAAAGTGATTCCTGGTTGCAAGTCACCTAACCAAAAGACTTGAGTTTTTGTTTTTGAGCACCTGATCAAAAGCTCATTGGTGTCAGGCACCTGATCAAAAATCTGAGTGGATTCCTACCATGGTGGTAGAAGAGTGGATGTACCCAGGTTGGGGAACCACTATAAATTCTTGTGTTGTCTAGTTGCCCTTTTCTTTATGTTCTTAATATGGCTATGCTAGTTAGGACTGTCTTATTTCTGCTTAATTAGTTTTTTAATCTGCAATCTTTTATTTACTGCAAAAGTTCAAATAGTTTTTAAGGATACTCTATTCACCCCCCTCTAGAGTATTCCAGTTCTAACACATCACTTTCAATATCCACTGCTGAATCTGAGTATATTTCAGCTATAAGTTATTGTGCAATTGCTTTGGATCCAGCATCAGTTACAAAATTATAACATAAAGCAAAGTAAAACTACTTTATTTTGTGATTCTACTAGTTCTATTTCTATTACAAACAATCATGTGTCACATAGTAGAACAAAACATATTGAAATTAGATATCACTTTATTAGGAAGCATGTAGAAAATGAGGATATTAGTTTAGAATTTGTTCCAATAAATAAACAAATTACAGATTTTTTTCCTAAGCCCCTAGAAGAAGAGAAATTTAATTTCATTAAGTTTGAACTTGGAATATTTAATCTTGAGTAAATGATGTACACATAAAAATTGATTCAAAATTAGAATAAAGTAATTAGTTAGTAATAAAGTTTACTTATTTAGATATCAAGGATAGACCTCATAAATGTCAAGTATCTTTAACTTAGAGAACAAAATTTTGTCTAAGTTAAAAGTTGTGTCGATACAATAGAGAATGTGTCGAGACATCTAAAAAGTGTCGAGATACTAGAAAGTGTGTCAACACTATAAGTAGTAATGTGTCAAGACCCAGAAAGTTTGTCAACACAACATAACTACAAAGTGTCTAGACATTAGAGTATGTGTCGAGACAAAAGGGTGTCGAGACCCGAAGGCATATGTAAAGACAAATTATCCTTGTGTCGACTTATGTTGACACATCTGGATAGATAATTTTTCCCTGTGTCGGGACTAGGTAATTACCTTAAAATTTTTGAAAAGTCTAAATGCAGCCTGCCCTTTCGTCTTTAGAAAAGATTAGACTATAAATAGGGTGTGAGAGTAGGAGTCGACTACGCTTTCTTGATTTCTTGAGCTTTTGATTCCTGAGTGTCGTGACCTAAAATCCGGATTAGTCAACATTCGTCAATCCTTTCTCTCAACTCCAATGGCTCCAAAGAATGATGACAACATCTTTGAAGGTTATGAAATCGTGCGCATTGGATTCGTCTCAACACAATAAGAAATTAGGAACCTAATTGACCTAATCATTGAGGAAGGTCTGGAATATCTACTTTCAGAACCATCAAAAATCTGGAAACGTGGAGTTTCAGATTTCTTCTCAAATGCTAAACTGGATTCAAACTCAGCAAAGATAATGTCTAAAGTGAATGGAGCTAAGATTAAACTCACAACCAAACGGCTTGCAAGGATATTTCCCATACTAAGAATCGATCAAGAAGATGACATAGACTTCTCAAGGACTACAGAAGCATTGGTGTTGTGTGGTTTGTCCCCAACCGCTAAGATTAGAAGAACACTGAACAGGAAGGGTATGAATTCACAAGGAAAAATCATGTCTGAAATAATTGGGAAGGTGATGCTATGTAAAATAGGAGTACATGACATGATATCTGCTAAGAAGTTTGAGCATATGACAAGAGTAATTTTAAAAATAAGGACTAACTGGAGTAGATTGTTCTTTGACAAAATTTCTAAAAGTATCAAGAAGCCCAATATTAGCAGAATTCTAAGTCTTTACTTGGTTCATGACATTCCAGATAGCCTCAACCTCATGATTAGATCCAAGATCAATCAGATGAGGAGAATGGATGTGAGAATATTATTTAGGTGGGATATCGTCCTATACAAAGAAACACTTATAGTTGAGAAGAAGAAAGATAAAAAGAAGAAGGTTGTAGTTATGGAAGAAGATTCTTCCATTGAATCTGAAGAATAAGAAAGTTCAAGCTCTGAAAAACAGGATGATACAATAGCTGAGAATTTTCCAAGGCCCTCACCTGGAACTTGTGATCAGGTACATGGGGAGAATGTATAGAGAAGGATCAAATTGAGGGGAAGAACCTCAATGCACTACTAGAAATAGATATGGATAATGTTAACAGTATTATTGTAATGGAAGTAGTACAAGACCTAGACACACCTTGAAGCTAGCAGAGGTTCCTAACCAAGAAATGCCTGAAAGAGAGATTTAGGATACAATCTCGAAGGAAATTAAAGAGGAAATTATCTTTAATACAGATCTAGATATCCAGGGGAGATAACTGCTACTCAAAGGACCATGTTCCTGGTGCTGTAGTTCAGCAAGATGAGGCTAACTTGGAAAACATCAATATTGATGAAGAAGTTGCAATGGTTGAGGGGGAGTTTGCAGATCAGACCGCAACTACTGAAATAGCTAAATAGACTACATCTGTTGAGGTGGTTAGTTAATCAGAATCTGAGGAGGAAGAAGCCTCTCAACAAAAGAAAAAAAAACTGAACTCAAAAATAGGAGTAAAATCTATAAGAAGATCATTAAGTCTGGAACAACACCTGCTCCTTCTGTGGATTTTAGTTCAATTATAGTTCAACTGCAAATTATGCTAGATCAATAAAGAACTCAACTTGAGAAGTATGTGGATGAAAGAAATAAGGAGTTGCAGTTTCAGCTACCCCAAGAAATCAAGTCAATTAGATTTGAGGTAAATCTACTAAAGAAAGATATGACTGATTACTTTTAGAGAGGAGCCAATTGTGTGGTGTATATTGCTAAATAGTATGTGGAGTCAAAGAAAATTGAAGATGAAATAGTTATTAAACAAGGCTATGTGCTTGAAAATCAGAATAGAATGAATGAGAACATGGTAATAATGCATGATGCTATATTATTAAAAATAGCTGAGCAAACTCCTGCTCTTGAGACAAAGATTGACTCATCCTTCAATAATATTAAAACTCAGTTATCTACTCAATCAGCCTCTTCGCTTATGGAAGTGAAGGATTCTCACAAAGAATTGGATGAACATCTGCTCAAGGTCAAGAACTCTGTATCCTTAGGAATCAACTATTTAGATGGTCAAGTTGAAATTCACAAGAATGACTTAAGAAATCAGGTTGAAAGAGAAGTCATAAAGGGGGATAGAGTAATGATAAAGGCAATCTCAGAGCATGCTACCTGGATCTCAAATAGCATCAGAGACACTTTAGGCTATCCTCCCATATGGTATGATGGAGAACAAACTGCTTAGTCTGGTTGCCAACCAGCTCCTTTTGAGGCTATTTAAACTGCTGTCCAATCAATGCACAGTCCACCACCACAAATTCAGAATATAGTATGTAAAGAGGTGGAGATGATTGTTTCTGTATTTTTAAAGGAAAAAAAAGAAGCTCTACTATTAAAGAAAAGATTCAGGGAAAATGCTGAAGTAAAGCCTGATTTCGAGCAATGGAGTCCAACTTCTAGATTCATTATTCTCACCGCATGGAAACAGTCAAAACCAATGTAGTTGAAAGGGGAAATGGTATTCATAGTAAGAGTGGGTCAAACACACAAAGAAGTATGAGATCCTCTATAAATTCAAAAAGATATGAAGGCAGGGAAGATCCCAGCTAAATCTATTAAACCCAGCAAATTTTTCTCAAGCTCTGTCACTATTTTGAGAGGCAGAGGCTCAAGAAAGAAGACATTTCTAAACTAAGGAAGCCGAGGGAAAGGAGAAAGTGGCTGATGAGAAAGTGCTTGAAGTAAAAGCTAAAATACAGTCAGGAAAACGCATTGTAATCAAGGAGCCAGAGGATTCTTAGTTTATCATTTTCTTTTATAAAAAACTATGTAATTTGGCTTGGAGAACATTGTAACAAAACTGAAATATGTAATCTTTGAATAATTTGAATGAAAAAATTGGTTGCACCTGGTGATATCTGTGTTAATATTATTGTGTTCCTTTATATTTAGTTCAGCATTTTTCTTATACATCATAATTAATATATTTTGGTAATTAGGTTTATATATTGAATTGGGGTTATGACTTCTCCAAATAGAGTAAGATTGTTGAGTATATTGGACACAATGTACTGATTTGAAGAATCCCTTTCAACTCAATGATATACATAAATATATATTTGATGTATATTTCCGTTCATGCTTGCAGGTTGCCTATGTCATATTGAATTGACAAGTAGTCCAAGTTACATTGATAGGTGGTCTCTAAGAAGCTAACTAAAAAAGTGAAGAAAATTGTTTAAGTACAAAAGCATCGAGTGAAGTCAGCACAGTCAGCATCTAGCAACTTGTGGTGAAGAAAATTGGCTAAGTACAAAAGTGTCGACACACTTCAACTATGTCGACACCTTTGCAGAAGTTGTGTCAAGACAAGTCTATTATCTCGACACTATGAAGACTAAGTCAGCAGTGTCAAGATAAGTCAGGTAACTTGACACTTTGAAAGCTAAGTTAGCAGTGTCGAGACAAGTTAGCTTACTCGACACTTTGAAGGCTAAGTTAGCAATGTCGAGACAAGTCAACTAACTCGACACTTTGAAGGTTAAGTCATCTATGTCGAGAAAAGTCAACAATGTCGACACAAGTCAACTGTATCGACACAAAGGCGACTGAAAACTATACTAAGTAAAATAGTGCCGAGACAAATCAATTGTCACGACACAATGAAGGATTAAAGAAAGTATGAAAGTGTCAACACAGGCAGACTAGAGTGTTGAGACAATTAAACTGTCTCGACACTGTGAAGAAATAATGCAAGCATAGAAGTATTGACATCCGACAGACAGTTGTGTTTAGATAATTCAACTGTCTCGACACAATGCAGATTTGAAGATGTCGACACAGTTGACAATTGTGTCGAGATAAGTCAACTGTCTCGACACTTTCAAATTTAGATGAAAATTCTTCTAAGTAAAATTGTGTCGAGTCAATTCAACTATCTTGTCACAGTGCAAATTTGAAGATGTCAACAAAGATGACAGTTGTGTCGAGATAAGTAAACTGTCTGGAAACTTTCAAGTTCAGATGAAAATTCTTCTAAGTACAATTATGTCGAGATAATTCAAATGTCTCGATACAGTATAGATTTGAAGATGTCGACACAGATGACATTTGTGTCGAGACAAGTGATGCAGGCTGCGGTGTTGAAGACAAAATATATTAGCGGACGCGCACGAATATCTCTCTACGAACAAAATCCTATGCTCACACAATCGTTCTACGTCACACCACACTATTTAGTCCAATCAATTATATGCTAGTGTATGGGTAGCCAAACCATTAGGATCGAACAAGGGCTATAGGCCAATGTTCTTTCTGGCTAAGGGAACCTACACGATGCGATCGAGCGGTGTTGTACCAAAAGAGATTTACCGAATAAAATACAATTCGAAAAAGGTAGATCTCTCCCAATAAAATAAAACGAGCGCTCGCCAAACCCATTTTGGAAATTAAATCAATCAAGAAAAACACAAGTCGAACAAATAAATCCAAGATGATTCATATGCTATCAAAATTCAACGCTAAGAAAATCCACCATACGAATTAATATAAGGAAAGAAAACCTGCAACGGTAGAAAAGTTTCGTTACCCAATCGTAATGGGTGATTCCGATTTCACTCTACTTGAATCGCTTCTTCAAAGGCTCCGCCAGAGTCACTCCGGTTGGTGAGTAACTCGTCCGCCTTTATCGCGTCACGCCGGAGTTGGAAATTCCCACGAAGAGATCTTCTATTTTTGGCAAGAAATATATATTTGTGGTAGGAGAGAGCAAAGGTGATAGGTTTTTGGGTTTATTCATGGAAGGAGGGTGGTCGGATTTGGTAGTATTTGAGGGTGGTCGAATGGTTTCAGGAGGAAGAGGGGTTGCGGCTAAGGTGGCTTGGTCGTGTGGCAAGTAATGGGAGTGGTGGAGGTGGTCGATGTGTGAGAAGTGGGGAGAAGTGGCTTGGTGGCTCGGGTTGGCAAGGGAAAGGGAGGGGTGGTGGTGGCTTGGTGGTTCGGGTATATAAGGTGAGAAAGGACGGGAAGGAGACAGGAATACTATAGGATAGGGAGGAAGGGAGGGATGGAGGTGGCCGCGGGCCAAGACTAGGGAGGAAGAAGAGAGGGGGGGGGGGGGGTGGTTCGGCCAAGAAAGAAGAGGGGGGGGATCAATTTAGGTTTTTTTCTTAATCATTCAATAATCAATAAGGAAAAGATATATGCCTATATATAGGCTACACCACTCAATCTCCCTCCAATCAAACTTCAAAATTCAAAATTCAAAATGAACATGTGATGGTTATATGCACCATCATATGTCATGAAATGAAATATTAAAAATACTACATGATGGTTATAAGCACCCATCTTTACACCTGAAATAAAAATTTAAATAGGAAGTAAATCAACACAACACAGAGAACCAAACATAGAAAGAATTATTAATTAATAATAATTTATTAATAATTACTATTAATTAATAATATATAGGTTTGCGTTCAGGACGGCTATTATTGCGATGCTCCACATAGTCGTCCGCAAGCATGTCGTTGACGTCTTCAAAATGTTGTGGGTCGCCATCTCCATCAACAAGTCAACTGTCTCGACACTTTCAAGTTTAGATGAAAATTATTCTAACTATAATTGCGTTGAGACTACTAAGATGTCTCGACACCTTCTAAGAACAAGTGTCGTGACACATTGGAAATCTCAACACTTATGTTTCTGAAGATGTGCAGAGTCAACACAGAAGTGTCAAATCAAGTCAGAACTGACACATCAGCTACAGTAACGTGGTATCTCAACAGAAATAGTTTAAAGGAGAATTTGAAGAATAATGTCACATGATGATGTCATCAATCAGAAACCAGCAATCCACGAGGCTATAAATAGAGGGGTTGTCTACACAGAAAGTAACAATAAGACAAATCATTCCATTCTGTCATTGTTAATTATCTAAGTCAGAGGAGGGTGATAATCCCGAGAAGGAGAAGGAAGACAAAGTCTTCAAGAAGATCTTCATATCCTTTCATCAAGTGATCAGAAGATTCAAGCGCATCTATTCTACAAATTCTTCAAGGAAATCAAACCTATCATCAAGAAGATTGCAGATCCAGAGAAGATTATCTTCAACCAGATTATTCATCAAAATTGTTTCTTTGTAGCTGAATTGAAGAATCTGAATTCATTCAGATAAGTCAGATTACAGATTTGTTTTCTAAATATTTTTACCTCTTAATTTTGTAAGATCTCTTTAAGATCTAAGTGGATAGGAGAGTTTATCTCTGAGTTGTAAGCCTAATTTATAAAGGCTGAGGTAGGCTTCTTTAGGGACCTGGGGTAGGTGATTTGAGTTTGATCACTGAGGTGTAAGCCTGTGTTATAAAGGCTAAGGTAGGGTTCTTGTGGGACCTTAGGTAGGAGATTGGGTGAATCTCTGAGGTAGGACCTGTTTGTTTGATTGTAGATTTCTTAACTTAAACTGAGTGTGTAAGATCTTTTGGTCTGAGTTAAAGAGGAGAAGCTATAACCATATCTAGCACATTACTAGCGAGGAAGAAGAGGGAAAGTGGATGTACCCTAGATAGGGGAACCACTAAAAATTCTTTATGTGCTGTGTTCTGAGATTTGCATGTGTTGTGTTCTGTGGTTCAATTGTGTTGAGTAATTGTGAAGCTAATTTCTCAAGTATATTATCTGCTGAACATTTAATTTACAAAGTATTTAAAAAGACACATATTCACACCCCCCCTCTAGGTGATTATCTACCCATAGTATTAACTTTCATGCCCCGATAAGATTGATAGCTGTAGTTTTACTTTAACAGTTAAGAGTTGTACTGAAGGCCTGCAGCACCGTTTGCCACGTACTGTAGCCTTCCCGCAGCTAATTTTAACTTTTTTGTCTTGTTGACTTTGCTGACATCACCATATATGGACTTAGCCAAAATCAAACATCATTAGTATAGGCGTTGAGTGAACAAGCTTCACTCAATGCCAAAACACTTAGACAGATTTTTGTCTATCTCTAGCGTTGAGTTAACAAGCTTTAGTCAATGCCGTTGGACTTAGACAATCATTCTTTCACTAGGCGTTGAGCGAGTAACCTTCACTCAATGCAAAAATACTTAGAAAGGTTTTCTGTCATTAGGCGTTAAGTGATAAACCTTCACACAATGCCAAAGCCCTTAGACATGTTTCTATCACTTGGCATTGAGTAAGCAACCTTCACTCAATGCATTTGTACTTAGCCAATTTTCCTGCTTGGGAAGCGTTGAGGGTTGCTTCTTCACTCAACTCTTTCAGTATCTGTCAATTATATTTACATGGCATTGATTGGTAGACTTCACACATTGCCTCTATCCTTAGACAGTTTCTCAGTTGATTTGGCATTGAGTGAATAGCCTTCACTCAATGCTTTTGTCCTTAGACAAAATTCTGTGTGGAAAACACCGTGGATCTAACTGACTAAGGTTCAGTCAAAACTTTTATCACATGGCTTTGAGTGAGTAAGCTACACATCTGTTTGAAACTTAGGAGGGATAGTGGATGTACTCATAATTTGGGGAACCACTATAAATTTCCTGTGTGCTGGTTGTGTAATCTTGAAATATAAGTAAAAATAAATCACACACAGCAAAGAATAGGAAAAGCACAAAAAGATTTAAAAACCTATTCACCCCCATAGGTATTTAGTTACTCTTGAAACTAAAAGACTTTCAAGTGATATCAGAGGGAGGTTACTCAAAAAGGACTAACATTCTGAGTTGATCTCGAAGAGTAGCTTAACTATATCCTTATGGGTTCAGGAGAGAATCATAAGGAGTTGGGGTCCATAAAGCTTTCTATCTGTAGGAAGGAGAACTTTGGCGTCTAGAAAGAAAAGGGTCAGATTATTCATGGAGGCATCTGATCCTAAAATCTTATAGCAGCTCAAGAGGAACATTTCATCCCCTTGAAGGTCTCAACTCTGGATGCTATTGTATGGACTCCTAAGAAATATTCTGAAATAACTAAAGATGAAGTCATTCTGGCTACTATGGATAAAAGTGCACAAAACATAATTGTTAGTACCATTGAAGATTCTACATTCCAAAATCTTGTACACTATAAGACTTCCAAGGAAATGTGGGACACTCTGGTTATCTATATGGAAGAAACTAAAGAAGTTAGGGATGACATGAAATCCCTACTTAATCAAGAGTATGAAGCCTTCGGGTAGACACGAAAGACATCATAGCTGAATGATATGAAAAAATCTTTAGAGTGGTGAATGAGCAAAAGACCTATGGAAGGGTCTTCAACAACTATGAGCTGAATGAAAAGGTCCTTAGATCTCTAACCAGATACTGGGACACCAAGATCTATGCAATCAAAGAGGTGGCTAAGTTAGATGAAAATCCTCCACACACACTGTTTGGAAAGCTGCTTTCTTATGAGATTCAGCTATTTGCCAGAAAGGAACAGGAGACCACCAGTTGATCTTCGGCCAAGGAGAAGGCTATGGACTTCAATGTTAAAGCTCTAAGAAGAGCAAAGAGAAGGTTGCTTCTCCATTAAGGAGGCCTACTAATTCAGAAAGACTGAACCAAGAACATATGACAACAATATGTATGATGGAGAGTTTGCTTCCTTTTCCAGGCAGTTCCATATATTTATGAAGAGAAAGCATTGGAGGAACATACCTTCATCCTCTTCATATCACAAGAAGGATCAAAACTAGTATGACAAGAAGTTCTCCAAGGGATACATGTATAATTAAAAACCCAATAAACAGTTTTCTTCTAAAATTGTTTGTTATTGCTGCAGCAAGCCAGGACATGTCAAAGCTAATTGCCCTATCAAGAGAAAGGAGAATGGTGAGAAAAAGCACCACCAACACAAGTGAATGAAGGAAAAGAACTTCATTGCCAAAAATGAAAAGAGTTGGAGTCAGAGTGACTCAAATTCTTCAGATTCTGAAGAAGAAGAAGAAGCCTATATTGGGCTATTTGCTGTTGTTGCTGATGAAGATGAAGACTATCCTGCTGCAAGGATATGTTTCAGGGCCCCTCTATCACATTCAGACAGTAACACTGAGGAGGATGAAGATATAAATAGTAGTTATGGGCTAATGTCCCTGTCAGATGAATAATCCAGCCAGGATCAGCTGGGTCAAGATAAGGTACATTCACTAGCTCCTCCTCTAAATCTGAGTATAAGAAAAGTCCCAATTCGAGTGCATCTTCATCCTGTGAAGTAAATGGCTTAGAATGTTCGGAAGACATAAATTAATTGTGTGACATGTATGGTACCATTCTGGATGCTTTGAAAAGAAGCAAGAAGTTGGCCAAGAAGCAGGCTGAGGAGATTATCTCCTATAGCTAGCTGCTTTCCAACAGTCCGAGTCAGCATCTTTGCTGGATCATATGTTGGATCCCTAGTTAGATTTGGGCTAGGTTTACTAAGTTAGGTTGAGTCTGACCCACATTGTATAGCCAGGGTCAATTCTTTGAGTCCTATAGTCTAGGCTAGTCATTAGGTTCAACCTTCATGGACCAGCTAGCAGAGGACCTCAGAAGACTCAGACTTAGAAGATTTAGAGAACAGAATGATCAGTTCAAAGTTCTTCGAACTAAGCTCGACGATCGTCGATCTCAGATCAACGAACTCAGAGTTATTTCTCTGAGCTGAGCTCGACGATATTCGAGCTCAGGTCAACGATCATGTCTTTCAGATAGATTCTCAGCTCGATAAACTCAGAGCGCAGAATTAACAAGTTATTCTCTGAATGCAGTTCGCAAAGCTCAGGTCGACAAACGAGAATTTTAAGGTCGACGAACTTAGAACTCCAGTCGACGAATTCCATTCAGAGGTCGACGATTTCTGTCTCGAGCCAGAATGAGAAGTTTTCCATACTTCTGCCCCTTACTTTTTATATTATTTAGAGGTATTATTCCTGAGTAATTAATACTATTATTCCCTTGAATATAACTAATATAGGCAGTATTATTTATGGTTTTCATCAGGGTAATTACTTGCTTATTTAATTAGGGATAGTTAGGGAAACTCATTTCTGACAGTCATTCCAGTCGTTTGTATTCTCTAGATCCTTAGGCAATTAATGCAGGAATTCAAATTCAAAGGAGAATTTCTGACTACAGAATATAAAAGAGATTTCCTCTTTTCAGTCGATTATCATTTTGCCAGAAATCTTAACACTGAGCCAGACATCATAAGGAAAAATACAACACACAAGAATACTGAGAGACACAGACTAAATATTCAGAACTCTCTCCCAATATAGAAAATATTCTGTTTTCCTCCTTGTCCATTCTGAAGACTGAAGAAGAACATTCATCACTATCAAGAGTCTTATTCAACCTTCTCCTCCAGGATTATTCAAGGACAACTCATTTTGATTCATTAAGAAAGTTCTAGGATTGTTTTTAGACAGGGCAAAAGACCTACACCCTGAGCAAGGCTCCAATCTTCCGAACCATCTCAACATTTAGAAATGAGTCCTGACAACTACAGAATCCACAAGTCTTCTTTACTATTTAGAGAAAAGAGAAGACCTCATCATCCATCTTCTCACCTCCTGTAAAAAGGGTTTATTAACTCCCTTCAAAAGTCTATTCTTTGTTTTTGGGCACCTGATCAAAAGCCTAAAGGGTTTTGAGATCTCCCTTGTAATAGATCTTGTGGTGTCAGTCACCTGATAAAAAACTTGTTAGTGGATTCCTACCAGGGTGGTAGAAGAGTGGATGTACCCAGGTGTGGGAACTACTATAAAATTTCATGTGTTGTATGGTTGTGTTCATTTTCTTTCTATTCTTATTGTTCTGTGATAGATAGATTAGTTTAACCAGTCTTTTATTTCCTTCTATAATATTATTGGTATCACCTACTTTCAACTCTGATATAAAACTTAAAAATAACCAAAGTTTTAAATATTCTATTCCCCCCCCCCCCTCTAGAGTAAATCAGATCTAACCCCATCATTCAATTGGTATCAAGGAGTGTTTCTTTCGTTGTACAAGTTAACACTTGAAACAAGATCCTTGTTAGATCAGATTTCCTCTTTTCTTAGTTTTACTCTTATCACAAAATGGCACAGAACAAAGACTGTGCAAGCACCAGACCTCCAGTTTGCAACTTAAATAAGTTTGCTATCTAGAGGCAAGAATCAAATTGTATATGAATTCTATTAATGAGGACATCTTTAATTCTATTTTGACAGGACCACCAGTTCTAGTGGAAACAACTACTGCTAGTTCCAGCACAAATTCTATTCCACCACCTGAGTGGACACATGCTCAGAAAAATGCCAAGATAGATGATACAAAGGCCATAAATATTCTGGCTCAGACAATGTCTGATGATATTTTCCAATAGGTAGCTGAATGCACATCATCCAAGGCTATCTGGAATTCACTAAACCAGATGGTTGCTTGTTCAGCTGATGAGAGAAAGTATAGGAGATCCAACCTCATCACACAATATGAGAATTTTAAGAAGGATGAATCAGAGTCTATTGTTGACATGTACAAAAGATTGAGCTCAATAATCAATGAGCTGAAGACTCTAGACAAAGGCATCACCCTTACAGAAGTTTTTGATAAAATCCTCATGTGCTTTCCTAGCTCATGGATTCAATAATCTAGCCTATCAAGGAAGCCAGAAGTCTAAATGAGATTCCACAAATCTCTACTTGGAAAGCTCAAGTCTTATGAGCAATTGAAAAAGTCCAGAGAGGCTGTAGTGCAGAAGACTCCTTCATCAAGCAGAAAGGAGAAAATTATTTCATTCAAAGAAAATGAAGAATCAGAAGCCCCCACAGTTAATGAAGAATTCTTGATTCTCTTAGCCAAGAGATTTTACAAGATGGGCAAGAAAGACTTCAGAAAGAAGTCATCCAGTCATGATGACAAGCCCAGGTATGACAAAACTCCAACTAAAGAGGTTTTTTGCTTTGGCTGCAGGATACCTGGACACTTCATCACAGAATTTCCAGAGAACAATAAGAAGGAGAGAAGAAGAGTGAAAGAAACAAGGAAGCAGCACTACAACAAGCCCTCCTCCAGTAAACATAAAAGAAATGAGAAAGGTTTCATTGCTGAAACCTTCAGTGATAATGATGAAGAATCTTCATCTTCTAGCTCCAGTGAAGATGAAGAGGAAGCAAAGGCAAAGAAATTTGTCTGATGGCCATCAATACATCAGGCAGTTGTTTAGAAGCAGAAGCTGAACAATCAGACAATGAAGACTCTGAACCTAAAGAAGATCAGGTTCTATCTTCTTTTGATTTTGATTCATAAGAATTTAAAACTAAATTCAAGTCCTTATGTTTTGATTTAATAAATTCTGAAAAATTGATTAAGCAACTTAGAGAGAAATTAAATGAACACGAAAACCTACTTTCAGAAAATAATAAGTTAAAGGATGAAATCACTCTAGCTAATGAACAAATCAATAAATTAAAGATTGAATTATCTGAGGCTAGGCAACTTGAAGAATCCCTGAATGGGAGAAGTATCAAGCTAATGAACATTACAAGCACAGTGAATGCCAGACTCAATGACAAGCTGGGCTTACGTGCTTCATCAAGACAAGCCCCACGGATTAAGAAGAATATCTTAAAAACCCCTATAAAATTTTTTCTGAAAAGGGTAATGAGAAAATAGAACATAATAATGTTAATTAAATAGAGATTAAATACAAGAATAATAAAAGGAAAAAAGAGTAAGAAAATTATAACCAGAACAATGTTCAGCAAATTTTGTCGAACTCAGATCGACGAAATGTGTATGGTTCATCGAACTCAAGTCGATGAACTCAGAATGCAAACTTCTTTTATAACTATTCTATGAACTGTAATCGATGAAACCAGAATGGTTCGTCGACCAGAGATCGAAGAAATTGGGCCCAGAAAATGAATACTTTCAATCTCTGAGTGAAGTTCGACGAACTCATCCCCTTTCATTGACCTCAGATCGACGAACGTACTAGAATTCCTCGACCCTAATTTATAATAACAAAAACTTTAACTCCAACATACCATTTAATCAACCAAGACAAAACATTAATCACTTTAACCAATGGACAATTCCACCTAGACGATATCATCCCTTAGGTTACAAAAACCAACCTGAATATTCATATATTTCCAGCTTTAGTTATGAAAATCAATAAGGACCCCAGGTAACCTGGGTCAAAATTAACTAATTTCTATTTTGCAGGTGAGAGATGTCCAGCTTTTAAACAATAATGTATCTAGACAGTGGATGCTTCAAGCATATGACTGGCAGCAAGGATAACTTAATAAATTACAAGTCTAAGATAAGACCAAAGGTGATCTTTGGTGATGTTGGAACACCCTATTACTAATTTGGGTAAGGATCACTATGTTTTTCTTAGGAAACCAGGTTGACCTAGATGTATAGTTGAAAAGGTCAACATTAGAATGTGTCTAGGGCTTAGAACTTAGGTTTGAAGCTGCCCCCAGGACCATTCCAAGATTTCAGAAATAGAGCCAAGTCTAAGACCTTTTTCGTCGAGCTCAGTTCGACGAAATGTCGAACTCCGTTAGACGCCTTCAGTCAGTTTGCTTAATCGTCGAGCTCTGGTCGACGATCTTCTAGCTCAGGTCGACGATCTTTCTTCACTTATTCTCTAGGTCGCTGAGCTCAGTTCAACATTTTCTGGCTGATGATCATTTCCAATCTCTGAGCTCAAGTCGACGATCGTAGAGCTTAGATCGACATTTTTCTTGAGAAATCGACGATCTTTAAGGATTCAAATTCAGTCAGACTTTGGAATGTGTTTCAAATTATCTCAGCATTTATGTCAAGAGATCTGCCAGCCGTTTTCATTTATTCTGGAGCAAGTTTCAAGGAATTATTCAGAGAATGTTTTACTCTACTTTCCTCTTGAAGACACAATCTTTTATGGAAGGCATTTAATGTCTGGTTAACGGCTATCTTGGACATAGAATCTCCAGAGAATTAAAAAATCTTCTTCTCTTCTTTTCCCCAGTAATAAGATACACAGATACACAGACTGATACAGATAATAAAGAAAAAGAAGAAGTGATTCACAGGATTCTGTGATCAACACAAGAAAACTCAAGTGATCAATCCTGAAGAATTAGCTGAATAATTTTGTGTACTCAAAAAGTGATCACAGCTTCATCCCAAGGACTCCATACAACTCATCTTTCAGCCTCTGCTGAAACTATCTTATGCTGGAGATCTGAAGCTTCTGAAGACCTATCACCCTGAAGCAAAGCTTCCTCTCCTGAACTAGTCAACATCTCAGGGGGAGCTTTGACAATACAAATCCACTTGTGCTTCTCTCTTTGATTGAGACAGAGAAGACAACTTCACCCCTTTTCTTTTTTCCTTTCCCTCTGTAAAAGGGTTTTCAAAACTCCCTTCAAAAGCTTTGATTCTAGTTCTGAGAACCTTATCAAAACTCAGTGGTGGCAAGACACCTGATCAAAAAATATAGTTTGGATTTTGAGCACCTTATCAAAAGCTCATTGGTGGCAGGACACCTGATCAACCCTTCCTGTAGTGGATTCCTACCAAGGGTGGTAGAAGAGTGGATGTACCCAAGTTTTTGGGAACCCACTATAGCTCCTTGTATTTTCTGGTTTGCTTGTGTGTTCTCTTTGCTGTGTGCTGTGCTCTTCTTTTTTGCTGTTCTTTTAATTCATAGCAAGGCACCTTACACCTATATATAAATTAAATCTTAAAAGCTTTGCTAAGTTTAAAATTATGAATTTACTTTAAATAAACTCTATTCACCCCCCCTCTAGAGTTGAGATAGATCTTACTATCACTTTCAATTGGTATCAGAGGCAGGTTGGTTGTTCATACAGGCTAACACCTGAACCAAAAGATCCTTGATAAGATCAATCTTTTAAGAGAGTTATTTTCATTATATTTAATTTTATATAAAGACATGGCACAGAACAAAGACTATGCAAGCACCAGGCCTCCAGTGTGCAATCTATCCAAGTTTGCACTTTGGAGAGCAAGGATTAGACTTTACATGAACTCTATTGATGAAGACATATTTAACTCTGTTTTGACAGTGTGCCCAAGTCCACCAGCAAGCTCAAGTATAAATGCTGTTCCACCTCCTTCAGGAACAGATGCTGAAATAAAGTGGAAGACTGCAGATGCCAAGGCCATGAACATCTTAGCTCATACAATGTCTGATGAGATATTTCAGAAGGTAGCTGACTGCAACTCAGCCAAAGGAATTTGGGACAAGCTCTCTGAAATTGTCTCAGGATCTGCTGATGAAAGGAAAGACAGGAGATCCCATCTGATAAGTCAATATGAGAATTTCAAAAAGGGAGAAGCTGAATTAGTGGCTGACATGTACAATAAACTAAGTCTGATTGTCAATGAGTTGAAGACTCTAGATAAAGAAATCTCATTGACTGAGCTGAATGACAAAATCTTAATGTGCTTCCCCAGCACCTGGGATTCAAGAATCTGGCCAATCAAATATGCCAGAAGTCTAAATGAGATTACCACTGAAGCTCTCCTGGGCAAGCTCAAATCTTATGAGCTGCTCATTAAAAATAGAGAAGAAGAACAAAAGGCTACTTCTCCAGTCACAAGGAAAGAAAAGACCATAGCCTTCAAAGATGCAGAAGAGGAGCCTGAAGATAAAGCTACAGGAAATGATGAGCTCCTAAGTCTACTGGCCAAAAGATTCTACAAGATGGCCAGAAAAGACTTCAGTAAGAGATCATACAAGGGTCATGATAAACCAAGGTATGATAAATCAAATAACAATAACAAAATTATATGTTTTGGTTGCAGGAAACCAGACCATATTATGCCTGACTGTCCAGAAAATAAGAAAAAGGAAAAGAAAGATAGAAGAGAAAGAAGAAAGGAGAAAGATTTCAGAAAGAACAGCTCAGACAAACCCTCCTCCAGCAAGAACAAACATACAAGGAAGGGATTTGTTGCTGAGACATGGAGTGAAACTGAAGAGGACTCTGAAGACTCATCCAGCTCTAGTGATGATGAGGATGATGCTGATGAAAAGGAATTCTGCATAATGGCTATCAATGCCTCTCAAACAGATTCAGAAGCAGAAGAGTCAGAATCAGATTCAGAAGCTCAACTAGAAGAAGATTAGGTAATAAATTCTTTTGATTTTAGTTCTGAGGATTTTAAACATGAGTTTAAAGTACTATGTCTAGATCTGTTGGAGTCTGAGAAGGAAATCACTTCCCTCAGAAAACAACTATCTGAGTATAGCACTTTAAAATCAGAGAACCTCAAACTCTCTGAAGAGTTAGAATGCTATAGAGAGGAGATAGCTTCACTAAAAAGTGAACTATCCAAGGCCAAGCAATTTGAAGAATCCCTTAATGGGAGAAGTATCAAATTAATGGACATCACAAGCACAGTGAACTCAAGATTAAATAGTACACTGGGCTTGGGTTCTTCATCTAGCCAACCCATAGTATTAACCACCCCAATAAAATTTATTTCTGATAAAGGAAAGGGTGTTGTAGAGGTAGCTAGGAAGAATTCAGATCTACCTAAGAAAAGCAAAGTTCAACAGAAAACATCGAGCAGAGGTCGACGATCGTCAAACAGAGATCGACGATCTCAGGTTGGAACATCGAACTCAGCTCAACGATTCCTGAACTCTGGACTCTCTCACAGTCGATCTTCGAACGGAGCTCGATGATTTACCCAAGATCGTCAAACTCAGATCGACGATCGTCGAACGAAGTTAAGAGCTTTGAACCTTCTTTCAGAGGCAAATCTCAATTCAATCCTAGAAGTGCTTCATCCCAATGCTTTAATCCTTATACTGAATGGATAATACCTCCTAGGAGATATCATCCTGAAGGTTATAAGAATCAACCTGGGATATCTTCTATTTCTGAATTTAAGGGATATCAACCTAGGCTCAAGGTTAACTGGGTCAAAAACATATAAGCTGTTTATGTGCAGGTGAAGACCTATCTAACCTCAAACCAGCTATGGTATCTGGATAGTGGGTGCTCAAAGCACATGACAGGGAATAAGGACAACTTCACATCCTTTAAAGCCAAGCTTGGACCCAAAGTAATTTTTGCGATTCAAACTTTGGAACTACAAAAGGATATGGTGCAGTCCATATTGGGACAGTCACCTTCAAGAAGGTAGCCTATATTGAAGGACTCAAGCACAACCTGATAAGCATTAGTCAGCTGTGTGATGAAGGATATCAAGTGACTTTCAACAAAGAATATGAAAGATCAAGTCAGAAGACAACACAACTGTGTTGACAGGTAACAGGAAAGGTAACATTTACTTAGTAGACTTTCATTCATCTAAGGTAGATATTTGTCTGTTCAATTCATATCTAGACCCAATATTCTATGGCATAAAAGACTAGGACATATAACCTTAGAACCATTGCTAGGCTATCCAAGGACAACCTTGTCAGAGGACTGCCTTCTGGCCCCTACAAGAAGGAAGGACTCTGCAAGGCTTGTCAATTAGGCAAGCAAACTAAAAATAGCTTTAAATCAATTAACAAGAGTGATTCACCTAGGATTTTGTATCTGTTGCACATAGATCTTTTTGGACCCATTACAGTATAAAGCTTAGGAGGGAAATCCTATACTTTAGTGGTTGTAGATGACTTTTCAAGATTCACATGGGTATTCTTTCTGAGGAAGAAGTCTGATAACTTTAAATGTTTGACAGATTTTCTCAAATGCATTCAGACTTAGTTCAACACTCATATTGCTCTGATCAGAGGTGATCATGGGACAGAGTTTGATTCTCTTCTCATGCAAGAGTTCTGTCAAAGTGATGGGATCAGGCATACTTTCTCAGCTCCTAGAACTCCTCAACAAAATGGGGTAGCTGAAAGGAAAAATAGAACCCTCATTGAATCTGCAACTACATTATTGGCAGATGCTCACCTACCTCTATCCTTTTGGGCTGAGGCAGTGAACACCTCCAACTATGTGTTGAATAGAAGTTTGATACATAAACTGAAGGGCAAGACTCCCTATAAATTGCTCAAAGGGAAGAAATCAAAAGTAGATTATTTTAAGGTTTTTTGGTTGCACTTGTTACATTCATAATAATGACAAGAAATATCTAGCAAAATTCCAAGCTAAAGCTGATGAAGGAGTGTTTCTGGGATACTCCATGATCAGTAAAGCCTATAGGGTTTATAATAAAACTACTCTAAAAATAGAAGAATCTGTCCACATTACTTTTGATGAGCTAACATATCTTTCAAGGAGAAAAATACTTCTACCATAGAACATTTGCAGGTGCACTCTCTAGCTGAAGACTTGGACAGATTACAAGTTACACAAAAGGATGATAGTAGTGAAGATGAAGAAGCTGCTCTCCATCAGGAAGGAATCTTCTTGAAGAACCAGTTGTTGTTCCACAAGAGGAAACAACAACACAGGTTGGTGAACCATCAACACCCCCTGTTGATCTAGTAATAACAAGAGATCATCCAATTTCTCAAGTAATTGGAGACATCTCAGCTGGTGTGCAAACTAGAAATAAGGTCAACCAGAACCTGATGCACACTTGCTTCCTCTCTCAAATTAAACCTCAAACCATTCAAGATGCAGAACAAGATCCACTCTGGATCATTGCAATGCAAGAGGAGTTGCATCAATTTAAAGAAATAAGTTTGGGAACTAGTGCCTAAGCAAAAGGATAATCCATTGTTGGAACCAAATGGGTGTTCAGAAATAAGCTAGATGATCAAGGAATCATTGTAAGGAATAAGGCAAGGCTAGTTGCTCAAGGTACTCTCAGGAAGAAGGGATAGACTATGACCAGACTTTTGCACCAGTTGCAAGATTAGAAGCCATAAGAATCTTTCTGGCTTATGCTGCTCACAAGGGATTCAAAGTCTATCAAATGGATGTCAAGAGCGCTTTTCTCAATGGGGAGATCAAAGAAGAAGTCTATGTCAGACAACCTCCAGGTTTTATCTCTCTAACCCATCTTGATTATGTTTTTAAACTACACAAAGCATTATATGGTCTCAAGCAAGCTCCTAGAGCATGGTATGAGACCCTAGCATATTTTTTGCTGAAAAATGATTTTGTTAGGGGGAGAGTAGACCAAACTCTTTTATTAGAAACCATAAGTCCACACCCTACTAGTACAAATTTTGTAGATGATATTATATTTGGGTCTACTGATTCAAATTTGTGCAAAAGTTTTCCAAGCTTATGCACTCTAAATTTGAAATGAGTAGCATGGGTGAGCTATCCTTCTTCTTAGGATTGCAAGTCAAACAATATGCTGAAGGCATATTTATTTCTCAAACCAAGTATGCAAAAGAGCTGGTTAAGAAATTTGGTATGTCTGATGCATCATGTATGAAAACACCCATGCCTACCAATGCTGTATTGGATGCTGATGAACATGGGAAACCAGTTGATCAGACAATATATAGAGCAATGATTGGCTCTTTACTGTACCTTACAGCTAGCAGGCCTGATATAATATTTGCTACATGCATTTGTGCTAGATTCCAAGTTAGCCCTAGAGAGTCTCACTTAACTTTAGTAAAGATGATTCTTAGGTATGTTAAAAGCTGTCCAAATCTACGACTCTGGTATCCAAAAGATTCAGCATTTGACTAAACTGGATTCTCAGATGCTGATTATGCTGGATGCAGAATAAACAGGAAAAGCACCAGTAGAACTTGTCAGTTCCTTGGTGACAGACTTATCTCTTGGTTTTATAAGAAACAAACATCTGTGTCAACTTCAACTACTGAAGCTGAATATATGGCTACAGGCAGTTGTTGCTCACAAATCTTATGGATACAAAACCAACTCCTAGACTATGGTTACAACTTAGAGAAGTCAAAAATATTTTGTGACAACACCAGTGCTATTTCCATTGCACAAAATCCAGTCCTCCATAGTAGGACAAAACACATAGAAATTAGACATCATTTTCTAAGGGATAATGTTGAGAAAAACAAAATTGAACTTGAATACATCCCAACTGATTTACAAAGGGGAGATATTTTCACCAAGCCTTTGGATGAAAAGAAGCATAACTTCTTCGTCAATCAGTTAGAATGCTAGATGGAGGCAGTTTAAAATAAACTCCAAGATTTTGTAAATCTAAAAACAGACCAAGACTAGGCTAAAAACTTATCTCTTTTTTGTCTGTAGAATAGGTTTTGTCTCTGAACTGCGCTCGACGTTTCCCCAGAAATCGTCGAACGGAGATCGACGATTTTCCATAAATCGTCGACCGCAGATCGACGTTTCCTGAATCGTCGATCTGAGTTCAGCGCCGCCGTTAGCTCCAGGATTCCATTCTTTCTGCTCATTGGTCGTCGAGCGGAGCTCGACGCTCGACAATATCGTCGAACGAAGTTTGACGTTATTGGAGACTCTTCAGATTCCCTTAGTAGCCCAAATCGTCGAGCTGAGTTCGAAGTTTTGTCGAACTGAGCTCAACGATTTTCTGTTTTGCGTCGAACCCTAATATAAAATCTTTTTTCGGCCGCCGCTCGTCGTTTACGCTTTCATACCCTCTACAACTTTCTCTCTTTCCCTCCAAATCTTCTACACTTGGTCGTGTTTGTTTCATTGTTGCAGGTACAGATGGCTGGATCAAGTGCTGCTATTTCAAAAATAAAATTCGATACAGGTTTTGATATTGATATGAATTCGTTCGATGGAAATGATCAGCGATTCAAGGACATTCAACCTCTTCCGAGAATAGCAGCTATCTCAGATCATGACCACCCGAATGAAGATTGCTTCAGAAGAGATAAAAGAATGGGTTTTACCACGACAGATGAGAATGAGATTCTGTCATCGGCTCAATAAAAGGGACTCAGGTACCATTATCCCCGGCCCTTCTGACTGAAGTTTTCCTCCTTAGTTTTGGAGAGACTCCATTGATTTATCTGGAGAAGAGTATGCATCTATGCTTGATAGAATGGGTCACACTACTGTGAACGCTAACAAACTGTTCAAAAAGAATCTGTCTATCGAATACCAATTTCTGGCTGATGTGGTTGGCAAAGTGCTTCTGGCAAAGCACTCAGCCCATGACACTATATCAAGATCTCATTTCTGCTTAATGGGAGCACTGGTTGATAAGAAGCATTTAGACTAGGGATCAATCTTTTCAGCTTAATCAAGAAGAAACTGAACAAAAATGTGTAAGCTTTGGGAGAATATTAGGGGTTTACCTGCACTCCAGGTGCCCTGAGCTGCTGACCTCTAGTGGGATGTTCATCAATGCATCCAAGAGGCTTACCTGTGCCCTATTCAGTAAATGGGACAGGCAAATCATCAACCCCATCAGGGCTGCTGCAGCACCACTTGCTTCAGGCACCAGGACTACACAAGTCACTCCTCCTCAGGTATCTGCCCCAGCAGAAGGATTGCCTGCTTCCTCTTCTCCTCCTCCAGCTATTTCTATCCCAGTCACCACCTCAACCTCTCTTCAAATCTCAGCTTCTTCCGCCATTACCATTTCTTCACCAATGTCACCTCCTCCAGCCACTACATCAGAAGAATTCCATCCTCTATTCTCTTCCAACTTTCACCACTCCATCATTTTCTCTTATAGATGACTCCTTTATGGATGATTCTCCTCCCTCTTCTCTTGAGCTTCCCTCAACATCCTCCTATCAACAACTTCTTCAAGAAATCATCTCTCAAACATCCTTCACCCCATCCTTTGACTCTTCCATCTCATCCATCTCCACCTCAATAACTTCTATCTCCATATTCCTTCTTCAGAGCCATCCATTCCTACACTTTCCACAACCTCATCCTCCATCCCATTAGTCCCAGTCACCCTCATTCCAGTACCTTCAACTCCTACCTCTGTTCAAGCCCATCTTGAGCAAGTAGATATTTCTAACCTGGCAGACAAGCTTTATGTGTTGCTAGCCCCCAGGCTAACCTCACTGCTGGAGACCTCCTTGGCTCCACTCCTGCAACATGTTCAGGAGTTGTCTACCAAGTTGTCTTCCTTCCTCTCTTCCCAGGCAATCCCTTCATCTGGGTGCCTTGATTCAATTGTCTCTGAACCAAGGCAGGGGGAGATGTCTTATGAAGCAGTGGATGTGCCTGAGACTGCTGAAGGTTCCAGTTCTGCTCCTATTTTTGCAGTAAACCTTCAGAGTCTTCCCTCTATTTTTGATACTGTATATTTGAGCTCTCTGCCAGTTCAACAATCTGAAGACCTCACTAAGGCCATTGTGCCTATCAATTACTGTGATCCCATCCTGATTGCCCTATATGTCAATTCCTTCAAAGCTGTGGATGTTGATATTTTAAGTGCTGCTGCTACTGTTACAACAAGTCTGCTTTCAAAAGATACTGAAATGGTCTCTGTGATTGAGGATACTGCTGCTGCTAAAGAACTTACTACCTACCTCGAAGAATCTGAATCTGTTTCTGCTTCAATTATTTCTACTCCTGCTGTCTCTGCTCCTGTTATTTTTGCTGCTACTGCTCCTGCTCTTACCCCTGATCAAGTCAAGCAATAAGAAAATTATATAAAAAGCATTGATGACTTATATGATAGACCTCAAAGTTCTGACAGTGATCAGTTTCAAACTGAATCTGATGATTCCTCTAATACTATTGCCAAGAAAAGGAAGGCCAGAAGCAAGGCCATGATGAAGGTTCCCCAGCTCAAGCTAAAGATTCAAATGACATTCCATACTATATTCTGCATAACTGTCCTATCTCTGAGCCCTGGATGTAGTACTCCAAGAATCAAATAAAAACTATGAAGAAGAGAAGGAAGTTAGACAGATATGAAAAGGGATCTTCTCAGTTTCAGCCTCCTCCTCCTCCTCCTCCAGATTCTGGGTCAGGCTCAGCTTCTCAAGCTCCAGCTTCCAAGCAAAGTTCCTCCCAGTCTTCTCAGAGATACCTTCCTAGAGGGCAATACCAAAGGGGCTACCAGTCCAAAAGGGGTCAGTATAGAGGAAGTCAAAGAGAGCATTGATTTCAAGCTAGGGAAGGACAAAGGCTCACACACACTACTCAAGGTCCATTCCCTTACAAGCTCAGAGAAAAAGTTGAGACCAGAACTCCTATTGTATCAGAAACTATTAACAGATATGAGCCTGCAGTGTAATTTGAAGACCCAGAGAATAATCCATTGTCATGGACTGCAAGGATGAAAGAATTGGCTGCACTAGATCAATTGAAGAAAGCAAGAGAGCAAGGAAAAGATACCTCCAATATTACTACTCTGTCAGAACAAAGAAAAGCTGAATTGGAAAGGTATTCTTCAAGTAAATTCTTTGACCCAGTGGACTAACTGAAGCTGCATCCTGAGGCTATGGTTCCAAGGCCAAGAGCTCAAACCTCCTTAGGTGCAGATGATGACAGAAGGTCAAAGAAGGAAGCCCTTAATCCTAACAGAGAAATCATATTTAAGAAAGGAAATGAAAAGAAGTAACATGTGTAAGCAGACAGTATAATCTCTCTGAACATTTGTTGAAATTTCTCTTGATTGCTACTATGATTTCTTGCTCTGTTATTTTGTTTGTTGCTCTTCTATATGTTGTTTGTAGTTTTTATTTCTGAAATATGTAAATAGTAATCCTAACCCAAATAGGGGGAGATTGTTGGAACACCCTATTACTAATTTGGGTAAGGATCGCAATATTTTTCTTAGGAAACCAGATTGACCTAGATGTATAGTTGAAAAGGTCAACATTAGAATGTGTGTAGGGCTTAGAACTTAGGTTTGAAGCTTCCCCCAGGACCATTCCAAGATTTCAGAAATAGAGCCAAGTCTAAGACCTTTTTCGTCGAGCTGAGTTCGACGAAACATCGAACACCGTTCGACGTTCTCTGAGCTCAACTAAGTTTAGTCTTCGAGCTCAAATCGACAATCTGCCTTCAGTCAGTTTGCTTAATCGTCGAGCTCTGGTCGACGATCTTCTAGCTCCGGTCGATGATCTTCTAGCTCAGGTCGATGATCTTTCTTCACTTATTCTCCAGGTCGCTGAGCTCAGTTCGTCGAGCTTCGAGCTCAGTTCGACATTTTCTGGCTGATGATCATTTCCAGTCTCTGAGCTCAGGTCGACGATCGTAGAGCTCAGATCGATGTTTTTCTTGAGAAATCGACGATCTTTAAGGATTCAAATTCAGTCAGACTTTGGAATGTGTTTCAAATTATCTCAGCATTTATGTCAAGAGATCTGCCAGCCGTTTTCATTTATTCTGGAGCAAGTTTCAAGGAATTATTCAGAGAATGTTTTACTGGACTTTCCTCTTGAAGACAAAATCTTTTATGGAAGGCATTTAATGTCTGGTTAACGGCTATCTTGGACATAGAATCTCCAGAGAATTAAAAATCTTCTTCTCTTCTTTTCCCCAGTAACAAGATACACAGATACACAGACTGATACAGATAAGAAAGATAAAGAAGAAGTGATTCATAGGATTCTCTGATCAACACAAGAAAACTCAAGTGATCAATGCTGAAGAATTAGCTGAATAATTTTGTGTACTCAAAAAGTGATCACAGCTTTATCCCAAGGACTCCATATAACTCATCTTTCAGCCTCTGCTGAAACTATCTTATGCTAGAGATCTGAAGCTTCTGAAGACCTATCACCCTGAAGCAAAGCTTCCTCTCCTGAACTAGTCAACATCTCAGGGGGAGCTTTGACGATACAAATCCACTTGCGCTTCTCTCTTTGATTGAGACAGAGAAGACAACTTCACCCTTTTTCTTTTTACTTTCCCTCTGTAAAAGGGTTTTCAAAACTCCCTTCAAAATCTTTGATTCTGGTTCTGAGAACCTTATCAAAACTCAGTGGTGGTAAGACACCTGATCAAAAAATCTAGTTTGTCTTTTGAGCATCTTATCAAAAGCTCATTGGTGCCAGGACACCTGATCAACCCTTCCTGCAGTGGATTCCTACCAAGGGTGGTAGAAGAGTGGATGTACCTAGGTTTTTGGGGAACCACTATAGCTCCTTGTGTTTTCTGGTTTGCTTGTGTGTTCTCTTTGCTGTGTGCTGTGCTCTTCTTTTTACTGTTCTTTTAATTCAATAGCAAGGCACCTTACACCTATATATTAATTAAATCTTAAAAGCTTTGCTAAGTTTAAAATTGTGAATTTACTTTAAATAAACTCTATTCACCCCCCTCTAGAGTTGAGATAGATCTTACTCTCACTTTCACATGACTCCAATTATGTCCAGACTGAAGGCTTTAGAGAAGTCATGGTTGGGCAGTAACCTTAAAAAAGGTTGCATTTGTAAGTGGACTAAAGCTTAACCTCATATCCATAAGTCAATTATGTGATGAAGGTTATCAGGTATCTTTTAACTCAAGCTCTTGTATTACTTCATCTAAAGAAAACAAAGCTGTTTTAATTGGAAATAGATAAGGCAACATATATATAGTAGATTTTGAATCTGCTGTTTTAGATATTTATCTTTTTAATAGGTTAGTAATCAAAATGATTTGTGGCATAAAAGTCTAGGACATATAAACCTGAAAAACATTGCTAAGTTATCTTAGGACAACCTTGTTAGAGGATTGCCTTCTGGTCCCTATAAGAAGGAAGGCCTCTGAAGGGCCTGTCAATTAGGCAAGCAAACTAAATCTAGGTTTAAATTTGTAAATAAAAGTGATTCACCTAGGATCTTGTACTTGCTATATATGGACCTCTTTTTTCCTATTACTGTACAAAGCCTAGGAGGGAAATCTAATACTTTAGTTATTGTAGATGACTTCTCAAGATTCACTTTGGTGTTCTTTCTGAGATCTAAATAAGATAACTTCATGGTTTTTATAGATTTTCTCAAGACCATACAGATTGAGTACTCTACTCAAGTTGTATTGATTAGAAGTGATCATGGTACTGAGTTTGAGTCTCTTCTTATGCAAGAGTTCTTTGAAAAGGAAGGTATCAAATACTGCTTCTCAGATCCTAGAACTCCTCAACAAAATGGTGTAAAAGAAAGGAAGAATAGAACCCTAATTGAAGCTGCATGCACATTACTTGTAGATGCTTACATGCCCTTCTCCTTTTGTGCAGAGGCAATGAGCACAGCAAACTATGTACTGAACATAAGTTTAATACATAAACTTAAGAATAAGACTTACTATGAATTGCTTGAAGGGAAGAAACCTAAAATCACTTATTTTCAAGTATTTGGTTGTATATTCTATATTCACAATAACAATATGAAAAATATTAAAAAGTTTGAAGCTAAAACTGAAGAGGGAATTTTTCTAGGATATTCTCAAGTCAGCAAAGCTTATAGGGTTTTTAATATATCTACCTTAAAAATTGAGGAATCAGTACATGTGACTTTTGATGATTCTAACATGTATTACAAGGAGAAAGAAATTTCTACATGTAGCTCATTGAAGGTACCTCACTTGTGTGAGAGATTGGATGATATAAACCTGACCCAAGAGGCTCCATCTAATCCCTCTCCACAAGCTGTTGAAGATTACAGTGAAGAAGATAGTTTGGATGTTGTTGACACTCTCCAAATAGCTAACCCAATTCCACAAGAGCATTTAATCCCACAAGCTGTTACTTAAACTCCTACCACTGATCTTGTCACACTTAGAGATCACCCCATATCTCAAGTGATTTGAGACATATCAGCCAGTGTGCAAACAAGGAATCAACTCAATCCTTACTTGTTGTTTGCTTGTTTCATTTCTCAACTTGAGCCCCATTTTATCATAGATGCAGAGAAAGATCCCCACTGGATCATTGCAATATAAGAGGAGCTCAAACAATTTGAGAGATAAAGAGTACGGGATTTGGTTCCCAGACCCAAGGACTACCAAGTCATTGGAACTAAATCGGTGTTCAGAAATAAATTGGATACTAATGGCAACATTGTTGGGTATTGTATCCACAATTACCTGGATTTGTGGAAGCCTCCTGTCTAGCTAAGATGAATCCACAGTGTATTTGATGATATGTTTCAAGTTGTGCTTGCAGTTATTCTACGCTAAGTACACACAAATGTCAGGGTGCAGTGGGTCAATATACACGGGTCTACGCAATGTAATCCCTCGTTGAGCAGATCAGTGTGTTGGCCTATGTGTACTCTCTCTATTGGAGTGTACTTACTTTCAAGTACAGGGCTGAGAAAGATCAAGAGCAGACAAGGAGCAAGGATGGGCCAAAGAGCAGCTCACGGGTGGAAAGACGAAAAATCATCTAAGTAGAAATCGTCGAGAATCACTAAGTGATTCTCGCTGATTCGACGAGAATCACTAGTGATTCTTGCCGAATCGTCGAGAATCACTCGTTGATTCTTGCCGATTGCAGCCGGCTGTCTCAATGCCTTCTTGATTTCTGCTTAAGGCAGAATCGTCAAGAATCACTAGTTGATTCTCGCCAAATCGACGAGAATGAATTTGCATTCTCGCCGATCCGTCGAGAATGAATATTGATTCTTGTCGATTCTCTCGGGTTGGCTAGATCTTCAGCCAGAATTCTGCCAAGTAGAATTCGGCGAGAATCATAAGTGATTCTCGCCGATTCGTCGAGAATCACCTATGATTCTCGCTGAATTTGCCTTAGGCGAAATTCTGGTGCTCGCTGGACCGGACCAAGTTTCAGGCGCTGTTTATAAACCGGAGCTAGGGTGTCTTTTGGTGGGGCCCACAACGATTATATTGTATGACCTACTGTATAAATACTTCGGCATCTTGAACAGTAAAAAGTCCTCATACACAAGAACGAAAACCGAGCCGCCGACGTGACCTAGATCGCGGATTCAACTTCCGCCGCCTCCATCGCAGCTCGGGAAGTTAGTCGCCGCCGTTGATCGTGGATACCTCCTGATCTTCCAGCGACAGAAGCTTTGCCAAGCAACGCGTCTCACGTGTCTTTCTTGAGATCCTTTGTCTCTTTGTTTGTAGATCAGGAATACCTTCCCTTTCTGAATCGATCGAGACGATTGATCCAAGGAAGACCGTTGGTAGACCTTGCCATCATAGCTACGAAGGTTGGATATCCAAAGCCAAGCCGCCGCTCTTCTTGCTGCCGCCGATTTCGTGTAGATTCATTCTAAGTGAGAGATAAGGTCGTGGACTCTTCGTCTTCGTCAAGAACGCGTCATCTAACGAAGAGGGATACCTAGCACTCCATAAGTAGTTTGAAAATTTTATACATTCCACTTTATTTTTTTTATAAAGGAACGTAGGTTCCTCGTTGTAAGGGTTGGGTGCAACCCGTGGTGGAGGAGTGGTGACACCTTCGTTTGGAAGGGTTCCTTCCGTTAGTGTGAGGATTAGATTTCAATCCGGTTGGTGAAGTGACTGAGTCGTCCCTTGTTGGGAGATAGGTCGAAGGGGGAAAGTGGACGTACCCAAATCGGGGAACCACTATAACTGCTCGTGTATGTTTGTGCGGTGTTGTTTTGTTTACTTATGTAGGTAGAATTTTAATTCCACTAAAATCGCTGCAAGACACCTATTCCCCCCCTATAGGTGAAGATAGTTGGCACTAGGTGGACTTTCAAGTGGTATCAGAGGGAGGTTACTCATCAAAGGGGTTAACACCTCGAGTAAGTTCCTGCCTCTAGTGTCAAGAAGAAGATCAGACTCAAGCATGGAGTTGGATTATGATGTTCCTCCTCTAAGACTCCCCTCATATACAAAGGAGTACTACCCCATCTGGAAGATGAGAGTTATATTTCATCTGGAGGACATTGACCCTCGGGCGTCACTCATCTTGGAAGAGGATCCCTTCATTACCATGAAGGCTTCCGGTTCAGGAAAGGATATCCAAATCCCCAAGTGTCCCGAAGAGATGTCTGAGACTGAAGAAGAGTTGAGGAAAGCAGTTCTGATGAAGCTGACTCAACAGTCTCTGCCGATCTTGACGGTAACCCTGAACAACAAAGCCAGAAGCAGGTAACTTCTTCATCATGCCCCTCTCCTCTTACAGTTCCTGAAGAAAGGAATAGTTCAGAGGATTGTCCCTCTAGTGATGCAAGGGATATGGATAGCTCCAATCAGATGATTGAAAATCTTGAATCCCTTCAGTGGCTCTTCTAAAGAGCAACTTACTTGTTGAGGAGCAAGCTAAGGAGATTGCTCAGCTGAAGACCTTGATGAATATCCAAGTGGAATCCATCAAGGTTAAGGACTCAAAGATCTTGGATCTAGGAAGTCGTCTAGAGACCGAGAAGAGAATAGTTTCTAACTTTTCCACGATAGATGATATCAAGAGAAAAGAAGAAAATTGGTGGATCTCCCGAATTATTAATTCGTGGAGAAATGGGGAAACTGTGTTCAGACCCCCCACCCCGAGTAGGAAGGGCACTCATCATGCCTTTAGGTATGACCACAGAAACAACGTTGGTCACTGTAAGAATGATCAGCCCTCAGGTGGAAATACTGACAGTGCCAGAGCTGTCATGGCTACCCATGAGAGAATACCCAAGGCTCATTCTGAACCCTTTGTATTTTCAGCCTTAGCCCCAACTAATCATGAATATGCAGGAACCAGCTCTCACTACAGTACTTTCCACCCTAGGACACAAGAAAGGGGGGTCAGGAAACATGTGGTAAGTACCCATGGGGACTCTGGAAATGTGCTGATTGAAAGGAAGGCACCACCTCCCAGGCCTCATGACACTCACCACATGCATTATGACCACCCTCCCATGTGTCATCGTGGAAAAGGAAATTTTGTGAGAAGAACCGGCTCTATCCCGTTTAGACCTGAGATCATGACTACCTCAGTCAGTAGGTCAGGTCTGAAATGGCGATACAACATTCACGAGTGGTGGTGCTGTGGCAAGGTGGGTCACTTTGCCATAGATTATTGGCACAACCCCTCTGTGTCAATGGAAAGGGAATATCCACCTCCTCTGGGCAGAGTTAGCCTTCCTAACAGGATTCCTGTGGGAAGGCATTCGAGTTTTTATGCTGACAAGAACCTAGGACCCAATACATATTGGGTTCCTAAGGTAGGGTAATTCCTTTTGCAGGGTAGTCTAGGTTCCTGTAAACATGATGGGAACTAGACAGGAGACGTTCCAAGAATGACTTGGAACAAATATCTGGAATAAGAGCAGTGCTATCTACAATGGCATACTCAAATTGAACACTGGTGTGCCTTAAACAGAAGATCTAAATGATAAATCTTATGATCCCAGGTACCTGCGTTCAGATTCAATATTTGAGCCAAATTATATTGAAATTCACATATATATATATATATATATATACTTATATATTCACACAAATTTGTGAATTCCTTCTCTAAGATAAGTGGTTATGTGTATATATACACATATATGCTTTTACACCTAAGGACAGATTAAAAGTGTAAAATGATCTTTAGATACAATTTCACGGAATTCTTAGTAGTTACACATTGATACATTTGAAAATGAACCTCAATAGACTTAAGTCAGCCCACTTAAAATTAAGAAGGTACGTCAATGGGTGTTACAAAAGATTACAACTGATATCAGAATATTGTGTACATCTCGAACGAGAAATAACTTAATAAAATTATTTGCCACATAATTAATATGCCTCCTAACAAATTTACTTATCTAGGGTGTAACAAAGTTCTTATGCCTCGTAACGCTGTGTGGAAAATTCCGTCTAAACACTCGGTAGAAAACATTTAGAAAAATCTGTCGGAATCTAGTCGAACCCGCCCGATTCGCTACTGTATATATATAGAGGATATCCCACCGAATCATCATTTCCCGTCTATTCGCTTCCCCCCTTTTCAGTGCTCCGTCGACTTGTAGCTCACGGCCTCAATCGACTACGACAGTCTAGGCTTCAATCCCCGGGGATCCCGTCGATCCCGAAATTGCGAGCTTCCCGAGCCCGTCCTGGCATTCCCTTCAATCCCGCTAATTTCGTCTCCGTAATCCCGGCACTCCTCGGCTTAGGGTAACGACTTCTTCCTCCTTGCAGTTGCTTGTTGTGAGTATAGCTTCCTATTATAGTTACTAACAAGGCTTAGACTTGGGCATTTCCTCCTTAGGTTTAAAATGGCTCCAAGAACCACCGCTGGACTTGTCACTGGATGTGAGCTAGTTCGAAACGGCTTTTCTTATGCCTCAGATGAGTTCAGAAAAATCATTCTCATGCTTGAAGAGGCTGGACTCATATTCATCCTGGAGCACCCCTGCAAGATACTAGATAAGGAAGTGATTGAATTCTTTGCGACTGCCAAACTTCGGCGTGAAGATACTATCATCAAGTGTAAGATTGCCGGGGCAAGGATCAAAATGTCTGCAAGGAAATTGACTCAACACCTGCAGCTCTCCAGCTCTGATCAAGTGGATTATCTGGAAGAACAGGATCGAGCTAGGACTCTTCTGTTCTATGGTCTACCCAGAGGAATCAAATCCATCAAGAGGAAGGATGAACGTGGAATGGAAGCTTATGTTTGACATCGTCGGGAAAGTCCTGATCTGTAAGCCAGGCTCTCACGATCATATCTCAGGTGAGATGTTCAAGATCTTGGTGGTGATTGTATGTCGGAAGAGATTCAACTGGGGGGCCATGCTGTTTGAAAGAATAAAGGATACTCTGCGAACCCCCAGCTTTGGATGGATTATCAGTCTCTATCTTAACCAACTGGATGGAGACACGTTTGATATGAGCAAAGGAGTTCCCATCCACTATCTGAAGAAGATGGACTCCAGTGTCTTTGATAGATGGGAGAGACGGATAGGGAAAGCTGTCGTGGAAGAAGAATGAGATGAATCCCCAGCTGTGTCCCATGGGGCTGAGGACAATAGAACCCAAGCAGATTCCATGGCTGTCCCCGGTGAAGTTCCTGATTTGCTGACTACAGGAACTGAAGGGGAGTCTTTATCCGCTCCTACTGATGTCATATCTGACATCTCTCAGATAGCTAGGGATGCAGTTGAGAACCTGCAAGAAGAAAGTGAGGATGTGGTGGAAGATGAGGCGGCCCTGAATGGTAATGATCTGGGCGATGGAGGTGATGTCGAGGAGATTGAAGAGGAAAATTTAGACAATGCCTCAGTTGAGATTGAGAACATGGATGATGAGGAGGAGGAAGAAGGAATTGATAGGATGGATGTGTTGGATCCTCGGGATGATGCTAAAGTTCCATCTGAGGAACAAGCTCCTGAGGAGTCTGGTGCACGAATGGAGGGGGAGCCCTCCCAGCAACCTTTGGTAAGCATTCCTGAACAACCTGCCATGGCTGCCAGCATTCCCCCCGTGGAACCTGTACTAGTGTCCAGCTCACCAAGTGCCTCTGCTGAAGAGCCAGACCAAGGCTTGCCTGAGGATCATCCACTGCAAGCCAATCTGGCAAATCATACTGTCAATATAGTTCAAGGAATTCTGGATAAGCTAAAGGCCTCGTTTGAGAAAACACAAGCCAACGTGCTCAAAAGGGTTAAAGAATCTGAGGATCTAAGGCTAAAGAACATTGTGGAAGTCAATCACAAGTTGGACGTCATGGAAAAGAAATTCGAGGAAAAGTATACTGCAGCCGACACAGCTGTCTCTCTGCTGATGCAAGGTCTTAAAAAGAACACAGATGATCTGGCTGTCGTAAATCAGAATGCACATGCTGTGGCTAATAGCATCCAAAAATTTGATGCCAACATGGTTATTCTGAACGCGGATCAAAAGACCCTACTGAATGAATTTTCAAAGACAGTAAAGCACATTGATGTGTCCCTGCACGCTTTCGCAAACTCAATTGTTGTGGAAGCCAAAATGGGGGAGGAAGATTACAAAGCTAAGATGGCAGGGCTTTAACAAATAATACTAGACAACTTCGATCAATCTAATAGGTACGTTTTTAAATCTAACAAATAATAATAATAATTGACAACTAAACTTCGATCAATCTAACAGATAATAATTAACACCTTCGATCAATCGAATAGGTATGTTTTTGACATGGCCCACTGGTTAGTACAACAGGCGTCGGGCATACACGTTCCGGTTGCCTCTCCGGAAGAGACTGCTGCTGCTGATGAGGAAGAACAAAGGGTTGAAGGAGTTCCACTGAGTGAGGCTGAATCTAAGAAGGCTGCTAGGGCTTCTGCAAGAGCTGAGCGCAGTTCCTGGTTTGACCAAGAAGCCCTAACAAGAGCTAAAGGCAAGAGAAAAACTCAAGAAGGAACATCCAAGGAAACGCAAACTGAAAAGAAAATCAGATTGAAGGAGGATGAAGTGAGGAAAGAAAAGTGGAGTCCGGTATCAAGGAGTATCATTTTGGACACATTTACTCTACAACAGAGGGGGGAGATAAATCAGAACGATGTTTATAGTCAGTACTAGTGGGAGCTGCACAAGACCTTTGAAGCTAAATGGAAAATCTTCTTCAGGTCCAACACTGTGGTAGATAAAGCTCCTCCTCCCAGATACTACCCGAAGCCAAAGGAATACTTCGAAAGACAAAGCAGGAGACACTTGGCGCAGCAACTAAAAGACGAAATAGCTAAGGAGAAAGAGACCTATGATTTTAGCTAATGTACTCCTTATTGTTTATCATTATTATCATGTTAACATATGAACAATTATTGTGGATATCTATAAATATATGTGTTGTCATGATTGACTCTAGTATTGCTCTGCTTGCATTTATTGTTCTTCTCTTTTCTTCTCTTGATTTGCTGTATGCATTATCTGGATTGGTGAAATTCATCTTAGCTAGTAGGATTTTGGCTTCCTCAAATATGGGGAGATTGTTGGGTATTGTATCCACAATTACCTGGATTTAAGGAAGCCTCCTGTCTAGCTAAGATGAATCCACAATGTATTTGATGATATGTTTCAAGTTATGCTTGTAGTTATTCCACGCTAAGTACACACCAATGTCAGGGTGCAGTGGGTCAATATACACGGGTCTACGCAACGTAATCTCTCGTTGAGCAGATCAGTGTGTTGGCCTACGTGTACTCTCTCTATTGGAGTGTACTTACTTTCAAGTATAGGGCTGAGAAAGATCAAGAGCATACAAGGAGCAAGGATGGGCCAAAGAGCAGCTCACGGGTGGAAAGATGAAAAATCGTCTAAGTAGAAATCGTCGAGAATCACTAAGTGATTCTCGCCGATTTGACGAGAATCACTAATGATTCTCGCCGAATCGTCGAGAATCACTCGCTGATTCTTCCCGATTGCAGCCGGCTATCTCAATGCCGTCTTGATTTCTGCTTAAGGCAGAATCGTCGAGAATCACTAGTTGATTCTCGTCGAATCGACGAGAATGACTTTGCATTCTCGCCGATCCGTCGAGAATGAATATTGATTCTTGCCGATTCTCTCCGGTTGGCTAGATCTTCAGCCAGAATTCTGCCAAGTAGAATTCGGCGAGAATCATAAGTGATTCTCGCCGATTCATCAAGAATCACCTATGATTCTTGTCTAATTTTCCTTAGGCGAAATTCTGGTGCTCGCTGGACCAAACCAAGTTTCAGGCGCTGTTTTGAAACCAGAGCTAGGGTTTCTTTTCGTGGGGCCCACAACGGTCATATTGTATGACCTACTGTATAAATACTTCGGCATCTTGAACAGTAAAAACAACTCATACACAAGAACAAAAATCGAGCCGCCGACGTGACCTAGATCGCGGATTTCACATCCGCCGCCACCATCTCCGCTCAGGAAGTTAGTCGCCGCCGTTGATCGTGGATACCTCCTGATATTCCAGCGATAGAAGCTTTGCCAAGCAACGCGTCTCACGTGTCCTTCTTGAGATCCTTTGTCTCTTTGTTTGTAGATCGGGAATACCTTCCCTTTCCGAATCGATCGAGATGATTGATTTAAGGAAGACCATTGGTAGACCTTGCCAACATAGCTACGAAGGTTGGATATCCAAAGCCAAGCCACCGCTCTTCTTGCCACCGCTGGTTTCGTGGAGATTCATTCTAAGTGAGAGCTAAGGTCGTGGACTCTTCGTCTTCGTCAAGAATGCATCATCTAACGAAGAGGGACACCTAGCACTCCATAAGTAGTTTGTATATTTTATACATTCAATTTTATTTTTGTTATAAAGGAACGTAGGTTCCTCGTTGTAAGGGTTGGGTGCAACCCGTGGTGGAGGAGTGGTGACTCCTTCATTTGGAAGGGTTCCTTCCGTTAGTGTGAGGATTGGATTTCAATCCGGTTGGTGAAGTGACCGAGTCGTCCCTTGTTGGGAGATAGGTCAAAGGGGGAAAGTGGACGTACCCAAATCGGGGAACCACTATAACTGCTCGTGTATGTTTGTGCTATGTTGTTTTGTTTACTTGTGCAGGTAGAATTTTAATTCCGCTAAAATCGCTGCAAGACACCTATTCCCCCCCCCCCCCCCATAGGTGAAGATAGTTGGCACTAGGTGGACTTTAAAACATTATAAGGAACAAGGCAAGGCTAGTGGCTTAAGGCTACTCATAGGAGGAAGGAATTGATTATGACCAGACCTTTGCTCCTATAGCAAGGCTTGAATCCATAATAATTTTCCTAGCTTATGCTATCTATAAAAGGTTCAAAGTCTACCAAATGGATGAAAAGAGTGCTTTCCTGAATGGTGAACTAAAAGAGGAAGTATATATGGAGAAACCACAAGGTTTTATCTCACCAACTCATCCCTCTTATGTCTTTAGATTGCATAAAGCTCTCTATGGTTTTAAGCAAGCTCAAAGAGCTTGGTATGAGACCTTAGATAGCTTCCTGTTAGAGCATAAATTTTCTAGAGGCATTGTAGATAGGACTCTTTTCATTAGACATCATCATGATAAAATCGCGTTAGTATAGATATATGTAGATGAGATTATATTTGGCTCTACAGCTCCCAAACTATGCAAAAGGTTCTCCAACCTTATGCATTCCAAGTTTGAGTTGAGTAGCATGGGTGAGCTATCCTACTTCCTTGGTCTTCAAGTGAAGAAGACTCCTGATTGCATCTTCATATCCCAATCTAAGTATGCTAAAGAAGTGATAAAAAGGTTTGGGATGGTTAATTCCTCAACTAAGAAAACACCCATGGCTATAAATGATGTGGTTGATTCTGATGAACATGGGAAACCTGTTGATCACAAATTGTATAGGGCCATTGTTGGGTCCATATTATATCTCACAGCAAGTAGGCCAAATATTATGTTTGCTACATGTCTTTATGCTAGGTTCCAGGTGAACCCTAAAGAATCTCACCTTATTTTTCTAAAAAGGATTTTAAAATATATAAAGAGTTGCCCTAATTTAGGACTCTAGTATCCAATTGAGTCATAATTTGAGTTAACTGGATACTCAGATGCTGACTTTGCTGGATGTAGAGTGGACAGGAAGAGCACATCAAGATTATGCCAGTTCCTTGCTACAAGAATATTCTCCTGGTTTTGCAAAAAGCAAACATCTATGTCTACATCAACAGCAGAAGCTGAGTACATAGAAGCTGGTAGTTGTTATTCACAGATGGTGTGGATTCAAAACCAACTTCTAGATTATGGTTTCAACATAAATAATTCAACTCTACTTTTTTATAATAATAGTGCAATTTCTGTTGCCCAGAATCCAATGCATCATAGTATAACTAAGCATATAGAGATAAAGCATCATTTCATTAGAGAGTGTGTGGACCAAAAGAAAATTAACCTTATCTACATTTATACTAATTTGCAAAGAGCAGATATCTCCACCAAACAATGGGATTAAAGGAACCATCTGTTCTTTTTGAATCAACTTGGTATGATCAATGGAGAAGCTTTAATTTAATTTTTTGTCTGTGGTCGAAGAATTTACCGCAATTCGTAGACCTGAGATCGACGAACTGAGAAAAGTTCTTGAGAAAAATTCGTCGACCTGAGATCGACGAACTCTCTGTGTGTGACGTTCTATTCGTAGACCGGAGATCGACGATATTACTTCAGATTATTTTCGTCGACCTGAGAATGACAAAAAGTTTTCACTTCTTCAGACTGAGATCGACGAACTCTTTTGTTAATAAAATATTTCGTCGACCTCAGATCGAAGAATTTTTCATAATTTTGCAGTACGGAGTTTGTCAGTTCATATTCTGAAAAACCTAATATTTAGGTTTTCTTCGAGCTCCATCACGGACTTTCTGCTCCCCTTGCACTTGATCTCTCTATTTTCCTTTTGTAGGTGATCATGGCAATTCCAGAGAGTGCTCTTGCAGCAATGAAGTTCGATATGGGATTTGATATAGTCTTCAAGTCATTCCAGCACTCGGATCAAATCTTCTTGGATATTCTAAAATTGTTTGAAGATCAGCTGATGCGTAAAAATCATCTCACACACTACAATCCGAATAGGCAAGTGTACCTATCGTTTTATAGTATAGTGATAAAAATATATCAAGGTCGTATAAAAACTCGGGGAGGGCAAGCACTATTACTCACAACGATTCTATAATCCTACCGAACGATTGATGGGTTTTGAAAATAAAATAAACTAAACTTACTTAAAAGAGAAATAAATTATTGCAAAAGAGTGCTCGATCGACGATTCACTTTGAAAAAAAATAATAGAATAAATTAGTTTAATATTTGTAATTCTATTAAGACCGTGACAGATCCGATATTAGGAAGTAATCTCGCTAGAGCATTAAATCCCCTAACTTATAGATGTTTTGACCGAAATCTCTTTACAAGTCAAAATGGCCTAAAGTCGCATTACCGAAGTGACCCGCACTATTGGATTTGACTCCAATCCGGAGGATTTACGTCATCCTATCTCTAGGGTTGCATTCAAATCCTTCCTTCCTTGAGTGATCTTTCATATTCACGAGCCTCTCGGCTACTCAAATATGAGATCGGAATCTACTACCGTATACTAGCAATACCGAGTCGATACGAAATAAATCAAGGAAGGATCAAAAATGAAAATACAAATGCAACATAAAATGAAAGATATTATTTTATCGCAAAGCTTATCACGATCGGGCACAAAAACAAATTAGCTAAGCATGACTAAGAAGGAAATAACAACAATAAGAAAAAGCAAATTCATTTTCATTGATTAATAAAAGGGGTACACAAAATAAGTACAAGACAGAATTGTACTACTAAAGGAAAAAATTATAAGGAATGAAAAGCAAATCTACTTAGCAAAAAAAGAAGAAACTAAACTATCTCACTTGCTCTCCACAAAATCTAACTTCAAACTAAAACTACTTAACCAAAAACAAGAGGCAAGGGGTTCCTTTTATAGGGGAGGGAGAAGGATCTAGAATGAGGGGAGACAAGGGGGGCCGGCCATGCTTGGTGGAGATGGTTCATGCATTTTAATTATGAGGGGAGAGAAGAGAGGGAGAGATTCATTGTATGATAATAAATGGAAGGAGAGAGAGGAGGCTACATACATGCATTTTATTTTAGGAAAATGAAAAGAAAATTAAACATAAGGGAGGGGGGATGGATGAGGAATAAAGTGGGGACAAAATAATAATAAAGGGGAGAGAGAGATGAATGAGGTGGCAAGGTGCATGCATGCATGTGGCCGACCAAGAATGGGCAAGATGGGCTAATTTTTTGGGCTTTATGAGGGCTATAGGGGTTGCTCCATGTGGGCTGAATCAACATCATGGCTCGGGTAGGTTGTACCAAAAGTTTCGGGCTTCTCCATGTTGAGGAGATTTGAAGTGGGCTGTACTTGAAAGAGGAGGCTCAGGTTTGGGCTTTATAGTGGGCTGCACATGTATCATGGACCTACAAGAACAAAGTAAACATGTTAGATAAATTTAATAATATAACATTAATTATTATACTAAATATAACATAACAAACTTAATATAACATAACAAACATAACATAACATAACAAACATAATACATAAAATAAAAAAAACATATAATAAAACTATAGATTTTTATTTCATAACACAACGACATAAAATTGCATCATAAAAAGCAAATAAAAACTATAATAAAACTAGTAATTATATTATCCTAACACAAAAAGATTTTAGGAAGAAATAAAGCACAACATGCATAAAAATACTTAAAACATAAAATTAAACTAGTAATTAATATATTATAAAAAGACATTAAAACATGAAATAACAAGCATAAAATATTACTAAACTTAGGCATTTTGAATCATAAACTACCCTAAAAACGATGACTAAAACAAGTCATCATCAACAGTTGAAGAATCTTATGACCATAAGGATAAAGATTGCTGCAATAGAAATTCGAGAATGGGTTTATACTTCCTCCACACCAAATACTGATACTATGACAGGAATAATATCGGGTAACATCGTTTCTCTCACCCCAATCGTTCTATCTGAGATTTTTGGATTAGTAAATGGAGAAGAAGATTTAGAAATAGACAGTATCTAATATGATGAAATGTTGATTAAGATGGGTTATACTAGAGAAAACCCCAATAAACTGCTGAAGAAACACCTATCTGCTGATTATAAATTTCTAGCAGATGTTATGGGTAAAGTACTGCTAGGCAAGCATACTGCCCATGACTATATCACTAGGTAGCAGTTCCTAGTGATGTGTGCAGTGGTCAACAAAAAGCCTATGAACTGGGCTAGAATAATATTTGAGATGATTAAGAAAAAGAATACAAAGAAAGAGGTGTTCTTTGGAAGGATTCTTAGAATCTTCCTTCAAGCAAAGGCTGCTGAATCCCTGGTCACCCCGACCATATTCATTAATGCCTCCAAGAGGCTCACTTGCACCTTATTTGGTAGGTGGGAGAGGAATATCCCCAAGCCATCCAAGGCTTCTTCCACCTCCAGAACTTCCGAGGATACATGAGCAGTAACAGTTGCTCCTCCACCGCCAGAAGATGCCCCCTCCAACAGGATTCCATCCCCTCCATATTCATCTAAACAACCAACACCTCCTCAAATTCAAACACCCTTAACAACCCTCCAATAAAAATTCACATCTCAAGCCCATACACCAACACCTCCTGCTTCCCCACTCCAACATCCTTCACCAGTTCATACTCCTGAACATCAATCTTCACTAGTTCAATCTTCAGTGCATGCTACTCCACCTCATACCCCAGAGCATGTCACTCCTCCTCAGTCCCCTCTTCCTCAACATCTTGCTGATATCCCCCTACATAATATATCATCCACACCATCATTTAATCTGCTGTCATCCCCCATCCATTCCCCATCATCTACAAATGAGCCAATTCTAGATTCCACTCCCTTCCCTTCAACCTCATCCATCAATACTTCTGTATCAACTCAGACACCCTCTGAGTTCATGCAAATGGATCCCCCTTCCATTTCCTCTCATCTGCACATCATCACTCCTCTACTCAAAAATCTAATAGCAGTGGCAATTAAACCTCTTGCTTACTCCATTTCCTCCCTCTTCTCTCTTCTGCCTACTGCCCTATCTATCCCTTCTTCTGGGGGCCTGGCTTTAGGACCCTCTAAACCCAGGTAGGGGGAGATAGTCTATGAAGAAGCTCAAATGTCTCCTCTAGTAGTAAAAACAGTAGAAGAAGCAACAATAATTTTGTAGATAGATGAGTTGTCAAATGTACAGATGGACACAGAGGCTGAGACAATTGATTTTTTTATGCTGAGCACAGATGAGCAAGCTCTTTCAGCAAATTTTACTATTGTTGATTATTACATCAATCCCATAGTAAATATCTTTTCTTTGTTAGATTCTTTCAATACAGTTTTTCTGAATTCTTCTCTTCTAACAGTAAAGCCATCTTTAGCTATAGTGTGTTACACTCCTCCAATAAGTCCAGAAGTTGTTAATCAGTTGAAGGAAATTTTTGCTATTAACATGGTTGTGGAACCTTCAAGCCCAACCTATGTGATGGATGATAGTCAAATTCTAAATTTAGATGATTTAATTGCTCAAGATATAGCACAAAAACTTGCATTGATTCAGAATGATCCTGTTTTGAATGAAGTTCTGTTGGCTGACAATGATATAGAAGATTATCAGATGATCACAGAGAATATAGCTCCACCTAAAGTTGCTGAACCTCAAGCACTTTCTCAGGTTATAAAACAAATCTCAAAGGAAACTTTAAAGGAGATAGATTCATTGTATGATAATCCTCAAGGTTCTTCTAATGATGACATAGATGATGATGATTCTGATGAATCTGGTGATCCTAAAAATAATGCTGCAAAGAAGAGAAAAGTTATTCCAAAGGCTGCTCCAAAGCCAAATCCTACTCATCATACACCTTACCATATCCTGAATAACATTACTCCATATCAAGGGATGTAAAAGTGGATGTGGCTATCCAAAAATGTGCAAAAAGAAAGGAAGAAAATAAGGAGGTACAAGACTCCTCCTAAGAAATTTAGGAAAGAACCTCCTCCTCCTCCTCCATCTTGCCTTTGGAAATGTATCTCAACAATCTGCACCTATCACAAAAACCTATCAGAGACATTCCATGTCAGGCAGATAACAGCAGTCATCTCAAAGCAAACTTCCTCCAGCTACACATAAGAGAATTTCGACAAACTCAGTTTATGATTCACAGAAGGACTCAAGTCCATAAAGGCCAGCATCTCCCCCTATACCATTTGTAGATCCAGAGAAGGAGACAACTGCTAAAATGGCCAGATTTCAGGAGCTGATAGGACTCTCTCTAATTAACAAAGCCAAAGTTGAAGGAAAGGATCCTTCCCAATACTCTACCATGTCTTCATACAGGAAGGAAGAACTTAAAAGGTATGTCAAGGACAAAAAAATTCTTTAATGTTGATGATTACATGAGCCTGCATCCAGAAGCTTTTGTTCCAAGGGCTACTTCTATCAATATCATTGGTGCATCAGACATGACAATGTAAAAGAAACAAGCTGCTGATCCTAATAGAGAAATCATTTTCAGACAACCTTTTGAGAAGCCAGAGAAAGATAAACCAAAGCAGAACAATTGATTTAGTTTATATTTTATTCTTGTTTTTGAACTCTATTATCTTTAATCATGAAGCACCTTCTGTAAATATCTGCTGAATGTTTTATTTTTATGAGATATAAGTTTTTATGCTTTATTATTGCTTCTTTTATTTTGATTTAGTGACCTCACCCAAATAGGGGGTGATTGTTGGATCACTAGTTTGATTTGCGCTAGGTTCTCTAAGTTAGGTAGAGTTTGACCCACATTGTAAAGCAAGGGTCAATTCTTTGAGTCCTAGAGTCTAGGCTAGTCATAAGGTTCAACCATCATGGACCAGCCAGCAGAGGACCTTAGAAGACTCAGACTTAGAAGATTAAGAGAATAGAGTGATCAGTTCGAAGTTCTTCGAACTCAGCTCGACGATCGTCGATCTCAGATCGACAAACTCAGAGTTATTTCTCTGAGCTGAGCTCAATGATATTCGACCTCAGGTCGACGATCATGTCTTTTAGATAAATTATCAGCTTAACGAACTCAGGGCATAGAATTGGCAAGTTATTCTCTGAATGCAGTTCACAGAGCTCAAGTCGATGAATAAGAATTTTCAGGTCGACGAAGTTGGAACTTTGGTCGATGAATCCGTTTAGAGGTTGACGATTTCTGTCCCGAGCTAGAATGAGAAGTTTTCCATACTTTTGTCCCTTACTGAATCCGTTCAGAGGTTGACGATTACGCAGTATTATTCCTGAGTAATTAATGTTAATATTCCCTTGAATATAACCATTATTGGCAGAATTAATTATGGTTTTAATCAGAGTAATTACTTGCTTATTTTATTAAGGACAGTTGGGGAAACTCATTAATGACAGTCATTCAAGCCGTTTGTATTCTCCAAATCCTTCAGCAATTAATGCAAGAATTCACATTCAAAGGAGAATTTCTAACTACAGAATATAAAAGAGATTTTCTCTTTTCTGACGATAATCATTTTGCTAGAAACTTGAACACTGAGCCAGACATCATGAGGAAAAATATAGCATACAAGAATATTTAGAGACAAAGACTAAACATTCAGAACTCTCTCCCAGTATAGAAAACATTCTGTTTTCCTCCTTGTCCATTCTGAAGAAAGAAGAAAACATTCATCACTATCAAGAGTCTTCTTCAACCTTCTCCTACAGGAACATTCAAGGACTACTCATTTTGATTCAGTCAGAAAGTTCCAGGATTGTTTTCAGATAAGGCTAAAGACCTACACCCTGAGCAAGGCTCCAATCTTCCTAACCATCTCTACATTTCAGAAGGAGTCTTGATAACTACAGAATCCACAAGTCTTCTCTGCTATTTAGAGAAAAGAGAAGAACTCATCACCCCTCCTCTCACCTCCAGTTAAAAGGGTTTATTAACTCCCTTCAAAAGTTTATTCTTAGTTTTTGGGCACCTGATCAAAAGCCTAAAGGGTTGTGAGATCTCCCTGGAAATAGATCTTATTGTGCCAGTCACCTGATCAAAAACTTATTAGTTGATTCCTACCAGGGTGGTAGAAAAGTGGATGTACCCAGGTTGGGGAACCACTATAAAATTTCTTTTGTGGCGATCTGTGTTAATTTTATTTATGTTCTTGTTTTGTTGTGATAGATAGATTAGTTTAACTAGTCTTTTATTTTCTTCAATAATATTATTAGTATCACCTACTTTCAACTCTGATATAAAACTTAAAAATAGCCAAAGTTTTAAATACTCTATTCATCCCACCCTCTTGAGTAAATCAGATCTAACCCCCATCTTTAATCATAAGATGTGGCAAGTCAGCCAACTAAAGACCATAACAATCATCCAGATTGGGACCATTAACCATAAGAACACGATCATTATGGATCTTGAAATAAAGCTCTAAAGAGAGAAAAGGATTGTGGATAGATATTCAAAGCCAAATATAAGGTTGCCCCTGATAGACTCCTTCACCTCTCAAAATAATAAGAGGGGTTTGGGATTCAAGGGGAACCCTAGAGTTGCCTATTCCAAAAGTAAAGGCGAAGATCCAGTTCAACCTCCCATCTCTTTTGAGAAAGTAGGGTTACCATCAAATAAGTATAACCAAGAAAGTATCTATGGTCCCTGGTTGAATGGAAGATCCACAAGTGTGAACAAAAATGTTCACAGCTATGGTGGAAGGAATTACAAGGGGATGAGTGATTTTAAGGCCCCACATGAGGAAATTAAGATGGCCCATCATGGACAATTTTTCTTTGGAAACCCAGCCCCCTCACTCAAAAATAAGGCAGTGGCCTGTGATCAAGCACTTCCAGCAAAAATTCATACCAAATGTAAATCAGTCAGAAAGCCTGACTTGGCTTTCTTTTATGCCATCAACAACTTGTATGCTTCAAAAAGGACTGTTATGGATGGTATTAAAAATATTCCATGTACATCTTTTGGCAGACTTACTTTCTGTGAGATCCTTGCTGAGAAAAACTTGAAGAGGGTTGTTGCTCTGCTTTCTGAACAGATTATTGTTGGCATGTCCACAAGTGCAATTCAGAAGAGGCGATACAATATCCATGAGTGTTGGTACTGTGGTATAGTTGGTCACTTAGTCATAGATTACTGTCATAATCCAAATGTGTCTAGGGCAAGAGGTAGCCTTCATGTCTGAAAAGCTACAGGTAGACATGTTCAATTTCAGACTAACATGCGCCAAGGACCCAAACCCTCTTGGGGTCCTAAGGTTACCTAAATTATGTTTTGTAGGATAATTCAAGTACCCATACTCCTATATGGTACTTAGAAAACGGTTGTTTTAGGAACAAGACTGGAACAAGGAGCAACCTGAAGGACTACACTCCAGTAAAGAATGGACCTAAAGTAATCTTTGGTGGTTCAGACATAGGATTCACAAAGTGATATGGTATGATCACAAATTGCATAGTCACAATCACAAAAGTGGCTTATATAGAAGGGTTCCAACATAACCTGATAAGAATAAGCCAACTCTGTGATCTTGTCTATGTCATTGTATTCCATAAGGATGAGTGTCAAATTAAAAGGTCAAGTGACCAAGAGGTCATCTTGACAGGCACTAAGAGTGGAAATGTTTATTGGTTAAACTTTTTATATTTAAGTAAAGACTCTCCTACATGTCTAGTTGCAAATGACAAAGTATCATACTGTGTACAATATCACAGGAGACTTGCTCACTATAACTATAATACCATTGGTAAGCTCTTCAGTGAAGTGCTAGTCAAGAGTGGTCCCAAAATGAAATGCACCAAAGAGGGCATTTGCTCTGCAGGCCAAAAGGGAAAGCAGACCAAAGCTTCTTTTAAGAGAATTGGAGCCAAGGACTCTGTGAGGTTTTTATACCTCTTGCATAAGGACTTGTTTGGTCCTATGCTAGTTTATAATCTAGGTAGGAAAGTCTATACCCTTGTGGTTGTTGATGACTTTTCTAGGTTTGCTTGTGTAAGACCCTTATTTTTTGCTACACTACCGGGTCTTATGCCTAGAATTGTTATTTTGCAGTGACACCAACACTCGAGAGGCCACTATAAAACGTTAATCCAGTCGGCATTAATGATAACAAAAGAAGTAGAAGTACAATAGTGAAGAAAATCAAGTCAAGTCCCAAAAAATAATAATATATATATATATATATATATATATATATATTTGAGCACGAATCACAACAAAGTCCATAGAGATACATGTACTGAAACAGAACAGTAAAGTAAAAATATAATTGGGCTCATGCTCTGTATATCATGACCTCACTACAACACTCTTGCAGAATCTAAGTAAAACTAACACTCATGGATCCTGAAGCTGGTGCTTCTGTGCTAGACTGCACACCTCCATGTGCAATGCACTCCGCTGGTGTTGAATCTCCTTATAATGCTACCTGTCTCCCATCTAAAGCCCGTGAAATGTTTGGTACACCGAACATTAGTCCTAAAGACTAAGCCAACTATCATCCCTTCCTCGCCCCCGCGACTCCCAAGCACCATGCGGGAGGAGAGATTTGAAAGTTTTTGAAGGTGTAGCGTAAACAAAAGCAGATGGCGGAGGACCTAATCTAGCAGTTACATAGTAATATTCACAGTTCTATAAAAAGAAATGCAAGCTAGCAATACTATAATAATAGGGCAGTAAAGAGTAAAAAGTAAAGTGCACAATAAAGAAAAGTAACAGATATCAAAAAGGAAAGTAACCAAAACTTATAAGTATGCCCACCAAAGCTTATAAACTATTGGGTCATTTTGCAAGGCCTAATGTATAAAAAGTCCCTTACCAATTTATACGTTAGGGGTAAGGGTGGAAGTATGAAGATGACATGATATGCTATGTTATGTGGGTTTAATGATATGTTCATACAAGTGAAACCCACACACACGACTCTATGAGCACAAACCTTTAGTTCCTGGTTTTGGAAGGTGGCTTCACTCTAAGGAGCCTCCGTAGTGGCCAACAAAGATAGTGGGTTGGGCTATCCCACTACTAGGAGGGTATCCACACTACAAGGCCTAGCCCTTACGTACACCTCTGAAGGACACACTAGAGTCACCACGTACTAATGCTGACAAACCCTCCAGTCTTTTCCTTGTCTAAGTGTAAACCATACCCGTCGAGTAATCGTATCGACGTCGGTTTGAACGAATGTCAAATACCGAAGACTAACCACCTTATGCACATTCAGCCATGAATTCCCGAGCCCTCGGTTCCCCGTACTGACCTATCCGTTATAACTAGCTTTTGAGCCTTCGACTCACCGGGCTAACTGCCCATTTCCACAACCACATAGCATACCGCTCGAACAACCCAACCAAACTAACCTCCCGAGTCATCAGGGTGAGGGAAGGTGAATCCCTAATTTTTACTAATTGCTCTTTAACATTTTAGTCTTATGGTTTAAGGTTAACCTTGGACAGCTCAGGGCATTCCTTGTGAAGGCTCTCGAGGGCACTAGGAACTACGATGGGCTGAAGCTCAAAGCTCCCTTTCGTAAGGTACTTATTATTATTGGTATCTACCCAAGACCCAACTCTCATGATCTTAGACTTGAACTAAACCTAAGGGTAATTAGACTTCCTCCAAGGAAAAAATGATCTATCGTCGATCCCGAGCACTACCTTAACTTAGCCAACCAGGCTTTCAAAACCTGACTTCTCTTCCACTTGCCTTCATTTGGTGACCCTATTTATTCCAACTATACTAGGTGCACCAACTACCCTTTTCCATAATAGGTTTCACATACTTCCCTACTTTTAAAATTTCTAGTATGGGCAGTCCAAATATCCTACATGATGTGTATGAATGGTGACCCTTTCAAATACTCATCCAAATGATCTAAGTTTATTATGGGGGTCTATCAGGATGTTTTAGGAATAAATCCAGAAGATTTTGATTTTCCTACTTTCTTTGGTATTTATTATAATTTAAAAAAATAGGCTTCATGAGCCTTTGAACACCAAGTGCACTTTTCTTAATAGGTATGGCCTTAACAAAATTGTGATAAACTAATAACATCAAAATAACTATAAATACCAAAATCCCAATTTTCCAAGATGGATTTGACCATCAACAAATTATGGGATAAATAACTACAATATTAAGATAAATAGGGGAAAATTAGAATCAGCCTTCCAAATTTTTTGAGAAAATAACTAGATGATAATTAGGACTAGAAAGGGCTACTGACCAAGAATTATCATTTTCCAACACAATCTGGTCCCATAAATAAATTATATTAAAATATTAAAAAAATGGGCACTTATGAAGGAAACAATGTTAAAATTCTACCAATATTTGTATAAAAAACCATAGAGCGGTATTGTGTCCTAAAAAGTTCACAAACCATGTTTCATCATTTTCCAGCAAGCAAATAATCCTAAAATAATTATCTTGTAAGTAAATCAAAATTAGGGTTTATGATTGAAATACAATGATTAATAATCAAATATTCATAATAAAATTTCTTGGGGACATTATCATCTAATCAAGTTTACTGCCTAAGTTCCATGAGTATCCAAATTAATTTGAGCATTTAACTAAATATACAAAAGTTCCCTACTATCCATATCTATTTCAAAGAGGGTATATGTTCTGTTGGATCCCTAGTTGTATTTGGGCTAGGTTCACTAAGTTAGGATATGACCCGACATGTATAGACCAGGGTCATTGTTGTGTCCTAGAGTCTAGGTCAAGTCCTTAGATTCAACAATGCCAAGGACCAGCCTTCAACAAAGTCAGAGACTCAAGACTTAGAGAATTCAAGACTTAGAAAAAGGAGTTCTACATTCATTGATCTCCGGTCGATAAAAGTCGTGCACAGCTCGACGAACTCTGGGACAAATCTCTGGGCTCAGAGGTTGACGATCTTAGATCTCAGCTCGATGAACTTGATGCACAGAAGAAAGTTATCAAGCAACACTCAGAGGTCGACAATCTTGGATCTCAACTCGATGAACATCTATTCTCAGCTCGACGAACTGTGGACTCAGGTCGACGAATCCAGTCTTGGCTATTTTCCTCTTTTTTCCTTATTATGTGGCAATGATTCCTGAATAATTAATGCTCTAATAATCTCTGAATATTACCGTTAGACAAGAGCATTAATTACGGTCTTAATCAGGATTATTTCCTGCCATTTTTCTAAGGGACAGTTGGGGAAACAAATCAATGCAAAATTATTCCAAGGCCGTCAGCATTAATTATAGGAAGAATTTCAAAATTCAAAAGGAATTCCACATGGAAAATATAAAAATGAGAAGTTCTTTCTTCCAATACACACAGAGACACAATCTAAGAGACATACATATTTCTTGAGACATAGAGAATCGATCAGTTAAGAAATAAACAACGTCTAGACCTGAAGAAGAACAATCTTTCTGAAGAGGAAGAACAACCATCCAAATCAAGAATCTTCTTCTATCATACTCTAAGGAACTTTCAGTAGGACAACAATACTACATATGTCAAGAAGTTTCTTAAGTTGTTCGGGTTAAAGCTGAAAGCTTGAAGGCCTATCACCCTGAAGAAAAAGTTCCATTCCTCCCTGAACAAACACAATATTTCAGGGGTAGATTTTTCTTAACATCAATTCCACTAGTCTTCTCAGTTTTATTTGAGAAAGAGAAGACACCATCACTATCTCACCCCCTCTATAAAAAGGGTTCTCTACTCCCTTCAAAAGTGATTCCTAGTTGCAAGTCTCCTAACTAATAGACTTGAGGTTTGTGTTTTTGAGTACGTGACCAAAAGCTCATTGGTGGCAGTCACCTGATCAAAAACTTGAGTGGATTCCTACCAGGGTGGTAGAAGAGTGGATGTACCCAGGTTGGGGAACTACTATAAATTCTTGTGTTGTCTGGTTGCCCTCTTCTTCTTATTCTTGCTGTGGCTGTGTTATTTAGCTTTTCTGTGATTTCATTTATTTAAATTTTGTATGCTGTGATATAGTATCTATGTTTAGGTACAATCCTTATAGTTCAAGAAAAGTTTTTAAATATACATACATACTCTATTCACCCCCCCCCCTCCACTAAAGTATATCAAATCTAACCCTAACTTTCAATTAGTATAAGAGGAGGTTCTTTTGGTTGTAAAAATTAAACCCTTTAACCAAAGATCCTAAGTTAGAGCTGTTCTTTATCTTTACTAGATTTATATATACAGCATGGCACATAATAAAGAATATGCAAGCACCAGACCTCCAGTGTGCAACTTGTCAATGTTCACAATCTGGAAGGCAAGAATTAGGATTTACATGAACTCTATTGATGAAGATATATTTAACTCTATCTTTACAGGACCACCAGCTCTAGTGACTTCAACCTCAACTACATCAACTGACTTGTGTGCAGTTCCACCTGTTGGGTACATTGGGAAATGTGTACCAGATTTGGAGAAGCCTCATCTTAGTCAATGATATACATCAATTTGTATTTAATAAATGTTTGAGTTACATTGTGCAGGTTTAAGCATTTGAAGAAAATTTTCTAAGTACAAGTGTCGACACTTGTGAAGAAGCTGTGTCGACACCCAAAAGCTGTGTCGACACCCAGAAGCTGTGTCGAAACTTATGAAGACTTGTGTCGACACTCAAAAGTTGTGACGACACTTGTGAAGAAGCTGTATCGACACCCAGAAGCTGTGCTGACCCTTATGAAGACTTGTGTCGACACTCTGAAGTTGTGTCGACACTTGTGAAGAAGTTGTGTCAACACCCAGAAACTTTGTCAACACTTATGAAGACTTGCGTCGACACTCTGAAGTTATGTTGACACTTATGCAGGTATTGTGTCGACAGTCAAGTTATGTTGACTCTTATAAAGAAGTGATGTTGACATTCAAACTAAGTCGACATTTCTGAAAAAGCTGTGTCGACACACAGGATTGTCTCGACACTGATGCGCGTAAAATACGGTAAGCGTACCGGTCGCTCAAGTAATAAAGTTGGGAATGAATCCCCGGATGTCGGTCTCTTGAGGAATGCAATTGGCGTCGAACGATCTAGACTCTAAAACTATCGTTATGAGAGTTAATTGAAATAAACAGAAAAGAAAGGGGCTTTGGTTGGTGGTCTTACGACCGATTACACTAATGTAAACTATGCGGGTCGCAATCACTGCTTCTCAAGGCGAGATGGATGTAGCGGCCGCGATGCCGTACTTCGATTGGCGAGTGGACGGAAATCTAGCGAGTGAGGTGATTACTGCGGAGCAAGCTTGAGTGAAACGAACGTGTGGAGTGGAGCGAGATGGAGCGAGGCGCATCAAAGAATAAATCTCTAGAGCAAGATGAAATACAACTAATAACAATAATGCTAGAAGTTGATGTCCATTACAAGCACAAACATTTCATACAACAAGAAAAAGAGAGAAAATGCACAACCATGAGATTGAAGATCCACCGCGGTTGTTGGTCGGAGGTGCGGGTTGTCAATCCGCTTCCAAGCGCAGTCCGAGAAGGGCTTCCGGTACCACCGAGCTGTCACCTCGAGGGCCTGTAACTCCGTTCTCTAGGGGTGCTTCGTCCTCTTCCTTGGTGGAAAGCTCGGAGAAGAATGCTTCAATGGCCGGGAGGATCACCGGAGGATGCGGAATGCTTTGGAATCACCGGAGAAGGTCCTCCCGTTGGTATGGATGAAGGTGGAGGTGAATGGGACTTGCTGGAGGGCGAAACGGCGGACTGGCGAAGGCTCTGATACGATCCTTTTTGCCCTAATTCGCGGAACAGCGTATTTATAGCTTGCAGAATAAATAGCGCGCACGACCACTAGCGCACGACCAGTGGTCGTGCGCGACCAAGGTCAGTGCCCGTGCGTGAGCAACCTGCAGACCTGCATCAGAAAATCAGTAGTCGCGCACGATCATCAGCGCACGATCAGTGATCGTCCGAGGCAATGCTGATGATCGTGCGGAAATAGCCAGACAGACTTTTGCAAAATGGGTATGACTGCGCACGATCGGCGGCGCACGAGCAGTGGTCGTGCGCGGTATGGCAAGTGATCGTGCGGAATGTTCAAGACAGAGTTTTCACAAATGAGACCGGGCTGCGCACGGTCAGTGATCGTGCGCCAGGAGGTCGATGGTCGTGCGTGGGTAAAAACGCACGACCACTGACTCCTTTGCCAAAAATAGTGAAACGCCTATCCCGAATGCCCTCACGATCCCCAAACCTGCAGGAAAACTACACAGGGCATCGATCGCGGCAGCCACAGCAACCAGTAATGAACATAGCAAGAAAGTAAATGCACACAAGCACAGAAAATGGGCAACGAAGGTGCACAGGGCGCGGAAAACCGTAGCGAACCAAAAGGAGTGCAAATGACGCTAAACGGTGTGCAAAGACAAGGAAATAAGCCTAGATGAGTCCGAAAATAGGTATATAAAGAGGACTCATCACACCCCCAGACTTAACCGTTTGCGCGTCCCGAGCAAACAAAACCTAAGCAGACGGGGAAAAATGAACTAGCTAAAAAAGAAATTGCCAAACGGAGTACCATGCGAAGTCGCATGCTCGCGTGCATAAAAATAAAGTAGAGGGAATTCTTAAGTATACTAAATATTTTATATTTTTCACAATGCGTAACAAAAATTTATTATTACTCAAAAGTGGAATCACGGTGAATCACGCCGGTCCTACGCAGGGAGAAAGTAGACAGGCCACTAAGGTGAGCATTGCCGAAGACCGGGGCTCAAGATTACCCCCAAAGGAATCCACCAATGTCGGAAACCATAAGCTTGCCCGTTCGCACTCTCTCCACGGCACTAGTCAACTCAAGCGCAAGTCCGTAGGACTTCGGGTAATAATGGGGCTTGGGTTACGGTGAGGAAAACAAGGATAAACATGAAGGGTATGCACCTAACCCAAAGGAGCTAACGTACAAAACTAGTACCCGCTGCCCACAAAATAAACACGGGTGCACCACACCCCCTTTTACAACATGGGTGTGTGCACCGCCTACTCCAAATCCAAATCTCCTCAAATAAAGATTTTCAATCAAACTTTTTCTTTCTCTTTGTTTTTTTTTTCTTTTTCTCCTTTAAATATTTTCTTTTTACAAAATCAGCACATTATTCTTTTGGGCACAACCACATATCACAAATAAAAACACAAAATCACAACCCAACATAAAAATATAAAACACTAAGCTCGACTTGGGTGTGCGACTAGGATTGGCTATGAGGCTTTGGCGAATATAGTGGGGCTGAATCAAAAGGAAGGGTAGGCACAAAGGGGCTAGCAAGGGCGATGTTAGGAATGGGTACAAAGCTCAACCGGGCCAAAGGGTGGCCTACATCACTCTCACGTTAGACTAACCGTGTACCAATGCTTCAAGAATAGCTTGGGGCAAGTTCTTAGCAACCGAGAAGGATAATCCTTCCTCCCGACTCAAGCAATACGAGTCTAGTGGCGGCTACACACATTCCTACGCTACCGTTTGATTCACACCGGATTCACCAACTTTTGAGTAGAATAAAAGAATTTACGCAGATAGAAAAATATAAACTATAAGCATACAGAAAAATTAAATCTACTCAAATTCCTACACAAAACGAGAGCAGTGGACGAGAAACACAGCAAGGCCAACATTTTACTCCGTCGCACAATCCTCAACTAGCACAGAAATTTTCCAAATCGAACAAAGATACAGGTTCAACTCGTGACACGCAAACCGCTAAGCTCGCGCTCAAGTGGGTGCAGTGGTGTGCAACAGGAATCTAACATAATGAAGCGAAAAAGGAAAACTACTGGCATGCGAAATTAAATGTGCTCGTGGAGTGCACAAGGGGCTCTTCCCCCCAGACTTGAATGAAATCATAAGCAAGAAAAATAAACATTCAACCAAAAAATGAAATCTGAAGCGAGAGAGTACCAATGCTCCAAAGAGGGGAGCATGCCAGAAGATTGCATGATGATTCGTGGGAAGTGCTGCATCGCACAAAAGATAAGCTGAACCTGCGAATTAGGCCAAACAATAGAAAATACAAAAAGATAGAAAGCATAAAATAAAATAAAACATAAACAAGGGGACCAAAAGGTCCAAGCTTGGGTTGTCTCCCGAATAGCCCTTTTGTTTACCGTCCTTAAGGTGGACCAAATACCTGTATTAGCAGTTGTATAAAATGTTTATGCAGCAAAATAAAATAAAATAAATCTCAAAATGTTCCAACACAAAATAAGAGATCCGCAGCGGAAATTGGGATCAAGGCGCCGCCCCGTCACCATGTAGTGGGTCTTAGAGCAGTAAGCTTTGAGGTTCGCCGATGATAGCACCTCCATCGTACAACTTTAGTCGATGCCCATTGACCTTGAATTTGTCGCCGCTCTTCCCGGATATTTCAATAGCTCCAAAAGGGGAGACTCCGAGCACTGTAAAGGGGCCGCTCCACCGCGATTTTAACTTTCCGGGGAATAAACGGAGGCGGGAGTTGTACATTAGGACTTGATCTCCCGGTTGGAATTCTTTTGGGAGGATGTGACGGTCGTGCCATTTTTTTGTTTTTTCTTTGTAGATCCGCGCGTTTTCGTAAGCGAAATGTCGTAGTTCTTCCAGTTCATTCAGTTGGGAGCGGCGTTCGCCTGCTGCAGTCTCAATGTCCATATTCAGAAATCTGGTTTCCCATAGCGCCTTGTGTTCTAATTCGACCGGCAAATGGCAGGCCTTTCCATAGACGAGTTGGAAGGGGGTCATACCGATAGGAGTTTTGAAGGCGGTTCGGTATGCCCATAAAGCGTCGTCGACCTTCTTAGCCCACTCTTTTCGGTTGGAATTTATGGATTTTTCAATTATTCTTCTTAACTCCCTGTTGGAGACTTCAACTTGCCCACAAGTCTGAGGATGGTAGGCGAGAGAGACTTTATGATGAACTCCAAACTTCTTCATGAGTTGTAAGAATGACTTGTTGCAAAAATGACTCCCGCCGTCACTGATGATTGTGCGCGGAGCGCCAAATCTAGAAAAAATATTTCTGTGTAAGAAAGTTAGAACAGTGCGAGCATCATTTGCAGCAACAGCTTCGGCTTCGACCCACTTGGAAACATAGTCAACCGCAACAATGATATAGAGTTTGCCGTACGACATGGGAAAGGGTCCCATGAAGTCTATCCACCAAACATCAAATGGCTCACAAACGAGCATGTTATTGAGGGGCATTTCGTCCCTCTTAGAAATATTACCGGTCCTTTGGCATTCATTGCATTTAGTAACATAACTGTGGGCGTCTCTGAAAAGGGTTGGCCAAAATAGGCCACATTGCAGAATCTTGCGTGCCGTTCTTGTGGCGCCGAAATGTCCGCCGGCCTCCCGATCATGACAGTGGTTTAAAACAGATTGGAATTCACTCTCGGGTACGCAGCGCCTGATAACTCCATCATTGCACGTGCGAAAAAGTAGCGGGTCTTCCCAGAAATAATGTTTAGCATCAGATAGAAGTTTCCGCTTTTGCTGCGATGATAGGCTTGGGGAGACAGATTTGCATGCAAGATAGTTGGCCATGTCTGCGTACCACGGGGTCATCGAGGGGAGGGAAGCGATGGAGAATAATCGCTCATCCGGGAAGCATTCAGCAATCACATTGCGCTCATCCTCTAAAACAGATCCACCGCTATCATTCTCCAATCTGGATAAGTGATCGGCGATGACATTTTTCACTCCTTTCTTATCTCGGATCTCAATGGAGTATTCTTGCAGCAGGAGAATCCATCGGATTAGCCGCGGCTTGGCATCTTTTTTTTTGAATAAATACCTTAGAGCTGCGTGGTCAGTGTAGACAATGACTTTGGATAACACCAAGTACGAATGGAATTTCTCGAAAGCAAAAATCACGGCCAGAAGCTCCTTTTCTGTGGTAGTGTAATTGAGCTGGGCATCGTTGAGGGTTCGGCTCGCGTAAGAGATGGTGTGAAATACTTTGTCTCTCCTTTGACCGAGCACCGCACCAACTGCAAAATCGCTAGCATCACACATGACTTCGAAGGGCAAAGTCCAATCTGGCGCCACCAAAATGGGAGCAGAGATTAGCCGGTCCTTGAGAGTTGTGAAGGCTTGCATGCAATTTTCATCGAAGACGAACAAGGCGTCCTTAGTCAACAGATTTGTGAGAGGTTTGGATATTGATGAAAAATTGCTAATGAATCTTCGGTAAAAGCCGGCATGTCCCAAAAAGCTGCGGATTCCCTTGACAGAAGATGGAGGAGGAAGGTTCTTGATGACTCCGATTTTTGCTTGATCGACTTCGAGCCCCCGACGAGAGACCTTATGGCCTAAAACGACGCCCTCACGAACCATGAAGTGGCATTTCTCCCAATTCAGGACAAGATTGGTATTATCACAACGCTGCAGGGCCTTGGCTAAATTAGCGAGGCAGGAGTTAAAGGTGTTCCCGAAAAGAGAGAAATCGTCCATGAAGACTTCGAGAAAATCACCGATCATGTCTCCAAAAATGGCAATGACGCAACGTTGGAAGGTTGCCGGGGCGTTGCACAATCCAAACGGCATTCTCCTAAACGCGAAGGTGCCAGATGGGCAGGTGAATGTCGTCTTGTCTTGATCTTCAGGATCGACTGCGATTTGGTTGTATCCCGAATATCCATCCAGAAAGCAGTAGTATTCCTGACCAGCCAATTTTTCCAGCATTTGATCGATGAAAGGGAGCGGGTAATGATCTTTGCGTGTAGCTTCATTCAGCTTCCTGTAATCAATGCAAACTCTCCACCCAGTGACCACACGGGTAGGCAGTAATTCATTCTCGTCATTGGCCACCACAGTAATTCCGCCCTTTTTGGGCACAACTTGGACCGGGCTTACCCATTTGCTGTCACTGATGGGGTAAATTATACCGGCGTCAAGCAATTTTATGACTTCCGCCTGAACTACCGCATGCATCTTGGGATTCAGTCTTCTTTGCGGTTGTGCTGAAGGTTTGTATTGATCTTCAAGGAGGATCTTGTGCATGCAGAACGCCGAGCTAATGCCTTTAATGTCAGCCAAAGATCGTCCAAAAACATTCTTATATTTTTTTAACACATCGACCAAAGCACGTTCGTTGTCGGCGGAGAGAGTAGCGGAGATGATCACCGGACATGCTGTGCCTTCCTCCAAGAAAGCATATTTCAGGGATTCGGGCAGCGGCTTCAAGGTTACGGTAGTGGCAGTGATAGAAGAAGTGATGGTGGGTTCTTTGATCAGATGCGGAGTCCCAGACGAGGTAGCGGTTGGTGTGTCCTCAATTTCCCATTCTGGCTCATCAGGGTCAAGAATCAATTCGCTGCTCGTTCCAGGTTCGTCAAACAAGTCAGCGCTGTCACAATTAGTGATTCTGAGTTGTTGCGGAGGTTCATGGACATTGAAGGAAACTGATTCTTCTCCCAGGCTTAGGGTCAATTCTCCCCGGTCGACGTTGATAATAGCCCGGGCAGTGGCTAGGAAGGGCCTTCCCAGAATTATAGGGACCTTGGGATCAGCCTCCATGTCAAGGATGACAAAATCGGCCGGGAAAGCAAGGTCGTTAACCATGACAATGAGGTCTTCAACCATCCCAGCTGGCGTTTTTATCGATCGATCGGCTAGCTGTAACCTCAGATGGGTGGGCCGGAGAATCCCAACTCCCAGCTCCTGGAAGATGGAGAGGGGCATCAGGTTAATCGACGCTCCCAAATCACAAAGTGCGTGGCCAAACCTGTGGAGACCAATTCAGCAAGGGAAGGTGAAGCTGCCAGGATCTCTGTGTTTGGTAGGGGGAAAGTTGGTGAGGAGAGAGGAACACTCTTTGGTGAGGTTAATCATATTAAGACCTTCCAAGGATTGACACCTCGAGATGAGGGTCTTGAGGAACTTGGAATATCCTGGAATCTGCGTGATAGCTTCTGTTAAAGGTATGCTAACTTGAACTCCTTTCATGATTTCCAGGAACTTCTGAAAATGCCTTTCAGTCTTTTCATTATTCAGCCGATGGGGAAACGGCGGCCTCGAGGTGATCCTCACGAGTGGCGGTACTGACACGGGTTCTTGCGCGATCGATGCAGACGGAGGTTCAATTGTCGAGTCAGAAATGGGTACACACGAAGATTGTGTAGGAGGATCGGGCGGCAAGACTCTCTCGAGACTTTTTCCACTTCTCAGCCTCATTGATTGCACTGTTTCCCATTTCTGACTGGTGGAGCTGAGCAACGTTTCCGTAAGAATCCCAATGGCCGTTTGTAGGCGCTAAATGGTGGTGGCTTGATCGTTGAACACATCCATTATTTTGCAGAAGTACGCGAAAAAATGCTCCATCACAGACACGGGAAGATCGGCGGCTTCATTAGTGACCACCAACTTTGCCTCCACGGAAAGGTTGGAGAAAGGTGGGGAATTCCAATGCCTGCTGGTTTGGGCAATGTTGTCGATTATTTCCCAAGCATCCCGACAAGGTTTATTAAGCAGAGTTCCTCCAGCTGCAATGTCAAGTGCTGGCCGGAATCTGTCTAGGATCCCAAAATAGAAGGTTTGGAGCAGCAAAACATCTGACATTCCCTCTCTGCAGCATTCCCTCCGCAAATACTGAAAACGCTCCCAAGCTGCGAACAAGGATTCTTCATCTCCTTGGGAGAAGGTGATGAGCTCCTTGTAATCGTCCGTGGTGAGCATTTGCCGCCGGAATTTGGCCAAGAAATTTCCTTCGAGTTGCTTCCACGAATGAAACATCTCCTTCCTGGTATCATTATACCATCGTTTTGCGCTGCCTTTCAAGGAAAAGGAGAAGAGTCGAATCTTCTGCTTCTCGCCGTTGGCAGTGTTCGAAGAGCATGTGTCATAAATTTCTAAAAACCTGCGCACGTGGCACAAGGCATCAGCACTTCCATCTCCGCTGAATTGACAATTTTCGATAATATATTCGATCAAATCAGAGGAAATCTCGAAACTGTCATTTCCCGTTTCCACTCGATTGGTGAGACGGGCTTGATAAATTAGCTGCTGAATAGAAGGCATTGATAGAATATTGACCCTGTATTCACTGAAACAACAAAACAAAGGGACAGAAATCAAAAAGCACTAACTCTTATACCAATACTTCCAGAAATCGTGATCGTTCAACAGTTGCATTCCCCGGCAACGGCGCCAAAAACTTGATGCGTGTAAAATACGGCAAGCGTACCGGTTGCTCAAGTAATAAAGTTGGGAATGAATCCCCGGATGTCGGTCTCTTGAGGAATGCAATTGGCGTCGAACGATCTAGACTCTAAAACTATCGTTATGAGAGTTAATTGAAATAAACAGAAAAGAAAGGGGCTTTGGTTGGTGGTCTTACGACCGATTACACTAATGTAAACTATGCGGGTCGCAATCACCGCTTCTCAAGGCGAGATGGATGTAGCGGCCGCGATGCCGTACTTCGATTGGCGAGTGGACGGAAATCTAGCGAGTGAGGTGATTAGTGCGGAGCAAGCTTGAGTGAAACGAACGTGTGGAGTGGAGCGAGATGGAGCGAGGCGCATCAAAGAATAAATCTCTAGAGCAAGATGAAATACAACTAATAACAATAATGCTAGAAGTTGATGTCCATTACAAGCACAAACATTTCATACAACAAGAAAAAGAGAGAAAATGCACAACCATGAGATTGAAGTTCCACCGCGGTTGTTGGCCGGAGGTGCGGGTTGTCAATCCGCTTCCAAGCGCAGTCCGAGGAGGGCTTCCGGTACCACCGAGCTGTCACCTCGAGGGCCTGTAACTCCGTTCTCTAGGGGTGCTTCGTCCTCTTCCTTGGTGGAAAGCTCGGAGAAGAATGCTTCAATGGCCAGGAGGATCACCGGAGGATGCAGAATGCTTCGGAATCACCGGAGAAGGTCCTCCCGTTGGTATGGATGAAGGTGGAGGTGAATGGGACTTGCTGGAGGGCGAAACGGCGGACTGGCGAAGGCTCCGATACGATCCTTTTTGCCCTAATTCGCGGAACAGCGTATTTATAGCTTGCAGAATAAATAGCACGCACGACCACCGGCGCACGACCAGTGGTCGTGCGCTACCAAGGTCAGCGCCCGTGCGTGAGCAACCTGCAGACCTGCATCAGAAAATCAGTAGTCGCGCACGATCATCAGCGCACGATCAGTGATCGTGCGAGGCAATGCTGATGATCGTGCGGAAATAGCCAGACAGACTTCTGCAAAATGGGTATGATTGCGCACGATCGGCGGCGCACGAGCAGTGGTCGTGCGCGGTATGGCAAGTGATCGTGCGGAATGTTCAAGACAGAGTTTTCACAAATGAGACCGGGCTGCGCACGGTCAGTGATCGTGCGCCAGGAGGTCGATGGTCGTGCGTGGGTAAAAACGCACGACCACTGACTCCTTTGCCAAAAATAGTGAAACGCCTATCCCGAATGCCCTCACGATCCCCAAACCTGCAGGAAAACTGCACGGGGCATCGATCGCGGCAGCCACAGCAACCAGTAATGAACATAGCAAGAAAGTAAATGCACACAAGCACAGAAAATGGGCAACAAAGGTGCACAGGGCGCAGAAAACCGTAGCGAACCAAAAGGAGTGCAAATGACGCTAAACGGTGTGCAAAGACAAGGAAATAAGCCCAGATGAGTCCGAAAATAGGTATATAAAGAGGACTCATCAGACAACTGAGCCAGGAGTTATGTCGATGCCAGAAGTAATTGTGTCGACACACAGGACTTGTGTCGACACACACTCAATGTCGTCTGATTACTTTCAACATAGTCAACATTCATTCAACGCCATCTGTCGACAACAGCTATGTCGAGACAAGAAGTAGCTGTGTCGACACATAGGACTTGTGTCGACACCTACTCAATGCCATCTGCCAACAATAGCTGTTCGACATCAGAAGCATTTGTGTCGACACACAGGAATTGTGTCGACACATTCAACAGCAGATGTGTTGAGAAGCAGAAGTATATTTGTGTCGACACTTGGAGTATTGTGTCGACACAATGAATACTTGTGTCGACACTTGGCTAATATCTGTCGACACATATGAAGCAGCCTGCTGAGTGGTTTGTACTAAGATGGAATGACTCTGACGACTCTGCTGAAATGTCTGGTGACTTGACAGCTATCATATCCAACCGGTCTGACACATCTTCAGATCTGTTAGTAGTTTGTTAGAAACCGGATTAGCCGGTAACCATAAAGCAAACTCTATATAAGAATAGATTGGAAACTACAAAAAATGACCCCATGAAAAAAAAAGGGAATTCTATGAATCGAAACAGATTTAGAATTGTTCTGCAAGAAAGATTCAGATTCCAATCTGAATTCAAGGAAGAAGCTGACTGAAGATCAACTTCAACAGCAAGAAGATCCACTTTTTTTCTATCAAGAAGCTTTGAGAAACTAAGTCAGGTTGGATCAGAAGGATCAGTTCAGTCAAGAACTGATCAAGAAGGCTTCACCAACAGAGGAATCTAGCTGGTGAATTTGTTTATTTCTTATTACATTATATTTCTTGTAAGATCTATTATCAGATCTGAGTTATTAGCCTGAAATTATAAAGCCTGAGGTGTAGGACTTGTGGAAAGTCTTAGTTGTAAGCCTAAGTTATAAAGGATGAGGTAGGGTTGAGGCCTGAGGTATGATTCTTGGGAAGAATCTGAGGTAGGACTTGTTAATTCTAAGCTATAGTAACCATTTTGGTTCTGAGTTTATAAAATCTGGGTATCTGAGCAAGTGGAAGGAAGTTAGGCTGAATCTAATTATCTACTGGATAGACGGAGGGGGAAAGTGGATGTACCCATATCTTGGGGAACCACTAAAGATCTGGTGTTTGCTATGATGTGTTTATATTCTACAATTTTATTAATCTGTGTTGGATGATTATCTAACTGTTTTCCTAAAAAGGACTTTAAAAAGATTAGAACCTATTCACCCCCCCCCCCCTCTAGGTGTTTAGGCTCTTGAAACAAAGTCTTTCAAGTGGTATCAGAGGGAGGTTACTCAAAGATTGACTTAACTGTCATAGTTATTCTCCAAGGCAAATAACAGATATCAAGAATGGGTTCAAATGAGAATCAAAAGGAATTTGGATCTATGAAATTACCTATATGCAGGAAAGAATTCTTTGGCATTTGGAAGGAAAGGGTCAGGTTGTTTATGGAAGCATCTGATCCAAGAATTTATATCATAGTACAGGAAGGCCCCTTCATTCCAATGTAGGTATCAGTTCTTAATGCAAACATTCAAACTCTAAAGAGCTATTCTTAAATGACTAAGGATGAAATCATCCTGGCAACACTAGATAAAATAGCACAGAACATTATTGTAAGTGTTATAGATGATGCCACTTTTCAGAATCTAGTGTATTGTAATACCTCCAAAGAAATATTGGACACATTGATTGTCTACATGTAGGGCACAGAAGAAGTCAGATAGGATAGGAAGTCTATGCTTAACTAGGAGTATGAGAGCTTTAGACAAGCTAAATCTGATAGCATAGCTGAATGCTATAAGAAGTTCTTTAGAATAATAAATGAGCTGATGACCAATGGAAGGGTCTTCAGCACTTATGAACTGAATGATAAGCTTCTTAGGTCTCTAACAAAGGATTGGGACACTAAGATATGTTCCATCAGAGAAGTAGCTAGGCTGGCTTATACACCTCCACCTACACTTTTTGGAAAGTTGTTATCATATGAAATGCAGCTTACTGCTAGGAAAAAAGAGGAGAAGGGCAGCAGATCTGAGTTTAAGGAAAATTCAGTGGCCTTCAAAGCTGAAAACTCACAAAAGGGTAGGAGGAAATCTCCTTCTCCACCCAGAAGGAGTGTTGAGGAAGAAGAAGGAATTTCTAACAATAACACATCAGATAGTCATACTTCTAATGAGGATTTTACTACCTTTACAAGGCAATTCCAAAGTTTTATGAAGAAAAAGAAGTGGAGAACCACACCATCATCTTCATCCTAATCCAAGGATGAGTACTATAGGAAGAAGAAGACACCCAAGGAGGACAGGTATTCCTCTAAACCTGGTAAACAATCTAATACTAAGATTGTGTGTTATTGCTGCAACAAGACTGGACATATCATAGCTGACTCTCCTGATAAAAGAAAGGAGTCAAAGGACAAGAAGCAGCAGCAGGTCAAAGGTAAGAAGGAGAAGTCTCTAGTTACTCAGAAAGAGAAGAGTTGGACAGACTCTTCATCTTCAAAATCTTGAGAAGAAGAAGTAGAAGCATATGTTGGGCTATTCTCAACAGAAGAGGAGTCTAATGAACTAGTTTTCCTACAGATGCTGGACTCCATAAATGGAGTTGAAGACCATTGTTGTAGAAGGCTGATGGCTCAATCTGAAGATGACTTGTGCCAGGATCAGCCTGGACCAAGTAAGGTAAACTATTCTCCCTTAGTTAAAGATTACTTTATTGTATCAGAATCAGAAGCATCTGCTTCAATAGAAGTGGATGGATCTGAGTCTGAAGGGGATGTACACCAACTCATTGATGAGTATGGTGGGTTATTGCAAGCTCTGAAGAAGAGCAAGTTTCTTGTTAAAGTGCAGGCCAAAGAGATTGAGTCTCTTAAGCTGGTTGCAGCTGATTCAGCTAAGATGTTGGATCTAAAACTGAATGAGGTTTCCAAATTGAAGAACATTATAGTTATTCAAATGGGCACAATCTCTTTCAAAGAGAATCATATCAAGAAACTAGAGGCAAAACTTCAGCAAGAGAGAGAGCTATTTGCTAAATTCTCCAAGCCCAAATCTGTCTTACCGCTAATAGACAATTTTATTTCACAAAAAGGGAAGACTGGTCTAGGCTTTAAGGGAAGAACTAGGGCTTTCAATTCACATAGAAAAGGTAAGGGCCAAGTTCAGCCTCTAGTTGCTGAACCCCCTATTTTCTTTAGGAAAGTGGTGAATCCTACTAACAGGTATGTTCATGACACTACACATGGTCACTGTAAGCATGGAAACCACATGGTTAAGGGTGCAGATGCTTAAAGACCACACTATAGCCATGCCTATCAGGTTCAAGAGGATTTCTTGAAGAGTGATGCTCCAGCACCAACTCTCAACAAGACTGCTGGGAACAAAGCAGTAAAGTCTTTACCTAAGAAAAGGTATAATAGGTTTGAGTGTTGGTGTTGTGGCAAGGTGGGGAACTTTGCCATGGATTGCTGGTTTAACACTACTGTTAAAACCAAGAGTAGTTTTCCTATTAGAATAGTTGCAGGATTTCAAACTAATAAGGACCTAGGACCCACTAGCAAGTTGGGTTCTAAGGGTAAGTAATTCTTCATGTGTTGCAGGTAAATCCAAGTGACCATACCCTATATGGTACTTTGATAGTGGCTGTTCCAGACATATGACAGGAACAAGGAGAATGTTAAGGGACTATGTGCCCATAGAAAATGGACCCAAAGTTTTCTTTGGTGGATAAGAAAATTGTATCATCAAAGGATTTGGTAACATTACTAGTGATTCAATTACTTTCACTAAAGTTGCTTATATGAAGGGTTTAAAACATAACCTAATTAGCATAAGTCAACTTAGTGATCTAGGTTATGTCATTTCTTTTCTCAAAGGGAAGTGACAGATAAGAAGGTCAAGTGATCAAGAGATCATTTTGAATGGCTCTAGGAAAGGAAATGTGTATTGCCTTAACCTAGATTGTGAGTTTAACAACTCACCAATTTGTCTGCTTGCAGGAGAGAAAGCTTCTCTATGTGTCAAATGGCACAAGAGAGTAGCTCATCTGAACTATTAGTCTATAGGGATGCTGTTCAGCATGGGATTAGTGAGGAATGGTCCTCAAATTTAGTGCATCAAAGAGGGTGTATGTTCAGCCTGCCAAAAAGGCAAGCAGACTAATTCCTCTTTCGAAGCAATTGACATCAAATATTCAATGAGATGTTTATATCTCATTCATATGGATTTGTTTGGTCCTATACTAGTTCACAGTCTTGGTAGGAAAGTATACACACTTGTTGTTTTGGATGACTATTCCAGATATATATGGGTTGTTTTCTTGAGGCAAAAATCTGAAACCCCATCTGTTTTTCATACTTTTGTTAGACAAATACAGAATGAATACAATAGTTCAGTTATAAAAATAAGAAGTGAACATGGAACTGAATTTCAGTCTAAATGTATGACATGATTCTTTGATGAACTTGGGATTCATCATGAATTCTCTTCACCTAGAACTCCTCAGCAAAATGGTGTTGCTGAAAGAAAGAATAAGACTCTAATTGAGGCTAGTAGAACTCTACTAAATTATACTACTCTCCCTTAATACTTCTGGGCTGAGGCAGTTAATAATGCATGTCATGTGCTCAATAGAGCCTCCATCAACAAGTAACACAAGATGACTCCCTACCAGATTTTGAAAGGAAGAAAACCAAACATATCTTACTTCAGAATCTTTGGTAGCATGTGTTTTGTACTAGTCAATTGTAAGAACTACCAAACTAAGTTTTCCACCAAATCCCTAGAAGGGATATTTGTTGGGTACAACAACCACAGTAGAGCATATAGGATCTACAACTTGACTACCCAAGTTATAGAAGAATCTGTGCATGTTGTATTTGATGAGTCAAAATTTATTAACAATGGATTGTCTAGTTCTTCTATTAGCTCTACAGGTTTAACAGATAGGTTGGACAAGCTGACCATCAATGAAGATGTTCCTGCTAGGTTGGATGAAGATAAAGAGGCCAGCTGTCCATGGGGAGAACAAGTCTCCTTGGATGAAGAAGACAATATGGAGCATCATGTTGAGGAAACTGGAGAAGACCATAATGTTGACGGATTCCCTCCAGTAAGGAGACACCTTAAGGATCATACAGTTCAACAAATTATTGGTGATGCAATTCAATGTGTTCTAACAAGGAGCAGGAGCATGAACACAGTTCTATGTTCTAGCTTCCTGTCACAAATAGAACCTAGAAAGATTTAAGAAGCAATGCAAGACACCAACTGGATTGATGTAATACAAGAAAAACTCAGTCAGTTCAAAAGGTGTAAAGCCTGGGAGCTGGTGCCAAAACCTAAGGATCACAACATAATAGGAACTAAATGGATCTACAGGAACAAGCTTGATGAGAATGGCACCATAGTCAAGAACAAGGCTAGACTGGTAGCAAAAGGCTACAAGCAAGAGGAAGGTATTGATTTTGATCAAACCTTTGCTCCAGTGGCAAGGATGGAGGCTATAAGGCTATTCTTGGCCTATGCTGCCTATCAAGGGTTCAAGGTATACCAGATGGATTAAAAATTAGCATTTCTGAATGGTGATTTAAAAGAATAAGTCTATGTTGAACAACCCTCAGGTTTTGTAGACTCTCACTTTCCTGATTATGTATATAGGCTTAGGAAAGTTCTATAATTTTTGAAAAAAGCTCCAAGGGCTTGGTATGTAACCTTATCTGCCTTCCTTATTGCAAAAAAATTCTATAGAGGAAAGATAGACAAAACTCTATTCTACAGGGAATCAAAAGGCAAGATAATACTTGTCCAGATATATATATGACATTATCTTTGGTTCTACTGAAAACAACCTTTGTAGGAAGTTTGCCAAACTTATGCACGGGAAGTTTGAGATGAGCAGTATGGGTGAGCTTAAGTTCTTCTTGGGACTTCAAGTTAGACAGACTGAGAATGGATTGTCCATTTCCCAATCCAAGTTCACCAAGGAGTTAATTAAGAAGTATGGTTTGGAATCAGCTTCTACCATGAAAACTCCAATGGGAACAAGTATGCCTATAAGCAAAGATGATGCAGGGAAAGCTATTGATGAGTCTTTGTATAGAGGGATAATTGGCTCTCTATTCTATTTGACTGCAAGTAAACATGACATCATGTATTCAACATGTGTTTGTGCTAGGTATCAAGCTTGCCCTAAGGAATCTCATTATACTACAGTTAAGAGAATTCTGAGATATCTTAAGGGTACACCTAATCTAGGCTTTTGGTATCCTAAGAATAGAGATTTCTTACTAACTGGTTTATCAGATGCAGACTTTGCTGGATGCAAAGAAGACAGGAAGAGTACCACGGGAACTTGTCAATTCCTTGGTGGGAGGCTAATGTCATGGAGCAGTAAGAAGCAAACTAGTGTAGCTATATCAACAGCTGAATCAGAGTATATAGCTGCAGGTAGCTGATGTGCACAATTGATGTGGATAAAGCATCAACTAGAAGATTATGAAATCAAGGTAAGTATATTCCTCTATTTTGTGATTCTACAAGTGCTATTTCTATTGCTAAAAATCTTGTATCACATAGTAGGACCAAGCATATAAAAATTAAGTTTCATTTCATCAAAGAACATGCAGAGAAGGAAAATATTAGCCTAGAATTTGTGAAAACTGATAATCAAATAGCTGATGTTTTTATAAAACCTCTAGATAAAACTAAATTCAATTATTTTAAATTTGAATTAGGAATGTTGAACCTAGAATAGGTTTACATAAGAATCCCTAAGGAAAATATTTAAGCATCAAATTTCCTTGGAAATTTGTCTAAGTACAATGTTTGTGTCGACACAAACAAGCTGTGTCGACACACTCAATATGTTGTATCGACTTAGTAAAAGGAAGTTTTGACACAGAAACAGTATCTGTGTCGACAGGAGAATTGATGTCGACACAACTATGTCGAGATCATATATCTAGAGGATTCTTGTGTCGACACAAGTCTGTCAAGACTTTAGTAGTAAGTGTCGACGCAGACACAAGTTTGTCGATAAATAAATGTGTCGACTAAAGACAAGTTGTCGACTCTGAAATTAGTATGTCGGCACATAGTCGTGTCGACTGAAAACTTATATTGTCGAGACCTAGGTCATTTCTGCTGACACAAAAGAAAACTTGTCGACACTAGTACGTCTTTTGACCCCCCCCCCTTACATTTGTACTATAAATAGGTAAAACCAAAATCTGGTCGACTACACTATCAGTATTCTTGACTTTCCTCCTTCTATCGACAAAGCTTTTCTTTTCTCTTCTCTTCTCTTCCAACTCTTACATCAATGACGCCTCGTCAAGAAGACAAAGTCAATGAAGGTTATGAACTGGTTCGTGAAGGGTTCACAATAGCTTCAGATGAAATTCAGGGTGTTATTGCCCTAATTTCAGAAAATGGATTGGAGTACTTGGTTTCTGAACCAACAAAGATATGGGAGAAGGAAGTTCTAAAGTTGTATTCAAACGCTATAGTGGATTCTGCAGGCAAGAAAATTAAAGGGACTATTCAAAATTCCATAGTGAAACTCACACTAAAAACTATCAGGAAATCACTTCAGCTTCCATCAGTCAAGGATATAGATGAAATAACCCCTTCCCAAATTACAGAAGCTTTAAGCTGGTGCGAGCTGAGGCCCAATATTAAGATTGGATCGCCTATTACTAGAAAAGGGATGAATTCCCAAGGAAAATTCCTATCTGAAGTAGTTGGCAAAGTGATTATTTGCAAAACTGGTGGACATGATAGAATCTCTATCCACATGTTTAATCTTATGGTAAGGATCATATTAAAGATAAAAACTGACTGGGAAGCAATAGTGTTTGATAAAGTTCATGAAGGAACTAAGAAACCAAACATGGGAAGAATTCTGAGTTTGTGCTTATCAGTTGTAATACCATATGTATTGAAACACGTGGCTGGATCAAAAATAAATCATATGAGGAGGATGGATGTAAAAATTCTATGAAGGTGGGATAGAGTTCTGACCAAGGAAGTCCCTGCTCCTCAGGAGCAAACTAAGAAAGATTAGAAAAAGAAGAAAGTGGTTTCACAGGCTGAATCCTCCAGTGATTCTAAGGAGGAAGTGGTCTTCAGTTCTTATGAAGACCAACAATAAAAGGATGCTCAAGAACAAGTGCAGGGCAGTGTGCCCCAAGAACAAATAAAACAAGCAACTGAGTTGCCTGCCCAAGAGGGAGGCATTGATGATACAGTTTTAGTAAGTGACTTGGCTACAGATACTATCATGAACATAGTATCTGAAATCAACATTGCAGCTCAAGAAATTGTTGAGACAGATGCACGAAATGAGCCAATACAGCACGAATTCACCATGGATGACCTATTCTCTGATCTTCCTCCTGCAAGGACTGAAGGGGAGCAGATTGCACAAGAAAAAGATATTCTAAGGACTGAGGGGGAGTTGTCTAAGGATGCCCCAATTGAAAAGGATACAGTTGATATTGAAAGTTCAACTGAATCTTCTAAAGATGAAGAACCCAAAATGGCTAAGAAAAGGAAATTAGCTGCTTTGAAGAAAAAGTGTTCTGGATATAAAAAGTCATTGTACATAAGCATAGCTCCATCTACATCAAGCTTGGACTTCAGTTCTTTACTGGTCAAGATGCAGATTAAATTGGATGAACAAAGATAATCTTTAGAAATATATATGGATGAAACTCATAAAGAGTAACAGTTTCAATTGGCCCAGGACATCAAATCTATCAGATTTTAAGTGAATCAAAATAAGAAGGAGATGACAGATTGCTTCCATAAAGGAGGTAATGCTGTGGTGTTCCTGGCCAAGCAACAACAAGCTATCAAAGTTCAAGTGGATGAACTTGAATTAAAGCACGGATATGTACCTAAAAATTAGATAAGAATGAATGACAATCTTAAAGATTCACACTATGCTATACTGTCAAAGATAAATGATTTATCAACTGCTGTGAAAGATGAAGTGTCAATGCAAATCAAGAAAGATATAGCAGCGGTTCAGACCACCCTTCAGGATTCTCAAAATAATATATCTTATTTCTTGACAAAATTCAGAGATTACTTTAAGGAAGGAACTGACCATGTTGTTAATCAGGTCAGGTTTCAAAAGGATGATTTGAGAAGTCATATTGAAAGAGAAGTCATAAAGGGGGAGAGATTACTAGTCAAAGCTAGCTCTTACCATGCTAAATGGATTTCCAATAGCATTAGAGCCACACTTGGATCTCATCCTCTTTGTGATGATGATAATGTAACAGAATCTGGGATACAACCTACCTATCTTGAAGGAGATATGCCTGAAGTTACTCAGGTGATCTACCCCCCAACAAACTTTTAAATGGTTCAAGAAGAAGTGCATAAAATGTATAGTCCTCCACAAGAGGCACATAATGTAATTTTGGAAATAGTAAAAATGTCAGAAGCTGCCTTAAAAGCTCAGAAGGAAGCTCAACTATCCATCAAGAGATTCAGAGAGCAGGCAGAGCTGAAGCCAGACTTTGAGAAGTGGAGCCCAACTTTTAGAAACATTATACTTACTCTCTGGAAAGCTATACAGGATAAAACCCATGACAGGGGCAAATTGTATTCAAAATAGGAATGGAATAAATACCAAGCTGGATAAGAAGCCATTCTTCAACATAGAAGAAGAGCTAAGGGTGGGAAGCTACCTGCTAATGCTCGGGAGCCAAGCAAGTATTTCCCAAAGCCATTCCACTATTTTGAAAGGAAGAAAATTAAGGCTGAAGAACTAAAGAAGAAAGCCCTAAAAGGGAATAAGCATGCTGAAGATCCTGAACCTTCTGTACAGGCAAATATCAAGGCTAGCAAAGAAATTGTCATTAAGGAGCCTAGTCAATAATAGGATAGATGGGCTTATGTAATAAAACAATGTAACATCTTGTGTTCTGATCTAGAAAGGAATCTTTGTAAACATGATATTTCTTTTTCTCTAAAAATTGAATGAACTCAGTTCAGTTTTTATTTCCTTGTTGTTTACAATGATTATGTGTTTACCTGATGTAAATTAAATGTTCATCTATTTCTATTTTTGTTTTATTATGAGAGATGTATGTCTTTGACTAAGGGTTATGACTTCTCTAAATAGGGGGAGATTGTTGGTTACATTGGAAAATGTATACCAGATTTGGAGAAGCCTCATCTTAGTCAATGATATGCATTAATTTATATTTAATAGATGTTTGAGTTACATTGTGCAGGTTTAAGCATTTGAAGAAAATTTTCTAAGTACAAGTGTCGACACTTGTGAAGAAGCTGTGTCGACACATGTGAAGAAGCTGTATCGACACCCAGAAGTTGTGTTGACACTTATGAAGACTTGTGTCGACACTCTGAAGTTGTGTCGACACTTGTGAAGAAGCTGTATCGACACCTAGAAGCTGTGTAGTAGACACTTCTAAAGACTTGTGTCGACACTCTGAAGTTGTGTCGACACTTGTGAAGAAGTTGTGTCGACACCCAGAAGCTGTGTCGACACTTATGAAGACTTGTGTCGACACTCTGAAGTTGTGTCAACACTTATGCAGGTATTGTGTCGACACTCAAGTTGTGTGGACTCTTATGAAGAAGTGGTGTCGACAGTCGACATTTCTGAAGAGGCTGTGTCGACAATAAAAATTATGTCAACACCTGAGCCAGGAGTTATTTCGACACAAGAAGTAATTGTGTCGATACACACTCAATGCCATTTGGATACTTTCAACACTGCCGACATTCATTTAACGCCATCTGTTGACAACAGCTATGTCGAGACAGGAAGCAGCTGTGTCGACACACAGGACTTGTGTCGACACCTACTCAACGTCATCTACCAGCAACAGCTGTTTCAACACCGGAAGCATTATTGTCGACACACAGGAGTTGTGTTGACACATTCAATAGAAGATGTGTCGAGAAGCAGAAGTATGTCTGTATCGACACCTGGAGTATTGTGTCGACACCATGAAGACTTATGTCGACACTTGGACAATATGTGTAAACACATATGAAGCAACCTGCTGAGTTGTTTGTACTAAGATGGAATGACTCTTATTACTCTGCTGACATATCTGGTGACTTGACAACTATCATATCCAACTGGTCTTACACCTCTTCAGATCTGTCAGTAGTTTGTTAGAAACCGGATCAGCCGGTAACCATGAAGCAAACTCTATATAAGAGATAGATTGGAAACTACAAAAAATGACCCCAAGAAAAAAAAGGGAATTCTGTAAAGAGAAACAAATTCAGAATTGTTCTGCAAGAAAGTTTCAAATTCCAATCTGAATTAAAGGAAGAAGCTGACTGAAGATCAACTTCAACAGAAGGAAGATCAACCTTATTTTATTCTATCAAGAAGCTTTGAGAAGCTAAGTCAGGTTGGAATAGAAGGATCAGTTCAGTCAAGAACTGATCAAGAAGGCTTCACTAACATAGGAATCTAGTTGGTGAATTTGTTTATTTCTTATTACATTCTATTTCTTGTAAGATCTATTATCAGATCTGAGTTGTAAGCCTGAAATTATAAAGGTTGAGGTAGGGCTGTTAGCCTGAGGTGTAGGACTTGTGGAAAGGCTTAGTTGTAAGCCTAAGTTATAAAGGCTGAGGTAGGGATGAGGCCTGAGGTAGGATTCTGGGGAAGAATCTGAGGTAGGACTTGTTAAGTCTGAGCTGTAGAAACCATTTTGGTTCTGAGTTTGTAAGATATGGGGATCTGAGCCAGTGGAAGGAAGATAGGCTTAATCCAGTTATCTACTAGATAGGCGGAGGGGGAAAGAGGATGTACCCATTTCTTGGGGAACCACTATAGATCTGGTGTTTGTTGTGATGTGTTTATATTATGCAATTTGATTAATCTGTGTTGGATGATTATCTAACTGTTTACCTAAAAAGGACATTAAAAAATTAGAACCTATTCACCCCCCCACTCTAAGTGTTTAGGCTCTTTAAACAAAGTCTTTCCCCACCCCCTGGATGGAAAAATGCATAGAAAAAGCATAAGAGAGCTGATGCCAAAGCCATGAACATACTGGTTCGAACTATGTCTGATGAAATATTTCAAAAGGTTGTTGAGTGTCAATCAGCTAAGGACATTTGGGACTCTTTGAACCAAATGGTTGCTGGATCAGCAGATGAGAGGAAAGATAGAAGATCAAACCTCATCACTCAGTATGAAAACTTCAAGAAGGATGAAGCAGAAATAGTTGAAGTGATGTAAAATAGACTCAGCTCCATCATCAATGAGCTAAGGACCCTAGATAAAGAAATCACATTAACTAAAGTGAATGAAAAAATTCTTATGTGCTTTCCCTGCACATGGGACTCAAGAATCTGGCCCATCAGAGAAACTAGAAGCATGACAGAGATCTCAACAGAATCTCTTCTAGGAAAGCTAAAGTCTTATGAGAAACTAATAAAAGCAAGAGAAAAAACAGCTGAAGTAAAGACTCCTACACCAACTAGGAAGGAGCACAACATAGCATTCAAAGCTACAGAAGATTCTGAAGTCATTCCTAAGAATGAAGAGTTGATGAGTCTCTTTTCTAAGAGATTCTTCAAGAATGCTATAAAATTCTTCGGAAGGAAACCATCAAAATATTAAGATAAGCCATGGTATGAAAAAACACCATCTAAATAAACAGTTTGTTTTGGCTGTAGGAAACTAGCGCATTTCATCTCTGAGTGCTCAGAAGTTCAGAAGAAGGATAGAAGATAGGATATGGACTCAAGGAAGAGTCACTACAGTAAACCTTTTTCAAGGAATCACAAGAGGAAAGACAAGGGCTTTGTTGATGAAACATGGAGTGATACTGAAGAAGAGTAAACATCCTCCATCTCTAGTGAGGATGAAGAAGAACAGAAGTCGAAGGAAGTTTGCCTCATGGCCATTAAGGCAGGTTGTAGCAGATCAGATATAGATGAATTTGAAGATGAGGAATTCTTATTAACTAAAGATCAGGTAATAGAATCTTATGATTTTGAATCAGATGAGTTTTAACATGAATTTAAAAATTTGTGCTTAGACTTGATCAGCTCTGAGAATGAAATCAAACATCTCAGAGAAAAACTAAATTATTTAGCCAAAATCACCTCAGAAAATGCTAATATAACAAATGAACTGATTTCTGCTAATGAACAAATATCTTTTCTGAAATCTAAACTTAGCAAGGCTAAGAAGTTAGAAGAATCACTAAATGGAAGAAGTTTGCAACTGTTAGATATCACTAGTACTGTAAATGTTAGGATTAACAATAGCAAACTAGGAGTAGGTGCCTCCTCTAGTGATCCACCTCTAATTCAGAAAAATAACCTTTGCAAACCAGTAAAGTTTATATCTTAAAAAGGATAGAAGAATACTGAACAGGTTAATATTGTCAATAAATTTCTTGAACAAATTGAAACTCAGAATAAACATAACAACCAGAAGACTAACAAAAAAACAATGTTCGGCAGTTATCGTCGAACTCAGATCGACGATATATGAACAGATCATCGAACTCAAAACGACGATCTCTGAACGCAAACTTAAGTAATAATTATTCTTCGATCTATGATCGATGATACCAGTATGGTTCGTCGACCAGAGATCGACGATTTTGGTGCCCCAAAAATAAATATTTTCTTTCTTCAAGTAGAGATCAACGATCTCATCCAACATCATCTAGCTTAGGTCGATGATCCAACCAGAAATCGTCGATCGCAGATTCTTACAACAGAAATCAAAATTCTAACAACAACTTTAATCCTTTCAGTAAATGGATAATACCACCAAGAATATATCACCCCAAAGTCTATAAAGATCAACTTGAATTTTCTTATATTTCTAGTTATAGCTATGTAAATCAATAAGGACCCAAGGTTACCTGGGTCAAGAACAACTAACTATCTCATTTGCAGATGAAGACCTGTCCAACATATAATCAACATTGATATCTGGATAGTAGCTACTCCAAGCACATGACAGACAGCAAAGAAAATCTAATTGATTATAAGCCCAAGCTGGGACCAAAGGTCATCTTTGGTGACTCTAACTAAGGCTAAACAGAGGCTATGACAAAGTCAGGATTGGAACAGTAACTTTCAAGAGATTTGCATATGTAAGTGGACTAAAGCATAACCTCATCTCTATAAGCCAACTCTGTGATGAAGGTTATCAGGTATCATTCAACTCTAGCTCTTGTACTATTACCTCTAAAGAAAACAAACCTTTTTTATTTGGCGATAGACAAGGAAATATATACCTAGTTAATTTTAATTATGTTACTTCAGACATATGTTTGCTTAACATAGTTAGCAGTCAAAATGACTTGTGGCATAAAAGATTAGGACATGTAAATCTGAAAAATATTGCTAGGTTGTCTATGGACAGCCTTGTTAGAGGTCTACCTTCTATCCCCTATAAGAAGGAAGGACTCTGCAAAGCTTGTCAACTAGGCAAGCAAACTAAATCTAGTTTCAAATCCATTAATAAGAGTGATTCACCTTGGACATTGTACTTACTACATATGGACCTTCTTGGCCCTATGGCTGTACAAAGCCTAGGAGGGAAATCTTATACCTTAATGGTTGTCGATGACTTCTCCAGATTCTCTTGGGTAATCTTTCTTAGATCTAAGTCAGATATATTCAAGGCTCTTATAGATTTTCTCAGGACCATATAGATTGAGTACTCTACTCATGTTGCATTGATCAGAAGTGATCATGGTATAGAGTTTGATTTTCTTCTAATGCATGAGTTCTGTGAGAAGGAAGGTATCAGGCACTGCTTCTCAGCTCTTAGAACTCCTCAACAAAATGGGGTAGCTGAAAGGAAAAATAGAACACTCATTGAAGCTACAACACATTACTTGTAGATTCTTACATGCCACTATCCTATTGGGCAGAGGCAGTGAGCAATGCAAATTATGTCCTGAATATTAGGTTGATATACAAACTGAAACATAAGACTCCCTATGAATTGCTCAAAGGGAATAAACTAATAATCAAGTCAAGGAAAGATAAGCAAAAGGCTTCACCTTCATCCAGGAAAGAAAAGAGAATTGCTTTCCAAGCTATAGATGAAGCAGAAGTTATTCCATGAAATGAAGACTACATTAGTCTTCTGGCCAAGAGATTCTACAAAATGGCCAAGAAGGACTTCAGGAGAAGGTCTTCCAAGAAATAATGATAAGCCAAGGTATGATAAAACCCTTACTAAAGAGATAGTCTGTTATGGATGCAGGAAACCTTGAAATATCCTTCCAGAATGTCCTGAAAAACAGAAGAAAGACAATTTGAAGGAGGACTTTAGGAAGCACTCCAACAAATTCTCTTCCAACAAATACAAGAAGAAGGAGAGAGGTTTTGTTGCTGAGACATGAAGTGACTCAAATTTGGATTCTTCATCTAGTTCCAGTGAAGATGAAGAAGAAGCAAAATCAAAAGAGATCTATTTGATGGCAATCAATGCCTCATGTAGTAATTCTAAGGAAGAGTCAGAGTCAGAATCTGAAGAAGATCAGGTAATATCTACTTTTGATTTTACCTCAGATCAATAAAAATAGACTTTAAATTACTTTGCAAAGATCTAATTCAATCTGAGAAGGAAATAAAACTTCTCAGAGAAAAATTAAATGATTAAGACAACCTATCTTCAGAAAATACAAAACTTACAGAAGATTTAAAAACTGCAAATGAAACAATATTTTCTTTAGAAAATAAACTAAATGAGGCTAAGATATTTGAAGAATCCCTTAATGGGAGAAGCATAAAATTGATGGGCATCACAAGCACAGTCAATGCCATACTTAATGGCAAACTAAGCTTGGGAGTTTCATAAACTCAGACTCCTATTCTTCAGAAAAAAATTTTATCAACCCCCATAAAATTCATATCTGCTAAAGGAAAAAAAAGGTTTTGCAACCCACACATAAAGACACTAAAGTTTTACCAAAGACTAAATCAAAACAAAATAAAAATTCATAGAAAAATCATGTTCAACAAAATTCGTCGAACTCAGATCAACGAAAACAGTATTATTCGTCGAACGACGATCGACTGTCTCTGAACACAGAATTTGGGTATGATTACTCATCTGCGGGTGCTTCATCGAACAGAGATCGACAATCGTGGAAAGTAGAAAATTAACTCTATCATTCTGTGAACCGAGATTGGCAAAATTAATACCTTTAATCGAACTCAGATCGACAAACTCAATTAAAATCGTCGAACTCATTTTCTCAAAATAAAAACTTTAACTCATATCAAAATAATAATCAAAGACAAAATTTTTTTAATCCTTTTACTCAATGGATAATTACTCCTAGGAGATATCACCCATTAGGTTATAAGGATCAACAAGATTACTCTTATATTTCCAGTTATTCTTATGAAAGAAAACATGGACCCAAGGTAACCTGGGTAAAAAACACCTAACTTGATTTCTTGCAGGTAAAGAACTATCCTACCATAGAGAAATAGTGGTACATAGATAATGGTTGCTAAAAACACATGATAGGTTCAAAGGCCAATCTCAGTGATTTCAAGGCTAAGCATGGACCCAAAGTTATCTTTGGAGACTCCAACTGTGGACAAACAGAAGGCTATGTAAATTTCAAGGTTGGAGCAGTGCCATTCAAGAAAGTTGCTTATGTGAATGGTCTGAAGCATTACCTCATCTTCATAAGTCAGTTATGTGATGAAGGTTATCAGGTAACCTTTAAGAAGTCCTTATGCATTATTTCTTCCAGTTTAAATAAAATAGTTTTAACTGGTAATAGACAAGGTAACATCTATTTAGTAAATTTCTATTTAGCAAATTATGAAATTTGGTTATTTAATCAGATTAGTAAAGCTAGTAATTATGGCATAAGAGATTTGGTCATGTAAATCTTAGGACAATATCTAAATTATCAAAGGACAACCTTGTTAGAGGACAACCTTCTGGTTCCTACAAGAAGGAAGGACTCCGTAGGGCTTCTAAATTAGGCAAGCAAACTAAAAATAGTTTCAAATCCATTAATAAAAGTGATTCACCTAGAATCCTGTTCTTGCTACATATGGACCTTTTTGGACCTATTGTTGTATATAGTTGGGGAGGGAAGTCATATACCTTAATTATTATTGATGATTTCTCTAGATTCATTTGGGTTTTCTTTCTGAAAACAAGTCAGATTACTTTAAAGTTCTTAAAGATTTTCTTAAGAGCATCCAGATTGAGTAATCTACTCAAGTTGCATTGATCAAAAGTGATCATGGCACTGAGTTTGAATCTCTTCTTATGCAAGAATTCTGTGAGAATGAAGGTATCAGAAATTATTTTTCTACTCCTAGAACTCCGCAACAAAATGGGGTAGCTGAATGGAAAAATAGAACCTTTATTGAATCTGAAGGGACATTACTTGCAGATGCTCACTTTCCCCTATCCTTTTGGGCATAGGTAGTAAGCACAGCTAATTATGTTCTGAATAGAAATCTAATTCATAAGCTAAAGGGTAAGACTCCCTATGAATTACTTAAAGGGAAGCAACCTAAAGTAGATTATTTTAAAGTGTTTGGTTGTATATGTTATATTCACAATAATGACAAAAAATATCTTAGAAAGTTTAAAGCCAAAGATGCTGAGGGAATTTTTATTAGATATTCCCAAGTTAATAAAGCTTATAGGGTTTATAATAAATTAACTCTTAAAATGAAAGAATCTATGCATGTAACTTTTGATGAAACTAATATGTTTTATAAGGAGAGAGACATCTTTACCATAGAAAATTTACAGGTACCCAATCTGTGTGAGAGATTGGATGACTTAATCTTAACTCAAGAGGATATATCACATCCCTCTCAACTGATTGATGATAATTGTAGTGATGAAGAAATTCAGGAAATTCATGCTAAAGACATTGTGGCTAATGAAATTCCACCAGAGGAATTAATACCACAAATGGCTATTGAGGAACCAACTCTACCCAATGATCTTGTCACACTTAGAGATCACCTATAAACAAATGATTGGAGACATGTCAGTTGGTCTTCAAATAAGACATCAATTGAATTAAGATCAGATGCATTCTTTTTTATCTCTCAGATTAAACCTCAATCCATCATAGATGCAGAACAAGATCCCCATTGGATCTTTGCAATATAGGAGGAGCTCAATCAATTTGAGAGATGTAGAGTTTGGGATCTAGTTCCAAGACCCAAAGACCATCTAGTCATTTGAACAAAATGGGTCTTCAGGAACAAGTTGGATGCTCAAGGAATCATTGTGAGGAACAAAGCAAGATTGGTAGCTAAATTCTATTCTTAAGAGGAAGGCATTGATTATGACCAGACCTTTGCCCCTGTTACAAGATTGGATGCTATCAGGATTTTTCTTGTATATGCAGCATTAAAGAAGTTCAAAGTATATCAAATGGATGTGAAGAGTGCCTTTCTGAATGGAGAGCTCAAAGAAGAAGTGTTTGTAGCACAACCACCAGGTTTTATCTCTCCAGCTCACTCTTCTTATGTATTTAGACTAAACAAAGCTCTTTATTGTCTCAAACAAGCTCCAAGAGCTTGGTATGACACTCTTGCTAGTTTCTTGTTATAAAATAAGTTTTCTAGATGTTTAGTAGATATGACTTTATTTATAAGACATCATAAGGATAAAATTTTGCTAGTCTAAATATATGTAGATGACATAATATTTTATTCTACTGATTCCAAACTTTGCAAAAGGTTTTCTGACCCGATGCATTAAAAGCTTGAAATGAGTAGCATGGGTGAACTATCCTACTTCTATGGTCTCCAAGTGAAGCAATCCCCTAATGGTATCTTTATACCCCAATCCAAATATACAAAATAGTTATTAAAAGATTTGGGATGTCGTATGCCTTAGACATGAAAACACCCATGCCCTACAATGTTGGTGTTGATAATGATGAACGGGGCAAGCTTGTTGATCAGAAAATATATAGAGCCATCATTGTGTCTCTTTTATATTTAACTACAAGTAGGCCTGATATCATGTTTTCTACATGTATTTGTGCTAGGTTTCAAATAAATCCCAAAGAATCTCACCTAATTTCAGTAAAAAGAATTTTGAAATAAATATAGGGTTTGCTGAATCTAGGACTTTGGTATCCATTAAAATCAGAATTTTAATTAACTAGATTCTCAGATGCTGACTATGCTGGATGTAGAGTTGACAGAAAAAGCACATCAGGAACTTGTCAGTTTCTTGGTGATAGGCTTATGTCATGTTTTTGCAAAAAGTAAACATCTGTGTCTACATCAACTGCTGAAGCTGAACACATTGCAGCTGGTAGTTGCTGCTCACAGATTTTGTGGATTCAAAATCAGCTCCTAGATTATGGTCTCAACTTAAATAATTCAACTATATTTTGTGATAATACCAGTGCCATTTCAATTGCACAAAATCTAGTACTTTATAGTAGAACTAAGCATATAGAGAGTAGACTTCATTTTCTTAGAGATAATGTAGACAAAAATAATATTAAACTTGTCTTTATTTCTACTAATTTACAAATTGCAGACATTTTGACTAAACCCTTAGATGAAAAGAAACATATTTTCTTTATAAATAATTTGGGCATGATCAATGGAGACTCTTTAATTTATTTTTTGTTCTATGATCGACGAACTGGTCACCTTTCGTCGAACGGAGATCGACGATCTGTGAACTTTTCATGGAATTTTCGTCGAACTTAGATCGACGAACCATCTTTTAGAAACTTTCGACGAACGGAGATTGAAGAATTTGTTTCAAATTATTTTCATCGAACCGAGATCGACGAAATATAATTCTTTTCGCAAAACTTCGTTGTCATGAGATTGACGAAATGTATTTCATTTTAGAATTTTCATCGAACAGAGTTTGATGTTTCGCTTTTAGTCGGGCAGAGTTCGCCATTTCGACTTCTGAAACCTTATAATTAGGTTTTCATCGAACTCTATCCCATGCCTTTTCATTTCCTTTGCACTTGATCCCTTTGTTTTTTGCAGAGCAATGGCGATTTCTCAAGCACTCCTCTCAGCGATGATGTTTGAAGAAGGATTTGATATAGATCTTGAATTCTTCGGTCATTTGGACAAGATTTTCAAGGACTTCTTACATCAGTTTGAAGTTCTGAATTTACAACACATCATGATATCAAGAATAAAACTCCCAGTGACAGCGATAAAAGAATGGGTGCACACAGCCAAACCTCAAGATGCTCTAGTTATTGTTGGAACAATTTTTGGAAACCAAGTTATTTTATCTCCAGAACTTTTAACTAAAGTTTTCGGTTTTGTGAATGGAGATGATGAATTAGAACTACCTAGTAATGAATTTACTGAGATGTTAGGATGTGTCACTCCCAAGGAAATCAAAACCATCTGCTTAAGAAAAACTTTTCCATTGAATAAAAATTCTTAGCTGATATGGTAGGTAAAGTGTTGTTTGGCAAACACTCTTCCCAAGAGCATATTACCAGGCATCAGTTTAACTTGATGTGTGCTTTGGTAAACAAGAAATTTGTGAACTGGGGTGGAATCATATTTGATTTGATTAAAATTAAAATAAGTAAGAAAGATGTGAGTATTGGTAGAGTTTTTGGAATCTTCTTATAGGCAAAGGTTCCAGAACTTTTGGTCTCCTAGATCATTTTCATCAATGCCTCTAAGAGGCTTACCTATGCCCTATTTAGTAGATGGGAGAGGGTAATCAAGAAGCCATCCAAGGCTATATCTTCCAGGATAGCTTTAGAGGGCACAAGGGCTGCAGTAACCACTCCCTCAACCCCTACAGATGTTTTTGTTCCCTCACATTCTTCACCTTCACCATCTCCACATCATTCCCCAGACATCCTTCTCCACACCACTTACTAACTCATGAGTCACCAATTAAGACTCAACCATCATCCCCACTTCTCTCAAATCAACCAAACTTCAATCAACTATTTCCTCAACCTCATTCATCTCAACAACAACTCATATCTACACCCCTTCCAACTCCACCTCTATCACCTCTCCAGGATGAAGTCACTCCTAATTTCATTCCTCCTCAAACTCAAGTTCAAGAGATTATCTCTATCATCACTCCCTCTACCATCCCTCCTCAGGATACACCTCGGGCATTTTATCAATGTCAAAATTGTTCTTCTTCATTTCCATCTTCTTCCAATCCTCCCTCTACATCTACTCAGGCTCCTGAGTCTATGTATGTGGACTTCACCTGCATCTCTTCTAGCATCCTGGAATTCATTACTCCTACTCTGAAAAAGCTAATAGAGGAAGCAGTTTCCCATCTTATTTCTGTCATTGCTGATCTGTATTCCAAATTTGCCTCTTCCTCCTTTGTCCCTTCTTCTAGGGGCCTAAATTCAGGTCTCCTTAGATCTAGGCATGTGGAGATGCCTGATGAAGAAGCTCCTAGAGTAGCAGCAGTATCGATTGTTTCAGAGGCAGCTCAAGATACAGTAGCAGCAAATTCAGATGTAGAAATGACTGTAGGTTGTTTAGTTGCAGCAGCAGGAATTTCAGATACAGAAATGCTTAAGAATGTTCAGATTCAGCAACAAACTTTTCAGTCCCAGAAGTTGCTACTATTGGTGATGTTCTAATTCATCCCACAGTCAACTTAAATTCTTTATTATCTGCTTTTAAAATCTAGCCCAATTATCTTCTAGATTTTGACAATGATTCATCTAAACAGATAGTTTGCTATACTGCCCCTATAGATATTTCAGTTATAGAAGAAATTTTATCTAGCTTCATAAATACTACTACTAGTATCTCTTCAATTCCTGATAGTATAGTAGCAATTGATAATATAGTAAATGCTTTTGAGCTAGGATCTTCCCCTCCTACTTTCATTTTTGATGAATCCCAAATGCTAGATAAGGATGAGATTATGTTTGAAAATATAGATACAGAAGATTCTTATGTACAGGTTAGTGCAGAACCTACAGAGCCACAGCCTTAGGCTCCTCCTACATTTTATGCTCAAATGCTATAATAGATTGATGATATGTATGATATTCCTGCCAGTGAATCTGATGATGATGATGAATCAGATGATTCAGAGTATGTTGGTTCTAAGAAAACTGAAGCCAAGAAGAGGGCTTCAGTAAGGGCTATTCCAAAACCAAATTCTACACCAGATACTCCCTACTACATTCTACACAACTTTCCTCTCACTACAGACATGCCATACTGGATGAGATTTTCCAAAAATGAGCTAAAGAACAAGAAGGAGATGAAGAGGTGCAGTTCTCCTCCTAAACAATCTTTGAGAGGACCTCCTCCTCCTCCTGCAATAGGATCAGCAGGAGGTGTTTCTCAGTATCATAGGTCTACCTCTCAACCACATTCTAGATCTACTCTGTATAGATATTATAGATATTCAAGGTCAGATAGACAAGGAAGCCAACAACAGCATAGATCAAGCCAAAGAAGCTATCAATAATAGAAAACAAGTCAAGGCAGCCAAGAATAGACAAAGCAAAGCAGTCAATAGAAAATTCAAAGTGAACAACAAAAGGAATCAAGCCCATATAGGCCACTTTCTCCTACAGATGAACCTGAGTTAGATCTAGTTTATAGGATGGCCAGATTCAATGAGATTATTGGTCTGTCTTTGATCAATAAAGCTAGAGCTGAAGGAAAAGACACCTCCAAGTTCACAACTATATCTTACTATAGACAGCCATAATTGGAAAAATTCTCTAAGAAATATATATTCAATGCTAATTAGTATATCCAGCTCCATCTAGAGGCAGTAGTGCCCAGAGCATTTTCTCAAAAAAATTCTTGGATATGAAGATTTAAAGATGACTCAAAGGGAAGCTGAAGATAAAACTAGACAGCTAGTTTTGACCAAGCCTTCTTCAGCCTCTCCCTCTGAAGCTCCTAAGAGTGATCCCTTACTCTTATTTATGCTTTTGAACTATTTGATGTTATTGTTTCTAAAACTTTTATAGCTCTATCAAATATATGCTAAATGTGTTATTTCTGCTAGATATATCTTTTTGCTTTATGCTATATTTTGTAAATAGTATCCTCACCCAAATAGTGGGAGATTGTTTGAACCCTAGGTTTGATTTGGGCAAGGATTACTAATAGGATACTTAGACTAACCCAACATGTATAGTCTAGGGTCATAGGATTTTCCATGGTTTTGCCTTAGAAGATTTCAAAGTTCAGGATTTAAGTTTGATGAAATTTGAATTCAGCTCAACGAAAGTCAAGCTTAGCTCGACAAACTTTGAGTTCTAACTATGAGTTGAGCTCGACGAAAGCTAAGCTACGGTTGATGAAATTTGTCCTAAACTATGCAATCGCAGCTCGACGATAGCCTAGCTCAGCTCGACGAACTTGGAGCTCAGGTTGATGAATATGAAGAATCAACTCGATGAATTCTAGGCTCAGGTCGACAATTTATTTACTGAGTTCGACTATTTCTCTGCAATTATCTTAGGCAATTTTATTGGTAGAAGAAGAATAATTTTCAGGCTTAATTTCATGCTAATCATTCTGAAGGAAGAATATTCTAATGGGATTAATTTAAGGCAGTTATGACTCTTATATTTAATGCAATATATTCTAATGAATATGGTCGTTTAGAGGCATCATTAAATGTGGATATTAACACAGAGTTCATAGCTGATTAATTCCCAAGAGGAGTTTCCTTTCTCAAGGAATGCTTCAGCTGTATTAGAATTAATGATTTCAAATATTTGAAATTCGATCAGCATTCTATATATTCTCAGAAGTTTTTTTTATCGCAAGGTTATAGAGATATACACTCAGACAATTAAAGTCTTACAAAATAACAAACTGTCATTCTAACTTTCTACCTCAATTTTCTTCCAGAAAACAATCTTCATTCTAAGATCATCTTCACAATCTCTCATATACATCTAATGGAAGGAACAATTTTCAATAGAAGGCCAACACCCAGAAGAGAAAAGGACTCACTCACCTGATCATCAAATCTATTCATATCTGGGGGAGCTTTCTGCTTCATCAAATCAACTAGTCTTCTCTCAGATTATTGACAGAGAAGAACATCTTCCATTTTTGTTTATTTCATCCAACTGTGTACAGGGTTTTCTTAACTCCCTTCAAAAGTTATACTGTTGGTTTTAAGTCTCCTTATCAAAAGACTTAGTTTTTTTTTTTGGCACCTGATCAAAAGCTCAAAGGTTTGTGAGGTCTCCCCTAGAAAATAGATCTTGTGGTGGCAGGACACCTGATCAAATACCTGCAGTGGATTCCTACCAGGGTGGTAGAAGAGTGGATATACCCAGGTTTATTGGGAAACCACTAAAATCCTTTTGTCTTCTGTGTTTGTTTATTTCTTTGCTTGTGTGCTGTGATATTCTCTATTCATACGTATATATATCACCATATTTTTATCCATTATAAAAACAAGTTAATAAATTTTAAATACTCTATTCATCCCCCCCTCTAGAGTAAAAATTAGATCTATCCCTCACATTCATATGAGATGCACTAAGGAGGGCATTTACTCTGCATGTCAAAAGGGCAAGTAGACCAAATCATCCTTTAAGAGTATTGGGTCCAAGGATTCTGTTAGGTGTATATACCTCCTACATATGGACTTGTTTGGTTTTATGTTAATTCATAGTCTAGGTACAAAAGTCTATATACTTGTGATAGTTGATGACTTTTCCAGATATGCTTGGGTTTTCTTTCTAAATAAAAAGTCTGAAACCCTAGACATCTTTAAGACCATTATTAGGAAAGTTCATAATGAAAAAGGCAGCTCTGTATTCAAGATCAGAAGTGACCATAGTACTGAATTTCAATATGAGGGCATGATAAAGTTCTATGAAGAAATAGGGATTTGTCAGGATTTTTCTTCTCCAAGAACACCCCAGCAAAATGGCATAGCTGAGAGGAAAAATAGGACTCTCATAGAGGCTAGCAGGATACTGCTCATTGACACTTCTCTCCCATAATACTTCTGAGTTGATGTAGTGAACACTGTTTTTCATTCTTGAATAGGTCCTCTATAACCAAGTACTATAAGAAGACTCCCTATGAGATTATGAAAGGCAGAAAACCAAATTTATCCTTTCTCAGGATCTTTGGTAGGTAGTGCTTTGTGCTTAATAATAGGAAGGCATACTTGACTAAGTTTGATGCCAAATCCTATGAAGGGATATTTATTGGGTAAATCAATCATACAAAAGCCTATAGAGTCTATAAATTTAAAAATCAAGTTGTGGAAGAGTCTTTTAATGTAGTCTTTGATGAGTCATTAATGGTAAATAGTGAGCTGTCAAGGTCCTCTAGATCCGCAGATATAGAGATGAAGATGGATAAACTAACCATCATGACACTTATCCAACTACCCTAGAAGAAGGTGATGGTGTGTACATTCCAGAAGAAGGACAAGGCACTCATGTTATGGATAAAGACCAACAGGATCCAGTCACTAAAGTTCATTGTGTTGAAGTAAGAATGCCTCCTACAGTCAGGCATTTTAGGGATCGTACCAGAAATCAGAATATAGGAGAAGCTAGCAAAGGAGTTATAACCATAAGCAGAAGCCTAAACATTGCGATGTAGTCCAGCTTTTTGTATCAGGTTTAACCAAAAAGATTTGAAGATGCCAACATAGATTATTTTTGTATTGTAGCTATTGATGACTAGTTTTAGTCATCCCTTTTTGGGGTAGTTTAGTATTCAAAAGGCCTAAGTTTAGTTATATTTTATGCTTGTTATTTCATGTTTTAATGTCTTTTTATAAATTCCTAGTTTTATTATAGTTATTTTATGTTTGATATAAAAATCTATATAGTCTTATTATAAGTATTATGTTACTATATGTATTATGTTATGTTTAGTAATTATAATTAATATTATGTTATATCTTAATGTTTTAATTTTAATGTTTCTAATATTTTGTTGTTTTAACTTTGTTATTTTATGTTGGTTTATAACATAACTAATTAATGTTTTTTTTTGTTTCATTTGTAGGTCCAAGCCTCCACTTCAAGCCCAAACCCGAGTAATTACATGAAACAAGAAGCCCATGGTGCAGCCCCTACCCGAGCCCTTCAACATTCAAGCAGCCCAAGCAGCACACAACCTCAAGCCCGACCACTATTTAAGCACTTGGAGCAGCCCACAATCAAGAGCAGCCCCCTACTCAAGCCAACCTGATTTCATCCATGGTGCAGCCCCCCTTTCTATGCAAAACTGAGCACCATGCAGCCCACAACCTCAAACCCGAGCCCACCAAGCAGCCTCTCTCTCTTCCCTCATCATTTATTGAATGCATGAACATTTCCCTACATGCTTGGCCGGCCACCCACTTCATTTCCCCTCTCCATTTACATTGAATCTCTTCCCTCCTCATTAATTACATACATGCATCCGACCTTGTAGTGGCCGGCCCCTATCTTTCTCCCTTCTACATTGAATCCTCCCATTAATTCCCCCTTATTTATCTTACCTTTTCCATTTGCATTTCCATAAATAAAATATAATGAACCCACCTTTTTCTCTCTCCCTTCATTAATTCCATGCATGTACCCACTTCACCATGCATGGTTGGCCCCCCTATTGCCCCTTTTATTTCCACCAATTTCTTCCCTCCTCATCTATAAAAGGAGCCCATGATCTTATGTTTTGGAGGTTGGATTTTGGAGAGAGAGCAAGTGGAGAGTACAAGTCAAGAGAGTTTTTTTTCATTATAATTTTATTTTCTAGTTTCCCTTGTTGTAATCTCATTTTATTTAAGTAATATAATATCATTTTGTTTTAAGCATTGTGTACTTTTTTCCCTTTTAGTATAAAAAATGAAATTTTCTTCTCTTATTATTATCGTTCTCTTTTCCAATATGCGTAGCTAATTTCCTTGTAGCATTTGATCATAAGGATCCATGAATTGAGATGAGGATTTTTCTTACTTCGTAATTCTATTTTTGCTAAAATTTTGCTCGATCCTTCTTTGATTTATTTTGTGTTGACTCCATATTTCTGGTATACGGTAGTAGGCTTTTATCTAATGTCATAGTAGTCCAGAGACTCGTGATTTGAAAGATCACTCAAAGAAGGAAGGAGTTGAACGCAACCCTAGAGATAGGATGACGGAAATCCTTCGGATTGGAGTCAAATTCAATAGTGCGGATCACCTCGATAATGCAACTTTAGTCTTCAATGATTTGTAAAGAGATTTTGATCAAAGAGTCTATAAGTAAGGAGACCTAATGCTCTAATGAGATTTTGTCTTATTTTCGGAACCATCACGGTCGAGTTATTTCGCAATTATAAAATTACATTTTTATTTCTCTTTTCTCTTTTTATGGTCAATCATCGATCAAGTGCTATATTTTAATCTATTGTTTCATCTTAATTTCATTCAGTTTAATTTTAATTTTTCAAATCCTCCATCATTAATCGTACGGTACAATAATAGTTAAAGCATGAGTAGCAGTACTTGACGCCCCCGAGTTTAAATATGACCTTGGTACTACAATTCGATAGGTACACTTGCCATTTCGAGTTGAAAGTAATTTTCACACCAAGTTTTTGGCGCCGTTGGCGGGGATAGTTTTTTGTCAATATTTTTAAAACGCTTTCGCTATTACTTCTGAAAAAATCCAAATTTTTTTTTTCTCATATTCAAGTTTTTTTTTTATTTCCTTTCTTTTCTCCTCTCCATTCTCTTTTCTTAGTGCATGTCCCGCACGAATCCGTCGCTACTTATTGATTTGGACCTAGAAATCGAACGCTTCTTTCAGATACAACTATGATTCGAGGCTTCCACTTCTAAAATAGCGGTTGAGGATTCCTATGGTGATTGTAATTTTAATTCTGAAATGGGAGATCCCAACCCAGGAATGGCTCAGCAAAGGACCATGTCCGATTATACTCGACCTAACCTGGAGGGAACACAAACAAGTATTATTCGACCTGCCATTGTGAACAATAACTTCGAGCTTAAGCCTAACATGATTCAAATGGTGCAGAAAAATGTACAGTTCGACGAATTACAAGATGAAGATCCGAACTTATATATTGCTTGTTTTCTTGAAATCTGTGACACCTTAAAAATTAATGGTGTCTCAGACGATGCTATAAGGCTAAGGCTCTTCCCCTTCTCCTTAAGAACCAAAGCCAAACAGTGGTTGAGTTCTCTTCCAAGAGGATCAATCACTACTTGGAACATTCTAGTTGAAAAATTTCTTGCTCGCTATTCCCCCCCCCCCCCTCGCAAAAACTGCTAAGCTAAGAAATTATATAACTTCATACTCTCAAATTGCTTCTGAGACCCTCTATGACACTTGGGAGTGGTTCAAAGAACTTTTGAGAAGATGCCCACATCATGCTCTGCTTATATGGTTACAGGTCCAGACATTTTATAATGGGCTAAATCAAGAAACTAAGCAAATGATAGATGCCGCTTCCGCTAGTTCTTTAGACCGAAAAACTCCGGAAGCCGCTCTTGAGCTTATCGACGACATGGAGATGAACACTTATCAGTGGAATTCATCTAGGACTCGCCCATCTAAACCTGCAGGTATCAATAAAGTTGATTCGGTGTCTCAATTGGCGCTGCAAGTGGAAATGTTGAATAAGAAGATTTCAGAGATGACTGCTGCCTCCGCCGCTAAGGTATTCAAAAATATGAATGTTGCTCCTGCTGTCGAGCAGGTGGATTATCTGGGGAACATACCCAGGCCTGGTCAAAATAATTCTGCCAATAATTTTTCTGCTTTTTCTTATTTTTTTGCACCTCTTGGTTTTAATTCTTTTTCGAACTCTTATCACCGTGGATGGCGTAACCATCCTAATTTTTCTTGGAGTAATAATGCTAATGTCATACGCCCACTGCAAGATTTTACACAACCACCACCACCATAACAAAACCAAAATTTTCAAAAACCTTCTCCTTTGGAAGAGATCCTTTCTAAATATATAAGCTTGAACGAAGCTAATATTAGAAGTCTAACTGGGTCCGTGAAAAGTTTAGAAAACCAGGTCGGGCAACTTTCCAAGGCTTTTTCCGAGAGACCACCTGGAACTCTTCCCTCGAACACTGAACCTAACCCAAGGGAGCACGTAAATGCGATTTCCCTTCGGAGCGGTAAGGTTGTTAACGAGCCCACCACAAGGGAAGAACCAAAGGTGATTGTCCCTCCTGCTGCGGAAATAACTATCCCCACGGAAAATGATAAATCAACTTTTGGAAATGAAAAATCTACTTTTGATAAAGAAAAAGATATTTCGGTTTTTGAAAAGGATAATTCTTATTTTGGAAAAGAAAATGATGACGTTCAAAATGATACTCCGGTTGTTATAAAGGAATTTCTGCCATCTCCTTATCCAGCTCGACTTAGGAAAGAAAAACTAGATGATCAGTATCAACGCTTTCTTTAAATGTTCAAACAAATTCATATTAATTTGCCATTTCATGAAGAGATTAGTCAAATGCCTAAGTATGCGAAATATCTTAAGGATTTATTAACGAACAAGAAGAAATTTGAAAATTTATCGCATGTAACGTTAAATGAAGAATGCTTGGTGGTCGTTAAAAACTCTAATCTTCCTAAAAAGATAAATGATCCGGGTAGTTTTTCCATTCCTTGCATTTTTGGTGATCTGTTCATTAAACATGCGTTAGCGGATCTAGGAGCAAGCATCAATTTGATGCCCTTTTCATTATTCAAAAAGCTAGGATTGGGCACTCTTAGACCTACAAGAATGTGTATCCAATTAGCTGATAGGTCAATTAAGTATCCGTTAGGTATCGTTGAGGATGTGCTAGTGAAGGTCGACAAATTCATCTTCCCGTTGGATTTTGTCATTCTCGATATTGAAGAGGACGTCGAGGTCCCTCTTATCCTTGGTCGACCCTTCCTAGACACCACTCGAGCGGTCATCGATGTTAGTAACGAAAAGTTGTTTTTGCATGTTGGAGATGATGAGGTCACATTTTCTATCAATCAATCAATGAAAAACTCTTTAAAAAATGATGACTCAAGCTTCTTTCTTGATGTTTTAAATGAAGATTCTTCACTTTCTCTTTCTTACATCTCTTCAAATGAATTTTCCTCTTCTTTTTCTAAAATGTCTTCTAATGATTTTGAAAATGCGGTTATGTCATTACAACAAATTTTGAAAATGATTCTGTCTTTGGTAGAAAAAAGTATGAAAGTCTTATTTTTGAAAAAGAAAAGAATTTGAAACTCTTATGATGAACCACCCCATATTGATTAAAAACCACTCCTTGATCATCTAAAGTATGCATTTCTTGAAAAAAATTCTAAATTGCCCGTTATAATCTCGGCCTATCTTTCTCAATCCAAAAACGATCAGTTGATCGAAGTTCTACAAAAGCATCGCCGAGCTATAGCGTGGCAAATTTCCGACATTTCTGGCATAAGCCCTTCTTTTTGTACTCATCAAATATTTTTTGAAAATAATTCTAAGGGTGTACTCCACCCTTAATGTCATATTAATCCTAATATGAAAGAGGTTGTGAAGTGTGAGGTTCTTAAGTTATAAGATGGGGGTATAATTTATCCTATTTCTGATAGTCAGTGGGTAAGTCCGGTCCAGGTTGTTCCTAAGAAGGGTGGGATCACCGTAGTAACAAATGAAAAAAACGATTTAATTCCAACTAGGACGGTAACGAAATGGAGAATGTGCATCTATTACCGTAAATTAAATGATGCCACTCATAAAGATCACTTCCCCCTTCCCTTTATCGATCAAATTTTAGAACGCTTATCCGGGCATAGTTTTTATTGTTTTCTCGACGGTCTTTCGGGATACTTCCAAATCCCTATCGCACCCGAGGACCAAGAGAAGACAACATTCACTTGCCACTTCGGAACTTTTTCTTATCGTAAAATGCCTTTCAGGTTATGCAACGCACCCACTACCTTTCAGCGGTGTATGCTTGCTATTTTTGATTAATACGTAGAAAATATTATGGAAGTGTTTATGAACGATTTTTCTATTTTTGGCGACTCCTTTAACTTATGTTTAACAAATTTGGAAAACGTTTTACAACACTGCGAAGAGACAAACTTAGTTTTAAATTGGGAGAAGTGCCACTTTATGGTACGTGAAGGCTTAGTCTTTGGCCACAAAATCTCCGCTAAGGGAATTGAAGTGGACAAGGCAAAAATTTAAGTAATTGAAAAGTTACCGGCGCCTAAAAACATTAAAGCGATTAGAAGTTTTTTAGGGCATGCGGGTTTTTATCGACGATTCATTAAAGACTTTTCAAAAATTACTAAGCCTCTCACCCACCTTCTCGAAAAAGAAACTCCTTTCATTTTTGATGAATCTTGTCTCGCTGCGTTTGAATTAATTAAATCCAAACTTATAAATGCTCCTATTATGATCGCCCCAGTTTGGGATTTACAATTCGAAATAATGTGTGATGCGAGTAATCATGCGGTAGGTGCGGTTCTAGGACAACGTATAGCTATGAATTTCCACCCAATCTACTACACTAGTAAAACGCTTAATTCAGCACAAGAAAATTACACTACAACTAAAAAGGAACTCTTAGATGTTATTTTTTCTTTTGATAAATTCCGACCGTACGTTAATCTTTCTAAGGTTATCGTTTTAACGGATCATTCCGCTTTAAAGTACCTCCTTTCTAAACTGGATGCCAAACCACGTCTTATTCGCTGGATCCTCTTACTTCAAGACTTCGACTTGGAGATTCGGGATAAGAAAGGAACGGAAAACCTAGCGGCTGATCATCTTTCTCGTCTTGAAAATCCGAAACTTGATATTTTAAATGAAAATTTTCTTAATGACTCTTTTCCGGATGAACGAATTTTAAACATTTCTTCTTCTACCCCTTGGTTTGCCTATCTGGCAAATTATCTTGTGGCCCGGGCCCTTCCAAAAGAATACTCTTCTCACCTAAAGAAGAAATTCTTTTTGGAGTTGAAGTATTATTTTTGGGAGGACCCCTTTTTAATTCGCATTTGTGTGGATCAGGTGGTTAGAAGATGTGTTTCCCAGGAAGAGGGACAACACATTTTAAAGCATATTCATGAAGGTCTGACTGGCGGGCATTTTCAAGCAAACCGCACCGCCCACAAAGTGCTTAGTGCTGGCTTTTACTGGCCAAGCATATTTAAAGAAGCGCAAATCTTTGTGTGCGGGTGCGATCAGTGCTAGCGGACTGGAAATATCTCTAATAAAAATGAAATGGAACAAAATTATTTTCTCGAATGCGAAGTTTTTGATTTGTGGGGCATAGACTTTGTCAGCCCATTTCCCTCAATTTTAGGAAATAAATATATTTTAGTCTCCGTAGATTACGTCTCTAGGTGGGCGGAGGCCCAAGCTTTACCAAGTAATGATGCTCGCGTAGTCATAAATTTCTTAAAAAAAATTATTTTCACGTTTTGGTTTTCCTCGAGCGATCGTTACTGATAGGTGGAGCCATTTTTGTAACGCCCAACTTGCCAAAGTTTTAACTAAATATGGCATTACGCATAAATTATCCACTGCTTATCACCCCCTAACTAACGGTCAGGTCGAGGTCGTCAATCGAGAACTAAAAAGAATTTTGGAAAAAATTGTTTCTACTTCTCGTAAAGATTGGTCCGTAAAATTAGACGATACTCTTTGGGCCTATCGGACAGCGTACAAGACCTCCATCGGTTGTACTCCTTTCCGATTGGTCTATGAAAAATCGTGTCATCTTCCGGTAGAAGTAGAACACCGAGCATATTGGGTGATAAAATTTTTTAAATTCGATCCGCACTCAGTCGATGAGCATAGGAAAAATCAATTGAAAGAACTTGATGAATGGCGAGCGTATGCTTACGAAAATAATAAATTTTATAAAGAACGCACCAAACTTTATCACGATAAGAACTTGCGCCATCCTAAAACATTTAAACCAGGCGATCAGGTTCTTCTTTTTAATTCGCGTTTACGTCTCTTCCCTGTAAAACTGAAATCTAGATGGTCTTGACCGTTTATGGTCAAAAAGGTTTTTCCCTATGGAACCGTGATACTCTCGCACCCGGATAAGGGTGACTTTAAAGTAAATGGGCATAGACTTAAATTATATTTTTCTAATGATTTTGTGTCTCCTGCAAAGGAGAATCTTATTCTGGACTCTTGAATATTTCTCTTCATGTGGACATTTATTTATTTTATTTTTGGACTTCTCTTAATAATTATGAAAACTTTTAAATTTATTCGGACTTTCAATTGTGGTAATAAAGAACAATCTTAGGCACCTGCCCACGGGCTCTATTTTTTTCTGCTTTTATTTTGCTCTTCCTCCCGGTGGCTCAAGTATAAGTTCGTGATTGCCTCTCCAATGTTTCTGATATCAAGATGGATCCACTCAAACCTACTGATGATCAAGTGCACTATAAAGTAAGCATGGGGGAATGACATCCGTTATCATCTCACAAACCCGAGGAAGTCCTGTTCTTTTTATTTCATTTACTTTCTGCAATTTTCTCTCCTTCTCAGTCTCCTTCTCTTTCTCATTTTTCTTTTTTCTTTCATTGAGGACAATGAAGAATCTAAGCTTGGGGAGTGTTTAGTTAGTTTCATTTTTCTTTTTTCTTTAAAAAAACAAAAAATTATCTTTTGCTTTCTTAAAATCAAAATCTAAAAAAATTAGTATAATTTTGTTAAGCTTCTTTAGTATCGCTTTTTTTAGCCTTATCAAAAATCAAAAAAACAAAAAAAAATCTATAAAAACAAAAATAAAAAATGAGCTAAAATCTATTTGAAAAACAAAATCTAAAATTATTTTCTATCTTTATTTTTATGTTTCTTCTAGTGATGTGTATGCCCGTGCTATTTTGTAGTTCTATGTAGATTTCTTTAAAATGGTTTTCTAAACTTATCATTTTAACATAGCTTAGTTTTACTAGTTTCTTGTTCTTAAATATAGGCATCCGTTTTTTACGTTATAACTTAGCAATTTTTTATTATGTCTTTTTATTCGGTTAGTTGCTTACGAATTTTTGCTAGGTAATATTAGCTCTTTTTCATTTGTGGGGTAGTCTTTATTGGTGTCTAGAACTTGTCCCTATCTACTCTCGAAGCATGTGCGTCGTTTTTACATACTTTAGAAATGATTTAGGCCACCCTTTGACTAGTTTGAGCTTTTCTTGCCCACCCAAAAAATTATCATTGCAAAACAATTTTGGGCCTTTTCCATGTTTTTTTTTGATTTAGCTCCACCTTTTCTTCATTTTTTTTTCACCAAAGCCAAAATGCCCTTCCTATTGCACACTAAACCTTGAGCCTCATTTTAAAAATAATTGTGTGATGGGTTGTCTCTTTTTGAAAAAAAAATGAATAGGAAATTTTAAAGCCTATTTTTGGAGCTCTCCTTTATGAAAAAAAAATGTTATTATCAGAATATTATCAATCGATCAAAAAAAGAAAAAAAAGAAAAATGAAGTTTATTTGTGGCCAAATTTTGAAAAGAGAAAAATTTCATGGCCTTGTTTTGTAGTTTGAATTGGAGAAATGACTTGCTTGTTATTTCTCAATTTTTATCATTTTTTTGTTTATTTTTAGCTCACCCTTGGTGTAGTGTGTTTTCACCTTCATTTTTATCCTTGTTTCCATTTCCTAATTATTTACCTAAGCCAAGCCTTAACGCTTATTTTAAGTCCTATTGATCTTCAGAACGTAAATTCGCGTAGTGGAGAAAGTGTGAACGGACACGCCTATAGCCACCATCATTGATGGATTTCTTTGGAGGTTACCTTGAGGTGTTTTAGGGTTAATTTTTATCTAGCAACCTAGTAGTTCGTTAATGCGCTGTTTATTTAGAACCTCTACTTTTTTTCCTTATTTTCATTTATTTTGGATGCCTTGTTTTAGGGATTTAGAAATGTGTAAACTTTTTTTATATTTTAATGAGATTTTTAGGTCTCCACTTTCAAGTTTTCTATTATGCACTTCTCACCCCACTAGTTGTCAATATAGGAATTAGGATAGTTTAATTTTTCATGTTTTGGTTTTCTTAACTATGAAACCTAAAATAAAAAAATATATCTTTTGCTTTCTTTTTTGGGGTTTTCCCTAGTTTTTATTTCTATTTGCTTGAGGGCAAGCAAATGTCAAAGCATGGGGGAATTTGATGACTAGTTTTAGTCAACCCTTTTTGGGGTAGTTTAGTATTCAAATGGCTTAAGTTTAGTTATATTTTATGCATGTTATTTTATGTTTTAATGACATTTTTTATAAATTCCTAGTTTTATTATAGTTATTTTATGTTTTGATATAAAAATCTATATAGTCTTATTATAAGTATTATGTTACTATATGTATTATGTTATGTTTAGTAATTATAATTACTATTATGTTATATCTTAATGTTTTCATTTTAATGTTTTAATGTTTCTAATATTTTGTTGTTTTATCTTTGTTATTTTATGTTGATTTATAACATAACAAATTAATGTTTTTGTTTTGTTTCATTTGTAGGTCCAAGCCTCCACTTCAAGCCCAAACCCGAGCAATTACATGAAATAAGAAGCCCATGGTGCAGCCCCTACCCGAGCCCTTCAACATTCAAGCAGCCCAAGTAGCCTACAACCTCAAGCCCTGCCACTATTTAAGCACTTGGAGCAGCCCATGCAGCCCACAACCATTAAGAGCAGCCCCTACTCAAGCCAACCCGATTTCATCCATGGTGCAACCCCCCTTTCCATGCAAAACAGAGCACCATGCAGCCCACAACCTCAAACTCGAGCCCACCAAGCAGCCTCTCTCTCTTTGCTCATCATTTATTGAATGCATGAACATTTCCCCACATGCTTGGCCGGCCACCCACTTCATTTCCCCTCTCCATTTAAATTGAATCTCTTCCCTCCTCATTAATTACATACATGCATCCCACCTTGTAGTGGCCGGCCCCTCTCTTTCTCCCTTCTACATTGAATCCTCCCATTCATCCCCCCTTATTTATCTTACATTTTCCATTTGCATTTCCATAAATAAAATACAATAAACCCACCTTTTTCTCTCTCCCTTCACTAATTCCATGCATGTGCCAACTTAACCATGCATGGTCGGCCGCCCTATTGCCCCTTTTATTTCCACCATTTTCTTCCCTCCTCATCTATGAAAGGAACCCATGATCTCATGTTTTGGAGGTTGGATTTTGGAGAGAGAGCAAGTGGAGAGTACAAGTCAAGAGAGTTTTTTTTTCATTGTAATTTAATTTTCTAGTTTCCCTTGTTGTAATCTCATTTTGTTTATGTAATATAATATCATTTTGTTTTAAGCATTGTGTACCTTTTTTTCCCTTTTATTATAAAAAATGAAATTTTCTTCTCTTTTTTTTCGTTCTCTTTTCCAATATGCATAGCTAATTTACTTGTAGCATTTGATCATGAGGATCCATGAATTGAGATGAGGATTTTTCTTACTTCGTAATTCTATTTTTGCGAAAATTTTGCTCGATCCTTCTTTGATTTATTTTGTGTCGACTCCGTATTTCTGGTTTACGGTAGTAGGCTTTGATCTCATTTCATAGTTGTCGAGAGACTCGTGATTTGAAAGATCACTAAAAGAAGGAAGGAGTTGAACGCAACCCTATAGATAGGATGACGTAAATCCTCCAGATTGGAGTCAAATCCAATAGTGCGGATCACCTCGATAATGCAACTTTAGGCTTCTTTGATTTGTAAAGAGATTTCGATCAAAGAGTCTATAAGTTAGGAGACCTAATGCTCTAACGAGATTTTGTCTTATTTTCGGATCCGTCACGGTCGAGTTATTTCGCAATTATAAAATTACATTTTTATTTCTCTTATCTCTTTTCATGGCGAATCATCGATCAAGTGCTATCTTTTAATCTATAGTTTTGTCTTAATTTCGTTCAGTTTAATTTTAATTTTTCAAATCCTCCATCATTAATCATACGTTAGAATAATAGTTAAAGCGTGAGTAGCAGTACATGACGCGCTCGAGTTTAAATATGACCTTATTACTATAATTTGATAGGTACACTTTCCTTTTCGAGTTGAAATTAATTTTCACACAAGCTATGCAAGAAGAACTAAACCAGTTCATGAGGTGCAATGTCTGGATGCTGGTTCCAAAACATCTAGGACATAACATAATTAGAACCATGTGGATCCACATGAATAAGGTTGATAAGAATGGTGTTATAATCAAGAACAAAGCCAAACTTTTTGCCAAGGGAGACAGACAACAAGAAGGTATTGACTTTGATCAAAGCTTTTCATTAGTGGCAAGATTGGAATCTATAAGACTGTTGCTTGCATATGCTGCAAAAAAAGGATTCAAGGTCTACCAAATGGTTGTCAAGTTAGTTTCCTAAATGGTTACCCAAAAGAAGAGGTCTATGTTGAGTAACTCTTAGGTTTTGTTAATCCTAACTCTCCTGATTTTGTATTTAAGGTTAGAAAAACTTTGTATAGGTCGAAGAAAGCCCCTAGGGCATGGTATGAAACCATGTTTATCTTTCTCATTTAGAACAAATTCTCAAGAAGAAAGATAAATAAGTCACTATTCTTCATGGAAGTCAAGGGTAAGATCATCGTAGTCCAAATTTATGTAGATGATATAATTTTTGGGTCTACTGATGATGACCTCTGTAGAAAGTTTACTAAACTTTTGCAAGGGAAATTTGAGATGAGATGTATGGGTGAACTTAAGTACTTCTTGGGACTCCAAGTATGATAGCTGAGAATGGTTTATCCATCTTACAGTCTAAGTTCACCAAGGAGTTAAATAAAATGTTTGGAATAGAGAGTACCTCCACAATGGAAAATCTTGTGGGGTTAAATGTGTCTTTATATAAGGATGTGACTGGGAAACCTGTTGATGAAATCTTGTACCGAGGCATAATTGGCTCTCTCCTCTACTTTTCTTCCAATATGCCAGACATCATGTATGCTACTTGTGTTTGTACTAAATACAAGGCTTGCTCCAAAGAGTCTCATTATTCTGGAGGTAAAAGAATTTTTGAGATATATCAAGGGAACACCTGATCTTGGCCTATGGTACCCTAGGAATAGTGATTATGAACTACCTGGGTATTCAGATGCATACTTTGCAGGATGTAGAGAAGATAGGAAAAGCACCTCTAGCACCTATCAATTTTTAGGTAGAAGGCTTGTATCTTGGAGTAGCAAGAAGAAAACAAGTGTTGCAATATCAACTACTAAATCAGAATACATATCTACTGGAATTTTTTGTGCTCAGTTCTTATGGATCCAACATCAGCTTCATGAATACAACATCAAGCTAAGTAGAACTCCAATGTATTTTGATTCTACTAGTGCTATCTCTATTGCTTGTAATCCTATCTCTCATAGAAGGAATAAGCATATAGAGATTAAAATATCATTTTATTAGAGAGCACGTGGAATGTGAGGACATCACCTTTGAGTTTGTCTCCACTGACAAGCAAGTGGCTGATATCTTCACCAAACAACTAGATGAAGCCAAGTTCAACTCCTTTAAATTTATATTGGGAATGATGAACTTAGTATAACTTTAGTTGCACTACATGTATTCTAGTTACTGGTAGTATTTACCTATACAGGATAATAAAGGAATTTTGGACCAAGTGCCAAGGCGTCGAGTGTGATGTGTACACAACATGCATCGAGAGCGAAAAGTTCATCAAATCCACTCGAAGCAAACTTCTAGGGACTTCTATTTACAGTTAATCTATGAGATTAATCCTAGTCATTGATCTCCTCATGATCATAGCAACAGTTATGCACCTCTCCACAATATCAAATTAGAGGTATACATAAATAGAAAGGAGTGTGCTTAGAACAAAAATACACTACTCCCTGCCCTTCTATACCCCCTGCGATGAAATGATGAAAGCTCAAAAAATTTGTAGAAATTCACAAAATAAATGGAGGCAAAAGGATTAGATTCCCTATTCGAGGGATCAGAGCTAGTGAGAAATGGGTTCAAGGATGCGCTAGAGGAAGTTCAGGTTGTTCTCCACCTCCTGCAGGTCGCTAACCTAGGATAAGTTCATTCATAGCCCAGTCTGCTTTGGAAAAGGGAAGTACTTGAGTTATACTCAAATGCTAAGATTGACTCATCATTCTCAAAAATTACGTCTTCCATCAATGGAAATAAGGTCAAGGTTACCCCAAAAAGTGTGAGCAAGGCACTACAACTGCCAAGGTTCAGGATGTCAGATGAATAAGAAGAATTAGAACAAACTAATGTTAGAGCTTCCCTGAAGTTGTGTGGATTATCAAGGCACTCCACTGGATCAATCATGAGAAGAGAATTGGACCTGAAAGGAAAATTCCTAGTCAATGTTGTTAGGAAGGCACTGCTCTGCAAGTCTGGCTCTCATGATAAAATTTCCAAGAAGTTGTTTGATTTGATGACAAGGATAATTCTTCCAAAGAAAAACAGATTGGGGAAGGATACTCTTTGACATAATTTTAGAATATATCCTTGAGCAAAACCTTGTAAGGATTCTGTCTCTATTTCTGCACAACATAGTTCCAGGGACCCTTAACATAAGGCTAGGAACAAAAAACCATCATATGAAGAGGAGGGACTCTAAAATGCTCGATAGGTGGGATAGAGTTCTATTGCCGCATACATAGACTATTGAAAAGAAGAAAGTTGCTCTTATTACTGAGGAGAGCACTAAGAGTAGTTCCTCTAAGAAGAGTGAAGAGGAGCCATATAACCCCCAACTTACTGAATATATTGAAGAGACTAGAAGAGACATAAGTGCTCAGGTATCAATATCTTATGAACCTGCTGCAAGGAACCAATTGGATGGAACACAGTCTGAAGAAATACAAGCTGAATTTTTGGGCATTCTGTCTGGTCAGCTAGTAGAAAACATTTTTGTAGAATTTGATGGGGAGAAATTCCAGATCCTTATTCCAAATAAGGGGGAGACTGTTCAATCAGTCCAAGAACAACTGGACTCCTTCATTAAAAATCTACAGAAAAGGATTGCTCAAACTCCCGAGGATCCTAAAGTTCTTCGATTCTCTCCTCAGTATAAGGTGGAGCTTGTCCTTGAGTGGATGATTCAAGATGCTCCAGTCACTGGCACCTCAAAATAACAAATTCCTATGGGGAATACAAAAGACCAAGATGTCTTGATGGACATGACTGAGGTTAAGGGGGAGATTCACTCTGAACTCCCTACTCATGATACAGTGTATTATATTGACTCCTCTGAGTCAAACAAGGGAGATACTGGTGCTGATGCACCTGCTACTGCACATTCTGCATAGTATATGATGGCTGATTATGAATATAGAGAAGTTGCAAGGCCAGAACAATAAAATGTTTGTGATGAAGGGACATCTCATCCAGCTGATCAAATATCCTCCTCCTTCCTAGACAAACTAAAAGGTTTACTTGATTATTAGAGTTGATAACTGAAACATTACAGTGATGATTCCATTAAGGGAGTGAGACAAGATCTTTCCACTGAGATCAAGTCTATCAGATTTGAAGTCAACTTACTCAAAGCTAACATATCTGCATTCTTCCAAAGGGCTACTTCTATTATAACCTTTACTGAAAGTAAGTTATCTGAAATAATACAAACTCAGACTGATACCTTGGAAAATCAGAGAAGAACATCAAGCAACATGGAATTGATTCACAATGTACAACGGAATCTGATGCAAGCACATTGGATTACAATTGAAAGGATAATGGATGCATATACTCAAAGTCTTGTTGACAACTTGCTCAAGGTCAAAGACTATGTCCCCAAGGTTGTAAACTACCTGGATGTGTAGATAGCTGAAGCCAGCACCTCCTTAACTAAGACTACATCTGAAGTGTTCAGAAAGGAGGAGAAAGCAAAAATAAAGGTTGTTGGGTCTTTTGATCACAATGTCCCAGATTTAAAGAAGGCTTACATGAAAATGAAATACACATATTTATATCTGATGTATGCTATAATTTCTTTGTATATAGGTGGTTACTTGTTACACTGATTAGACATGTTGTCTAAGTAACAATAATAGGTGGACTCAAGGAGGAATGTTGGCAAGACAAAAATCTATCTAAGTCCACAGGCTTCAAGTGAAGACAGTTCACTCTACGCCAGATAGCCAGAAGCGTTGAGTAAATTCTAGATAGTCAAAGCCTCATAATTGCCAAGGTAAAAATCTGGTTAAGTACAGAAGCATTGACTGAAGGCAGTTAACTCAATGCTTAGAGACAGAAGCATTGAGTAAAGCTCAAGGTAGACAAAGCCGTAGAAAAATATGCAAAGAATTCTGGCTAAGTCCAAAAGCGTCGAGTGAGGACAGCTAACTCGACGATAGATGAGCAAAGCGATGAGTGGAGCTCATGATGTCAAAGCAATAGAGGATTCAGACAGAAAATTTGTCTAAGTTCGGAAATGTTGAGTGAAGGCAGTTCACTCAATGCCAACTCAACAGAAATTCAACTATGTATAGAAGCATTTAGTGAAGGTTGTTCACTTAATGCCTCAGCAAGATGATGGGCAAAGGTAGAAAGTGTTGAGTGAAGACAACTCACTCAACGCTTACATTCAGAGAAATTAGCTAGGTCCAAATATGTTGCGTTATTAAGGTTCACTCAATGCCTAATCAGTTAGACCATAAAGGCTATATTCGTTGAGTGATAACTGATCATTCAATGCCTGGTGTTACAGAAAAACTAACTATGTATTTTGGCATTGAGTGACAAGACTTCACTCAACGCCTATGGTGAATTGTCTAAATTTGACAAAGTCCACAGGTACTGACATCAGCAAAAATTCAAATGTTGCGGGAAGTGAACATTATAAGACAAAAGGAGTCGTTTGCCTATTGTACTGTATTTAATGCAAAAGAAAGGTTGTAGTTACAAACTACTGGTGGTCCCGATGCTCAAAGAGCCATTGGACTGCTGGATAGAAAAGGAATCAGATTAGGAAAATTAAAAAGAACTTTTGGAAAAGAACTGAACTTCATCTTCTTCCTCTCGACTCAGTTGCAGTGCTTAGAGAAGTTGTTCATGTCACTAATCTAAAAGTGCAAACTATTACCCGTTGATCTTCAATAGCAAGTTCAAAGCAAATATTCTGAGGTATTAGTTGCAGTAAAGGCCAACCCTAGCTATAGTGATTTCGCAACTCATGCTGAAATTTCCTGAAGAACCATTCTTGAAGCTGTGAAGAAGAAAGGATAGAGTTAATCTCTGTTCAGAAGGAGGAAAATACAAAGACTCTAGCTCCGGTGTTTAACATCATCAACCATCAACTATTCTTCTATAGGATCATTTTGATTTGAGTGTAATCCTAAACTTATAAAGGCTGAGTGTAGGATCTTTAAGTAGATTTGAGTTTTAGGATTCAATTGGAAAATATTAGGTAGCATCCAGGCTTGGATATGAGTTGTAGGACTTTAAGTTAAATTTTGTGGTAGAGCCTATTGGCCAGAGTGGTAGGAGATTATATCTTTGAGTGGTAGGGCTTTGTTCCTGAGTGTAGGACATGGATGAGTCTGAGAGATCCCGTGGGATCTGAGTTATAAGCTCTCTTGAGCTGAGTTGGAGAAGTTGCCTTGTCAAACAAACTATTAGAAAGGAGGGAGGGAAAGTGAATGTACCCATAATCTAGGGAACCATTATAAATTTCATGTGTGTTGTTTGTGATTGTCTTGAAATCTAAGTTTAAATAAATCACAACTCACCTAAAACTGAATTAGCACAAAAAGACTTAAAAACCTATTCACCCCCCCTCAAGGTGTTTAGATACTCTTGAAACTAAATACATTCAAAGACAGATATTGAAAATGTGGTTTTAATTACAAATGTAATCAGAGGCTCAATAGGTCTTGAGCAACTGTCATATGAAAACATTAAAACTGCACCATTCCCTAAAGACCTGTTTGGTGCTTAATGTGGCGATTAGAGTGTTGTTCATAATGTTGAACAAAGTGGTGCTCATTAGACTCAACCTTCAACGGTTGATGAAATTGCTACATTCAACCCCACTGTTGATCAGATTGTCAGGGCCAAAGGCAAGTAAATTGCTAAAGAAGTGGAAGAAGTAAGGCTTAGAGAGAAAAGATACAGAGAAGATATGAAGACCAGGCCTAACTTTGAAAAGTGGAGTCCTCAATCAAGGACCATCATCTTGTCTTCTTGGGAACAAATTTAAGACCACAAAACTGATAGGTGTAAGCTCAAAAGCTCTTTAAAATGAGCTAAGCTTTAGAGGAATGAGGAGCTGAGAAGAAAGTTTAGAAGGGACAAAAAGTTAGGGGCACTGCCACTAGATGTTGTGGAGCCCAACAAGAACTTCCCCAAGCCCTACAGTTATTTTTAAAGGCAGAAGGAGAAGAAAACTAAAGATCAAACAAAGACAGCAAAGAAACCTAGCTGGGGGATTGTGATTAAGGAACCAGAAACTTTAGATGTATCATATTTTCCTTAAAGGGATGTAGGAATGTGAACTATTTTTGTAATAAGCACAAAATATTTTTATGAATCTTTCTATTTATAAAAATCATATTTCTATGTGTTTTCATCTTATTGATCTCATATACATCTTATTTATTTCATTTTTGTTGTTGTTTACTTGCTAAATTAAGAAGTGTATATCATTGACTAAGGTTCTGACTTCTTCAAATAAGGGAGATTGTTGGGTCCATTGATCATAATGTCCTAGATTTGAAGAAGGACCACAAACCATTGGTATACACATGAATGTAATAGATGCATACCCTTAGTTCAATGAATGCTAGTATTTCTCTGTTGAACAGACTAGAAAGGTAGTCTGAGTCATAAAGACAGATGGACTCATGACAGGATGCTGGCAAAGCAAAAATCTGGTCAAGTGAAGGAAGTTCACTAAATGGTAAGAAGAAAAAGCATCGACTGATGTTCAGGAAGTCAAAGCCACAGAATTGCCAAAGCTGAAATCTGTTTAAGTCCAAATGCATTGAGTGAAGGCAGTTCACTTGATGCCAAGAAGCAAAAGCGTCGACAGAACTCTCAACAGTCAATGCTATAGTGTTTTTATTAAGAATTTTGTCTAAGGACTGAAGCGTTGAGTGAAGCTAGTTCACTCAATGCATTCTCAACAAGGATTCTGTCCAAGGATAGAAGCATTGAGTGAAGGTAGTTCACTCAATATCTCTTCAAGAAGCCACGCAAAGGCAGAAATCATTGAGTGAAGAAGATGCACTCAACGCCTACATTTAGAGAAATCAATCAAAGTCTAGGAGCGTCGAGTGAAGAAGGCTCACTCGACGCCTAGGCTGTTAGGCTATAAAAGTCTATATGCAATGTGTGAGTGGTGGACAGAGTATTCGTAAAGAGAATAAAACCGAACTAGTAATCCAACTAGGCAAGTATACCTATCGAATTGTAGCTAGGCTACACAAGTGCCGCATTAAAATTCTGGAAACGTTGAGTAATCTTACTCACAGGAAGACTATTATCTTATCGAAGGATTGTTTTGGGGTTTGTTAAAAGAAAACTAATTGCGATTAAGAAAGCAAATATTTGAGCTAAAAAGAGAACTACTTGCAGCTAAATAAATAGCTACTTAAAATGATTACAACGAGGGGTTGAAACGATGATAAAGGAAAGCACTCAATCGAGAATCACCTCGGCCTAAGTTGATCAAAAATGCGATAATAAACTCTAACTTAATAAGGCAAAGGACCTTGACCGTGGAGGTTCCTAAAGCATGAACACGCATCTCTCAAAGTCTTGCCCACCTAAGTTTAGGAAGGTCCGACCGAACACTCAACCAAATCGGAGGCCTAAAGCTTGCTTTACATTGTGAACCCCGCTATTGGATTTCACTCTAATCTGGGAGATTTAACGTCTGCTTCTCTCGAGGGGTACATGCAACTCTCTTTACTCTTGAATGTTCACTCCAAACTACGAGCCTCTCATCTAGCTAAGAGTGGAAACAAAGATGGAAAATATATATAGATGATATATCTCCAAACACGATTATTCAAGAGTAAATCAAGGTCTAAACCATACAAAAAAAAGAAAAATAGAGCATCATAACTTAATTAACTCGAACCTCGGATCATCAAGATCGAGTACAAGGAGGATTAGTTACTCATGGTGAAGTGGAGGAAGAGAGATTTGTAGTAGTGCATGGAAACAAAATAGAAACAAGTTAATGTAAACAAACTTTATATTAAATCAAACAACGAGCTTATAACTTGAAATAAAAGATATTACACTTGAAGGAAATGAAAATAAAGCTAGCACAAAAACTAAAACTGAAACTGAAACTAAACTAAATTATTACAAAAGTTTAAAACTGAAACTAAACAGAAAAACTGAAATGAAAATAGGAGAGAGGAAGAACACTAAGGGAGAACTGAAAATGGCAGCACTTCCCCTCTCCCAAAATTCTATCTTTTTTCTTCAAGGGGAGGGGCTAAATTTATAGATTTTTTAAATGGCATGAAATGCCTTTAGCCATGAACGGGAGTTGACCTTGGTATGACTTCTGGCGGGAAATGATGATTGCCTAGGTACGGGTGACGTGCATAAATGGCGGCAGTGGGCTTTTGTGAAAAAGCGGGACATGTCCTCTGTAGCAGGTAAGCTCGACAAATTGGGAGAGAGGGCTCAACAAAATCAGAGGAGAAGGAGGGAGATCTTGACGAACGGAGAAAAGAGAACGTGGACAGGAGATCGACAACATCGAACTGAAGGCTGAGCTCGACGACTTTGGAGGAGTTTGTCAAACACAGAAATGAAGGCTGAGCTCGATGAAATGGCGGAAAGAACTGTTCGTCGAACGCAGAAAATGAGGTCGATGAACTATGAGGAGATGGATGGATGGGAGGTTGACGAACTCAGGACTAAAGGCGAGGTCGACGAATTTGAAGACATCGTCGAATGCAGAACTGAAGGATGAGCTCGACGAACTAGGGCTGAAGGCGAGGTCGACAAACTCTAGACTGAAGGAAAGGACAACGAATTTAAAGACGTTCGTCAAACGCAGAACTGAATGTTGAGCTTGATGAACTGGGCTAAAGGTGAGGATGACGAACTCTAGAATGAAGGCAAGGTCGACGAATTTGAATACATTCGTCGAACGCAGAACTGAAGGCTGAGCTCGACGAACTTGGGCTAAAGGCGAGGTCGATGAACTCTGGCAAGCTCGACGAACGTCGAACGCAGAAAGAAGGTGGAGCTTAACGAAATGGTTTAGCTCGATGAACTGGCTGAGCTCGACGAAATGAGCTCGATGAAATGTGCTCGACGAAATGAGCTCGAAGAAAAGCAGAGTTCGACGAATTTGCTGAAAACATAAACCTAAAATAATTACTTAAACATGGTTTCAACTTTTATAAACTTTACTAAAAAAAGATAACTCATCCAAGATTTAAACAGAGTTCTTTAAATAAGTTAAAGCAAGGCAATAAATGAAATAGTGCATTGAGTTGTTACTAGATTCTAAGAGGCATTTTATACCCAAATCAATCAAAGAACAAAAATCTAAATTCAAATCCAAGACTTAACTAATCTACTTTTCCTCTTCACTTAGCTAAAAGGAAAATTAGGAGCATGAATCAACATGACTTATTAGGATCGAAATGTTTGGTTTAGGCATATAATTAGGAGTGGAATTCAAAGATAAACATGGAGGCTCAAAAATCACACTAAACCAAAATAAAGAGTTTCAAAATTTTCAAAAAAACAACATATATTTTTTTTATTTTCTCTTTTTTCTTTTTCTTTTCAAAACAAAGGCCAAAAATAATTTCCCCTTTTATTTTGAAATTTGCCACAATATTAAACATTTCTTTTTAGCATACTTTTTCTTAAATTTCTCCAAAAATCACAAAACAATCCTATCATAATAAGAAGTTTTTTTAATGAAACTCAAAAGTTAGTCTGATACGATAGGTTGGAAAGTTTGGCTTTGGTGAAAAATGAAATGATAAGTGAAGCTATCAAATATAATAGGAAAAAGGCTCAAAAGCAGATAACTAGGGGAATAATTTTTGTGTTAGCGAGAAGGCTCAAACAAAAACAAAGATGACCTACATCATTTTCATTCTCCTAAAATTTGCCTAAAGCATTAGTTTTGAAAAATTTCAAAAAGTTGTTCCTAGATATTAAATAGAGACTAATGAACTTATTTTGAAAATAAGAATAATACGAGTCTATAATCATTCACATCTACTACACTAATCAAAATTGATATTACAAAAATTATCAAAAAACAAAAAGAAAAATAGTGGATGAAAGGTTTTTAAGATGTAAAGAAAATAAAGAATGAGAAACCATAATAGAAATGTGAGTTTTAGAAAAACGCTTCACATTAACATGCTACCGTGAATTAGGAACACAACATGGCCGACATTTTACTCTTGAAACATAATTAAAAAAAGAATTAGAAAGATTATAATTAGCTAAGTTGTTATAGAAAATTTTGAGAAAAATAAAACAAAAAGGAAGGGGGGACTATTGAAATACCAAAATTCATTTAAATTATTAAAGTAAAAACAAAAAACATAATAATTTTTTATTATTATTTTGAAATATTCTCTTTTTTTGGATTTTTAAAGATATTGTCTTTTTTGGATTTTTAAGATATTCTCTTTTTTTTTCTTTAAGAAGAAAAAGGAGAAAGCACTAAATTTTTTTTTGATTTTTTTTCATAGGAACAAAATAAATAAAAGAGAAGGAGGAAATCCTCCCCCAAGCTTAAAATGGATATTGTCCTCAATGGAGAAAAGAGTGGAAGGAGGGAGAAAAATTAAATAATAAATATAAGTACAAAATTGAAAACAGGTACTTCCCCCAATTTATGCGAGACGCAGAAGGTTTCGTGATGCCTCTACCCCATGTTTGCACTTTGGAACTTCATGAAATGTATTCTTTGGACTTTGTGATGGATTATGCAGCATTGGAGCAGGCAATCGCAGAGGTTTCTGCTTGTCGGAGGCATCCGGGTCAAAAAGTGTAAAATAAACAAAACAGAAAAAATAACTTGGGTTGCCTCCCAAGTGTGCACTTTGTTTAAAACGTCTTTTGAGCTCGATGCAACAAAATAATATTGTCCAAAAGATTATTGACCAAAATAATAATTAAAGTTTTTAATAAAAATAAATAGTATTAAGCTCGTTAAAGTTCATGCAGAAGAAACTTAACATTGTTCGGACTGACATCATCACCACAGAAATAAAGTTTAAGACGCTATCCATTCACTTTGAAATCACCCTTATCAGGGTGTGAAACAAAAACAATGTCATACAGAAAAACTTCTTTAACAGTAAACGGCCCAGACCAACGTTACTTTAACTTGCCTGGAAATATATGTAATCGTGAATTATATAAAAGAACTTGGTCGCCCGGCTTGAAGTTTTTTGGGTGTCTTAGGTGCTTGTCGTGAAAATGTTTCGTCCACTCTATAAATTTTTTTATTTTTGTATGTGTAAGAGTGTCACTCGTCGAGTTCATTAAGTTGAAATTTTCGCAAATCGCCGACAGAGTGGGGATCGAAATTCAAATACCCTAAGGCCCAAAAAGCACAGTGTTCTAATTCTACGGGTAAATGACACGATTTTCCATAGACCAACCGATACGGTGTATAACCGATGGCAGTTTTGTACGCTATTTGGTAGGCCCACAGAGCATCGTCTAATTTGGTTGACCAGTCTTTTCTAGATATGGAAACAGTCTTTTCTAAAATTATTTTAAGCTCTCTGTTCACTACTTCGACTTGTCTGTTACTTTGGCGATTGTAGGTAGTTGAAAGCTTATGCATAACATTGTATTTAATAATAATTTTTGAAAACTGCGCATTACGAAAATATGAACACCTATCGCTAATGATGGCTCGTGGTTTACCGAATCGAGAAAATATTTTTTTCAAAAACATAATTATGACTCAGGCGTCATTAGTAGGAGAAGAGCTTGGGCTTCAGCCCATCGTGAAACATAATCAATGACAACTTAAATGTATTTAGTCCCGAAGCTATATGGAAGAGGGCCAACAAAATCAATTCCCTAGAGGTAGAAAACTTCGCACTCAAGGAAATAATTTTGCGGCATTTAATTTTTATTTGAAATATTTCCTGACTGTTGGCAACTATCACACATACTCACAAAGGTTTGCGCGTCTTTAAACAGGCTAGGCCAGTAAAAACCCGCGCAAAGCACTTTGTGAGCGGTGCGAGCAACTTGATAGTGACCACCAGTCGGTCCTTCATGCAAATGTTTTAGAATATCTAATCCTTCTTCAAAAAAGACACATCATCTTATCAATTTGTCCTCACAGACCTAGAAAAGATGAGGGCCCTCCTAAAATTAGTTCTTCAACTCAGAAAAGAATTTATTCTTTTGCCGAGAGGAGATATCTTTCGGGAGAACACGAGCCATTAAATAATTAGTAATGTGTGCAAACCAAGGAGAAGGGGATGTGTTAATTAAAAGCAGCTTCTCATCAGGGAAGAAATCATTAAAAGATTTTTCATCTTATTTTTCTATATACGGATTATCTAATCATGAGAGATGGTCGGCGGCCAAATTCTCAGCTCCTCGCTTATCATGGATTTCTAAGTCAAACTCCTGGAGGAGAAATACCCAGCGAATCTGGCGCGGCCTGTCATCCATCTTAGCAAGAAGATACTTGAGGACCGAGTGGTCCGTAAAAATTATAATTTTGGAAGCGTAATATAAGGACAAAATTTATCAAAAGCGAAAACAACAGCTAGGAGCTCCTTCTCGGTTGTGGTATAATTACCTTGTGTCGATGCTAGTGTTTACTTTCATAATAGATGGGGTGGAAGTTTCTAGATATTCGTTGTCCTAGTACATCTCCTACCGCGAAACTACTCACATCGCACATAATTTCAAAGGGAAGGACCCACACCGGAACTATCATAATAGGGGTATTGATTAACATTTTCTATTAATTTAAAGGCAGATAGACAACGTTCATCAAAAATAAATGGGGCGTTGATAGGCCAAAACCCGAACAGGCAAGCATACCTGTCGAATTGTAGTACCAAGGTCGTATTTAAACTCGGGGTTGTCAATTACTCTTACTCACGCTTGAAGTATTATCCTACTAGAAAATAGTTGGATTTTTATAATTTTTAAAGTAAAGTAAAATGAAAGACAATTTGCGAGACGAAAAATTTATAATAAAAGCTAGCACCTGATCATTGATTCACCATGAAATGAAACGAGAAAATAAAAAAGGGCATAGTTTTAAATTTGCAAATCCAACTCGGCCGTGACGGATCCGAAAATGAGACAAAATCTCGCTAGAGCATTAGGCCTCCTAACTTATAGACTCTTTGATCGAAATCTCTTTACAAACCAAAGAAGCCTAAAGTTGCATTATCGAAGTGATCCGCACTATTGGATTTGACTCCAATCCGGAAGATTTACGTCGCCCTATCTCTAGGGTTGCATTTAACTCCTTCCTTCTTTGAGTGATCTTTCACATTCACGAGCCTCTCGGCTACTCGAATATGAGATCATGAGCCTACTACCGTATACCGGGAATACGGAGTCGACAAAATAATTATTCAAAGAAGGACCGAGTCGAATTTGGCAAAAATAAAACTACGAAATAAAAATGTTTCTCATTTCAAATCATGGATCCTCATGATCAAGTGCTAAGAGAAAATTAGCTACTCATGACGGAAAAGAAAATGACAATAAGTGAAAGAGAAGAATTCATATTACTTATAAAAAAGGGAAAAGGAGTACACAATAATGAAAAGATCAAAACTATATTACTAACAAAGAAAATGAGATTACAAGAAGTGAAATAACTAGAAAATTACAATAAAGCTCTCTTGAAGTGAAATTCTCCAAAGCTATCTCCAAAGCCCACTCTCTCTCCAACTCCCCAAAACTTTAGACTTGGGTTCCTTTTATAGGGGAGGAGGGAAGCATCTAGAAGAAGGGGAGATGAAGGGTGGCCGGCCATAGGGGGAGGGATTGTTCATGCATGATATTTTAATGAGGGGAGAGAGAGAGTGGAGGATTCATGCATGATATTTATGGAAAATAAAAAAAAAAGAAATAAAATAAATAAAGGGGGATGCATGGGATTAAATGAGTATGAGAGAGAGAGGGAAAAGGGGATGAATGTAGGGGGCCGGCCATACATGGAGGAATGCATGAATATAATATTAAATGGTAGAGAAATCAATGAGGAGGGAGAGAGAAAATTATGATGCATGCATGGATTGAAAGGTGGCAAAAAATAAAAATAATACATGAGATATAGGGGGCTTTTTGGGCTTGGAGGGGGCCGGCCACAAGGTTTGTGGGCTGCTTTGACTTGGAGAGGGATGTAGGGCTCGGGTAGGGAGGATAGGAGGGCTTGGGCTGCTCCAATCTTTGTGGGCTGCTCCATGAGTAATTGAGGGCTGCTTGGGCTTCATGTAGTGGGCTTGAAGTGGGCAAGAACTGCTCCAAAAGATGATTGGGCTGCACCAAAAACATGAGGGCTGCACCTACAAAATAACAAAGAAAACATAACATTTATTCTAATAATAACAACATAACTAATTATCAAATTGAAATATAATTCCTAACTAGATCATTAAATAAAAACATAACATTTAACAACCATAAATTTATAATATTGGTTATAATAATAATAACATCCAAACATAAATTTATCAAAACATATAACATAAATTTGAAATTTTCATAATAGGAACAAAACACCAAATAAAACATAGGTTTATAAAAATCAAACATAACATAAAATATCATCATCCAAGCATAAAATTGTAATGATATTATGGAAATAAGCTTCTAAATTACCTCAAAAAGAGATGACTAAAACTAGTCATCAGGCGTCTTTTTTCAAAAGATGACTAAGGGGTTTGGCAATTTTGGAGAAGTCTTTTATGAAGCTGCGGTAGAAAATAGCTTTGACATTTGTAGGCGGCAGCAGCTTCTAAATAACTTCTATCTTAGCTATGTCAACTTCAATTCCTCTCGCAGAAATCTTATGAACAAAAACTAACCCTTCCCTCAGCATAAAATGACATTTTTCCCAATTTAGGGCGAGGTTAGTTTCTTCGCATTTTTCTAAGACTTATTCGAGGTTTTCTAAACAACTATCAAAAGCATCGCCAAACACAGAGAAATCATCCATAAACACCTCCATAATGCTTTCTACATACTTGTCAAAGATAGCGAGCATACATCGTAGGAATATAGCTGGTGCATTGCATAATCCAAACGACATTCTTCGGTAAGCGAAGGTGCCGAAGGGATAAGTAAATATAGTTTTCTCTTGGTCCTCGGGAGAGATGGGGATTTGAAAGTACCCTGAGAGATAATCGAGAAAATAGTAAAAGCTATGGTCAGATAATCTCTTTAATATTTGATCGATGAACGATAAGGGGAAGTGGTCCTTGCGGGTGGCATAGTTTAACTTACAAGAGTCAATACACATTCGCCACACCGTCATCGTCCGTGTCGGGATTAAGTCATTATTCTCATTATTAACTACAGTTATCCTTCCCTTTTTGGGCACTACAAGGACAGGGCTGACCCACTTACTATCAGATATAAGATAGATAATTCCTGCGTCTAACAGTTTCATAACCTTGCCCTTTACAACTTATTTAATATTTGGATTTATACGGTGCTGAGGTTGGATTGAATTACACGAATTATCTTCTATTATGATTTTGTTGGTGCACAAAGATGGGCTTATGCCATTGATATCAGATATCTGCCAGGCAATAGCTTGGCGATGTTTTCGTAAAACTTGAAGGAGTTTGTCATTTTCTAATTCAGTAAGGTAGGCTGAAACTATCACTGGTAGCTTGGAGTCCTTTTCTAAGAAGGAATACCTAAGATGTTCGGGTAGTTCTTTTAGTTCTAAGGTAGGGGTTCTTCATATGACGTTTTGGAAATTCTTTCTTTTTAAAAAATAATGTCTTCGTAGACTTTTTCTTTATACGAAAAATTGAAAGGGTTGGAGCTAGTGGCCATGGAGGCTTCTTACAAAGATTCAATTGGAAGAGTAGAGGAATAACAAAAATCAGAATATTTATTTTCACTTTCAAAAAGGCAGTAGGAAGATTCATCGCTTAAGGTATCAAAGAAGAAAAAAGAGTCATTATTCTCTAGGGTGTTCTTCATTGAAGGGGTGATAGAGAAATTTACTTCATGATCACCTACTCGTAGGAAGAGCTTACCATTGCTTACGTCAATGATAGATCGAGAGGTGGCAAGGAAGGGTCGACCAAGGATCAATGGAACCTCGACGTCTTCTTCGATGCCCAATATGAAGAAATTCATCGGGAAGATGAATTTGTCGACTTTAACTAAGACATCCTCCACGATTCCTAATGGGTACTTAATGGATCTATTAGCGAGCTGGATACTCATTCGTGTGAGGTTGAGGCTACCAATTCTTAACTTCTTGAATAACGAGAGGGGCATCAGGTTGATACTCGCACCTAAGTTGGCTAATATGTGCTTGACAAAAAGATCACCAAAGACACACTGTATAGAAAACTAACTGAATATCTGATCTTCTTTGGTAAACCGTTTATCAAGACCGCAGAGCACTCGACATTTAGTGTGAAATGCGATAAGTTTTCAAACTTCTTCTTATTAGTCATGAGGTCCTTAAGATACTTAGCGTACTTTGGCATTTGGGAGATTGCTTCGTGGAAGGATAGATTTATATGGATTTGCTTAAATATTTCTAGGAAGTGGGAGTATTGATCATCCTGACGTTGCTTGTTATGTTCGAAATGGTATGGTGGAGTTGGATCATTTTTAAAGATGGGTGGTGGAATGAGATCTTTTTTCTACAATAGAGATAAGGGTGATAACTTCTTCTTCAGTAGAGGGTGAAATGATAAAAAATTTCTCGACGGAGGGTTGATTTTTTAAAATGGGGGTGGAGCTTGCCTCGAGCTCTTCGCTAACAACACCAAAAACTTGCTTCCCACTCCGAAGAGTTATAGCTTTCGCTTGCTCTCTCGGGTTGGGCTTGGTGTTGCCAAGAAGAGACCATGAGAGTCCCTCAGAAATAATTTTTGCGAGTTGTCCTACTTGATTTTCTAAACTTTTAATGGTCCTGGCTAGGGTTCTTATACTAGCGTCATTAACATTCATATAATTTGAAAAAAATTCCTCCAAACTTTGAGGTTTTTGAAAATTTTGAGGAGGTGGTGGTGTAGAGAAATCATTTTATCATGGCAGGCATATTGCTTTCGAGGGATTACTCCACGAAAAGTTTGGGTGGTTCCGTAAAGCGGGATTATAACTATTCAGAAAAGCGAAACCCGGAGAAGGAAAACTAGCCGCAGAGAAATTATGAATAGCGTTTCTAGGCATATTATTAACATAATCCAATTGTTCGAAAGTAGGAGTTTCAGATTCCCATACAAGAGGGGCGGAGGCATCGGTCATCTCCGTTATCTTTTTACTTAATACTTCCACTTACAGAACTAGCTGGGTGACGTTATCTACTTCAAAGATACCTGCAGGTTTGTTCGGGCGGGACCTAGGCACATTCCACTGATATGTGTTCATGGCCATGTCCTCTAAAAGTTCAAGATCTGCTTCCAGGATTTTGTGGTTTAACATGCCACCGGAAGCTGTGTCTATCATTTGCATTGTGCTTTGATTTAGCCCGTTATAAAATGTCTACACCTGCAACCATAACGGCAACGCATGATGGGGGCATCATCTTAAGAGTTCTTAAAATATTTCCCAGGTTTCATACAAGGATTCAGAGTCTATTGTCCAAAGGCAGAAATATCATTCCTAAGTTTTGCGGTTATAGCTGGCGGAAAATACTTCGGCAGAAATTTTTCAGTTAATTGATCCCAGGTGGTGATGGTGTTTTTTTATAGAGTGTTCAGCCATTGCTTAGCCTTGGTTCTTAGGGAGGACGGGAAGAGTCTTAGCTTAATATCATCATTTATAACACCATTGATTTTAACGGTGTCACAAATCTAAAAAAAGCTAGCTATATGCGCGTTCAGATCTTTATCTTGAAGTCCGTCATATTGCACATACTTCTTCACCATTTGAATTATGCTAGGCTTAAGTTCAAAATTATTATTAACTATACCATGGCGACCATGCAAAATAGGACATAGGCCTATGAAGGGCTTCCTCTACGACGGGCTCTTCCATTATTGTAGTAGAAATAGACCCGGAATCCTCAACTAGTATTTGGGGAGTAGGGCCTTGAAATCATGATCTTCTCCAAAGAGTACGCTCAATTTTGTTGTCCAAGTCCAAAATAACCGATAGATTTCCGCGGTTCATGCACTAGAAGAAGAAAAGATGAAGAAAGAGAAAAATAAACTAGAAAAAGAGTTACTATTTTTTTTTAAGTGATTTTTTTAATGTTTTAACTCTCGAACTTTCAAAGGGCTACACGATAAAGGGTTCACAAGGTACTACACAAGATAGTGGTATTTAAGTTACATTACCCTTTTCAATAGAGTTAGGTGGTGTAGAAAAATTGTGATGTGGGTTTCTATTAAGAGCATTTATATTTTATTAAATTTTTTTAATTTTAAGAAAGAGGTTGAGAAAGAGAAGTGATAAGAGTAATAGGTTTGTGTTTTCGAATAATCAACAAAAGTTGCTCCCCGGCAATGGCGTCGAAAACTTGGTGGATAGAATATTAGCAAAGAGAATAAAACCGAACTAGAAATTCAACTAGGCAAGTATACCTATCGAATTGTAGCTAGGGGACACAAGTGTTGTATTAAAATCCAGGAACCGTTGAGTAATCTTACTCACACGAAGACTATTATCTTATCGAAGAATTGTTTTAGGGTTTGTTAAAAAAACTAATTGCGATTAAGGAAGGAAATATTTGCGCTAAAAATAGAACAACTTGCATCTAAATAAAGAGCTACTAAAAATGATTACAACGAGGGGCTGAAATGATGATAATGAAAAGCACTCGATCGGGTAAGGGGTATCAACCAATAACAATAAGTGCCTTGTGAAAGGGAATGGTGGGCTTCAGTTACCATCATAGTTCCTAGTGCCCTTGAGAGCCCTTAACGGGGAATACCGGGGGCAGTCCTGAGCTAACGTAAACCGTAGGAATAATAAATTAAAAGAGCAACTAGAATAATAAGGGTTGCACTTTCACACACCCCGGTAGATAGGGAGGTAGAATAAGTTGGTTTGGTTGCCATTCAGACGATAGCTCTGAAGGTAGATGCACGGATGGGAAAGTCCGGGGAGCCGAGGTCTCGAGGGTTTGAGTACAGAATAAGGTGGTGGGTCTTCGGTATTTGATTGTCTTTCACACCGACATCGGTACATTGACTCGGTGGTGTGGGACACTTAGCCAAAGAAATTCTGGCAGATATAGCCAGCTCAAGTACGCGGATGCTCTAGGTCGTGTTCTTATAGGGGCGTACGGAAGGGCTAGGCCCGGTAGTGTGTATACTTGCCTAGGAGTGGGGGGCCCGACCCACTGTCTCCATTTGCCACTACGGAGGTTCTTGGGAGTGAAGCTAGCTGCCCGAACAGGGGGAACTAAAGGTCTGTATGCAAAGAGTAATGTGCGTGAGTTGTACTTGCATGAATCATGGCATAGTATACCACTATACTCATATTTACATACAACCGACACCCCAACGTATAATTCGGTATGGGACTTTTTATACGATGGGAGCCTTGTAGAAGACACCTTAACTTCTAAGTTTGTATGGGCATTCATATAAGTTAAGGTTACTTTTTTATTTACTTACTTACTTACTTACTTGTTCTATTTGTCTTCTTATATATTTGCTACTTACTACATGTCTACTTTATTACTTACTACCGTAGAATTGCTAGATGTACTTTATTTTAGATAGTTGTTTATACACAATGATAGCTGTTAGATTAGCTCCTTTGTCATCTGCTTGATTACTCTCCACCTTTGTAGTTTCCCTTTCCTCCTCTCCGCTCGGTGCTTAGGAGCCGTGGGGTAGGGGTAGGGGATGATAGGGTTTAGTCTTTATGACTAATGGTTTTCGAACCATAAAATTACAGGAGCTCCGGATGGGATCCAGGGACAAGCACCAGCGGAGTACGGTGCGCATGGAGGTGGGTGCGTCTAGCACCGGTGCACCTGTTACCAGCTCCGTGAGTGATTAGTATTTTATTGATTCCACGATAAGTGATTTGTAGTGAGGACTCTGATGTACCAGGCTCGAGCCTATTTATCTATATTTCATCTGAACTGATCCTTGCAGTACCTCTATTTTCTATTATTATCTATTGATGTACGGGTTGTGATTTTTTATTCATACATGTTTCTGTGGACCTTTTTACATTTTATGTATACTTACTTCTCTCTCTTTGTGATCGAAAAGGGCCTGCAAAATTGGCGTTTTGTAGTGGCGACCTTCCCGTGAGTCGGTGCCACCGCAAAGCGGCAAGTCTTGGCTAAGACCCCGGAGGTTGAAAAAGAAAAAAAAGGGCGGGGGGGGGGGGGGGGTCTTACACCACCCCTCACGGTTTTAATTTAATTCGGCGCATTCTTAACATCTTAATTTATCAAAATGTATCCTTTAAATTACTTGTTAGTTTGTATCGGAGAGTCTCCCATCGTTATGTGGATGATTTGGTTTTGGCTTGTCAAACCCCTAAACGGATGCCCTCGGGCACCTTAAAAATATTAACGAATCAGCAAGTCCATCCTTTGCGAATCTTAAGGGAGTTTGGAAACATGATATTTCTTTTAGAATTTTCCATTGATTGGGGCATAGCTTCTATTTTCATTGTTTTATATTTTACGCTTCATGCTTCTATGCCACTTGAAATATCTACCTTTCCGTATATATTTTCCACTTTGTTCTCTTTGGGTCTGGGTAGTGAGTTTGTGCTTGGATCGCTATCTTCATCGGTCTTCACTAGAGGTACGTTGGTTGTTGATGATGAATTTTGTTTTCCTTTTTTGCCTAATACGTTGTCAAGGTTCCCTAGGAACATATTTTTGCATGACAGGATACTCCAGGTTGTTGTGCCCTCCTCTCCTAGTGGTGCTGTGGGCACTTTGTGGTTCTAATGGATGATTCTTTCCCTCACCTGTACAATCGGATGTACTCATCGGTGATGAGTACTTTTGAGCGGGGGAGGATTGATGGAGACGACGACCCTCAACATGTTGATGATGATGACGGCGTGCTAACGGATGATATTTCTCCGCCTCCAGATAAAGACTTGCGGCGCCGTGACGACCATGTGGAGCGACGCCAAAATATCTGCTCGCGGCACAAACCAATATAGTAATAATAATTATTAATAAATTATTATTAATTATTAAGTCACTTTTTTTTGTTTTGTTATTATTTTATTTTGCAATGTTATTTAATTTCATGTATGATGGGTGCCTATAACCATCAATTGCTATCTTTATTTAATGTCTTTAATTATTGTTTTATTATGATATGATAGGTGCCATTAGCCATAATGAGTGGTTTACTATTGTATGGTGGAGACTGAGTTGTGTAGCCTATATATAGGCCTTTTCATGAAGGATTGAGTATAGAATGAAAAATTGAAAACCAAAATTAAAAATTTGAATTTCCCCGCTCCTCTCTCTTCCCCTCTTGGAAAATTCGTTTCCTCCTCCTCCTCTCCTCTCCTCCTCTCCAAAATTTCGGCCTCCCCCTTTCTTTCCCTCCTCTCCACCTCCTCCTCCTCCTTTCTAATATTCGACCAAAGCCTTCAATACCTCTCCCAAAACCGACCCCTTCATCAACCACACCAAGGCTGGCTATCCTCCTCAATACAAACACGACCACCACCCTCTCCCTTACCCAAAACCCGACCTCCATAAAGAGCTTCCAAATCAGCCCCTTTCCATAGTGAAATCGACCAAGGTCAAAGGTATTTTCCCCCTTTGTGGTTTTCCTCCATCCCGGCGTGAAGCAAAGGAAGCAGACAAATTTATCTCCATCCGGTGACACTCCGGCAAAGTCATGGAAGAATGATACTCTAAAGTGAACCAGAATCATCTATTCCGGTTGGGTAACGATATCTTCTACCTCTTGTGTGATTCTTATTCCTTTAGATTTTTTATTTGGTGGAATACCTTTGTGTTACCTTCGAATCATTTTTTCGTTCGTGGTTTATCTTTCCAATTACATGCGTTGTTCTTTCTAGTTGTTTAATTTTCCGAGAAGTTTGGCGAGCCTCAATTTCATTTTGTTGGGGGAGATCTACCATTTCCGAACCGAACCTTCCGGTAGATCTCTTTTAGTACAACCATCGCTCGGTCGGACCCAAGATTGGTCCTTTTAGCTTGAGAGAACATCGGCCTCTAGTCGTTTGTTCGATCTTTAATCAGCGTGGCTACCGTACGTTAGAGATAGTTGATAACGTTGTTCGTGAGTGTGCTGCGTTTAATTATTGTGTGAGCATCATAGTGGAAATAGAGAGGCGTACGTGTTACTCCCTTTGCCGTTATAGCGTCAAACTCCGTAGCCTACATCAGCCATTGACGTAAGAGTTGGAAGAGAAGAGAAAAGAAAAGCTTTGTCGATAGAAGGTGGAAAGTCAAGAATACTGAAAGCGTAGTTGACCAGATTTTGGTTTCACCTATTTATAGTATAAGTGTAAAGGTAGGTCATAAGACACGCCAGTGTCGACAAGTTTTCATACGTATCGACAGAAATGACCTAGGTCTCGACAATACATGTTTTAAGTCGACACGACTATGTGTCGACATACTAATGTTAGAGTCGACAACTCATCTTAAGTCGACACATTTATGTGTCGACAAACTTGTGTCTGTGTCAACACACTTGTGTTTGTGTCGACACTTACTACATAAGTTTCGACAGACTTGTGTCGACACTTGCTTTTGTGTGTCGACACATGAATCCTCTCGACATATGATCTCGACAAAGTTGTGTCGACATCAATTCTCCTGTCGACACAGATACTGTTTCTGTGTTGACACTTCCTTTTACATAGTCGACACAACATATTGAGTGTGTCGACACAGCTTTTTCTTGTCGACACAAACATTGTACTTAGACAAATTTCCAGAGAAATTTGATGCTTACATATTCACCTTAGGGATAATTATGCTAACCTATTCTAGGTTGAACATTCCTAATTTAATTTTAAAATAATTGAATTTAGTTTCATCCAGAGGTTTTGTAAAAATATCAGCTATTTGATTATCAGTTTTCACAAATTCTAGGCTAATATTTTTCTTCTCTACATGTTCTCTAATGAAATGAAACTTAATTTCTATATGCTTGGTCTTACTATGTGATACAGGATTCTTAGCAATAAAAATAACACTTGTAGAATCACAAAATAGAGGAATTCTACTTACTTAGATATCATAATCATCTAGTTGATGCTTTATCCAAATCAATTGTGCACAACAGCTACCTGCAGCTATATACTCTGATTCAATTGTTGATATAGCTACACTAGTTTGCTTCTTGCTGCTCCATGACACCAGCCTCCCACCAAGGAATTGACAAGTTCATGTGGTACTCTTCCTGTCTTTTTTGCATCCAGCAAAGTCTTCATTTGAGAAACCAGTTAGTAGGAAATCTCTATTCTTAGGATACTAAAGTCCTAGATTAGGTGTACCCTTAAGATATCTCAGAATTCTCTTAACTGCAGTATAATGAGATTCCTTAGGGCAAGCTTGATACCTAGCACAGACACATGTTGAATACATGATGTCAAGTCTACTAGTAGTCAAATAGAGTAGAGAGCCAATTATCCTTCTATACAAAGACTCATCAATAGGTTTTCCTGCCTCATCTTTGCCTATAGGCATACTTGTTCCCATAAGAGTTTTCATGGTAGAAGCTGAGTCCAAACTATAATTCTTAATTAACTCCTTGGTGAACTTAGACTGGGATTTGGACAAACCATTCTCAGTCTGTCTAACTTGAAGTCCCAAGAAGAACTTCAGCTCACCCATACAACTCATCTCAAACTTCCCTTGCAAAAGTTTGGCAAACTTCCTACAAAGGTTGTTTTCAATAGAACTAAAGATAATATCATCCACATATATCTGTACTAGAATTATCTTGCCTTTTGATTCTCTATAGAATAGAGTTTTGTCTATCTTTCCTCTAGAGAATTTATTCTCAATAAGGAAGGTAGACAAGGTTTCATACCAAGCCCTTGGAGCATGTTTCAAACTATATAGAGCTTTCCTAAGCCTATATACATAATAAGGAAAGTGAGAGTCTACAAAACTTGAGGGTTGTTCAACATAGACTTCTTCTTTTAAATCAGCATTCAGAAATGCTGATTTAACATCCATTTGGTATACCTTGAACCCTTGATAGGCAGCATAGGCCATGAATAGCCTTATCACCTCCAGCCTTGCCACTGGAGCAAAGGTTTGATCAAAATCAATACCTTTCTTATGCCTATTGCCTTTTGCTACCAGTCTAGCCTTATTCTTGACTATGGTGCAGTTCTCATCAAGCTTGTTCCTGTAGATACATTTAGTTCCTATTATGTTATGATCCGCACCAGTTCCCAGATTTACACCTTTTGAACTGACTGATATCTTCTTGTATTGCATCAATCCAGTTGGTGTCTTGCATTACTTCTTCAATCTTCCTAGGTTCTATTTGAGACAGGAAGCTAGAACATAGAACTGTGTTCATGCTCCTGCTCCTTATTAGAACACTTTGACTTGCATCACCAATGATTTGGTGAACTGGATGATCCTTCAGGTGTCTCCTTACTGGAGGAAATCTGTCAGCATTATGGCCTTCTTCAGTTTCCTCAACTTGATGCTCCACACTGTCTTCTTCATCCAGAGAGACTTTGTCTCCCCCTGGATAGTTGGCATCTTTATCTTCATCCAACCTAGCAGGAACATCTTCATTAATGGTCAGCTTGTCCAGTGATGTAGGGGTGTCGGGAGACCCGGGAATCAATGGATCCAAACAAAGAACCTCTCGATATCCTATTTTGACACATGCTCTCAAGACCACGTTCTCGCTCTCCACGGATAATATCAAGCAACGTCTACGTACGGTTAGCAACCCACTTAGAGAAAGGATAAGGGCTATAGGCCGGCGTCCGATCAAGCTAAAGGGACGAATGTTACGTCCGGACGAGCGAAATTGTACCAAAGGAGATCTTTCCAAAACAGCGATCCAAAAATGGAAGATCTCCCCCAACAAAGAGTGCGAGGTTCGCCAAGCCTTAACAAAAATTAAATCGATTAAGAAGAGCGATGCAAAATAATTTAGAGTGATAACGATGAAATCCAACGATTCAAAAATCACACCAACGTATTTTTGCCACAAGATTTATCAAGAGGGAAAGAAAACACTTGAGTAGAAATTCTCGTTACCCAAGTTGGAATAGGTGATTCCAACTATCTAACAAGATCTCCCCCTTCACGGTTCCTTTGGAGGCTTTGGAAGGAGATGAGGATCGTCCGCCATCGATGCGTCACGCCAAAGCCAAGATCTCTTCGGAGCGGATCCACCTTACCGGTCCCAAGATCGGGAAGACAAGAGAGGCCGAGTGCCTCTAGTTGCCGAGATTGAGGGAGGCCGGCCGAACTTGTTGGAGGATGAAGAAGAGGGGGCGGCCAAGAGAAGAAGGGGAATGGAGAAGTAAGGGGATCGGGTAGAAGGAGAGTGGGTCTAGCCGAGAGAGAGAGGGGAAGAAGGAGGATTGGAGTGGGCGGCTAGGAGGAGAGGGGGGCGGCCGAACTTAAGGAAGAAGGATGGAAGGGGTTGGCGGCTAATGAAGAGAGGGAGAGAGGGTAAGAGATCTTAGGGTTTCCAAATTCATTCTCTCTAAATCAACACTTCTCAAGCCTAAATATAGGCCCAAGACATAATCGGGCTATTTGCAGCCCAAGAGCAAAAATAAAATGTTTGCGAAAATAAGAAATAAAAACATGCTCCCAAACAATGAGCCAAATAGAATAAAGTCTACTAAAATATTTAAGTGAAAGTTTTGCGCCGCGGGCGGAGGTTGTAGCATCGCAAATCTCTTATTGGAGACGAAGGGGGATCTTCCGCAAGTTGAGGGCCGTCGTCTCCATCAATCCTCCCCCGGTTGAAAGGATTCATCACTGATGAGTTATCGCGAATGTACTGGCGTAGCAGAGTATCATCCAAGCGGGCCAACTCCGATTCAAGAAGCCAAGAGTCATCGGAGGCCGGTCGCTCGCGCCAACGGATCAGGTAGCGGCGCTCATCACCATCCGGAGAACAAAGTACATCATCCTGGAGAATCCGGTCGGGCAGAAAGTGTGTCCTGGAAAAACTTGGAAAAGCGTTAGGCAAAAGCGAGGAAAATCTGTATCATCAACCCGCCACTTACCTCCGTTGGAAACCAATGAAGAGGGGGATCCAGTAGAACACTCACCCCCCAACCCAATAGAATCTGTAGTGGAACTAAACGGAGAGAGAGATAATTCATGTGGCGGAGCAACATAAGGTATTAAGTCAGAAACGTTGAAAATAGGGGAGATACCCCAATCGGTCGGCAACTCTAAAAGAAAAGCATTTTCTCCTAATTTCTTTAATAGTCGAAAAGGCCCAGCTCGCCGGTTCGCTAACTTTTTTATGGTGCCGGTTGGCAACCTTTCATGGATGAGACATACCATGACTAGATCACCGACTTTTAAGACAGACACTCGCTTATGTACGTTAGCTGAAGCTTGATAAGATGTGTATTGAGTGACTAACGTTTCCTTGATGAGCTTATGTAAATCATGAATATGAGATGCAAAATCCTGCGTGAATTGACTTGATTTATACGACGGTGGTAAGGGAACTAAGTCGAGAGGCATGGGTGCTTTGTATCCATGCATGATCTCATTAGGAGACAACCCAGTAGACCTATTCTTGGAATTATTATAGGCTAGTTGGGCGGGAGGGAGGACTAGGTCCCAGGTACCTTTGTGGTCTCCCACAAGGCAATGCAACAAACTGCCCAAACTTCGATTCACAACTTCCGTTTGTCTGTCCGTCTGTGGATGGTAAGCTGAAGTGAATAGGAGTTTGGTGCCCATAATCCTCCAAAGGGTCTTCCAAAAATAGCTCATAAATTTCACATCCCGATCCGTGACGATGGATTTCGGGACGCCACGGTGGCCTACTACTTCCTTAAAATACAACTGTGCAACGTGTGATGCGTCGTTGGTTTTATTGCACGCGATGAAGTAGGCCATCTTGGAGAAACGATCTACCACAACTAAAATAGAATCGTGATGTCGAAAGGTGACTGGAAGGCCGAGAATGAAGTCCATACTAACGTCCGTCCAAGGGATAGAGGGAATCGGAAGAGGGGTGTAAATCCCCGCATTGGTCTTTTTCCCTTTAGCTAATTGGCACACTCGACAACTCCCTACAATTTTGTTAGCCATGGTCTTAAGGCCGGGCCAATAGAACTTATCTTCCGCTAACGTGATCGTCTTGTCTCGACCAAAATGTCCTCCTAGTCCTGCACTATGCAATTTCCACACAATAAAGTGACGTAGGGAGGAGCGGGGAATGCATAGTTTCGCGTGTTTGAACAAATAACCGTCACGAATATAAAACGAGGTAATGGTAGTCGGCTCGCTTTCTTGAGTGGAGAAATAGATGTCCTTGAAATCAGGACAGTTAACGTATTCATCCTTAATTCGGTCGAAGCCAATCACCTTAACTTCGAGTGTGGCGAGTAATAAAGAGACACGACTAAGGGCGTCGGCCACGCGGTTGAGGGTACCCTTAAGGTGTTTGATGATGAACGTGTACTCCTAGAGATAGGAGACCCATTTAACATGCCTAGGACTAACCTTGGATTGAGAATTAATAAACTGCAGCGCCTCATGGTCGGATAGGATGACAAACTCCTTCGGCAGCAGGTAATGCCGCCAATTCTGGAGGCACCTAATGATGGCGTAAAACTCCCGGTCGTAATTGGAATAATTAAATTTCGGTCCGGCTAACTTCTCATTAAAGTACCCTACGGGGTGACCTTCTTGACTCAACACCCCACCAATTCCTACTCCAGACGCGTAGCATGATAACTCGAAAACTCTGGAAAAGTCCGGCAGCCTCAAAAGGGGGGCCTCCGATATGCGCGTCTTGATCAATTGGAACGCCTTAGTGGCTGAATTTGACCATACAAATTCCCCTTTTTTTCATGCATTCAGTGATGGGGGCCATAATGCTACTAAAATCCTTAATGAATCGTCGATAGAAGGTGGCGAGTCCATGAAAACTCCGCACATCTCGGATGTTGGCGGGCTCGGGCCAATCTCTAATCGCTTGAACCTTCTTAGGATCTACGTGAATCCCCCTTGAACTAACGATATATCCGAGAAACTCAACCGAAGACACGTGGAAAGTACACTTCTTAATATTCACATATAACCTTTCCGATCTCAACGTGGTGAGGATAATTTTTAAATCCCTCTCATGATCAACCGTGGAGGTGCTAAAGACCAGAATATCGTCAAAGTATATCACGATAAACTTTCCCATGTAGGGTTGGAAGACGTGAGTCATCATCCTGGAAAATATGCTTGGGGCGTTGGAGAGCCCAAACGGCATAACTAACCATTCGTAGAGCCCTTCCTTAGATTTAAATGCGGTCTTCCATTCATCGCCTTCCCTAATACGGATTTGGTGGTAACCACTCCTAAGGTCCAATTTTGAAAAGATCGTGGCACCCGCCAACATATCCAACAAGTCATCTAGGCGAGAGATGGGGAATCGATACTTAATGGAGATCTTATTGATGGCTCGACTATCTACGCACATCCTCCACGAACCGTCCTTCTTGGGGGCAAGTAAGGCCGGGACGGCACAAGGGTTCATGCTGTGGCGGATGAACCCCTTCTGCAATAAATCGGAAATCTGATTTTGTAGTTCCAAATGCGCAGAAGGATTTAGGCGGTAGTGGGGGAGGTTGGGCAATGAGGATCCCGGGATAAAATCGATCGCGTGTTGGATGTCTCAAATGGGGGGTAACTCGGACGGCAGCTCGTCCGGGTATACGTCCGTAAACTCTTCTAGCAGCGCTCTCAACGCCGGCGGTAACTTTTCAAACGAGACCGCGCCCTCCTTGACCTGTAGGCATACTAACGTGTAGAGGACTCCATCAACAAAAGTGGTCCTCTTAAATTCTTTCTTACCGATAAGGCTCAAAGTTTTCTTCTCGACCGGGACGACCGTACCCTTGGCGGGAACCGAAGGATCCTTTGGCGGAGTGGGTGTCAAAATGATGGTTCGATTATTAAACTTAAACTCGTAGGTATTAGCTCGCCCAAAATGGGTGATGTCGTGATCATACAACCATGGGCGTCCCAACAAGACGTGACAAGCATCCATAGGAAGGATGTCGCACCAAATCTTTTCCGAATAAGATTTGATGGTTAGAGGAACCAAACAACGCTTCGATACGGGGAGGGAAGCTTTGTTTACCCAGGCCACCTTATAGGGGTGTGGATGTGGCTCGGTAGTTAGCGACATACGCTTCACCGCCGCTTCAGATATGACGTTCATACAGCTGCCACTATCGATAATCAATCTACACCACTTGTCACCGCCCTTGAAATTCAAGGTGAAGATGTTGGTTCTATTCCAATCGTCCAGAGCACGTGGGGTTGCCTTGATACATCTCATCACCATCATGTGGGCGTCGTCATCCATATCACTCGGCACTCCGTCCGACTCGCTCTCTTCTCCCGCTTCGTAAGTGAGGTCGTCCGACCCTCCCGTGGAATCTAATAGGGCTAGGGGCTTGGGTTTCGTAGGACAATCACTAGCATAGTGCCCTTGGATACCGCAAGAGAAACAGGTGACGTTTGTTCGGGTGACTCGACCTATTGGAACTCTATCACCGGAAGGGTTTCGACTATTCCTAGCCGTTACCACTATGGAGGTCGAGTCGGAGGACTGAAACCTTCCCTTATCTTTGGAGGTGGAAGCGGGTGGCGGTCCTAAGATGGACTTGCCCTTCGGAAACGAACGAGACTTCCCCTTAAGCACGTTGTGCTTCTCGATGTCTAAGGCCGCGTTAAAAGTGACGTTCAGGTCGGTGTGACCATAACGCAACAGCTTTCCTTGGATGTCCGGGTTTAACCCCTTGCGAAACCGGGAGAGGGTGACTTCGGGCATCTCCTTCACATCACACCGAACCATCATATCCTTCAGAAGGCTCATGTACTCGGAAACCGACCTAGTCCCTTGTTTGAGGGTAGCCAAGTCATCGAACATTTGTGTTCGATGGTACGTAGGGACGTACTACTCAGTCAGCGTGGCCTTCATATCGTCCCAACCTACGGGCATCGCGCCATTTTCAACTCTCAAACGACGTTCCTCATTCAACCAGAATATCTTAGCGCGCCCTAATAACTTCATCCGTGCTACCCGTACTCTATCCGCATCGTTCAACGCATACCACTCGAAGTAACACTCTATCTCCATGACCCAGTCCTGGAAGACTTGAGGGTCCCCCAGCCCATCGTAGGAGGGTGGTTTGACTCGAACGACTCTAGTGAGGTCGAACTCGCACGGTGTTCGTGGAGCGTGCACATTATGAGGATTGGGGTAAAAATTATGATTTGGATTGTGGTTTCCCCCCATCTGTGGATCAGCGGGTGTATTACGGGGTGCCCCTTGGTGCAAACCCATCTCATGAATCGCTTCCCTAATGGCCGTCATCTGCTCCGTGAAATCTTGACGGAGCGCTTCAATTTCTGTGAGGTCATGGGTATTATCCCGGTCATCCGCCATACCAGAAGTTGAAGGAGAATACTCCGTCCCCAATCTAGTGCGCATGCAAAATGGTAAACGCTGGCCTAAGATGGACTTTGATGAATTTTTAAACACTAAAGTACTAAATAATAATAAATTATGTTTTTGATTTTCTTACAGCCAAAGACATGTAGATGATAATTTTTTTTTTTTGAAGTCTAAAGAGCAAGCAAAAGTGCGGACGGAGGGAGTCAATTCAGAAATTGACTTGAACCTCCCTCTGATACCAAATTGATGTAGGGGTGTCGGGAGATGCCCGGGAATCAATGGATCCAAACAAAGAACCTCTCGATATCCTATTTTGACATACGCTCTCAAGACCACGTTCTCGCTCTCCACGGATAATATCAAGCAACGTCTACGTACGGTTAGCAACCCGCTTAGAGAAAGGACAAGGGCTATAGGCCGGCGTCCGATCTAGCTAAAGGGACGAATGTTACGTCCGGACGAGCGAAATTGTACCAAAGGAGATCTTTCCAAAACAGCGATCCAAAAATGGAAGATCTCCCCCAACAAAGAGTGCGAGGTTCGCCAAGCCTTAACAAAAATTAAATCGATTAAGAAGAGCGATGCAAAATAATTTAGAGTGACAACGATGAAATCCAACGATTCAAAAATCACACCAACGTATTTTCGCCACAAGATTTATCAAGAGGGAAAGAAAACACTTGAGTAGAAATTCTCGTTACCCAAGTTGGAATAGGTGATTCCAACTATCTAACAAGATCTCCCCCTTCACGGTTCCTTTGGAGGCGTTGTAAGGAGATGAGGATCGTCCGCCGTCGATGCGTCACGCCAAAGCCAAGATCTCTTCGGAGCGGATCCACCTTGCCGGTCCCGAGATCGGGAAGACAAGAGAGGCCGAGTGCCTCTAGTTGCCGAGATTGAGGGAGGCCGGCCGAACTTGTTGGAGGATGAAGAAGAGGGGGCGGCCAAGAGAAGAAGGGGAATGGAGAAGTAAGGGGATCAGGTAGAAGGAGAGTGGGTCTAGCCGAGAGAGAGAGGGGAAGAAGGAGGATTGGAGTGGGCGGCTAGGAGGAGAGGGGGGCGGCCGAACTTGATGAAGAAGGATGGAAGGGGTTGGCGGCTAATGAAGAGAGGGAGAGAGGGTAAGAGATCTTAGGGTTTCCAAATTCATTCTCTCTAAATCAACACTTCTCAAGCCTAAATATAGGCTCAAGACAAAATCGGGCTATTTGCAGCCCAAGAGCAAAAATAAAATGTTTGCGAAAATAAGAAATAAAAACATGCTCCCAAACAATGAGCCAAATAGAATAAAGTCTACTAAAATATTTAAGTGAAAGTTTTGCGCCGCGGGCAGAGGTTGTAGCGTCGCAAATCTCTTGTTGGAGACGAAGGGGGAACTTCCGCAAGTTGAGGGCCGTCGTCTCCATCATCCAGCCTATCTGTTAGTCCTGTACAGCTAACAAAAGAACTAGACAATTCATTGTTAATAAATTTTGACTCATCAAATACAACATGCACAGATTCTTCTACAACTTTGGTAGTCAAGTTGTAGATTTTGTATGCTCTACTTTGGTTGTTGTACCAAACACTTAGTTTGGTAGTGCTTATCATTGACTAGTACAAAACACTTAGTTTGGTAGTGCTTATCATTGACTAGTACAAAACACTTGCTACCAAAGATTCTGAAGTAAGATATGTTTACTTTTCTTCCTTTCAAAACCTAGTAGGGAGTCATCTTGTGTTTCTTGTTGATGGAGGATCTATTGAGCACATGACATGCAGTATTAACTGCCTCAGCCTAGAAGTATTCAGGGAGAGTAGTATCATTTAGTAGAGTTCTACTAGCCTCAATTAGAGTCATATTCTTCTTTCAGCAACACCATTTTGCTGAGGAGTTCTATGTGAAGAGAATTCATGATGAATCCCAAGTTCTTCACAGAATCTTATCATACATAAAGACTGAAATTCAGTTCCATGGTCATTTCTGATTTTGACCACTGAATTATTGTATTCATTCTGTATTTGTCTAACAAAAGTCTGAAAAATAGATTGGGTTTCAGATTTCTGCCTCAAGAAGAAAACCCATGTATATCTGGAATAGTCATCCATAACAACAAGTGTGTATACTTTCCTACCAAGACTATGAACTAGCATAGGACCAAACAAATCCATATGAATGAGATACAAACATCTCATTGAATCTTTGAAGATAAGTGCTTGGAAAGAGGACTTAGTCTGCTTGCCTTTTTGGCAAGATGAACACACACCCTCTTTGATGCACTTAATTTGAGGATCATTCCTCACTGATCCCATACTGAACAACAGTCCTATAGACTTATAGTTTAGATGAGCTAGTCTCTTGTGCCATTTAACACATAGAGAAGCTTTCTCTCCTGCAACCAGACAAATTGGTGAGTTGTTAAACTAGCAATCTAGGTTAAGGCAATACACATTTCCTTTCCTAGTGTAAGTCAAAATGATCTCTTGATCACTTGACCTTCTTATCTAGCACTCCCCTTTTAGAAAAGAAATGACATAACCTAGATCACTAAGTTTACTTATGCTAATTAGGTTATGTTTTAAACCCTTCACATAAGCCACTTTAGTGACAGTAATTAAATCACTAGTAATATTACCAAATCCTTTGATGATACCATTTTCTGATCCACCAAAGATAACTTTGGGTCCATTCTCTATGGGCATATAGTCCCTCAACATTCTCCTTGTTCCTGTCATATGTCTGGAATAGCCACTATCCAAGTACAATATAGGGGTATTATCACTTGGATTCACCTGCAACACATAAAGAATTACTTACCCTTAGTACCCAACTTGCTAGTGGGTCCTAGGTCCTTGTTAGTTTGAAATCCTGCAACTATTCTAACATGAAAACTACTCTTAGTTTTAACACTAGTATTAAACCAGCAATCCATGGTAAATTTCCCCACCTTGCCACAACACCAACACTTAAACCTATTATACCTTTTCTTAGGTAAAGACTTTTCTGCTTTGTTGCCAGCAGTCTTGTTGAGTGTTGGTGCTAGAGTATCACTCTTCAAGAAATCCTCTTGAATTTGATGGGCATGCCTATAGTGTGGTCTATAAGCATTTGCACCCTTGCCCATGTGATTTCCATGCTCACAGTGACCATGTGTAGTGTCATGATCATACCTGTTAGTAGGATTCACCACCTTCCTAAAGAAAATAGGGGGTTCAGCAACTAGAGGCTGAACTAGGCCCTTACCTTTTCTATGTGAATTGAAAGCCCTAGTTCTTCCCATAAAGCCTAGACCAGTCTTCTCTTTTTGTGAAATAAAATTGTCTATTAGGGGTAAGACAGATTTTGGCTTGGAGAATTTAGCCAATCGCTCTCTCTCTTGCTGAAGTTTTGCCTCCAGTTTCTTGATATGATTCTCTTTGAAAGAGATTGTGCCCATTTGAATAACTATAAAGTTCTTCAATTTGGCAACCTCATTCAGTTTTAGATCCAACATCTTAGCTGAATCTACTGCAGCCAGCTTAAGAGACTCAATCTCTTTGGCCTGCACTTTAACAAGAAACTTGCTCTTCTTCAGAGCTTGCAACAACCCACCATACTCATCATTGAGTTGGTGTACATCCCCTTCAGACTCAGATCCATCCACTTCTTTTGAAGCAGATGCTTCTGATTTTGATACTGTAAAGTAATCTGAAACTAAGGGAGAATAGTTTATCTTAATTAGTCCAGGCTAATCCTGGCACTGATCATCTTCAGATTAAGCCATCAACCCTCTACAACAATATTCTTCAACTCCATTTATGGAGTCCAGCATCTGTAAAAATTCTAGCTCCCTAGACTCCTATTCTGTTGAGAATAGCCAAATATATGCTTCTGCTTCTTCTTCTCCCAATTCTGAAGATGAAGAGTCTGTCAAACTCTTCTCTTTCTGAGCAACTAGAGACTTCTCCTTCTTACCTTTGACAAGCTACTTCTTCTTGTCCTTTGACTCCTTTCTTTTGTCAGGACAGTCAGCTATGACATGTTCAGTCTTGTTGCAGTAATAACACACAATCTTAGTATTAGATTATTTACCATATTTAGAGGCATACTTGTCATCCTTGGGTATTTTCTTCTTCCTGTAGTACTCATCCTTGGAATAGGATGAAGATGATGGCCTGGTTCTCCACTTCTTTTTCTTCATAAACCTTTGGAATTGCCTTATAAAGGCAGCAAAGTCCTCATAAGAAGTATGACTATCTGATGTGTTATTGTCAGAAATTCCTTCTTCTGCCTCAGGACACCTTCTGGGTGGAGAAGGAGATTTTCTCCTACCCTTTCTTGAGCCTTTAGGTTTAAAGGCCACTGACTTTTCCTTAAACTCAGATCTGCTGCCCTTCTCCTCTTCTTTTCTGGCAGTAAGCTGCATTTCATATGATAACAACTTTCCAAATAGTGTAGGTGGAGGTGTATCAGCCAGCCTGGACACTTCTCTGATGGCACATATCTTAGTGTCCCAATCCTTTGTTAGAGACCTAAGGAACTTATCATTCAGTTCATAAGTACTGAAGACCCTTCCATAGGTCATCAACTCATTCACTATTCTAAAGAACTTCTTATAGCATTCAGCTATGCTGTCAAATTTAGCTTGTCTAAAGCTCTCATACTCCGGGTTCAGCATAGACTTCCTGTCCTCTCTGACTTCTTATGTGCCCTCCATGTAGACAATCAATGTGTCCCACATTTCTTTGGAGGTTTTACAATGCACCAAATTCTGAAAAGTGACATCATCTATAACACTTATAATAATGTTCTGTGCTCTTTTATCTAGTGTTGCTAGGATGATTTCATCCTTGGTCATTTCAGAATTGCTTTTTGGAGTTTGAATGTTTGCATCAAGAACTAATACCTTCATTAGAATGAAGGGGCCTTCCTGTAATGTGATATAAATTCTTGGATCAGATTACTCCATAAACAACCTGACCCTTTCCTTCCAAATGCCAAAGGATTCTTTCCTACATATAGGTAATTTCATAGATCCAAATTCCTTTTGATTCTCATTTGAACCCATTCTTGATATCTGTTATTTGCCTTGGAAAATAACTCTGACTGTTAAGTCAATCTTTGTGTAACCTCCCTCTGATACCACTTGAAAGACTTTGTTTCAAGAGCCTAAACAACTAGAGGGGGGGGGGTGAATAGGTTCTAATCTTTTAAAGTCCTTTTTTAGGCAAACAGTTAGATAATTATTCAATACAAATTAATAAAATCACAGAACATAAACACATCACAGTAAACACCAGATCTATAGTGGTTCCCCAAGATATGGGTACATCAACTTTCCCCCCCCCCCCCTTCGCCTATCAAGTAGATAACTGGATTCAGCCTAACTTACTTCCACTGGCTCGAATCTACAGATCTTACAATCTCAGAACCAAAATGGTTCCTACAGCTCAGACTTAACAAGTCCTACCTCAAATTCTTACCCAGAATCCTACCTTAGGCCTCAGCCCTACCTCGGCCTTTATAACTAGGCTTACAACTCAGACTTTCTATAAGTCCTACACCTCAGTCCAACAGCCCTACCTCAGCCTTTATAATTTCAGGCTTACGACTCAGATCTGATAATAGATCTTATAAGAAATAGAATGTAATAAGAAACAAACAAATTCACCATCTAGATTCCTCTATTGGTGTAGCCTTCTTGATAAGTTCTTGAGTGAACTGATCCTTCTGATCCAGCCTAACTTAGCTTCTCAAAGCTTCTTGATAGAACAAAATAAGGTGGATCTCCTTGTTGTTGAAGTTTATCTTAAGTCAGCTTCTTCCTTAAATTAATATTAGAATCTGAATCTTTCTTGCAGAACAATTCTGAATCTGTTTCTCTTCACAAAATTCTCTTTTTCCTTTTTCTCCACCACTTCTGAAGTTTCTGATCTGTCTCTTATATAGAGTTTGTTTTATGGTTACCGGCTGATTCGGTTTCTAACAAAATACTAACAGATCTTCCAGAGGTGTCAAATTGGTTGGATATGACAGTTGTCAAGTCACCAGACATGTCAGTGGATTTTTCAGAGTCATTCCAACTCAGTACAAATCACTCAGCAGGCTGCTTCATATGTGTCGACACATATTGGCCAAGTGTCGACACAAGTCTTCATGGTGTCGACACAATACTCCAAGTGTCGACACAGACATACTTCTGCTTCTCGACACATCTTCTATTGAATGTGTCGACACAAGTCCTGTGTGTCGACACAAATGCTTCCGGTGTCGATACAGCTGTTGCTGGCAGATGGTGTTGATATGTGTCGACACAAGTCCTGTGTATCGACACAGCTGCTTTTGGTCTCGATATAGCTCTTGTCGACAGACAGCGTTGAATGAATGTCGACATTGTAGAAAGTATCCAGACTGCGTTGAGTGTGCGTCGACACAAGTCCTGTGTGTAGACATAATTACTTCTAGTGTCGACATAACTCCTGGCTCAGGTGTCGAAACAATTCTGAGTGTCGACACAGCTTCTTCAGAAATGCTGACTTAGCTTGAGTGTCGACACAACTTCTTCATAAGAGTCGACACAACTTGAGTTTGGATCTACACCTTCATAAGTGTCGACACAATTTCAGAATATCGACACAAGTTCTTCATAAGTGTCGACATTTCTTCTAGGTGTCGACACAGCTTCTTCACAAGTGTCGACACTTGTACTTAGAAAATTTTCATCAAATGCTTAAACCTGCACAATGTAACTCAAACATCTATTAAATACAAATTGATGCATATCATTGACTAAGATGAGGCTTCTCCAAATCTGGTACAAATTTTCCAATGTACCCAACAGGTGGCGAGTCGGCCTTGTACGAACCTTGCCCTTCTCCTCTAGTCATCGAGCCTACTAAAGATTTTCTGTGTTGACCACTCTCCATGCTCATCGCACACTTACTTCTCTCTTGCAAGCCAAACGATCGAGGAAAAAGAATAGGGGACAGACCCAAGGGCTCGGCATGGAGGTCCCACCACACATACAGAATATCTTAGAGCGCTTCCATCCCTTAGCCAAATTCTGAGCTAAGGATACCTCAAAAGGTTCGAGAAGACCAGGCTATAAGAAAAGCAAGCATTCTGAGGTACCCCCTTAGGTCTATTTATAGTTTTCTGAAAAATAGTCTGCAAACCGCCAACCTCCGTTATTCTAAATAGCTAATTGAAACAAAAAGTGGTCTACCTACAACATAACTCTGCTTTTCTAGAAAGCTATTTGTACCCCCAACAAAGGCATCCATGTAATTTTGCCTATGGACCCCACGGGGCGAGTGTGGAGGAACACAGGTCAACTCACAATTCTATTGGGCGGATATGGTCTGGACCGCGTAGCTCGCCTTATATCTCTAGGCGAGCGCGAGCCGGGATTCCATGGCTCGCTTGCCCTATTTGGAGGCGGGTCGGCAAAAAGGTCGCCTAGGCAGGAATGGACTGGATGGCTGGCTCGCACGGTTCGCTCGCCTAGCCTTGGCGAGAGCGAGTCGACCATCTGGGTTCACCCGCCTACTATACTGATGCGAGGCAGTCTCCCTTGCTCGCTCGCCTAGCCGGATGGGACCACTCGGCGAACACGGGGTTTTATATATCAATTAGGCAAGTGCACGTAATAATGCGTTGCTTTCCTCAGAAAGATCATCAAAGCTGTAACGATATCCCTTTTGATACATGGTAGAGCTAACACTGACCCTGTCCCTCTAAAATGCAGAGGTGGGGTTAGATATCAGCTGGGATCCATAATCTTGAAGTCCTCCGCATGAGAATCAACAAGCTCACACTATACGGTGCGAAATCTCCATGTATCACGTGGTTATCGTGGTGTTAGGGTAATGCCAACAATTTTGGTGGTGGTTTAAGCTGTACTTGGCCATGTCTCCTTATCTAGTGATCTTTAATCTCAATTTGTTGATAAAGAAAGAGAATGACTTGCAAAAGAAAAGTGTCAGTATGAAGCCTTTCCTGTGATATAATCATTGAAAATAAGTACAAATGAGGAGACATCATTTCAAGAAAAAATCGTTTTAAATCATCTCCACTCTAGGTGTGAGATATGTACTCTCCTTCATAGGTTTGCAGTCGATACGCTCCACTCTTTAGAACTTCTTTAACAATGAATGGTCCGGTCCAATTTGGATTCAACTTTCCTACTGAACCGGCTCGTGCGGCTGCATCAGCCTTTTTTACGACAAGGTCCCCCACCATAAAATGTTTGACCCCAATGTTTTTATCAAAAACTTTCCACTCTTCGGGTGACTTCCTCTTGTTTGATGGTGGCCTTATCTCGAATCTCCTCAATTTTATCCAAACTACACTTTATATTCTCATTATTGATCTCAATCCAATCCTCCCAACTTTGTCTGGCAAGTAAGACCCATGGGATTAGAACTTCAAATTCCACAGGTATGAGGGCCTCAGAGCCATGAGAGAGTTTGAAGGGAGTTTTCCCAATGGCAGATGATGGTGTCAATCTCAAGGTCCACAGAATTGAAGGGAGTTCATCTGCCCAACTTCCTTTCAGATTTTGCACCTTCTTTTTTAGTAGGTTAAACACCAACATATTTGCTGTTTCAACTTTACCATTGCTCCAAGGATGATGCACTGATGAGAATCGTAGTTCTATACCAACCTGCATGTAGAAGCTAATCAATTCCTTGTTGTTGAACTGTGACCCATTTTTTGAGATTATTTCCATTGGGACTCCATGCCTGCAAATTATTTCTCCCCAGACAAAGTTTTTCACTATTGAGTTATTGTTCTTGCCAATTCCTTTGCTTCGATCCACTTGATGAAATAGTCAATCATAACCAAAATAAAACGTCGCTTCCCTCTTTCCATAGGAAAGGGACCGAGGAGATCCATCCCCCAAATAGTAAAGGGACATGGTGTTGTGATTGACTTTAGTTGTTGGGATGGCTGGAGCTGAAGCAGAGCAAACTTTTGGCATTGAACACATTTCTTCGCATATGACTCAGTGCATCTCTTGATCGTAGGCCAAAAATATCTTTGCAGCAATATTCTCTTTTCCAAAGTCTTTTTTCCCGAATGACTGCCACATTCCCTAGAGTGAATTTCTTGGAGCACGACTGGAATTTCTTTTTCGAATATGCACCTTTCCATTGGCGAGAGAAAGGTTCTTTGGTAATGAATCCCAGAGATGAGATTTGCAGCTTTTTTCGTGAATCTTCTCTAATCCTGCACTGACTAATGGAATTTTCCTGTTAACAGATACAACATGAACGGGTATATCCAAGAGGGATGCTAATCAATATGCATTAATTCCCCTTCCTCTATTGCTAGATGAAAGAGCTCTAAGGGCGTCTTTCCCGAAGGAAGACCAAACTTCGATAATTGATCCGCTTCCACGTTCTGTATTCTTGAGATATGATCAATGGTGAAGCTTTTAAATCTCCCAACTCCTACTTTGACTTGTATTAAATACTTTTTCAAGATCGGTTCCCTGGTCTTAAAGTTACCAAGTACTTGTGAGGTCATCACCAAAGAATTTGTTTTAACATGCACATGTTCAATTCCCAATTCTTTGACAAATATCAAGCCGACCAAGAGTGCTTCATACTTTGCCTGGTTATTTGTTGTCAGAAAAGAGAATTTTACATCTGACTCCACCTTGATTCTCTTTGGATTGATGAGAACCACTCCTTCCCCAGAGGAGTTTCTACTTGAAGCCCCATCTATATAAATTGTCCAAGCTAAAGGAGATCGCTCTGCTTGATCAAAAATTGATTATGTTGTATCCACCTAAAAATCTACCAACACCTGCACCTTGATGGTTGTCTTGGGCACATAGGAGATCTCAAACTCGCTAAGCTCGATCACCCATTTGTCTATTCTTTAAGAATGTTTCGACTTTTCCAATACACTCTTCAAGGGATGATCAGTTACTACCTGAACTGAGTATGCCTGGAAATATGGCTGGAGTCTTCGAGCAAACATTACTAGTTCCATAGCCAGCTTCTCTAGAATCAGATACCATGTTTCAGCAATCTTGAGGATGCGGATTACATAAAACAATTGATACCGCCTTCTTCCTACTTCTCTGATGAGAAATGAATTGACTGTTTTTGGGCCAACTCCAAGGTAGATGTATAACATTTCTCCTGCTCGAGGGCTCTAGAGCAAAGGGGTTGATATGAGATGTTTCTTGAGCTATTCAAAATCATCAGCACATTCTTTAGTCCACTCAAACATTGAATCCCCTCGAAGAGTTTTAAAAAAGGTAGCACTTTTGTTCGCTATTCTGGAAATAAATCACCCTAGGCCTGCTATACTTCCTCCTAACTGCAGAACATCCTTAGGTGAACGAGGAGGTGCCACATTAAGAATCACCTTTAATTTATCTAGATTTGGAGCTAGTCCCTTGGGCGTAAGGAGATGACCGAGAAACTTCCCCTTACTTGCCCTGAAAACCATTTTTAACGTGTTCAATTTCATGTCATACCTCCAAATAGTAGCGAACGTCTCTGCGAGGTCTTGCATATGCAACACAAAGGTTTTACTTTTAATAAGGATATCATCCTCATAAACTTCAAGATTTCTCCCTTTTTGTTCCTTAAAAAATCGATCATACACTGATATGTGGCGTCTGTGTTCTTGAGCCCGAAAGGCATCACAAGATAATAATAGCAACCATCATTTGTGATGAAGGATGTATGAGAGATATCTGGCTTATGCATTCCAATCTGGCTTTAACCAGAAAACATATCTAAAAAAATCATATGTGGATACCCGACCGCGGAATCTACTAAAGCTTATATCTGAGGCAAGGGGTAATAATCTTTAGGGCATGCTTTATTTAACTTGGTGAAATCAATACACATACGTCACTTTCCCCCAGGTTTTTTAACCATTACAACGTTTGACACCTAGGCAAGATATTGAATTTCACGAATGAAATTTGCTTTGAGGAGCTTGGCGACCTCCTCTCAGATGGGATATGCTAATTTTGTTGTCACCTCCCTCTTCTTCTGCTGAACTGACTTGAATAGGGGGTGATGTTGAGATGATGGCAAACAACATCTGGATCGACTCTTGGCATGTCCTACGTTTACCAGGTGAAGACGTCCAGGTCTTTAGCAGGTAAGCGATCAACTCTTATTCCGCCTTTTCAGGTAGTTCTGAGTTGATGGAGAGATTCCTCTCCTCTCCTTCTATGATTTTAACTCCTTGAGTTACCTTGGCAGGTTCCAGATGAGTTCCTCATCGGGCTCCCTCCTCTGGGGCCTCAATTGCTTCTAGAAGGATCACACCTTAAGGAGAAGCAATGAAAACTACTGGAGGTGATACATGATTGGCCACATTGACTATCTTGACGTAACATTTCCGAGCCATCCTAAGATCGCTCTTGATCCAGTACTGCTTGCCCTCAACTGCGAACTTGATAGTAAGGCGGTTGGTTTAAACCACTTCCTGATACTCATTTAGGAGGGGTCTCCTGAAGATGTCATAGTTGCTGTTTGGCACGTCAACTACTACGAATTGAATAAGCTTTATAACCCATCTAATTATTATCGAGAGGGAAACACTCCCTTCCACCTCTTTCCTCTCTCCTGAGAAACCGTAGAGTGGCCCTTTGGTGAAAAGCAAGGGCTTTCCATTCTTCACAGCCTCATAGGTTTTCTTGAAAATAAGGTTCACCAAACTACCAGTATCGATCCTAATTATTCTTACAGTATAGTTCTCAATGTTTGTTTTAATCACGACAGCATCGTTGAAAGGATTGGTCATCTGCGGAAGGTCATCTCGGCCAAATGTGACGATTCTCGTTGGCGGAGCAGATCTAGAGTTTGCAGCTACGTCATTCCGATAGACTCTAGACATTGAAGATTTCCGGGTCGACTCTGCCCCCTCCCCTTCGTGGATACAGAAGAGTTCACCGAGAGTGCCCTCATCATCTACATCGGCGCACTCTCCAACACTGATTCTTCCAAGATAGCCAGCATCCTCAACTTTACACTCCCAAAAAACCTCTGCCACATCTTTGCCCTTCAAGGAGGACGGTTTTGCCGGAGCCTCCTTCTGGCCAAGACCCTTCATCTTCCTTGCTGCAAGAATTCATTCCATAAGTTGACTATGGGCCCTACAATTCTCAGTAAGATGACCATTCTCCCTATGAAATCACAATAAAAGTCCGAGCTTCAGGGTGTCCCCTCCACATTCTGGAATCCTTTCTTAAATTCCGTCTTCTTGTGTAGGATTTGGATGACCTCATCCACTATTATACCCATGGATAAAAGTTCATCTATGGGATTATTGCTTTGCTGATAACCAGAGAATGAATCATCCCTGGCCTGGAGAACCTGCAAGACCTGAGGAGCAGCTGGAGCGGGTGTGTGGCCATTAGTCATTTTTGATCGTGAAACTGTTGATGGCCTGAAAAGGTCGCTTATGTCAAAATTCCTTCCCCACCGAGATGGGAGCTTGTAATTAGGACGAGGGGGCTTGAATGAATGATGAGTTGTAGAGGAGTCTATCCCATCCTTTCCCTCTTCTGCCCTAGTTGTCAAAGAGGAAATGTAGGTGGGATTGGCGTTTTCACCTTCAATAAACCTGTTCACAATGGCAATCAGGTGCTAATATGTTGCAGGTTATTTAGTGGTTGCTTTGAATTTCATAGGTCCTTCCCTTAGGCCATTGATCAAAGTAACTTTATAGAAATCTGGGTCCACATTCTTGACTACCAAAATTTCTTTATGAAAACGATCAGCGAACCTTGTCGTTTATTTGATATCCCTTTGTTTAATTTTAAAAAGGTCTGCTGGCCCGCTCTTCCTCCTCTTAGAATTAGCAAATATCAACAAGAGCTCTCTACGAAGCCTTGCAAAACAAGATATGGACCGGGGGTGCGACTCGTGGAACCATTCCCTCGCCTGGCCATCGAAAGTGGTTACTAAGAGTTTGCATTTCATGGCATATTCAAGCACCTCAGATCCACAACATCTTCAAAGGCTTGCAAATGTGTAATAGGATCACACTTCCCAGTATAGGAGGGCAAGTGGGGTTCCCTAAAATTATTTGGAGCCGGCTCCCAACGGTTCATATCCATGTAGGGAGAGGGCTCTTCAAATTCAGCTAGAGGTAAAGTCGCGGCGGGCCGTGCGACCTAATAATCTTCAGCAAAATCAAGCCAGTGGTCTGGGCTCCCCCTGGCTAACTCGTGGAAGAATTCCATGAGAGAAGCAAATTACTCCTCTTGAGGTTGTAGGGGAGATATGGACTGCATGGTCGGATTGGCTGGCGAAGAAGGTGCCACTACTGGCGTCAGGAGAACTTGCTCACGACGAATTGGCATGTCTGTGGGAGCTGCTGCGGACTGAGGCGCTAACCACTAGGTGAGTGTGGTAAGGACCTGGCTGATTTTGTCAAAGCGTTGTCAGTCTCCCTACAAGAATGTTTGGCCTCCCTACGAGATCACTCGAGTATATCCCATAATGCATCTGACGAGCTTGAGCGGTCTGAGCAAGTTGGGCAATGAGATGATTAGTGGTATTACATTGCTATCTTAGGTCTCGACAACAACTTGAATATGAAGATCATGTGTTTAATGTTGTTGTGGGAAATGCACCTCTAGATTTAGTGATGAGAAAATGAGGGTGGAGGAAACTGCAAGTAGTTGTTTTCTTGCGGTTAATGGAAAGGAAACAATCAGATCCATAGATCGCGACAACACCAGACTTCGTCCGCCGTGGCAAATACCACTCTTACGGCGGGATTTCCTTTGATTAATCAAATGAGATTACAAGGAAAGGGCAAAAAGTGATTAACTATGTGAACAGTAGTTGTCAAACTATGGGAATTTTATCTGCAGCCTTTAATAATGTGGTTCCTTGTCACAAGTCAGCGTGCTTTGGGTATGCTACTCCCCCTATTTATAGGCTTTGGGACCTGCCTAAACAGGCAAGGTTAAAAATAGCCGCCAGCTCAGGGTATTGGAAAACTAGGCAAATGTGATGAGATACCAAATAAAAGAAAAGAGATCACGAGTCCGTCATGGAGGGGCGGACTGAGCCTCGCGATCTTGGGGGCTATGCCTTGACCTACTGCTGGATAGGCACTGACATGGGCGGACTGATACTCCTATCTGCCATTGTTGATGGTGACCTGCTCAGACCACAAGGCTGAGGAGATGGAGGCTGCCTTACTAAATTTGATGCCTTCGTAGCCTCAGGATGAATCCGCGGAGACGTGCCGATTGGGCTGAGGATGCCTTGCAGACTCTAGGGTTAGCATAATGAATTGATTAGATCCATCTTTAACCGTCTGATTCACTGAGATTGTCGCCAAGCTGGCTGATTATAGTTCTAGTAGATACAGAATAACCTTGAAGTGGCAAAGAGCTGATCAATATGATAAAGAAGCCGATTAGCATAAGCTGTAAATAGAGAACCGAAGGCCAAATAATTCATATGTTTAGCCGCTAGCCAGTGAAAAGAATTACAGGTTGAGTAGATGAAGACAAGAATTATATAAAACCGCAAAGCCTTTGGATAGTTATGAATTAACCAAATAGACTAGTCACTATCTGGCGGATAGACTTGTATAAGCTGAGTAGATTAGCCAAGTAATATTAAGTCGTAAATCCTACAGATAGTTTTGATTTAACCGAAAAATCAAGCTACTGGGACTAGCCGTTATCCGACGGATAGACTTAAGATAACTGGTCAACCTGAAAAGGTAGAAGGCAGTTCATAAGAGGTCTACACCTAGAGATGATCAATTAGGCTAGGTGCGCCAAAAAGTCTATAGCATTGCTCGCTCAGGAAAGATCATCATGGGTGTAGTCCTACTAAATACAGACAAACCGCGTCTCCCCGAAAGGGTAAAAAGAAAGAGAAAAGAGAGTCATACAGTAAAAATATGAGAAGAAAAGTGAATAAGAGTAAAATAACCGCAAATTTTATTGCTCCAAAAAAGAAAGTAATGCATAGGTGTGCCCCCTTATTTATAGAAAATGTGGGAGATGAGAGAATACAACACATAATGTGGGACTAAAAAAAGTTGAGCGGACTGAGCGGTTTGACATTCACAAACCGCTCACTATACAAGCCATAACATTACAACCTCTGGACACAAGAGAAAGTCTGCCAGACAAGCCGATAAGCCGCACCTATGGATAGCCAACAATCCGCAATGCGGCTAACCATTACACTAAAGCTATGGCAAGACATCTGACCACGTACCACGGGTTACCACCAGACCGTAGAGAGGATACTCCTTGGACCATAGCTTCATCACTTCATAAGACCGCTACGGCTTGTCACCTAACTGCTGAGGCGCACACTAGACAGAACACTGTGGATTCTACTAAAAACAACATCGTAACAGTCTGCTGAGGACACCCACTAGAATACCGGCAGGACAGGCTACTGCGGCTAGTTTGGCTAACCTCCCAAACTTATTTCCAACACACTGAATCATCCCAGCAGCCTGCTGAGGCTACCCGCTAGAATACTGGCTGGACAGGCCACTGCAGCTAGTTCGGCTACTTGCCTGAACTGAGTTCCAACACTCCCCCTCAAGTTGGAGCATATATGTCAACCATGCTCATCTTGCCACCAACTTCTATGAACGAAGTAATCGGTTTCGTGATGTAATCTGCTAGCTATTTATCAGAAGTAATGAAAGGAGTGCATATCTGATTCTTCAGAATCTCTTCTCTAATAAAGTGGCAATCAACCTCGATATGCTTTGTTTTCTCATGAAAGACTTGATTCTTCGAAATGTATATATCTGCTTTATTATTACAGAACATCGGTAGGGGGTGATCATAAAAATCTCCCAGATCCATTCAGAGAGTTTGAAGCCACTTCAGCTCACAAGCAGTCAAAGCCATGCTTCTATATTCAGCTTTCACACTCGATCGGGCAACTACAACCTGCTTCTTGCTCTTCCAACTGACTAGATTTCCTCCAACAAAAGTGCATAAACCTGATGTTGACTTTCTATCGCCCTTATCATTTGCGTAGCTCGCGTCAGAATAAGCCTCTACTTTTAAATGTCCCCTTTTTAGGAACAAGAGCCCTTTACCTCGTGAACCTTTCACGTATTCAAGAATCTTAAGAGTTGATTGCATATGACACTCCCTAGGAGCTTGCATAAACTAACTTACTTTTCCAACTGCATAGCAGATGTCTGGTCAAGTAACTGTCAGATAGATGAATTTACCAACAAGACGTATGTACCTCGTGACATCTTCAAGAAGAGGAGAAGACTCACTCCAGCATTTATCATCTCCAACAGCTATAGGAGACCGGGCAGGTTTAGTTCCAAGAAGACCTGTCTCTTATAAAAGATCCATAGCATACTTCCTCTGTGAAAGAACGATAGAACCAGGTTTCTGATATATCTCAATCCCCAGAAAGTACTTAGGAGACCCCATATCCTCCGTAATAAAATGACAGAGCAAATGCTTCTTCGTCATATCAACACCTTTCCTATCATCCCCTGTAAGAAGTATATCATCCATATACACCGCAATAATAACCAGCCGAGAGGGGGTTTTCCGAATAAATAAAGAGTGATATACAGTGCTCCGAACAAATCCCATAACAGAAATAACCTCATTAAACTTTTCAAACCAGGAACTCAGACTCTGTTTAATAGCATATATGGCTTTCTTCAACTTATACACCTGAGACTCCCCCTGAGCAACATACCCGAGAAGTTGTTCCATATAAACTGTCTCGTTCAAATCTCCATAAAGAAAGGAATTCTTGACATCTAACTGAGATATTTCTCAATCTCTATTCACAGCCATTGAAAAGAGAACGTGGATCGTAGTAATTTGGGAAACAAGAGAGAACGTATCAAAGAAATCCACGCCATAAGTCTGCGTAAATCCTTTGGCTACTAGACGGGCTTTGTAACAATCAACCGTACCATCAGGAAGGTACTTGATTACAAAGACCTAACCACAGCCAACCACATCAGCACCAGGAGGAGTTGCAACAATAGGCCAAGTGTCCTGTTAGGTAAGAGTTTTCATCCCCTCATCCATAGCTGCTTTCCAATGTGGAAAAATCAGAGCATCATGATAAGACGCAGGAAGAACATTTGCCGAGAGGGCAAAAGCAAAACTCTGCGCCCGAGGAGACAGTATGGTGTAAGATACTACACCAGCGAGAGGATGCTGAGTGCATGATCGAACACCCTTCCGGAGAGCAATTGGAAGATCAAGGTCAGCCTTGTCTACTTCCATAGATCCATCCGAAGGAGAGGTAGACAAACTAGGAACCATGGGCAGCGGCTCAACAGTGGAAGCAGGAGGAGAAGGAGATTAATCAAAAGAAGAAAAATAGTAGGCTCAAGACAAGGTGCATAAATAAGAGGAGAGGGAATTGAAACATCAGAAGAAGGAAGAATGGAAGAGGATGGAGAAAAGAATGGAACAGTCTCAAAGAAAGTGATATCGGCAGAAACATACTGACAGAGGAGAACAGGATCATAACACCGATATCCTTTTTGAGTCAGACAATAGCCTAAGAAAGATAAATTTAACCGAGCGAGGGGACAATTTATCACGAGTAGAAGAAGGAGAATGAAAAAAAGCTGTGCATCCAAAGACACGAGGAGGCAAAGGTAAAGGGTTCGCATCAGGATGCCGGATAGAAAAGGGAGTCTTCCCACCGACAATAGAGGAGGGAACACGATTAATAAGAAAGCAAAAAAGAAGACCCGCATGCCCCCAATAAGACTTGGGAACATGCATCTGAGTAAGAAGGCTCCGAGCCACATCAAGCAGATGACGATTCGTTTGTTCAGCAACACCATTTTGTTGCGACATATAAGGGAAAGTGGTTTGATGAACAATACCACGATCAAAACAAAATGACGTAAACTTATGACTATGGTACTCCTTAGCATTATCAGACTGAAGGATTTTAATAGAAGTATCAAACTGTGTATGAATCTAATTATAAAAAATAGTTAATATACAATAAAGTTTAGAACGTCCACGTAGCAAATATAGCCATGTACAACGGGAAAAATCATCAATAAATATCACAAAATAGAAGCTACCCATACCAATAGTTTGAGTAGGGGCAGGACCCCATATATATCAGAATGGACAATATCAAACGGACGAGAAGAACTGTGTGCTTTGATGGCAAGAAAAGTAGAACGATGATGCTTCCCAAACTGACAAGCTTCACATTGAAGAGAAGAATCACCCCGAGGTAAATCAGGCAGTAGCTGATAGAGGATCGAGGAGGTGGATGTCTAAGTCGAAGATGCCACTGAAGGAGAGAAGAGGAGGAAGAGAAAGTAGAAGAAGTATCAAGATAGAACAAGCCGTCGCTCTCAGTCCCATTAGTTATCATCTCCTTGGAATGAGGAACCTAAAAGGCACAAGTAGAAACAGTAAAAATTGTTTAACAGCCGAACTGCTTACAAAGAGTAGTAATAGAAAGAAGATTGCAGGGAAAGTTGGGAACATAGAGAGTGTCTCGAAGCTGAAGAGAAGAAGTAACATTCACAGTGCTAGACCCGTGAACCGGGGACGGTGAACAATCAACAATAAGAACAGGAGGGAAGTGGTTACTTGTTGTAAGAGAAGAAAAAAGATATGAATTCCCGGTCATATGAGTGGTAGCACAAGTTTCAATAAGCCAACTACCCGTGGTAGCTAACTGAGCAGCACTCGAAGTGGCAGGAGATGCAGTAGACTTCTTGGCAGAATCAGTAGAAGCAGGACGAAGATCAGGGTGTTTGACCAAACAACGATCAATTAGGTGGCCAGTCTTGCCATAATGAGAACAGAGATATTTTGAATAACAAAGACCTCTAGTGCGGCCACCTCGACCACCAGAATGATCATGACGGGCAGAATGAGCAACAAGATCAGGAGAGGGAGATGGGAGCAAAGGAGGCATAAATAGAGTAGTAACTGCAGAAATCCGAGTAGTAGTAGCATCAAGAGTCAGAGTATCTGATTCTCCGAGAATCTATTGGCGAATCAGGTCATAGGAGTCAGGAAGATGAAGTAAGTAGAAACCACTAGGAGCTCGTGAAAATGATTTTATTGCTCAACAAGATAGTAAAAAAGGGACGATGTTGAAGAAGTTCAGCCCTAAAACTCCGTACCTCATGATAAGCCGCATCAGTGGTCATAATAGGATGAGCAAAGTTGTCAGCATATAGAGTGTAAATACGCGAAGTCTAGGCCCCTTTAGAATATAAAGTAGCCAGATGGGTCCACGTGGCTTTGACTGTTTGATCATGTCGAATGACAGGAAGACATTCATCTGACAAACTTTATGGCAACGGCCACCACGACGGCCAAGTGGGTGATAATGACGACGTCCATGGCGGTGCTGCCGTGGCAGAAGATGACGACGATGCTCCACCAACAAGAGACGGCGCCGTCGCGAGCACGGCTACAATCTTCGCCCACACAACAAGAATAAGATTTAAATTTATTTTACAAGTTGGTCTTCCTTTATCTTATTATATTTGGTATTTGATACTATTTTATTTCTGTCATTTCATTTCTGCAAAATATTTATTTTGGGATGCTAATAACCACATGGTTGTTAGCCTTATATAAGGCCAAATTTTCATTTGTTATGGGATTATTATTGAAATCAAAAGAAATTGCTTGCCTAAACCTAATTCTCTCTTCCTCCTCCTCTTAGCCGCCCCCCCCCCAAGGATCCCTCTCAAGGAGTTCGGTTGCCCCTCTCCCTCTGTGCTTGGCCGCCCCTTTCCACTCCCTCTCCTCCTCTAACAACCCATCGTTCTCCCACCTCTCTTTCTCTTCTCCACCGACTTATTGTCAACCCATTAAAGATTTCGGCCACTTGGAAGAGAAGGATCTTGTGCAAGGAAGAACAAAGTTTTGGAGTAATCTTCCACGGCGAGAAGTGAAGGAGACGAGCAAGATCTTCATCCATGGTGCGTTTCTCGTGGATTTCAAAGGAAGAGCGGTCGTTATTTGTGGATCCAAACATCTCGAATCAACATGTCTGAGTGTGGTAATGAAATTCCTACACAAGAGATTTCTTTCTTTGATTAGTTCTTGTGGTGGACGAATTTTGCGTAATCTCTCGAATCGTTAATTTTTCGCGGTGTTACTAGTAATAGATTTTTGATTTTCCTTTTGTTTTCTGAAAGATCTATCAAGAGGATTGACTCTCCTCGCTTTTGTTTTGTTGGGATAGATCCTACCACTTTTGAATCGTGAGTTTTATTTGGTGGATCTATTTTGGTACAACTCCAAGCTCGATCGGAATCGATATTATTCCATTTAGCCGGAAAGGATTTTGTCCTATAGCCATTCTCCGTTCCATCTGCGGATCGGCTATCCGTATGTTAGCACGAACGATAAATAAAATTCATTGTGGTCACTGTGTTTTGTTTGTGTGCAGGTTAGGGAGCGTTAAACATTGTAATGGTCGTAGTCACACCCTCCGTGTAGTATCCTTAAAGCATAGCCTACATCAAATTTGGTATCATAGGGAGGTTGGTGTTGATTTCTCAATCGACACCGTCCTTACTCTTTCCTATCATAGGACGTCGACTCACACTTAGTCGTGCACGTTTTGTTAGACACAAAATCTGAAATTTTCGCCATCTGGTCTGCATATAACAAAAAAAAAATTATGCAAAAAAATTACAAAAAATTCTGAATTTTCTCCTTATTTTTCTAAGCACAAAAGTATAAAAAAATATTTTTATTCTCCAAGTCGTTAAGCGTATAAAAATTATGCTTTATAAAATTCTTGTCCAAACAGTCATTTTTTTAAGAGAGACACTCCGTATCAGTGTTGTTTCATGCGCACGAGGCTTGGCATGGAGTATCCTCCATCCACCTCACACATGGCCGACAACCATGATGATGAGAACGCTCCTGCAATAATTGTGGCGCTTAGGGAAGAGTTTAACACCAGGTTAGATGCACTCACTCAGTTAATCCAAGGGTTAGTTGTAAATCAGGCGGCGCCTCAAAATCCCGACTTTGTGATAAATCGACCGGGGCCACCACCCCAGCCCGCCAACCAATGAGAAGAGCGACAAAATCAACCTCGTGATCAGGACTATGAGTACGTACCTCGAGCCCCTTATGAGTTCGACTTCACTAGGGCCGTTAAAATTGAATCACCATCCTACGATGGCATGGGTGAACCCCAAGTATTTCTAAACTGGATCATGGATATAGAGTGCTATTTTGAGTGGCACAACCTGACGGACGTTGAGAAGGTGCGGGTAGTATGAGTGAAGCATCTGGGTAGAGCCAAAATGTTCTGGTTGAACGAAGAGAGGCGTCTAGGCACCCTGAATAGAGCACCCCCAATTGGGTGGGCTGCCATGAAAGCACTCCTTCAAGACCAATATGTCCCTACATATCACCGAACCCAAATATTCGACGAGATAGCCACCCTTCGTCAAGGGGGCCAATCCGTAGCAGAGTACATGGGATAACTCAAGGATATGATGACGCGTTGTGATATTCGAGAAATGCCCGAGGTCACACTATCTCGTTTTTATAAAGGACTCAATACGGACATCCAAGGCAAGCTTCTGTGTTATGGTCACACGGACCTTAACACAACATTCAATGCAGCATTTGATATAGAAAAGCACAATGCCAACAAGTCCACAGGATGAACATTTCAGAAAGGAAAGTCCATCTTAGGACCCCCCACCTTCGTCCTCCATGCGGGACAACGGAAAGTTTCGATCGACTGATTCGAATACCATCGTCATCACCGCTAGGAACAACAGAAATCCCACCGGCGAGAGAGTTCCAATAGGATAGATTAATAAGACTAACGCTACATGGTATGCTTGCGGAATTCAAGGGCACTACTCTAGTGAGTGCCCCACTAAGATTAAACCATTAGCACTGTTAGACTCCACGTCCGAGCCTGCCGAGATCGTCTATGAAGCTGACGGCGAATCGGATGCCGAGCCGAGTGATATTGACGACGATTCTTATATGATGGTTATGAGGTGTATCTTGGCCACACCGTGTGCACCGGATGAGTATAATCGAACGAACATATTTTCGTTGAATTTTAAATGTGGTGAAAAGTGGTGCAAATTAATAATAGATAATGGGAGTTGCATGAACGTCATTTCGGAGAATGCCATTGCCCGTATGCATTTAACCAATGAATTGAACCCCCAACCATATAAAATAGCATGGGTGAACAAAACGTCTATAACGGTTTCTAAGCGTTGTTTAGTGCCAAAGGATCCTCCGGGTGCCTCCAAAGACACAACTATGCCTGCGGAAAAGAAAATTATAAGTTTGATAAGTAAGAAGGAGTTGGAACGCAAGACCTTCTTGGACGGCATCCTATATGCTTTAGTATGTCTACAAGCTAAGGATGACTCGCCCACTATAGAGAATCTACGTTATCTCTGCACCCTATATTGGAAGAGTATAAAGACGTCTATCCGGAGGACTTGCCATCTAAGTTACCACCCATGAGAGATATTCAACATGAGATTGATTTTGTCCCGGGCTATTCATTGCCTAACCATCCACATTATCGGCTCAACCCCTCCGCACATGAGGAGCTACAAACTTTAATTTTGGATTTGCTAGCAAAGGGTTTTATCCGCCATAGTAAGTGTCCATGCGTCGTACCGGCCCTCTTGGTCCCAAGAAAGATAAGTCTTGGCAATTGTGTGTAGACTACCGGCCATAAAAAAAATTACGGTCAAATATAGGTTCCCCATTCCCCGTTGGACGACTTATTAGATATGTTATCGGAAGCCACCATATTTTCAAAATTGGATCTCAAAAGTTGTTATCATCAAATAAGGATACGGGAAGGAGATGAATTGAAAACGGCTTTTAAATCTAAGGATGGGCTCTATGAGTGGTTGGTGCTTGGAGAAGGGATCACCAACGGACCGAGTACTTTCTCACGATTTATGACCCAGGTTTTTAAACCATGCATGGGTAAGTTCGTAGTAGTATACTTCGATGATATCTTAGTATTCAGCCAATCACAAAAGGATCATGACACACATCTAAGGACAATCTTATCAACCTTGCGCCAAGAAAATCTATATATTAATCTTAAAAAGTGTGCCTTTGGTGTGACGTCCGTAGAGTTTCTAGGCTACATAGTGAGTTCCGAAGGCATTCATGTTGACCCAAAAATAGTCGAAGTGATTAAAGATTGGCCTAAACCAACAAATATTTGGGAAGTTAGAAGTTTTCACGGCTTGGCCACATTTTATCGAAGGTTCATTCAAAACTTTAGTAGTATCATGGCCCGATTACCGAATGCATGAAGAAAGGAGAATTTTCTTGGACTAAAGCGGCCACTCGCGCGTTTAAAACGATTAAGGACCGGATGTCCGAAGCCCCATTATTACGATTGCCGTATTTTAGTAAAGTGTTTGAATTATCATGCGACGCATCGGGAATAGGGATCGAAAGAGTTTTAAGTCAAGAGGGACATCCAATAGAATATTTTAGCGAAAAACTTGTCGGTCCAAAGTTAAATTATTCCAATTATGATCGTTAGTTCTATGCTGTGATACATTGTCTCCAACATTGGCAACACTATCTTATCTCAAAAGAATTTGTAATCTTATCCGATCATGAGGCTTTAAAATTTGTAAACTCCCAAAGTAAAATCAGCCCTCGGCACGCCAAATGGGTCTCATACCTTCAGGAGTATACATTCATTATCAAGCACCTCAAGGGTACATTAAATCGTGTGGCGGACGCCCTTAGTCTAGTCACCCTATTACTATCTACCATGGAGGTATCGGTCATAGGATTTGAAAGAATCAAAGATGAGTATGTACAGTGCCCGAATTTTAAGGATATATATTTCGCCACTCAGGACAATTCTCCTTCCACTATTTTGGCATACTACATCCGTGACGGGTACCTATTTAAGCATACGCAACTATGTATTCCCCGCTCTTCGTTACGCCATTTTATTATATGGGAGTTACATAGTCAAGCATTAGGTGGACACTTCGGTCGCGATCAAACGATCACACTTGTATAGGATAAATTCTTTTAGTCGGGCCTCAAACCAATGGTGAATAAAATCGTACGGAGCTGCCGCGTATGTCAATTAGCAAAGGGTAACAAGACAAATGTTGGTCTTTACACACCCCTTCCGATTCCATCTGCCCCATGGGTGGATGTTTGCATGGACTTCATATTGTGCCTTCCACTGTCATTTAGGCGTCACGATTCCATCTTGGTCGTAGTGGACCGATTCTCAAAAATGGCTTATTTTATCGCTTGTCATAGAACCAACGATGCTTCACATGTCGCTAAGTTGTACTTTAAAGAGGTCGTGGAACATCGGGGTGTCCCAAAAACCATCATGATCGATAGGGATGTTAAGTTAACTAGCTATTTTTGGAAAACACTTTGGAAGCTATTGGGCACTAGACTTATGTTTTCGTCGGCCTATCATCCCCAAACGGATGGGCAAACGGAAGTTGTTAACCGGAGTTTGGGTGGGTTACTACGTTGCTTAGTGGGTGATCATAAGGGTACATGGGACCTTATTCTTCCTCACGCTCAATTAGCCTACAATAATTCTAAGAATAGGTCCACCGGGTTATCGCCAAATGAGATAGTGCATGGATATAAGGCGCCCATGCCTCTTAACTTGATTCCGCTACCACCATAATTTAAATCAAGTAAATTTGCACAGGACTTCGCCTCACACGTTCACACTCTCCATGAGCACATTGGCAAGACGTTAGCTAAATAATATGCTATTTATCAATCAAATGCTAACGTACATAAGAGAGCAGTCCCCTTAAATATTGGTTATTTGGTTATGGTACGTCATATCCCTGAACGGATACCTTCGGGCACCATAAAAAAATTAGCGAATAAGAGAGCCGGTCATTTTCGGGTTTTGAAGAAGCTAGGTGAAAATGCATATTTATTAAAGTTACCCGCTAATTGGGGAATCTCCAAAGTTTTTAACATTTCGGATTTCACGCTTTATGTCGCTCCACCACCTGAACTGTCAATCTCTCCATTTCATATTTCCACTATAACGTCTAAAGGGGTGGGGGTGAGAATATTTCTGGACCGCTCTCCCTTTCAGATTCTTCGGGAGGTACGTTGCCTATTGATGATGCAACTTGTTTTTCTTCTTGCCTAACGTTTTTCCAAGGTTCCCCCGGACCGATTTCTTGCCTGACAAGATTTTGTAGGATGCGGTGTTTTCTACTCCCGACGACGACATTCACAGGTTTTTGGTTAGATGGCGTGGTCGTCCAGTTTCGGACGACTCTTGGATTTCTTCGGCAGAACTGGCTCTTCTCGATGCAGATCTCCTCCACCATTACTGTCAAGCCCACTCATCGATGATGAGTCCTTTTGGAGCGGAGGATTCATTTCGACGGCCACAACGACGGCCAACTGGGTGATGAAGACGATGTCCATGGCGGTGTTTCCATGGCAGAAGATGACGGCGATGCTCCACCAACAAGAGACTTGTGGCGCCGTAGCGGGTATGGCTACAATCTTCGCCCACGCAACAAGAATAAGATTTAAATTTATTTTACTAGTTGGTCTGCCTTTATCTTATTATATGTGGTATTTGACACTATTTTATTTCTGTCATTTCATTTCTGTAAACTATTTATTTTGGGATGCTAATAGCCACATGGTTGTAAGCCTTATATAAGGCCAAATTTTCATTTATTATGGGATTATTATTGAAATCAAAAGAAATTGCTTGCCTAAACCTAATTATCTCTTCCTCCTCCTCCTCTTAGCCGCCGCCCCCCCCCCAAGGATCCCTCTCAAGGAGTTTGGCCGCCCCCTCCCTTTGTGCTTGGCCGCCCCCTTCCACTCCTCTCTCCTCCTCTAAAAACCCATCGTTCTCCCACCTCTCTTTCTCTTCTCCACCGACTTATTGTCAACCCATTAAAGATTTTGGCCACTTGGAAGAGAAGGATCTTGTGCAAGGAAGAACAAATTTTTTGGGTAATCTTCCACGGCGAGAAGTGAAGGAGACGAGCAAGATCTTCATCCGTGGTGCGTTTCCCGTGGATTACAAAGGAAGAGCGTTCGTTCTTTGTGGATCCAAACATCTCGGATCTACGTGTCCGAGTGGGGTAACGAAATTCCTACACAAGAGATTTCCTTCTTTGATTAGTTCTTGTGGTGGACGAATTTTGCGTAATCTCTCGAATCGTTAATATTTTGCGGTGTTACTAGTAATAGATTTGTGATTTTCGTTTGGTTTTCCGAAAGATCTATCGAGAGGATTTGCGCTCCTCGCTTTTGTTTTGTTGGGATAGATCCTACCACTTTCGAATTGTGAGTTTTTTTTGGTGGATCTATTTCGGTAAAACTCCAAGCTCGATCGGAATCGATATTATTTAGCCGGAAAGGATTTTTGCCTATAGCCATTCTCCGTTCCATCTGCGGATCGGCTATCCGTATGTTAGCGTGAACGATAAATAAAATTCATTGTGGTCGCTGCGTTCATTTGTGTGCGGGTTAGGGAGCGTTAAACATTGTAAAGGTCGTAGTCATGCCCTCCGTGTAGGATCCTTAAAGCATAGCCTACATCAAAACTGGTGGCCAACCAAGTACGGACCAAGGCATCAGAAGCATTCAAATCATCATAAGCAGTAGATCCAACAGGAGGAGGGACATCAGTCATGTGATAGCTCTGATGTTGAGAAAGTAAAAAAGAAGACAAAAGACACACTCCAGTCAGGATAATTTGGCCGTAAGCTTAGACAGAGTACCCAAATTACCCGAAGAAGAAATGGAGGGATAAGAATGAGAGAAAGGAGCAGGGAAAGTCGTAGAAGATGATGGAGTATCCATGAAGAAAGCAAGCAAGCCGCAAGGATAAGGCAAAAACCGCAAGGACAGGAAACCAGATAATGATCCGCATGAACAGAAAGAACAAACCGCCCGGTCTCAGTGACCACACACCAACAATAGGGGAAATGTTGCGACCCAAGGGAAGAGAAGCCTCACAAAAGGAAGAAGAGCACGAGACCGCGTGAATTAGGGGAAACCGCGCGATAAGAAAGAAAGAACGGGAATGAAGAAGCAAGGCAAAACCGGAAGAAGGGAGGGACAGACAAAGAACAACCCGCACGGGTTCAAAAAACAAACCCCAACAAGAGCGAAACAATTTTGGAGCAAAAGTACCGGTTTTCCCTCTGATACCAAGTAAAAATATGAGAAGAAAAGTGAACAAGTGGTAAATAACCGCAAATTTTATTGTTCCAAAAAAGTAAGTAATACATAGGTGTGCCCCCTTATTTATAGAAAACTGGGGAGATGATAGAATACAACACATGATGTGGGACTAAATACAAGTCGAGCGGACTGGGCGGTTTGACATACACAAACCGCTCACTATACAAGCCATAACATTACAATTTCCGAACACAAGAGAAAGGCCTCCAGACAATCCACTAAGCAGCACCTACGGATAGACAACAATCCACAATGCGACTAACCATTACACTAAAGCTGTGGCAAGACATCTGACTGCGTACCACGGGTTGCCACCAGACTGCAGAGAGGATAAGCCGTAGAACAGAGCTTTACGACTTCACAAGACCGTTGCGGCTTGTCACCTAACCGCTGATGCGCATACGAGATAGAACACTGCAGCTTCTACTAAAAACAGCATCCAAACAGTCCGCTGAGGACATCCACTAAAAGACCGACAGGATAGGCCGCTGCGGCTAGTTTAGCTAACCGCCCAAACTTATTTCCTACATACTAAATCATCACAGCAGCCAGCTGAGGCTACCTGCTAGAAGACTGACTGGACAGACCGCTGTGGCTAGTTCAGCTAACCGCCCAAACTGAGTTCCAACACATACAACCTAAGATGATCCATGAGGCCAGGTGCGTCGCAGGGGCTTGTATTACTCGCTCAAGAAAGATCATCTAGTCGTACCTCCCTTTAAGAAATTTTATCTAGTGGACAACCTTAGAGGGGGTGTTGAATAAGGTTTTTGACATTTCTTGGAGATTCAAATTATTTGATAAGGAAAAACTAGTTCTGGAAGCTATTGTGGGGCGTTAGGTAGCTAATGCGCGGCGGTAGGTCACAGACCTTATTTTTCTGGCAAATTCCTCCTTGGAGATCTATGCACCATTTAGAGAATCATAGGATAATAATCACAATGTTATAAGAAGGAGATGAAATAGAAAATGAATTTCATTACAAACTAAATAAATAATTGTTTTTAACGAGTATAAAAACTTGATCATCGTGACGCCGAAGATTGGAAGTGGTGAATGAAGAAAGACTTTTGGTTTTCTATAACAACCTGCTCCCCGGATCGGTTGGCTCTCTCCCTTTCCCCCAAGAAAGGTCTTTGGGCCGGCTCTTCACCTTCATACAAGGAAGTCTTTGAGCCGCTTTCCAGATCTAGACTCTAGACGTCTAGACGTTTTCTCACGAAATCTCTCACGAATCCTCCGACCGGATTCCGACCTTAAACGCGATTTTCTACCACCACAGAATACAGAGAAAAGAAAAGTACAACAAGGTTATAAAAAGATTAATATTTGAATCTCCCTCAAGACAATTTCTCCGGTTAGAAATCTGTGACCGATACTTGAAATCTTCGTGTGCTTGCAACTGATCAATTCTTCATAGTCATTGTTGTCCTTGGCTCATCGTAGTTCTTTGTGCGCGAATGGGAGGGAGATAGTTTTATTTTCATTCGATTAAGACGGTGGAATGGAGCACAGAGGCGGCTACTGAACCCTAGGAATCACCGATATGAGACTCTATTCATCTGGTAAGGAATATAAAAAATGAGACGCCTTTTATACATCTTTCTAAAAACAGGCTACCGCCGACGGTAATACTAGCGCCCGGTGGTAGGTTCACGCGCTAGATGCTTACAGCTATCCTGCAAATTTGGAAAAATATTCAAAACAAATATCCCTCATTCCTTGAATCTTGAATTGAACATTTTCCTTTTTTCCATACTAGCACGGCGCGGTAGTAAGGTATCGCCTGGAGGTAGTCCAGGTAATGTCTGGCTGTAGTACAGGTATCGCCTGGCGGTAGTGCAGGCGTCTCGACGAATCCATCACGATAATCATTGAGTGGGCTAGTGCGGCGCGGTAACAAGATAATGCCTGCGCAGTTGCATCCTGAGCGCCTGACTGAATTAAATCCTCATGATAACACAAGCGGTAGGACTAGCATGGTGTGGTAGTAACCCGAGTGCCAACTCAATAAATTCAGGCTACCGCCTGACGGTAACTACTACCACTTGGCGGTAGGTGCTAGAGGAGAGACTGCTTGCTTCGCTTGGACCTGTAAACCTGCACACTCTACCAAATAGGAGATGTGATCAAATATAACATGGGAATTAATATTATCAAACTGAGGATATGTGAACCGTTGTATCAAACAAACTCCCCCTTTTGATAATATCGACTCCGTTCATGATATATAACAAAAAGGTGCATGATACAATGTATATATAAAAGATAATCTTTAAAGCTCAGGTTTTAGGTTACATAGAACTCCCTTACACACGCGCTCTACCTATACACATATTCTACATGCTCCCCCTATCTATATGCACACAGCAAAATGAGCTCCCCTACATATAATCTACCCTTATCCATGACTCATGAACCATTTATTTTCCCCCTTTGATATTATCGAAAGTGGGTGGGCTAGACAAAAAGTAAACATGCACTTGCACGGGATAAACAGGATGCAGTATATAATGAGCTTGATAAAGAAAGCAAACAGTGCACGTTAGAGAAAGTGAAATGGGAGTAGAAAAAAAAAGGGTGACCAAATAGAAATCAGAAAGTACAAAATATCGAGGTCAAACTAATGAGAGTTATAGAATTAATAAGTTTTCGAAATACTTCAAATAAGTTTTCAGTGTTAAAAAAGGATTGGACAGTGCAGGTTAAACTACGCACACAATAATTTAGAGTCCAATGCTAACAGAGTTATAAAATTAATAATAGGAACATTGTACATGCCAAGAATAGAAATCATGTATTAGTACTTATGCGCTATAGACTTATAATGCATGTCAGTCTAATTATTAAGTATTGAAGCATTAGATAGAGCAATGACATGTGTAGGTGTGGCATCAGAAGACAAACATCAAGTAGAGTTAATATTCGTTACATATTTTATCTCAATAATTTACAATGCTATCACGAGAGGAATAAAGTGAACAATCACGTCACGTTTATATCTACGTTATACCGATACTATAACTAGGGGCACTAAGCTTAAGGTTCTAGTCTGTGCACAAGATTGAAATGATTCTTTGGACCAAGGTGCTCATTCTCACAATGCTCAGAAAGACTTATCAGGGGGAGTGATTAGTGTTTTAGGGGTTTCCTTGACACAAGGCTTGATATCATGTAGTTGTTTTCATTGATATGTGTTATGCTATCAATGTTATAGTTTGGATTGCAAGTACCCCAAATCAATCGAAATCTACCCGCATAGATAGATACACTTTAACTTGTATACACAAGACTTGACCAATAGATATTTGGCCAAAAGTTCTACTCTTTATAAAAATGCATATGTATCGTGACATTGATTATTCAAGTTATTTCTAACATGGTAGACACAATATCACGAGTTATAGCCTGTAAGCATATAATTTATACAAGAGTTCTCCGTCTAGGGATGTGTGAAGAGTGTAAAGTCATTCCGCTACCTAAATCCTCACACATACCTAGAGGCATATTCAACGAACACTAACATGTCTAGTCACGCTCAGTAGCTAAGCACCTATAGATTCGACACATCATGACATTGGTAGACAATGTTCACAGGGATTAACATGTCTAACTCAAACATTGCACATAGTTGTTATGCTTTATGTTCTAGCCATGTGTGTCCTAAGAGTTATCAATCCATAGTTTTTTTTTAGATTTTTTGGTTATATATATTTTGTTGGTACCCTAGTTTGATTTGAGTTTAGTCCTCTCCTTTGTGCCCCTTGACCCAAGAAATATCTATGGTCAATGGTTAGAAGTCTAGCTGTAGAGTCCTCGCTTTTCCAAATTGAGAATTTGGTTAAGTAGGTTTTTTTCATTCGACTATAGTCGAACGCCGTTCGACTATCGTCTATCGGCTGATCGACGATCGTCTATTAGTTGGTCGACGCTTTGTCTGCGTTGATAGTTCGACTATCTGTTGATAGGTCGATTATCTGTTCTGCGCTGATAGTTCGACTATCTGTTGATAGGTCGACTATCTGTTCTGCGCTGATAGGTCGACTATCTGTTGATAGGTCGACTATCTGTTCTGCGTTGATAGGTCGACTATCTGTTGATAGGTCGACTATCTGTTTTCTGAGGTAGGTCGACTATCTGCTTGATAGTTCGACTATCTGCTTGCGCTTGATAGTTCGACTATCTGTCCTGATAGATCGACTATCTGATAGTTCGACTATCTATTCTGATAGGTCGACTATCTGCCGGGGTAGTTCAACTATCTTCTTCGATAGGTCGACTATCTGGATCGTTCGACTATCTGCCCGATAGATCGACGATCTCCGTGCGTCGGTCGACGATCTCCGAAGGTCGTTCGACGCTTTCTGCCTGCCTTTATATTTTGTATTTATTTATTATAGTTAATTAATTAATACATTTTCTGGCACACTATTTCAAGCTGTATGATAAAATAACCAGGCATTATTTGCTCTATTCTTTTTGCCTGAGTTCAAATCTTTTAAGATAAAGTTGTTTGTCTTATTAGCTGTCTCTTTAAATTACTTTATCTGCTGACAGCCCTTTATAGCCGTTGGACTGAAAAGTCTTCTTTTTGCTATAAAGAGATTATTTCTGATGTGACTTTATTTAGTCCTTCTGATTATTTGATTTAAGCCTGCAGCCTCTTAGAAAGAGGTTTATTCCCTTTTGTAGAATGTTTTGCTGCAGAGATATTTCTGTCTTCTTGATATTTACAGCCCAGGTCTCAAGGCTCAGAAGAAGACAAATAATTCAAATGGAAGAGAGCCGTTGCTTGCTGATGATTATATAAAGAACCCTTTGCAGAAGGATTCAAGCTAGTTAACAAAAAGCTAATAGTTAACCAGTTGTTCATTCAAGCTTTCAAGCCTTCAAGCTTTCTGCTCTCAGCAAACTCCATCTAACTGAGAAGTGTTAAGATCCTCATCTCTTCTTCAACCTGAGTTCTCCTGCTTTCAGGAAGTTCAAACTCAGAGATCCTTTGAAGAAGAAGAAGAAGAATAGCTTCTTGAAGAGATTTCTTTTTGTTATTTATTTTCTTCCTGTAGCTTTCCTTCAGAACTTTCTGAAGAGTTTTCTGCATTGAAGCAAGACTTCACCTGGACATCTTTGAGCCAGGGGGAGCCTTGATTCTTTAGAGCATTCTAGCTCAGTGCAAGTTTTTGTGCTTCTCTAATCTATTGTAAAATAGAGAAGACATCTTAACCTTCTTCCCCCTCCTGTACAGGGTTATTACTCCCTTCAAAAGTATCCCTTGGTGGCAGGGCACCTGATCAAAAACCTGTGCTTGGTTTTTAGACACCTGATCAAAAGTCTAAAGGGTTTCTGAATCTACCTGAAGCAGATTCTGTTGGTGGCAGGGTACCTGATCAAAAACCTGAGTGGATTCCTACCGTGTGGGTAGAAGAGTGGACGTACCCAAGTTGTTTGGGGAACCACTATAAATTTCCTTGTGTCGTCTGGATTCCTTTGTTTAATTCCTGCATTGTGGCTGTGATTAGATATAACTAGGTTGCTAGTTGCTGATTAGGTTTTTCCAAGCTTAACTGTAATTACAGTTAGCTTGTGTTTGTACACATCACTTGTGTTAGGCTTTAAGGTTAAATCAATATCTATAATCTTTTCATTTCGCACTTCACTCCAAGGGAGTTGGGTAGACTATTATGTTTTGTCTGTGCAAAATTTGATAACTCTATTCACCCCCCCCTCTAGAGTAGTATCTATCCCTTCACTTTCAATTGGTATCAGAGGGAGGTTGACTGACTGAATAGGCTAACACCTAAGTCACAAGATCCTGATAGATACCAAAGCTTATACATATTCACTATCATGGCCCAGTCTAAGGATTATTCAAGCACCAGACCTCCAGCATGCAACTTAGCTAAGTTTGTCATCTGGAAGGCAAGGATCAAATTATATATGAATTCCATTGATGAAAGTATTTTTGCTTCTATTTTGTCAGGTCCCCCAAGAGCACCTGCTGCCGCCACTGCCTCATCATCTGATATGAGTGCAGTGCCTCCTCCAGATTATAATGATGAATACAAGAAGGCCAAAATTGCAGATGCCAAAGCAATGAACATACTGGCTAAGACTATGTCTGATGAGGTGTTCCAGAAGGTTGCTGATTGCTCTTCAGCAAAGGCCATGTGGGACACACTGAACCAGATTGTAGCTGGTTCAGCTGATGAAAGGAAGGACAGAAGGTCCAACCTGATCTCACAGTACGAGAACTTCAAGAAAACTGATGCTGAATCAGTTGAAGCTATGTACACCAGGCTCAGCTCAATCATCAATGAGCTGAGGACCCTGGACAAGGACATATCATTGACAGAGGTCAATGATAAGATTCTTATGTGCTTCCCTAGCACATGGGATCTAAGAATCTGGCCCATCAAAGAAGCCAGAAGTACTAATGAGATCTCCACTGAAGCTCTCCTTGGCAAGATCAAGTCTTTTGAGCAAGTGCTGAAGACCAGAGAAGCAGAAGCTGAAGCCAAGACCCCCACTCCTACAAGAAAAGAGCAATCTCTAGCTCTCAAGGCTGCAGATGTTTCTGAAAGCAGCCAATCTAATGAGGAACTTATGGCACTGTTTGCCAAAAGGTTTCTCAAAATGGGAGAAAGGAGTTCAGAAAGAAGTCTTCACGCTATGAAGACAAACCAAGGTATGATCGCTCTCCTGCTAAAGAAATTATATGTTATGGTTGCAGGAAGCCTGGACACATCTTGCCAGAGTGTCCAGAGGAGAAGAACAAAGAAAAGAGAAAAGATAAAGAACAGCACAGGAAGCACTCCAGGCCATCCTCCTACAAAAACAAAAAGAAGGAAAGAGGTTTCATTGCTGAAACCTGGAGTGATTCTGATGAAGAATCCTCCTCATCAAGCTCCAGTGAAGATGAGGAAGAGAAGAAGGCAAAAGAAGTTTGCCTCATGGCAATAGATGCCTGCAGCAACCACTCTGCTGCAGAGAGTTCTGATTCTGATGAAGAGATGCCTACAGAAGATGAGGTACTTTCTTCTTATGATTTTACTTCAGAAGAATTTAAGTTAGAATTTAAATCTTTATGTTTAGATTTAATTAGCTCAGAGAAGGAAATAAAAGAACTTAGAAATAGGTTAGCTGACTCAGAATCAATAGTCTCTGAAAATGTTAGGTTAAAGGAAGAACTCACTACTTGTAGTGAAGAAATTAAATTTCTTAAAATAGAATTAGCTAAGTCTAAGAGATTAGAAGAATCCCTTAATGGTAGAAGTCTTAAGCTGTTAGAAATTACCAGCATGACTAACACTAGGTCAGGTAATGATAAACTAGGCTTAGGAGCTTCTCCCAGTAACCCCCAGTCATTCTTAAAAATAATCTTTCAACTCCAGTGAACTTCATTTCAGCTAGTGGAAAGAAGAACACTGAGCAAGTAAACCTTGTTAATAAAACCTTAAATAAAGCTAAGAGAGAAAAGAGAAAGAAGTTTTTTAAAGAAATGCAAAGAGCGTCGAACGCAGCTCGACGATCGGAAGCTCAATGGTCGAACGAAGGTCGACGATCTGAGCACCCATCGTCGAACGTCGATCGACGATTTCAATATGATTTTCAAAATAACAATCAATTCCATAGAAACCTAAATGAGAATAGAAACCCTAGGTTTGTTGACCCATCATCAGCATGGAGAATCCCACCTAGGAGATCTCACCCACTAGGTTATCACCCTCAGCCTGCATTCTCATATATTTCCAGTTTTTCTTATGTGAAAAACAAGGGACCCAAGGTTACCTGGGTCCACTCTGTCTAAATAATTGTCTTGCAGGTGAAGGCCTATCCAATCACTCAAAATAAGTGGTATTTGGATAGTGGATGCTCTAAGCATATGACAGGAAATAAAGATCTACTGTCAAAGTTCAAAGCTAAGCTCAGCCCAAAGGTTATCTTTGGAGACTCTAGCTGTGGTCAGACAGAAGGCTATGGCAAGATCACAATCGGAGCAGTTACATTCAAGAGAGTTGCTTATGTCAATGGACTAAAGCATAATCTGATTTCAGTCAACCAGCTATGTGATGCTGGCTACCAGGTTTCATTTTCTAATTTCTCTTGCAATATTACTTTAAATAATAATGTTGTTTTAGTAGGTATTAGAATAGGTAATATATATTTAGTAGATTTTAATTCATCTCAATCTGAAATCTGCCTGTTTAATGAAGTAACCCTTAATAATAATTCCCTATGGCATAAAAGGCTTAGTCATGTAAACCTTAAAAATATATCTAGGTTATCTAAGCACAACCTTGTTAGAGGTTTACCTTCTTGCCCCTACAAGAAGGAGAGCCTATGCAAGGCTTGTCAGTTAGGCAAGCAAACCAAGAATTCTTTTAAATCTGTAAATAAAAGTGATTCTCCTAGGATCCTGTATTTATTACATTTGGACCTTTTTGGCCCAATAAATGTACAGAGTTTAGGAGGGAAGTATTACACATTAGTAATTGTAGATGACTTCTCTAGGTTCAGTTGGGTTTTCTTTTTGAGAACTAAGTCTGATAACTTCAAAGCCCTTACAGACTTTCTACTATGTGTGCAGACTGAGTACTCTACTCATGTGGCCTTGATCAGAAGTGATCATGGTACTGAGTTTGACTCTCTTCTCATGCAAGAATTCTGTGAGAGAGAAGGTATCAAACATAGCTTCTCAGCTCCTAGAACTCCCCAACAAAATGGGGTAGTTGAAAGGAAGAATAGAACACTAATTGAAGCTGCTAGCACATTGTTGGCAGATGCTAACATGCCTCTATCCTATTAGGCAGAAGCTGTTAGTATAGCCAACTATGTCTTGAATAGAAGTTTGATATACAAACTTAAGTGTAAAACTCCTTATGAGTTGCTTAAAGGAAAGAAACCAAAAATTAATTACTTTAGAGTTTTTGGCTGTATTGTTTATATTCATAATAATAATAAAGAATATATTAGAAAATTTGAAGCTAAAGCTTCAATGGGAATCATGCTTGGATATTCCCAAGTAAGCAAAGCTTATAGGGTTTATAACAAATCAACCTGTAAGATTGAAGAATCTGTGCATGTATCATTTGATGAGCATCAGATGTTTTACAAGGAGAAAGAAAATTCTCCTTCCTCCAGTTCTTTGCAGGTACATGATGCCCCTCAAGAAATCCTTCAACTATCAACTCTTCAGATCACTGAATCAGACAGTGATGAAGACATTGCTGAAGCTGTTGAAGCTATTGTTGTACCACCAACAGTAGATCAAATTCCTCCTGAGTAATTAATCCCAACTGTTGCTGAAGATCACATCCCACCTGCTGATATTGTCACACTTAGAGATCACCCCACATCTCAAGTGATTGGAGACATATCAGCTGGTGTACAAACAAGACATCAATTAAGACAGGATGTGATGCATGCTTGTTTCCTCTCACAGGCTGAGCCCCTCACCTTTAAAGATGCAGAGCTAGATCCCCACTGGATTATTGCAATGCAAGAGGAGCTCAATCAATTTGAGAGATGTAAAGTTTGGACTTTGGTTCCAAGACCTAAAGGCCAACTGATCATCGGCACCAAGTGGGTGTATAGAAACAAGTTAGATGCAAATGGAATCATAGTAAGGAATAAAGCTAGGCTTGTAGCTCAGGGCTACAGACAGGAGGAAGGTATAGACTATGACCAAACCTTTGCTCCTGTTGCAAGGCTAGAAGCAATAAGGATCTTCTTGGCCTATGCAGCCTTCATGAAGTTTAAGGTGTTCCAAATGGATGTCAAAAGTGCATTCCTGAATGGTGAGCTTAAGGAAGAGGTGTTTGTTGAACAACCACCAGGGTTTGTTTCATCAACTCAGCCTTCTCATGTTTTTAAGTTACAGAAAGCTCTTTATGGACTAAAGCAAGCTCCTAGGGCCTGGTATGAGACCTTAGCTAGTTTCCTGTTAGAGCATAACTTTACTAGGGGAGTAGTTGATAGAACCCTTTTCGTTAAGCATCACAAGGACACAATCCTGTTAGTTCAAGTGTTTGTAGATGATATTATTTTTGGCTCCACTGATCCCAAACTTTGCAAAAGGTTCTCTGACCTGATGCACTCTAAGTTTGAGATGAGTAGCATGGGTGTGCTGTCTTACTTTCTTGGTCTCCAAGTTAAGCAAGATGCTGATGGTATCTTCATCTCCCAATCCAAATATGCCAAGGAATTGGTAAAGAAATTTGGGATGGCTGATGCTTCAGCAATGCCTACACCCATGGCTACTAATGTAGTTATTGATTCTGATGATCACGACAAGCCTGTTGATCAAAAGAATTATAGGGCCATTGTTGGTTACCTATTATATCTAACTGCAAGTAGGCCAGATATAATGTTTGCTACATGCCTTTGTGCTAGATTCTAGGTCAACCCCAAGGAATCTCATCTGATTCTTCTAAAGAGAATCCTGAGATACCTGAAAGGATGTCCAGATCTAGGACTTTGGTACCCAGCTGAGTCAGAGTTTGAATTAATTGGATATTCTGATTCTGATTATGCTGGTTGCAGAGTTGACAGGAAGAGCACCTCAGGAACTTGCCAGTTCCTGGGAGAGAGATTGGTCTCTTGGTTCTATAAGAAGCAGGCTTCTGTCTCAACTTCAACAGCAGAGGCTGAATATATAGCAGCTGCTAGTTGTTATTCACAGATCCTGTGGATTCAAAACCAGCTTGTGGATTATGGTTACTCACACAAGAACACCAAGATCATGTGTGATAGTACCAGTGCTATCTCAATTGCACAAAATCCAGTGCACCACTCTAGAACGAAGCACATTGAGATTAGGCACCATTTCCTGAGAGATTGTGTGGAAAAGAACAAGATTTGTCTTGAGTTCATATCCACTGAGTTTCAGAGAGGTGATATATTCACCAAGCCCTTAGATGAACAGAAGCATCTGTTCTTTTTAGTTCAACTAGGCATGATCAATGGACGAGACTAAGTGTGACTTTATCTGCCTATGTTGCAATCTGTTTGAAGATAGTCGAACGACGTTCGAAGATAGTCGAACGGTTTAAGCCTATCGTCGACCTCTGGTTAATGATAGCTTATCTGTTTGAAGATCGTCGATCGACGTTCGACCATCGTCGAACAGGTCGAGCTCATCGTCGATCTCTAGATGACGATAGCCTGTTGGTTGAGAAGCCAGAAATAGTCGAACGATTGTCCGACTACTCTGCTTCTGAGCCGATCGTCGAACGACCGTTCGACCATCGGATCAAGATCTTTTTAATAGACCGACTATATCCGGTCTGATATAAAGCCGATAGTCGACCTAGGTCAAAAGATCTTTTGCTTTATCGTCGACGGAGCGTGCCCTTTCGCATTCTGCTTTCCCGCTTGCGATTTTCTGCCGCTTCGTCCCCTTCGTCTTCCTCCTCCTTCTCGCGTTTCTCCAGCGATCAATGGCGGTTTCCCCAGCTGTTCTAGCCGTTGTCAAGTTTGATGCAGGATTCAGTGTGGATTTCGAAGCATTCAGTAGCTGCGATGCCGGAATCGTGGAAGTTCTCCAGCTCTGCAGGGATCAAGGTTTAGAGAAGTTAATGTCTGAAAGGATTAAGATCAACATTCCAGAAATCAAAGAATGGGCTTTCACGTCGTCTTCCACAGACGAATCGATGACTGGTACCATAGGCGGAGAAGAAGTTATCCTGACTCCGGCCGTCTTATCTGATATTTTTGGATTAGTTATTGGTGACGAGGATTATGAGCAAGATGCTCAGGAATTTGGAAGAATGCTTGTTGAGCTGGGACATGCTGAGGGCATTCCCACCAAGCTGCTCAAGGTAAATTTTCCTTTCAAAATCAAGTTTTTGGCTGAGATAGTAGGAAAAGTGCTCCTGGGCAAGCACTCTGCCCACGATAATATAACAAGGCAGCAATTCGCACTCATGTGTGCAATTGTTAATCGTAAAAGGATAGATTGGGCTGTAGTTCTGTTTGATTTAATCAGGAAAAGAATGGCAAGAAGGAAGTCACCCTAGGAAGGGTTATCGGTATTTTCCTGAAGGAAAGATTCCCCCATCTGCTGAGTTCCACTACAACTACAATCAACGCCAGCAAGAAGATGGATCCCCATCTGTTCTCAAAGTGGAAGAGAACGTTTGTGAAATCTGCTCCAGCAACATCTGAGGACACAAGGACTGTATCAGTCGCTCCTCACCTTGGTGAAGCTGGCTCAGCTCTTCCTTCCTCCTCCTCTGCATTGCCGTCTGCCTCAGTTGAAGTACCATCAACATCAGTTGAAGTAAGACTTTCTTCCTCTGCTGCTCCAGAAACAACTACGGTTGTTCCTCTTTCCCCTCCAGCCTCTCCTCTACCTACTCATCTAGCTAGGATATCTGCTCCTAGCTTTGATCTGTTAGGATCAGAGAGAATTCTTACTCCTCCTGCATCTCCCGTTCATTCCCCAATTCATTCCCCAATTAACTCTCCTGCTGTATCTCCAGTTCGATCCCCTGTCCACATCATTTCTCATCCCAGCACCACTACCATATCTGCTGCAGCTCCATCCCCCTCTCATCCATCATCTTTTGAAATCTCTCCAGAGCTTATCTCCCGCATTGTGGAGCTGATTACCCCGTCAATCAAAACCATGATTGACGAGGCAATCGCTCCCCGTGCAGCCTCCATTGATCTTTTAACTGCCTCCATCAAATCCATTTCAAAATCTGCTGAGCCATCTTCCTCTAGGGGCCTGGTTTCAGTAGCCACTGAAATCAGGCAGGGGGAGATGTTACATGAAGATGCCTCAGACCATCCTGCCTCTCCTCCAGCTTTAAAGATTCAGTCATGGCTGCCCAAGCTGAAATAGAAATAGCTCCAGATGTTGTAATGACTGCTCAGGAAGAATCTGCCCCTGCTGAGATAGAAATAGCTCCAGTTTTGTCTGAGAAGGAAATAGCAGATGGAATCTTATTATCTGAGATTACAGTTAAAGTCTGCTTAGAAGATCTTACCTCTCCTGTGATAGTTAGATTCCTGGAAGAAATTATAACTTCATATCTGAATGACTGCTGGGAGATGGTTAAGTATGAAGGTAACTCTTTCATTCGTTTTGTTGATGAGTCGATTAATTTGATAGTTTGTGAATACCTTGAAGGAATGATCTCTGTTTATTTAGCAGATCTATATTCATAATTTTACAGATGTTATTAAAGAAGATTTAGCTGCTCAAATCATAGCAGTTGTTTCTGAGGCTGACCCAAGTATTCTTGCTACTCAAGTAGACCCTGAGTTGGAATCCTTCTTAGATAATAAAGAAGATGAGTCTGAGAAAGAGGAAGTCAAAGTTGACTCTCCTGTTCTGAATTTGGAAGAAGATCAAGCAAGAGCAGCATGGGATTTAAGAGTTCAATCTTTAAAAGAGAAAGAGAAAGATTTGCAAATTGAAAAGTCAACCATCTGGGATGACTCTCCAGGGATGGATTTAGACTCCCTTCTGGCTCTGGATGCCATGGAAGAGGAAAAAGAAAATCTGATCTTAAGCTTAAAGAAAAGGCTGTTTCAGAAGCCTATGATCCTTATGAAAATCCTCCCTCATCTCAGTCTGATGATGATGATTCTGATATTTCTGAGAAGTCAAAGAAAAAGAAATCTGCTGCAAAGAAAAGAAAAGCTGCTCCTCCTCCACCTCCTAGCAAGGATAATGATATTCCTTATTATATTTTGAAGGGCATTGACCCTAAATCCAAGGAATTTCAGCATTGGATGTGGTTTTCGAAGAATCAGCAAAAAGAAAGAAAAAGAACCAAGAGGTATGATAGTCCTGTCTCAAGATGGACTCCCAGAGGTCCCCCTCCTCCACCTCCTGGTGCAGGAGCCTCTGGGAACCTTTCAGCTCATCCTACTGCCTCCTCTGGAAAATCTGCGTCTGTTCAGCCCCAGCCAAGACAAGGTTATCAAAGCTCTCAAGGCAAATCATTTTATGGTTCTCAAAGACAAATGAAGGAGACTGTGGTTCAAAGACTAACCTTTTCCCCACCTCCTTCTCCAAAGAAGAGAATTTCATCTCCTTCTCCAGTTCAGTCTGAGGAAATTATTTCGAAAGGTAAATAGTTCACCTTTGTTTTAAAATATATAGCAAGAATCTCTCTGCTAAGTATTCTCTAATGTCTTATCTAGATAAAATAGCTGATGCTACTTCTCCTGAGCCCGTGTATGAAAATCCTGAGCTCGATCCTAACTTTAGGATGGCTCGCTTTCAAGAACTTGTAGGAGCAGCTCAGATAAGAAAAGCTAGAGCAGAAGGAAAAGATACAACTGGTTTTACTACCATGTCAGCTTACAGAAAGAAAGAATTTGAAAAGTTCCAGGTTAATCCTGAGATTTTTGATCCGTCAAAGTACATGGAAAAGCACCCTGAAGCTGTTGTCCCTAGGGCTACAGAACTGAAGATCATTGGTGCGCAGGACCTAAAAATGTCAAAGAAAGAATCAGATGACCCTCTAAGAAAAATTTCCTTTGTTTCTAGTTCTTCTGATCCTTTACCAGACTCTAAAGATTCTTAATAGTTTAATTAACTGCTGTGCTATATTTGTCTATCTGATTGATAATCTGCCAGTTTATTGTTATCTATTTGCTGAAATTATTTTTTAGTATTCTATTGCTAGCTGTTTTAGTTTTTGAGAGACTTAACTCAAATAGGGGGAGATTGTTGGTACCCTAGTTTGATTTGAGTTTAGTCCTCTCCTTTGTGCCCCTTGACCCAAGAAATATCTATGGTCAATGGTTAGAAGTCTAGCTGTAGAGTCCTCGCTTTTCCAAATTGAGAATTTGGTTAAGTAGGTTTTTTTCGTTCGACTATAGTCGAACGCCGTTCGACTATCGTCTATCGGCTGATCGACGATCGTCTATCAGTTGGTCGACGCTTTGTCTGCGTTGATAGTTCGACTATCTGTTGATAGGTCGACTATCTGTTCTGCGCTGATAGTTCGACTATCTGTTAATAGGTCGACTATCTGTTCTGCGCTGATAGGTCGACTATCTGTTGATAGGTCGACTATCTGTTCTGCGTTGATAGGTCGACTATCTGTTGATAAGTCGACTATCTGTTTTCTGAGGTAGGTCGACTATCTGCTTGATAGTTCGACTATCTGCTTGCGCTTGATAGTTCGACTATCTGTCCTGATAGATCGACTATCTGATAGTTCGACTATCTGTTCTGATAGGTCGACTATCTGCCGGGGTAGTTCGACTATCTTCTTCGATAGGTCGACTATCTGGATCGTTCGACTATCTGCCCGATAGATCGACGATCTCCGTGCGTCGGTCGACGATCTCCGAAGGTCGTTCGACGCTTTCTGCCTGCCTTTATATTTTGTATTTATTTATTATAGTTAATTAATTAATACATTTTCTGGCACACTATTTCAAGCTGTATGATAAAATAACCAGGCATTATTTGCTCTATTCTTTTTGCCTGAGTTCAAATCTTTTAAGATAAAGTTGTTTGTCTTATTAGCCGTCTCTTTAAATTACTTTATCTGCTGACAGCCCTTTATAGCCGTTGGACTGAAAAGTCTTCTTTTTGCTATAAAGAGATTATTTCTGATGTGACTTTATTTAGTCCTTCTGATTATTTGATTTAAGCCTGCAGCCTCTTAGAAAGAGGTTTATTCCCTTTTGTAGAATGTTTTGCTGTAGAGATATTTCTGTCTTCTTGATATTTACAGCCCAGGTCTCAAGGCTCAGAAGAAGACAAATAATTCAAATGGAAGAGAGCCGTTGCTTGCTGATGATTATATAAAGAACCCTTTGCAGAAGGATTCAAGCTAGTTAACAAAAAGCTAATTGCTAACCAGTTGTTCATTCAAGCTTTCAAGCCTTCAAGCTTTCTGCTCTCAGCAAACTCCATCTAACTGATAAGTGTTAAGATCCTCATCTCTTCTTCAACCTGAGTTCTCCTGCTTTCAGGAAGTTCAAACTCAGAGATCCTTTGAAGAAGAAGAAGAAGAATAGCTGCTTGAAGAGATTTCTTTTTGTTATTTATTTTCTTCCTGTAGCTTTTCCTTCAGAACTTTCTGAAGAGTTTTCTGCACTGAAGCAAGACTTCACCTGGACATCTTTGAGCCAGGGGGAGCCTTGATTCTTTAGAGCATTCTAGCTCAGTGCAAGTTTTTGTGCTTCTCTAATCTATTGTAAAATAGAGAAGACATCTTAACCTTCTTCCCCCTCCTGTATAGGGTTATTACTCCCTTCAAAAGTATCCCTTGGTGGCAGGGCACCTGATCAAAAACCTGTGCTTGGTTTTTAGACACCTGATCAAAAGTCTAAAGGGTTTCTGAATCTACTGAAGCAGATTCTGTTGGTGGCAGGGCACCTGATCAAAAACCTGAGTGGATTCCTACCGTGTGGGTAGAAGAGTGGACGTACCCAAGTTGTTTGGGGAACCACTATAAATTTCCTTGTGTCGTCTGGATTCCTTTGTTTAATTCCTGCATTGTGGCTGTGATTAGATATAACTAGGTTGCTAGTTGCTGATTAGGTTTTTCCAAGCTTAACTGTAATTACAGTTAGCTTGTGTTTGTACACATCACTTGTGTTAGGCTTTAAGGTTAAATCAATATCTATAATCTTTTCATTCCGCACTTCACTCTAAGGGAGTTGGGTAGACTATTAAGTTTTGTCTGTGCAAAATTTGATAACTCTATTCACCCCGCCTCTAGAGTAGTATCTATCCCTTCACTTTCATATTTTTTTGTAACTTTTTCGAAAAAATGATTAACTATGCACTCAAATCAAAAGGCAGAAATGTTGCTAAAAATGATAAAATAGATCAAACAAAAAAAATAAAGAGAAATGTAAAACTAAATACGACAACACGATAGAGTATTATGTATGAGACTATTTACCATGAGGCATGAAATAACGTTCGTGCTATGAACTCAACAACCTTGAGAATGCTCAAGACAAAATTGGCCCAATCAAGGAGTCATCACTCTAGCCCTATACTAAGTGACGGATGGGAATTAGGAGTTACACAAGTGTCATAGGGTGGGGTATTAATCCCATATGCCCACACAAGAACACACTCAACCTTACACTCTCTCACCCCAGCATTACAAAAGAACCCACTGGAACCCTTCCCCGGTTAAGGACAAGACATGGATTACAGGTTAGCGATCCTAATATTGACACACCTACACCCTCGCAATTGTGAGACACATCACAATGAGACTTGTGTTGTTGTTTATATTAATTGAGTAATGAAGATATCTGCGTTGATCATCAGGAATCAATACATAAAATAGGAGTGCTACCGCCGTTGGTAAAGGTACTGCGCCACGGTAGCTCCCAGTTATATAAGCTACATTCAGGTCTAAATTCTCCATTTCTGCTTGTGCACTCTCTCACCTATATGTATAGTATTTCTTCTGGCGCTTCCAAGATTGAGGTACTCACCTCCCCTTTTTCACTTTATTTTGATATAGGATTTGATTTAAGTTGGATGTCATTGAGTTTTGGCGACAATCCGTGCTGATTTTAGACGATTTTCAAGCGGAATTTGAGAATTTTCTCCACGGATCATGGTTATTTTCACAGATCTATCTTGTGGAAACGTGGATCTCTCTTTCTTGATGTTTTCAAGTGCACAATTTTAACAAAAACTGAGGTTTGGGGGAATCGAGAGTTTATGCACGATCCATGTAGTGTTCAAGCATTATCCAAGCTTGATTTGTGATTTTTCCCCGGATCTCTTTTCTTTTCACGGATCTACTTCGTATGAGCTTGGATCTCCCCCTTACTTATTTTTAAGTGAAAATCGTGGAAAAATGGACTTTTGGGGGAGATCCAATGGAAGAAGATGAAGTACAGTTCGTCATGCTACCACACAATGGTAGCAGATTACCGCGTCGTGGTAGGATTCAGAAACAAATTATCATTCATTTTTTAAATTTTTTTTTTGTTTTTAATGAATTTTTTTTTTCCAGGTTATGGCATCCTCTAGCTCCTAACCACCTCACCAAAGTTTCTCAAAATTCTCTCGAGTGCGTGCATCTACATTTCCCGCTAGTGATGAGGAGACAGATAGAGTTTCAATGGTAATCCATATCGATGATCAGTACGCTCACATATATACTTATTTGGAACACTCGGGCATACTCTCTGTGATTTCCTCTGGTTTTCCTTTTTCCTCGATCCTTACCCAAAAGTTCTATAACAACCTCAAGGATCATGCTCACACGCAATTGAGTGGAGGAGTGCAGTAATTTATCAGGACTGAGATCGTGATGACACTCCAAGAGTATCTTGAATGAAAATACGTCTAGACTCCCAATTCTCCATACCTCGACATTGTGGAGTCCTTCAGATCTAGCCGAAACTAGAGATATGTCAATGAGGTTCTACATGGTGTGGAGGAGCGTAGAGATCTCATCACTATAGTTGACACACCCACTCCCAATGCCCACATCATCCAAGTTGTCCTACGTCACTCCCTGATGTTTAATGATGGGGATACCAAGAAGATCACGACCCAGCTCTCTATCATGACATATTGTATCCTACCTGGGAAGGACTTCAGCATCTTGGATCTCATCCTATCGATGATGCACTACACCAATCGCCTCAAATCTCCTGACCACCTATGGATGAACACACTGCCTTTGGGTGGTGTGATCTAGAGTATCCAAATGGATAAGTACCCTGCCATCGACTGGTCGGCGTACCCTATGGACAGCTACCCTCAAATCTATAGAGTAGGTGAGATTCCTACTACCTTATAAGTGGGACCACCTGCTGCACAGCCTCTGTTACACCATACAGGATCCCTCGGGGAGACCACCTGGGAAATCTACGGTATGGTGGAGGAATAGCACAGTGAGATTAGACAGACAGCGAAGGAGGTGAAGGGAATGAAGAAGATGATCAAGAAAATATTAAGCAAGTTCAACATTTCTCCCACTTCTTCTAAGGAGTAGCTTCCTAAGTTTATGTATATATATTTAATGTTCTAATAGAAACAGGTTGAACACATTTTCCAGTAATTAATATCCATTACGTGATGAGTTTTACATTGTTTAATTAGTTCTGTATTACTACCTTGCTTATCATGATTCTTTACCATTCTTATTTTTTATAAGACTATCTATCGTGCCAAAATAAATCGTAGAGAAAAAAATAACATGCACTAAAATAAACAAACTTACTAAAACAAGAAAAGAAAGAAAAAAGTAGGCATATCCTGAAGTAAGATATAATGTAGCTCGTTTAGAACTTACTTCACACATATTGTGGGTGTTATTTGATATGTGGTTTAGGTAACCAAGTGCGATCTTGTGGAGTAATTCTCAAGGGTACCTAAATGCCGCGTGATACACTTAGGGATGATAACGATGAATGTACTCTGACGAGTAGTGTAGGTTCGTTATTTTTAACTATGGGCCTCCATTCATACTTCGATTTAAGTTTATATTTATGTTATAAATTTTCATTGAGTTTTCCACGAGTCATTATATGATTACCTTTACTTGAGTAGTATTGCGTTGGAGGTTCATAAATGCAGAAATGGTTCTCCAAGTTACACTTTTCTTGTTTAACATAAGTACTCATAGTATGGTAGTTGTTTGCAGGAAATCTACATTCATTTGTTCTTAAGTGGAGAGTAATTTGTTTTTCAAAGAGAGAATGATTTCTATAGTAAAGAAATTCACTTGCTCTAGCTTGAGATTTTAAATTACCTATGATTAACTAAGCCTTAAGATGGTGGTTCATATTCAAGATGCTTTTGGGTTTTACTTGTATCTTAGAGGTTAGGCTTTGCAAGTTTTTAATCATTATTTCCTTAAGCATGTTGATTTTCATAAATAGTTCTTTATTTTTAAATTTGAGGTTATGTCTAGCTGTATTGTATGTGATTGTGCTGGTTTTAAGAGTGCATACTATCGATTCGTTATGAGCTTTGTACTTACTCCTAAATTCATCAAATGTCTCATTTATCTCTTTAATTTCAACTTTATGTTTTTTGCATTTAGCAAAATCCCATTTCACTGATGAGTTTTCTAAACATAATTTATTGTTTTGTTCTTTTGCAAAGTGAAGCTATTTTTCAAGAGACTTATATTTTTCTTATAATCCATTATAGTCTATTGTTGTAGGAATGTTATCCAAAGCGCATGCAGGTGAACTAGACACAATAATGATAGGTTTTATTATAACTCTTGCTTTTAAGCAGTTATTATCTAAATGTTGTTTTGAATTAATACTCGTTAATTTCTTAATTCTACATTTTTCCCTATCTAGTTCATTCAATGTAGAAATATAATTGCATACACGAAGGTAATTCAATTTTCTTACAGTGCTCTTGGGTGAGATTTCAGCTTTCGTTTTCTATGATGTGGTTGCCATGTCCTTTTCAAAAAACACATCTAAACTTGGTTCTTCACTTGGATCCACGAGAAATTTCTCTAACTCGTCATCTGTAGAAAGAGGACTATAAGTAGACTCAAGAAATTTCCATATATCATAGGCAGTGGGAAAAGTATATATTAGTTTAAAAATTTCTTGACTAAGCCCCCAAGATAAATAATTCGTAACCTTAGCGTTTATATAGCACTCGTGCTTAGTTAGGTTATTTGGCGGCTTGATACACGTATTGTGCCACATCTCTATGTCTAGACTTATAAGGAATTTTCTCATCAACACTTTCCATCCTTCATAGTTTTTACCTAATAATAGTGGTGGTGCTAGTGTTTTTCCAGTGTACCAATTTCTATCCAACATAGTCGATTTGAGAATAGGGTTGACCATTATTCCTGGTGGTGAAACCGTTTCAAAATAACCTCCCACTGATACCACTTATTGGATCTAGTGTCCAACCATAGAGGGCAGGTGAATAAGGTTTTGGACATTTCTTGGAAATTCAAATTATTTTGATCCAGAAAAACTAGTTCTGGAAGCTACCGTGGGGCATTAGGTAGCTGACGCGCAACGGTATGTCAAAGACATCGTTTTTCTAGGTAGATTCATCCTTGGAGATCTATGCACCCTGTAAAGAATAACAGGCTAAAAATTACAACGTTATACGCAGGAGAAGAAACAGAAAATGAATTTCATAACAAACAAAATCAACAATTGTTTTTAACGATTACAAAAACTTTTATATCCGTAACGCCGGAGATCGGAGTAGGTGAATGACGAAATACTTTTGGTTTTTTATACCGACCCGCTCCCCAGACCGGTTGGCTCTCTCCCTTTCCCTCCAAGAAAGGTCTTCGAGCTGGCTCTTCACCTTCATATAAGGAAGTTTCTTAGAGCCCCGCTAAATCCCCTGATCTAAAAGTCCCTTCCCTGGGATGATTTCTCATGGAATCCTCCCCAAGTTTCGACGACCCTCACAGGCTGATTTTCCTCACCACAAGAATACAGAGAAAATAAAACGTACAACAAGGATATTAAAAGATTAAAGTATGAATCTCCCTCAAGACAGTTTCTCCATTGAGCAATCCATGATCAATGCTTGAAATCTTTGTGTGCTTTCAACCGATCAACTCTTCCTAGTCGTTATTGTCTTTGGCTCTCTGTAGTTCATCATGCATGAACAGGAGGGAGACAATTTTCTTTTCCTTCGACGAAGATGGTAGAACAGAGCACATAGGCGGCTACTGAACCCTAAGAATCACAGATCTGAGCACCTATTCATCTTGGTAAGGAATATAGAAAATGAGATGCCTTTTATATGTCTCTGTAAAAATAGGTTACCACCGGCAGTAATACTAGCGCCTGGCAGTAGGTTCACGCGCTTGATGTTGACAGTTATCCGGCAGAATTGGAAAAATATTCAAAATGAATATTTTCCTTTTTTTCCATGCTAGTATGGCGCGATAAGAAGGTATCACCCGGCGGTTGTCCAGTTAACACCTGGCGGTAGTCCAGGCATCGCCTGGCAGTAGTCAAGGTATCTCGATGAATCCATCACGATGATCACTGAGTGGGCTAGTGCGGCGCGATAACAAGTTAACACCTGTGCGGTAGCATCCCGAATGCCTCGCTGAATTAAATCCTCAGGCTAACATGGGTGGCAGGACTAGCGCGGTGTGGGTGTAACCCGAGCACCATGTCAATTAAATTCAGGCTACCTCCCAGCGGTAACTACTACCGCTCGGCGGTAGGTGCTAGAGGAGATCCTACTTGCTTCGCTTGGACTTGTAAACCTGCATACTCTACCAAACACAAGATGTGATCAAATATAATATGGGAATTGATATTATCAAACTGAAAATATGTGAACCGTTGGCTCCAACAAAAAGAATGATGGACGCACTGCTCTCATGCATAGGGATGCAAGCTAAGCTAATCGGTGAGGCCTGGTGTGCCAAGTGGTCTATAACATTACTCGCTCAAGAAAGATCAACAAAGTTGTGGGTCCCCTTTAGGCATTACTTGAGAGTACTTTGGAGTGTTTGATTATCAAAGCGTGAGATGATCAATGAGGCCAAGTTTTTCATGGGGCCATTGCTCGCTCAACAAAGATCATTTAAGCTATAATAATATCCCAAGTGGGGTACAGTAGAGCTAACAATACCCTAACCTCCCTTGATGCGCATTGTGTGTTAGATACTAGCTAGGATCCGAAGTCTTGAAGTCCTCCGCACAAGTGTTAGAGGACTCCCACTACACATATGTGAACACTCCCCACTATACGTGGTCTTCGTTGTGTTACTCCAGAGACCATTAGTGGAAGTTTAGGCAAGACACGACGATATCTCATCCGTTTAGTGAGCCCTTTAGCAAAGACAAAATAGAGAGGAGGACAAGCTCCAAAAAAAGGAAAAATGTCAGTATGGGATCTCAGATGTAAACATTGAAATGAGTAGAAGATTGTTTAGAAATATGTGATACTACGTTTTGTAGTATAAACTATTAGGATATTTTCAGGTTTTTAATACACAAATCATGTCTTGTAAGCTTATATGTTGACCTCCTTTATATATATTATTGCCACTAATGTGTTTTCTTCTTTTTTGCAGGTTTTCATAGCTTTCAGGCAATTTTGTTGTTACATGCCCCCGGGTCATGCCCTACTCGGGTGTGTACTTGGGGCATGTAACCCATTCCCGAGGCAGAAATCATCTAGAAGCCATATCCCGAGAAAATCACTTACACGCCCCAAGGTCACGCCTGTGTACCACTAAGCACGGGTGTGTACCTAGGGAATGTCCCTTGTCCCTAGGCGTGTCTCTGGGCATGTTAATCCGATCCTGAAGCCTTCTGCTGTAATTAAAGATTTTTCATTGTTGCACATCAACAGTACTAACACGCCCCCCTATATGGGCGGGTCACCGGGCGTGTACCGCTTTTTTGATGATTGACAGATTTTCAACCAATGATTGTGATGTGAAGTGCCTTATATGCCCCACTATATGGGCATGTCCCAGGGCATGTAAACTATTATACAGAAGAAATCATCATTTCTGCAAGAATTCAGTTCCCGAAGTCAACCCCGTACCTGACGCGCACTCCCCGGGCGTGACCGACCCGAAAAAGTTCTATAAATTATAGGACCCCTTGTGTCTTGCAGTAGTTTTAGGGTGAGAGGGGAGGCGCTTCCCTTTTATTTCGTGGAGTTTTTCATGTTCTTCCTCTCTCTCTTTCTCATTTTAAGTTTTTCTTAATTCTAGCTTAGTGTACCCTTTTTGTAATAGCTCTTATAATTTCTTTAGTAGCTTAATGATAATGCTAGTCTAGGTTTCATTTCCATGCACTTGTAATCTTTATTTCAAAGTTGTAGTTCTCTTTTAGCATTAATATAAAGTTCCCCTTTACTTTGTTTTCATAATGTTCTTTTACCAATCTCTCTTCCACCACTTCTCCATGATTAACTACTCCTCCTTGTACTTGATCTTGATGATCTGAGATTCGAGTTGATTAAGTTATGATTCTTTAAGTTTACTTTTTCTTTTTAGGGTTTAGGCCTTCGATTTACTCTTGAAAAATCATGTTTTGAGTTATATCATTGATATATAATTTCCATCTTTGTTTTCACTCTTATCTATGCGAGAGGCTCGTAGTTTGAAGTGAACACTCCTGAGTAAAGAGATTTGCACGCACCCCTCGAGAGAGGCAGATGAAAAATCTCCCGGATTGGAGTGAAATCCAATAGTGGGGTTCACCGCGTGAAGCGAGCTTTAGGTCTCCGATTTGGACGAGAGTTCAGTTGGGCCTTCCTAAACTCAATTGAGCACGACTTCAAGAGAAGCATGTTCAAGCTTTAGGAACCTCCACGGTCAAGGACCTTCACCTTATTAAGATAGGGTTTATTATCACAATTTTAATGATCTTTTGACGAGGTGATTCTCGATCGAGTGCTTTTCTATTTCACTGTTTCAACCCCTTGTTATAATCGCTTTTAATAGCTCTTTATTTAACTGCAAGTAGATCTCTTTTTATCGTAATATTTCTTTTCTTAATTGCAATTAGTTTTCTCTTAACAAACCTTAAAATAATATATCGATAAAATAATAGTCTTCGTGTGAGTAAGATTACTCAATAGTTCTCGGATCTTAATACGTCACTTGTGTCCCCTAGCAACAATTCGATAGGTATACTTGCCTAGATGGATTGCTAGTTCGGTTCTTATTCTCTTCACGATTAGTAGACACCAAGTTTTTGTCGACGTTGCCGGGGAGCAACTTTTGTTAATAATTCGAAATCACGAACCTATTACTCGTATCATTCTCTTTCTCTCCCTCTTTCTTAAAAATTAAAAATTAAAAAAAACATATAAACGCTCTTAATAGAAACCCACATCACAGTTTTTCTACACCACCTAACTTTCTCGAAAAGGGCAATGTGGCTTAAATACAACTCTCTTGTCTAGTACCTTGCGAACCCTTTATCAGGTAGCCCTTGGGAAGTTCGGGAGTTAAAACATTAAAAAAAACTACTTCAAAAATTTTTATTTCTTTTTTCTAGTTTTTTTGTCTCTTCCTTTATCTTCTCTTCTTCTAGTGCATGACCCGCAGAAATCCGCCGGTTATTTTAGACTTGGACCACAAAATTGAGCGTACTCTTTGGATAAGATTGCGATTTCAAGGCCCTACTCTCCAAATACCAATTGAGGATTCCGAGTCATTTTCTACTTTAAAAATGGAAGAACCCATGTAGAGGAAGCCCTGCATAGGCCAATGTCCTATTATACAAGGCCGAATATAGATGGTATAGAATCAAGCATAGTTCGCCCTATTGTAGCTAATAATAACTTCAAAATAAAGCCTAGTATAATTCAAATGGTGCAGCAGTATGTGCAATATGACAGAATTCAAGATGAAGACCTGAATGCGCACATCGCTAGCTTTCTTAAGATTTGTGACACCTTTTAAATCAATGATGTTACAAATGATGCTATTAGGACAAGACTCTTACCCTTATCCCTTAGAACCAAAGCTAAATAGTGGTTAATGACTCTGCCAAGAGGGAGCATCACCACTTGGGATCAACTAACCGAAAAATTTCTGACAAAGTATTTTCCGCCAGCTAAACCTGTAAAACTTTGGAACGATATTTCTGCCTTTTGTCAAATAGATTTTGAATCTTTATATAAAACCTGGGAAAGATTTAATGAACTCTTAAGATGATGCCCCCATCACGCGCTGCCTGTATGGTTACAAGTGCAGACGTTTTATAATGGGCTAAATCAAAATACAAAGCAAATGATAGACGCAGCTTCTAGTGGTACTTTAAACCACAAAACCCCCGAAGTAGCTCTTGAGCTTTTCAAGGACATGGCCATGAACATATATCAGGGGAATTTTCTTAGACCTCGCCTAAACAAACCTGCAGATATATTTTAAGTAGACAACGTCTCCTAGCTGGCCCTACAAATGGATATACTAAGCAAAAAGATAACTGAGATATCTGTTGCCTCTGCCCCTCAGGTATGGGAATCTGCAACTGCTGTCCCCAAACAAATTCATTATGTTAACAATATGCCTTGGAATGCTTTTAATAATTTTTCTGCTATAAATTTTCCTGCGTCGGGCTTTGCTTTTCCGAATAGTTATAATCCCGCTTTACGAAACCACCTAAATTTCTCGTGGAGTAACCATTAGAATGCGATGCACCCGCCACCACAAAATGATTTTTCTACACCACCTCCACCTCTTCAAAATTATCAAAAACCTCCAAGATTGGAGGAAATGTTTTCAAAATATATGAATGTTAATGACGCGACTATAAGAAGCCTAGTCGGAACCGTTAAAAGTCTAGAGAATCAAGTAGGACAACAACTAAAATTATATCTGAGCGACCCGCCGGGTCTCTTCCAACCAATACCGAGCCCAAAATGAGATAGCAAGCGAAAGATATAACTCTTTAGAGTGGGAAGAAAGTTTTTGGTATGGTTAGAGAAGAGCCCGAGGCAAGCTCCGCCCCCATTTTGAATATTCCACCATCTGCTGAAAAAGAAGTTAACACTCCGCTCTCTGGTTTAGAAAAAGATCTCGCTCCACCACCAATTTTTAAAAATGATCCAACTCCACCATACCCTTCCCAACTTAACAAACAATATCTTGATGATCAGTATACACGCTTCTTAGAAATGTTTAAGCAAATCCACATAAATCTACGCTTCCATGAAGCGATTTGCCAGATGCCAAAGTACGCTAAGTACCTAAAGGACCTCCTGACTAATAAGAAGAAGTTATAGAACTTATAGTACATCACGTTAAATGTTGAGTGCTCTGCTGTCTTGATAAATAGTTTACTAAAGAAGATCAGTGATCCGGGTAGTTTTTCTATACCGTGTGTCTTTGGTGATCTCTTTGTCAAGCATGTATTGGCTGATTTAGGTGCAAGTATGTAACATCTCTACCCGTCAAGAAGAATATAATAGAGGGTCCGGCCGGGGCCCCACACCATATTCCACAAACAGGTTGAGACGCTACGAAATAATATCAAAACCACGCATCCTAACACAGAGCATTCTAGCGGAAGCTTCACGGTTGAATAAATGAACTCAAGATAATAAACACTGTCCACTTACTTAGGAATAAATATAAACATTACAAGAGTCTGGCCTTAAGGCCTTACAACAGTTTCTCTTAACAAGCGTGTGGATTACATACATCGGCACGCAGGCCGGCCACACATGAACAAAAGAAACAAATAATGCCTTCGAGGGCAGCAGCGCAGCTTTGGGCTTCAGCCCGCTAAGTCCCGCTCGGACCAGCACCTCCAGTACCTGTAATAACCAATCCACCAAGCGGTGGCAAATAGGGCAACGATCAGCATTCATCTGACCAATTATAACGACCCTGCCCCTGGCACGGGGCAGCGGAATTCCATCCCTGCATAGCAATCTTCCAGTATGATATATATAGCAATTTAAGCAAGACGTGCACGCCCGCACAGTCACATATCACAAACGCCGGCACGACGGCCCGACGCTCCGTGCACTCAGGGCACATTATCGGTGTTCCGTATTTCCATGGCCACACTACCGTTCAGAGGTCCCAGACATAACGGTTCCATATGAGCATTCTAGTCTGATCGGCTCACCGGCCATCGACTTTCGCTATGTGATCCTAACAGGGTCTTAAGCACCCAAGGTTAGACAACCATAACGCAGGTACAGGTCCACCTTTCCCGTTGCTCACATCATCAGACTCATGCCTGGACTGACGCGGGTATAGCTTCACCTTGCCCGTTCCACCACCAAGGCATTGCCCAGTTGCAGCCCCACGGCTCAACGGCTCAACCTCACACAAAGTAGCAACTCACGGCTACAGGAGAGTCCAACTCTCTTAATTTCCTGGACTTCCTCCAGTACTTTCCATCATGCCTACAAGCAAGAAATCACGGAGTCTTCTCCGATATGCAAACAAGCATCACCAATCCAGATCATGTCCAGATGGGCTTCACACAGCATGCCTAGATCCGTACTCCAATTCCGGACTCTAACAAGGGGGACTTCATATATCTACCCCAAGGGACGCCACAACCCACCGCACACTCGCGGGGAAGGGTTTTCCCTATGCAATGCAGGAATTAAGGACTTCACATGTCCAAGCAGGAAATCGTTACCCTAGGAGTTCGCTTCGGAGCCATGGAGAGAAATTTGAGACGGATGAAAGTCTTCGCAGCAGCGTTGCCTTCTCAAATCCGAACTCGGCTCGCGATTTGGACCACCGTAGCACCACCGGCAGCCGGACTCCACTTCTTCTTCCTCCTTGCTCTCACCTCTCTCTTAAATTTTAGAAAGAGAAGATGAAATGAAGAATGAGCTTTTCTTCCTCCTTTTCCGGCCTTATCAGACCAGAAATGATCTCCAGCCACAGTATTCTATGTAAAGAAAATGAAGGGCCAAGATCTGCCTGAAAATCCTTTTTCTTTTGGTCGACACGGCCTGTGACACGCCCGTGTCACAGGCCGTGTACCGTTAAGCGGCACACGCGGCGCTCGCACTGCCTAAAATTACCAGAACACGGGCATCGACACGCCCGTGTCGAACATGACACGCCCGTGTCGGTCACTTGACACACCCGTGTCACACCTGTTTACACGGTACCCATCGAGCGCTGAATCCAGTCAGAGTAGTACACGGGTAGGCACACGCCCACTGACACGCCCGTGTCAAAGCTGACACGGCTGTGTTCAAGCCTTGGTTCCGGGCCGTGTACAATTCTGACTCGATACGGCATTTTATTGAGTGACACGCCCTGGGACACGCCCGTGTCGAAGGCCGTGTCCCAGGCTCGACTATCGTCGACCTCCGATCGTCGACTATCTTAAACACGCCCTGGGACACGCCCGTGTCCCAGGCCGTGTACCCCGACACGCCCTGGGACACGCCCGTGTCCCAGGCCGTGTTAAGCCACCTGAACCTCAAATCAACTTTTGAGTCTTTTTGGGGTGTTACAATCCTCCCCCCTTAATAAAATTTCGTCCCGAAATTTGAAGACAGTAGGGAGAAATTAACAAAACATTTATATGTTTCTATTACATATATAACGACTAAACAAATTACGAAAATAATTCGGGAAACTCGGCTTGCATGGTCTGCTCACGCACCCATGTTAGCTCTTCTCGGCCACAATTGTCCCACCGGACTTTGACCATCGCGATCACTTTGTTCCGCAACTGTTTCTCGGCTCGATCCTCAATTCGTATAGGCTTCACCTTTGTTGTTAGCCCATACTCAACCGGCACTCGATCATTGTCAATTACTTGAGCTGGATCCTTGACTGCTTTGCGTAGCACCGAGATGTGAAACACATCATGCAATCCACTCAATTCCGATGAAAGAGCTAGCCGATAGGCGGCTTCCCCAACTCGCTCCACCACTTCAAACGGACCAAGGTATCGCGGACTTAGCTTTTTCAACCGCCGAATCCGAGATACGCCTTTGAAGGGCTTAATCTTTAAATAGACCCAGTCACCCACCGCGAACTCCACGTTCCGGTGCTTAGCATTGTAATACTTGGCCTGCCGATCTTGGGCTATTAGGAGCCTCTCTCGAATAGAGCATATTGTTGAGGTAGCATCCTCGACTTCCTTTTTGCCTAAAAGTTTAGTCTCGCCAGTTTTTGCCCAAGCTAGCGGTGTACGACACTTCCGACCATACAACGCTTCAAACGGGGCCATGCCTATACTTGCTTGATGGCTATTATTATAGGCAAACTCCACCATAACAAGATGTTCTTCCCAATTCTTACCGAAGTCCAGGGCGCACATACGGAGCATATCCTCCATCGTTCTGTTGGTTTGTTCAGTTTGGCCATCCGTTTGCAGGTGAAAAGCCGTACTGAATGTTAACTTCGTGCCCAACATCTGATGAACTAATCTCCAATCTTTCGAGGTAAAGCGCCCATCTCGGTCACTTACGATGCTCCGGGGAACACCGTGCAATCGAACAATCTGCTCCACATAGAGCTTTGCCAATGTTTCCACTGAATCGTCCCGCTTGTTTGGTATAAAGTGAGCCACCTTTGTCAACCGGTCTACAATCACCCAGATTGAGTCATGGCCACGTTGAGATCTCGGCAATCCGTGCACGAAATCCATAGAAATATCCTCAAACTTCCATTGCGGAACCGGCAACGACTTCAGGAAACCACTCGGCCGTTGACATTCTGCCTTTACCAAAGCACAAGTACGACATTTAGCCACATACGCGGCTATGTCCTTCTTTAAACCAGGCCACCAGAATAGTTTCTTCATGTCCTTGTACATTTTTGTGCTCCCAGGGTGAATTGAATACTTTGTAAAGTGTACTTCATATAGCAGCCCTTCTCGCAATTTACCCACACTAGGGATGCACAATCGGCCATCCTTCCGTAACAACCCATCATCCCAGGAGAATTGATCACCAGACCCCTCCTTTGCATAGCGTTGGAGGCTTTCATCCAACTCCGTTGCCCTCCGAACCCTGTCAGCAAGGTCACATTGAACTTCCAACCAGCTCATACATGTAACAGTTGAAGAATCTCTTTCCACACAAGATATCTCCAAGGCTTCCAACTCCTGGATTAACCGCTCATCATGCATCCGCAACCAATTTGCCTGCACCGGAGCCCGACGACTCAAGGCATCAGCGACCACATTTCCCTTTCCGGGAACATAGTGAATGTCGAAGGTAAAATCCCCAAGGAATTCCATCCACCTCCTTTGTCGCATATTCAACTCCTTTTGATCGATCAGATACTTTAATCTTTTATGATCTGTATAAATATCCACTTTCACTCCATACAGATAATGCCGCCACAATTTTAGCGAAAAGATCACCGCCGCCAACTCCAAATCATGGACGGGGTAATTACGCTCATGCACTTTCAATTGACGTGAGCCATAAGCGATTACCTTGCCAAACTGCAGGAGAACGCAGCCTAAGCCGCTTCCTGACGCATCGCTGTATATTTCAAATCCATCTGTACCACATAGCGACGTCCACACGGGCGCCGTGGTCAAACGATTCTTCAGCTCATCAAAAGCTCGTGCGCACTCCGGCGTCCAAACGAACTTCTGATCCTTTCTCGTCAACGTAGTCAGAGGCAAAGCAATCCGGGAGATGTTCTCCACGAACCTTCTATAGTAGCCCGCCAGTCCTAGGAAACTCCTGACTTCGGCCACCGAAGGCAACACTGGCCAATCACGAATGGCACTTATCTTTGCCGGATCCACCGCTATGCCCTCTCCACTTACTACATGGCCTAGAAAAGCCACCGATGAGAGCCAGAACTCACACTTTGAGAACTTGGCATACAGCTTATTCCTTCGCAAGGTATGCAATACTAATCGCAAATGGTTTGCATGATCTTCCTCTGATTGTGAATATACCAGAATATCATCAATAAACACAATCACAAACAGATCCAGGTATTCGCGGAACGTTCGATGCATGAGATCCATGAATACCGAAGGCGCATTACACAAGCCGAACGGCATCACTGTGAACTAATAATGACCATAGCGTGTGCCAAACGCTGTCTTGGGAATGTCACCTTCCCTAATCCGCAACTGGTAATACCCGGACTTCAAATCCAACTTCGAATAGACGGTTGAGCCCGCTAGCTGATCGAACAAGTCATCGATCCGTGGAATTGGATACTTGTTTTTCTCCGTCAGCTTGTTCAGTTCACGATAATCAATACATAGTCGCAAACCACCGTCTTTCTTTTTCACAAAAAGAACAGGCGCGCTCCAAGGTGACATACTTGGGCGTATATAACCCTGCTCCAACAATTCTTGCAACTGAACTTTCAGTTCGGCCATTTCTTTTGGCGCTACCCGATACGGCGAACGGGCCACAGGTTTCGCACCCGGCACCAGCTCGATAGCGAAGTCGATTTCCCTTTGGGGAGGTAACCCCGGAAGGTCCTTTGGAAACACATTCGCATACTCCGACACAATCGGCACTTCACTCACACTGGTCTTCGGCGCCACCGCCTCTATGAGTGTGAAGAATAACTTCGCACCCTTCCGAACTGCCTTAACAACTTGGAGAGCGGATAACAACATCCCACTCATCCCTTGCATACCAATGAACTTGGTCTCTTGTTCGGTATTTTGCCCAAGTGTGACCTCTTTTGAAGTGCAATCTATACAGGCACGCTGCACTGAAAGCCAGTCCATACCAAAGATTATATCAAACTCTTTGATCGGCAATACTAGTGTTTCCACCTTGAACTCCCGACTTCCTATCTTGACCTCAAGACCGCAAGATCGATCCACGCACATCAAACATCCGTTAGGCAACAACACCTTTACACTGTCTATCGCGGTCCGAATAGGCACCCCGATACGAACGACAAAGTCCTCAGACAAAAACGAATGTGAAGCACCTGTGTCGAACAGTGCTCGCGTCGGATACTCTCTTATAAGGACAAACCCTATAACATTACAATTAAAACAAGCACAGCACAACAAAACAAGAACATTAAAATCTACGCGCACCTGTGACGACATCTGCCTGCTTAATGGCCTCCTGTTGTCCAAGGTTGAAGACCCTGGGCTGCGCGTGCGAGGCAGAAGACTCCACCACAGCCTTCCCCTTCTCCGCATAAGATGCTCCCGTCTTCTTATGACCCTTTGGAGGACCAAATCGGCATTCACGTGCGAAGTATCCAACCTTCCTGCACGTATAACAAGCACGAGATCCATTCCCAGATGTGTCCGTCACAGTCGCAGAAGGAGCTTGTCCAGAAGACTTAGACTTCTTATTCCACCTCTTTCGGTAGCCAAACTTGTCCGGACGCGGCGGATTAAACTCCGGCTTCACAACCGCCAAGTTTCCTTTTGCTTGCCCCCGTTTCATGTCCAGCTCCAAAGAACGAGCCGTACAGACTAAGGCTTGGAATCCCTGACTCACAGAACTCGAGAGCAAATACCGCAGCTCATCTCGCAGTCCCGCATAAAACCGACTAGTCTTACGCTCTTCTTCGGCGAAGATCGTGCCCGCATATCTTCCCAACCGGGTGAACTCATGCAGGTAGTCATCCACACTTCGATCTCCCTGCGCCAACCGTTGAAATTCCATTTCCATCGATATCCTTTGCTGCACCGGCAGATGTTGTGCTAAGAACAATCGAGAAAATTCGTCCATTGTAATCTCTGCCAATTGCCTACCAGCCAAGTGATGCATTTCCATCTCATCCCACCACAATCGCGCTTCTCCTTCCAGTAGGAAAGTGGCTAACATAACTTTCTGTTCCTCCTCAACCCTGATAGACCTCATAATCCTCTTGATTCTTGCAAGCCAATCCTCTGCTTGGGCTGGTGTACCCGCCCCATGAAACTGCGGAGGTTGAAGCTCAAGAATTGCTTCCATTGTTGATCTGCTACCCGCGGATCAACTTCGGCTTCTATCGGTTCTTGCCGTACCCCAGCTTGCGCTGGCACCACTGCAGGACATGCCTGCCCCGCTTGCTGAGCATTCATCACCGCAAGTACCATTTCCGTGATGAGACGGACTGTTTCAGCGGATAGAGGAGTTGTGGGCACCTCGGCTGGTGCCTCACTCTCAAAAGAACGTTGTGGTTCGGATTGACCCGCAACACTTCTGGTCACCTATATGTGTAAAATACACAGGTTAACGACCAATGAAAATGGCAACCATACAAAAGAATACACAAGTTCAACAAACAAGTGTATTTGCATTCCTAAGTGGACAATCTTGAGTTCAAATTAAGTGTTATAATGACGGCACTGACACGTCAAGAAGAATATAATATAAACCTCCCTCTGATACGAAATTGTAACATCTCTACCCGTCAAGAAGAATATAATAGAGGGTCCGGCCGGGGCCCCACACCATATTCCACAAACAGGTGGAGACGCTACGAAATAATATCAAAACCACGCATCCTAACACAGAGCATTCTAGCGGAAGCTTCGCGGTTGAATAAATGAACTCAAGATAATATACACTGTCCACTTACTTAGGAATAAATATAAACATTACAAGAGTCTGGCCTTAAGGCCTTACAACAGTTTCTCTTAACAAGCGTGTGGATTACATACATCGGCACGCAGGCCGTCCACACATGAATAAAAGAAACAAATAATGCCTTCGAGGGCAGCAGCGCAGCTTTGGGCTTCAGCCCGCTAAGTCCCGCTCGGACCAGCACCTCCAGTACCTGTAATAACCAATCCACCAAGCGGTGGCAAACAGGGCAACGGTCAGCGTTCAGCTGACCAATTATAACTACCCTGCCCCTGGCACGGGGCAGCGGAATTCCATCCCTGCATAGCAATATTCCAGTACGATATATATAGCAATTTAAGCAAGACGTGCACGCCCGCACAGTCACATATCACAAACGCCGGCACGACGGCCCGACGCTCTGTGCACTCAGGGCACATTATCGGTGTTCCGTATTTCCACGGCCACACTACCGTTCAGAGGTCCCAGACATAACGGTTCCATATGAGCATTCTAGTCTGATCGGCTCACCGGCCGTCGACTCCCGCTATGTGATCCTAACAGGGTCTTAAGCACCCAAGGTTAGACAACCATAACGCGGGTACAGATCCACCTTTCCCGTTGCTCACATTGTCAGACTCATGCCTGGACTGACGCGGGTACAGCTTCACCTTGCCCGTTCCACCACCAAGGCATTGCCCAGTTGCAGCCCCACGGCTCAACGACTCAACCTCACACAAAGTAGCAACTCATGGCTACAGGAGAGTCCAACTCTCTTAATTTCCTGGACTTCCTCCAGTACTTTCCATCATGCCTACAAGCAAGAAATCACGGAGTCTTCTCCGATATGCAAACAAGCATCACCAATCCAGATCATGTCCAGATGGGCTTCACACAGCATGCCTAGATCCGTACTCCAATTCCGGACTCTAACAAGGGGGACTTCACATATCTACCCCAAGGGACGCCACAACCCACCACACACTCGCGGGGAAGGGTTTTCCCTATGCAATGCAGGAATTAAGGACTTCACATGTCCAAGCAGGAAATCATTACCCTAGGAGTTCACTTCGGAGCCATGGAGAGAAATTTGAGACGGATGAAAGTCTTCGCAGCAGCGTTGCCTTCTCAAATCCGAACTCGGCTCGCGATTTGGACCACCGTAGCACCACCGGCAGCCGGACTCCACTTCTTCTTCCTCCTTGCTCTCACCTCTCTCTTAAATTTTAGAAAGAGAAGATGAAATGAAGAATGAGCTTTTCTTCCTCCTTTTCCGGCCTTATCAGACCAGAAATGATCTCCAGCCACAGGATTCTATGTAAAGAAAATGAAGGGCCAAGATCTGCCTGAAAATCCTTTTTCTTTTGGCCGACACGGCCTGTGACACGCCCGTGTCACAGGCCGTGTACCCTTAAGCGGCACACGCGGCGCTCGCACCGCCTAAAATTACCAGAACACGGGCATCGACACGCCCGTGTCGAACCTGACACGCCCGTGTCGGTCACTTGACACGCCCGTGTCACACCTGTTTACACAGTACCCATCGAGCGCTGAATCCAGTCAGAGTAGTACACGGGTAGGCACACGCCCACTGACACGCCCGTGTCAAAGCTGACACGCCCGTGTTCAAGCCTTTGTTCCGGGCCGTGTTCAATTCTGACTCGATACGGCATTTTATTGAGTGACACGCCCTGGGACACGCCCGTGTCGAAGGCCGTGTCCCAGGCTCGACTATCGTCGACCTCCGATCGTCGACTATCTTGAACACGCCCTGGGACACGCCCGTGTCCCAGGCCGTGTACCCCGACACGCCCTGGGACACGCCCGTGTCCCAGGCCGTGTTAAGCCACCTGAACCTCAAATAAACTTTTGAGTCTTTTTGGGGTGCTACAAAGTATCAACTTAATGCCTTTCTCGTTATTTAAGAAGTTTGGAATTGGTAGCCTCAACCCCACGTGTATGATTATCCAGCTCGCTGATAGATCCGTTAAGTACCCGTTGGAATAGTGGAGGATGTTCTACTCAAAGTCGACAAATTCATCTTCCCTGTAGATTTTGTCATATTGGACATCGAAGAAGACGTCGAGCTTCCCATGATCTTTGGCTGACCCTTCCTTGCCACCTCCCGAGCTATCATTGACGTAAGCAATGGCAAGCTCTTCCTACGAGTAGGCAACGATGAAGTGACCTTCTCTATCACCCCTTCGATGAAAAATACCTTGGAGAATGACGACTCCTCTTTCTTCTTAGATACCTTATGTTATGAATCTTCCTAAAACATTCCTGAAGATGAATTTTCTAATTTTTGTTCTTCCTCAACTTTTCCTACTAAAAGTCTGAAAGAAACCGCCATGGCCATTGATTCACCGCACTACAATTTTTCGAATAAGTTAAAAGTCTACGAATATATTATTTTTGAAAAAGAAAGAACTTCCAAAATATCTTATGAAGAACCCCCTATCCTAGAATTAAAAGAACTTCCTAAACATCTCAAGTATGCCTTCCTAGAAAAAGATTCCAAACATCCAGTGATAGTTTCATCCTACCTAACTGAATTACAAAATGATGAACTCCTTCTAGTTTTACGAAAACATTGCCAAGCCATCGCCTAGCAGATATCTAATATCAAGGGCATAAGCCCATATTTCTACACCCACAAATATTAATGGAATATAATTCGTGTAACTTTATCCAACCTCAGCACCATATAAATCTGAACTTGAAAGAAGTAGTAAAAGGCGAGGTTATGAAACTTTTAAACGCAGGAAATACCTATCTAATTTCAGATAGTAAGTGGGTTAGCCCTGTTCAGGTAGTGTCTAATAAGGGTGGGATAACTGTAGTTGTGAATGAAAATAATTATTTAATCCCAACACGGATTGTGACGAGGTGGCGAATGTGTATTGACTATCGTAAGTTAAATGATGCCACCCATAAGTACCACTTTCCCTTTCTGTTCATCGATCAAATCTTAGAGCGATTATCTGGACATAGCTTTTACTGTTTTCTCGATGGCCTCTCGGGGTATTTTCAAATCCCTATCTCACTCGAGGACCAGGAGAAAACAACGTTTACTGGCCCTTTCAGCACTTTCGCTTATCGAAGAATGCCATTTGGGTAGTGTAATGTGTTAGGTGCATTCTAAAGATGTATGCTAGCCATCTTTGACAAGTACGTAGAAAGTTTTATGGAGGTATTTATGGATGATTTCTCCGTGTTCGGCGAGGCCTTCGATAGTTGCTTAGAAAACTTAGAAAAAGTCTTAGAAAGATGCGAAGAAACTAACCTCACCCTAAATGTGGTAAAATGCCATTTTATGGTGAGGGAGGGGTTAGTCTTAAGACATAAGATTTCTTCCCAAGGGATTGAAGTAGATATCGCTAAGATATAAGTAATTGAAAAGCTGCCGCCACTTACGAATGTTAAAGCTATAAGAAGTTTCCTAGGTCATGTTGGATTATACCGCCATTTCATAAAAGACTTCTCCAAAATCACCAAACACCTTATTAAACTCTTAGAAAAAGACACCCCATTTGTTTTTGATGACCTTTGTCTATCTTCTTATGAAATAATTAAAGATAAATTAATTAATGCACAAATTATGATATCTCCAGTGTGGGACCTTCCCTTTGAGATAATGTGAAATGCGAGTAGTTTCACGGTGGGAGCTGTATTAGATCAACGAATATCTAAAAAATTCCACCCCATTTATTATGCGAGTAAAACACTCACATCTACATAAGAAAACTACACCACGGCGGAGAAGGAGCTCCTAGCTGTTGTCTTTGCCTTCGATAAATTTCGGCCACATATTACGCTTTCAAATATTATAGTTTTCACGGACCACTCGACCCTCAAGTACTTACTTGCTAAGACGGATGCCAAGCCACGCCTGATATGCTGGGTCTTACTCCTTCAGGAGTTTGACTTAGAAATCCGCAATAAGAGGGGGTAAAGAATTTGGCCGCCGATCATCTCTCTCGCCTAGATAATTTGTATATAAAAAATTTAGATGAAAAAACGTTTAATGATTTCTTCCTTGATGAAAAGCTATTTTCTATTAACACTTCTCCTTTCTAATGGTTTGCAAATATCGCCAACTATTTAGTGGCCCGTGTCCTCCCGAAGGATTTTTCCTCTCAGCAAAAGAAGGAATTCTTTTCTGAGTTGAGGAACTATTTTTGGGAGTACCCGCATCTTTTCCGAGTTTGTGCGGACTAGGTGATAAGGAGATGTGTTTCTTTTGAAGAAGGGCTAGATATTCTAAAACACATACATGAAATACCGACTGGTGGTCACTATCAAGGTGCTCCAACCGCTCACAAAGGGCTTTGTGCAGGCTTTTTCTGGCCTAGCCTCTTTAAAGATGCGCAAACTTTTGTGAGTAGGTGTGATAGTTGCCAAAGGTCAGGCAATATCTCTAATAAAAATGAAATGCCGCAAAATTATTTCCTCGAGTGCGAAGTTTTCGACCTCAGGGGAATTGATTTTGTTGGTCCCCTTCCTTCTAGCTTCGGGAACAAATATGTAATGACCCCGTTTGTTAAATAAAATATAATAGAAGGTCCGGTCGGGGCCCCACACCATATGCCACAAAACAGGCGGCGAGGTTACAGGTTAATACCACAAACATACTTGCATCCTAACACATAGCATACTAGCGGAAGATTTTAACGTTAATATTGAACTCAACCCATTAATGTCCACTTATATAAACAACCACATTTATATATACTCTCGAAGGAATGTACAACAAATACTCAAGAGTTTTGCCTTAAGGCCTTACAGTTACGCTTTACAAGTGTGGATTACAAACATCGGAGCACTGGCCGGCCACACATGAACATAACAAATGTATTTGCTCATCCTTCGAGGGCCAGCAGCTGTAGCAACAGCAGCAGCAGTAGGGGCTTCAGCCCTTTATTTCCCTCCCGTCACTCCAGCACCTGCATAGGGACAACCCACCATAATGGTGGTAAATATAGCAACGGTCTGCATTTAGCTGACCAATTTATAACGACCTTACCCCTTTCCCGGGACAGTGGTATTCCTTCCCTGTAGGCATAGCATTTCACAAGCAGATATATCAGATAATGTGCACTCACGCATAATCAATATATCACAACCATTGGCCACACGGCCCGACAATCCGTGCACTCAGGAAACATTCTTGGTGTACCAGCGAACCAGGGTCCCACCACCGTTCAAGGTCCGAATCCCAATGGTATTGTGCATTTATTCTTCATGGTGTGCAGGCCTAAGAATCTCATTATGCGCTCCAACGAGACCAATAACTAGGTCTACCTGTCAGTCAGACATAACGCAGTATGGTTCAGCCAATCTTGTTGCTCAAATCGTCCAAAATGACGAGGGTCAGCATTCCCCTTATCCATAAGGCATGAAGCCTTCAAGAGCTCGCAGCTCAAAATAGCCACACTGTCCACTAAGGACTGGCTTCACATTCCAAAAAGGGAGTTAGTGCCAGCGTTCTTCACGAGCGCTTGGCGGGTTCAACAAAATCTCTCTTTCTGTACCCAAACTCAACCCAAACCCTATAGCATCCTGTAGTGCCAAAAAACTGGTCATTCATAGCATATAGCACAAGAATCACGAAGGTATTTTCTTGGAATTCCATTCCAGTACTTCCTGCTACTGACCTTCACAGGTACAACCCATCGACTCCACAAACTACATATTTATACACGGAGTCTTCTCCGGTGTGCAAAATTAAACATAACCAATCTAGACCAACCTGTCCAGATGGGATTCACACAGCAAGCCTATTTTGTACTATACATTTCCGAATCTATATGCAAGACTGGGGATTTCAAGAATCAACCCAAAGAAATCCATCAAAAGCCACCTTTTGGTGGGGGAAATCCATGCACATGCCAAAATAAGGACTTCACATGTATAAAAAGGAAGATCATTACCCTTGACGATCTCTTTGGAGCCATGGAAAGCTAGCCAAATAGAAAGCACCACAATGAACTTGCCTCCACGAATCTGGACTCAGTTCGCGATTTGGGGCTCTGAAGCTCCACTAGAGGCCGGATTCCTTCTCCTTCTTTTTCCTTGCTCTCCCCTCTCTTTATCTCTTTTAGAAAGAGAATGGCCAAGATGAATGAGAGTTATCTCTCAATTACTATCCTTAATATATCAGGGAAAGACCTGGACCATTGGATACGAGGTGAATGAAATGAACGGTCACAAATCGCCCTGAAAATCCTTTTCTTGGGCTGAACACGGCTTGTGACACGCCCTTATCATAGACTGTGTACCTTAAGCGGCAAACAAAGTGACTTGACCCTAACAGGACACGGCCATGTGACACGCCCGTATCATAAGCCGTGTGCCCCTACATGGCTTTGAACACGCCCTTGTCTAGCCCGTGTTCACCAGGCCTCACATCCCTTGCCAAATCCAGAGAAAGACATGGCATTTGACATGCTTGTGTCACAGGCCGTGTGTCAACCTCGACTTGCCTCTCGAGGATCGTCGAGTGCATTTCGTCGACCCATAGTAGGACACAGCCTAGGACACGCCCATGTCACAGGCCGTGTACCCTCTCGAGAATCATCGAGTGTATTTCGTTGAGCACTCGATAGGCTTTGTGTCAACTCGACAACACAGAGCAGGACACGTCTTGGGACATGACCATGTCCCAGGCCGAATTTCTCAGCCAGCACTCATTCTTGAGATTTTGGGTGTTATAACCCTCCACTCCTTACAAGAAATTTTGTCCCGAAATTTGTATATAGTACGAAAACATCAATCACGATGTTATAACTTCTACAAAATTATGTTTACAGTATGATATGCACTTTGTAACAGTTTAATCAAATAGTTTAGGAAATTCAGTACGCATGGTCTGCTCTCGCTCCCATGATAGCTCCTCACGGCCATAGTTGTCCAAGCGGACCTTGACCATCCCGATTGTCTTCTTTCGCAACTATTTATCGGCTTTATCCTCGATCTGAATGGGCCTAAACTTTTTCGTTAGCACAAATTAGACTGGTACGCGATCATTCGCAATCACTTAAGCTGGATCTTTTAAGGCTTTCTAAAGCACTGATCTGTGGAACACATCTTACAATCCACTCAACTCTGCCGAAAGAGCTACCTGATAGGCAGCTTCCCCAATCGCTCCACCACTTCAAATGAACCAAGATACCTCGGACTTAACTTTTTCGAGCGCCGAATCCTGGATACGCCTTTGAAGGGCTTGATTTTAAAATATACCAAATCGCCCACCGGAAATTCCACGTTCCGATGCTTGGCATTGTAGTATTTTGCTTGTCTATCTTGTGCTATTAGTAGCCTCTCCCGAATAGAGCATATTTTCGAATTATCTTCTTCGACTTCCTTATGTTTATATAATTTAGATTTGCCTGTTTCTGCCTAAGCTAACAGTGTATGACATTTTCGACCATACAAAGCTTCAAATGGAGGCATACTTGTGCTTGCTTGTTGCTATTATTGTAGGCAAATTCTACCATATAGAGATGATCTTCCCACCTCTTACCAAAATCCAAGGCACACATTCAGAGCATTTCCTCCATCATTCTGTTGATCCTCTCAGTCTGGCCATCAGTTTTCGGATGAAAGGTCATACTGAATGTTAACTTTTTGCCCAACAACTTATGGATTAGCCTCCAATCATTCGATGTGAATCGCTCATCACGGTCACTTACGATGCTACGGGGAACACCGTGCAATCGTACAATCTGCTCAACACAAAGTTTCGCCAAGACTTCAACTGAATCGTCCCTCTTCTTCGGAAGGAAGTGAGCCACTTTCATCAACCGGTCTACGATCACCCAAACCGAATCATTACCGCGTTGAGATCTCGGCAAACTGTGCACTAAATCCATCGAAATATCATTAAACTTCCATTCCGGAATATATAACGACTTCAAGAAACCTCCGGGCTTCTAGCATTCTATATTCACCAAGGCACATGTTTGACATTTAGCCACATAATGTGTTATGTCTTTCTTTAACCCTGGCCACAAGAATAACTTTTTATTGTCATTATACATCTTTATTCTCCCTTGGTGAATTGAGTATTTTTTAAAGTGAGCTTTATACATAAATTCTTCTCTTAATATACCCATACTTGGGACGCACAAACGACCGTCTTTCCGTAAAAGGCCGTCATCCTAGGATAATTAGTCATCTAACCCATCCATTGAATAACGTTGGAGACTTCCATCAAGTTCCATTGCTCGCCGTACCCTGTCCGTAAGGTAACACTGTACCTCCGTCCAGTTCAAGCATGCATCTGTTATGGAATGCTTGTAAACACAAGAAATATCTAACATTTCCAACTCCTGGATTAGACGCTCATATTACATCTACAACCAATTTACCCTTGATTGAGTCCTACGACTCAAGGCATCTGTGACCACGTTTCCCTTCACGAGAGTATAGTGAATATCAACGGTGTAGTCCCCAAGGAACTCCATCCACCTCCGTTATTGCATATTGAGATCCTTATGATCCAACAAGTACTTTAGGCTCTTATGATCCGTAAAGATATCCACTTTACACCATATAGATAGTGACGCCACAATTTAAGTGCAAAAATCACCGCCGCCAACTGCAAGTCGTGGACGGGATAATTTTACTCATGTATTTTAAACTGGCATGAGCCATAAGCGATTACCTTTCCAAACTGTAGAAGAACGCAGCCTAAGCCGCTCCCTGATGCATCACTATAGATCTTATAGCCGTCTGTACTGCATGGTGATGTTAATACAGGTGTCGTTGTCAAATGACTCTCTAGCTCTTCAAAAGCTCGCGCGCACTCCGACGTCCAAACGAACTTCGGATCCTTACTCGTTAATGTGGTAAGAGGCAAAGAGATCTGTGAGAAGTTTTCTAAAAACGTCTGTAGTAGCTTGCTAGTCCAAGGAAACTCCTGACTTCGGCCACCGAAGACAACTCTGGTCACTCCCGTATGGCACTTATATTTGAGGGAACCACTGCAATGCCCTCTCCACTTACCACATGGCCTAGAAAAGCCACCGACGACAGCCAAAACTCACACTTTGTGAACTTGGCATAAAACTTATTTCTCCGCAAGTTATGCAATACCAACCGTAAATGGTTTGCATTATCAACTTTCGATTGAGAGTACTCTAAGATATCATCAATGAATACGATCAAAAACAGATCCAAGTACTCTCAGAACTTTCGATACATTAGATCCATGAACACTGATGGTCCATTACATAGCCCAAACGACATTACAGTGAACTCATAATGACCATAGCGTGTTCCAAATGTTGCCTTGGGAATATCACCTTCCTGAATCCTCAATTGGTAATATCCAGATTTTAAATCAAATCTAGAATAGACAGTTGATCCCACTAGCTGATCGAATAAGTCATCTATCCGTGGAATCAGATACTTGTTTTTCTCTATCAGCTTATTCAATTTGCGATAATCAATACACAACCTCAGACTACCATCCTTCTTTTTAATAGGTGCGCTCCAAGGTGACATATTGGGGCATATGTGTCCCTGTTCCAGCAACTTTTTTAGTTGAACTTTAAGTTCTGCCATTTTCTTTTGGCGCTACTCGATATGGCAAGCGGGCCACAGGTTTCGCACCTGGCACAAGCTCAATAGTGAACTCGCTCTCCCGCTAGGGTGATAACCCAGGAAGATCTTTAGGAAACACATCAGAAAACTACGATACAATCAGAACATCATTCACATTAGCTTTTGGCTCAATATCTTGAATAATCGTGAAGAATAACTCCGCGCCCTTCCGAGCAGCATTGATGACTTGGAGAGAAGACATCAAGGTCCCGCCCACTCCTTGCATACCAATGAACTTAGTCTCAAGCCCAGTATTCTGGCCTAGTGTGATCTCCTTTCAATTGCAATCAAGAAAGGCACGCTGCTCCGAGAGACAGTCCATACCAAAGATCACATCAAATTCTGATATCGGTAGCACAGATGCGCTCAAGCAGAAATCCTTACTTCCTATTTGCACTTCCACATAGCAGGTTCTATCCGCAAGCATCACACATCTGTTTGGTAACAACACCTATACACTATCTGTTGTCATATGACTAGGTTCTCCGATTTGTGCTATGAAGTCCTTAGACAGAAATGAATGCAAAGCACCTGTATCAAATAATGCTCTCGTCGGATGATTCCGAATCAGGACAAAGCCTAAGACAAACATATCATACACAAGCTACACACAAGGTATGAAATATAAAAAGTACACAATCAATAACTTAGATCGTATCTATGACGACGTAACTTTGCTTTATGGCTTCTTGCTGGCCAAGATTATATACTTGGGGCTGTGCTTGGGATGTAGAGGACTCCACCACTACTTTTCCCTTCTCAGCATAAGACGCTCTCGTCTTCTTTTCCACCTTTGGAGGACCAACCAGACAGTCACGGTCTATGTGCCCCACTCTGCCACATGTAAAGCAGGTACGAGACTCTTGCCTTGACGTTGCCCTCGATGCAACTGTAGAAGGAGCCTGTCCAAAAGATTTAGATGTCTTGCCCAACTTCTTTTGTTAGTACAATTTTCCAGAACAGGGCGCTTTGAACTCGGACTTTGTCACAGCCAAGTCCCTCTTTCCTTTCACCCGCTTCATATCCATATCCAACGCACAATCCGTATCCAACAACGCTTGAAACCCCTGGTTCACTGAACTTGAGAGCTATAATCTCAACTCATCCCGCAATCCATCGTAGAAATGATTGGTTTTACGTTGTTCATCAGCGAAGATAGACCCCGCATAGCATCCGAACTATGTAAAATCATGCAAGTAAATATCGACACTACTATCTCCTTATGTTAGACATTGGAACTCATTTTCCATGGCGGTACGCTATGCTGCTGGCAGGTTCTTTTCCAAGAATAGTCGCGAGAACTCCTCAATTAAGACTTCCGTTAATTTCCATCCCGCTAAGTGGTGCAACTCTATCTTGTCCCACCATAGCTGAGCCTCTCCTTCCTACAAGAAGGTAGCAAAGGTGATCTTTTGATCTTCATCCATCCTTATCTCTGTCAATATACGCTTGACACGCGACAACCAATCCTCAACCTACATTAGGGATCCCACTCCCGTAAATGTAGGAGGATTGAAGCTCAAAAACTTCTTCAACTGCCGTTCAGCTACTCGAGGATCAACAGCCGCAACAGGTTCTGGCCTTACACTAATCCGTTCTGGCACCACTGCCAGCTGCGCATTCCCAGTAGGCTATGCATGAATCATTACAAACAGCGTCTCAGAAACTAAGCGGACTGTTTCCGCAGAAGGAGGAGGTGTAAGCACCTTAGCTGGTGTCGCACTCTCATCAGAATGTTGGGGCTCAGACTGCCCAACACCACTACGAGTCACCTATAGGTGAACAAGACACACATTAGAGCCTTTTCACAAGCCATAACATCAATATAGGAACACGCAGGTTCCTCAAATAAGTGTATTTGCATTCCTTAGTGGACATTCCTGAGTTCATTAATGTTCAAGCGGGTTACACTTACACGTGCTCGCCACGCCACAAAAGAATTTGACCATGAATTCGAAAGAGGAAGACCGAGACAGCCCGATACCAAAATATAACGACCCCATCCGTTAAAAAACATATAATAGAAGGCCCGGCCGCGGCCCCACAACATATGCCACAAAAAAGGCAGCGAGATTACAGGTTAATACCATAAACATACTTGCATCCTAACACAGAGCATACTAGCGAAAGATTTTAACGTTAATATTGAACTCAAACTAAGAATGTCCACTTATATAAATAACCACATTTACATATACTCTTGAAGGAATGTACAACAAATACTCAAGAATTTGGCCTTAAGGCCTTATAGTTATGCTTTATAAGTGTGGATTACAAACAACGACATGCGAGCCAGCCACACATGAACATAACAAAAGTCTTTGCTCAGCCTTCGAGGGCTAGTAGCAGCAATAGCAGTAGGGGCTTCAGCCCTCTATTTCCCGCTCGGCTCTCCACCACCTGCACAGGGACAACCCACCATAATGGTGGCAAACAAACCAATGGTCAGAATTCATTTGACCAATTTATAACGACCCAACCCCTTTCCCAGGGCAATGGTATTCCTTCCCTACAGGGTTAACATTTCACAAGAAGATATATCATACAATGTGCACTCATACACAATCAATATATCATAACCGTCGGCCACGCGACCTGACGATCCGTATACTCAGGGCACATTCTTGGTGTACCGGCAAACTAGGGTCCCACTACTGTTCAAGGTCCGAAACCCAATGGTATTGAGCATTTATTCTTAATGTCGCGCAGGCCTAAGACTCTCATTATGCCCTCTAACGAGACCAATAACTAGGTCTACAAGCCGTTCATACATAACACGGTCCGGTTCAGCCAATACAATTTCTAAAATCATCCAAAATGACGCTAGTCAGCTTTCCCATTATCTGTTCAGCACTAAGCATTTAAGAGCTCGCAGCTCACAATAGCCAGACTGTCCACCAATGACTGGCTTCACATTCCAAAAAGGGAGTTAGTGTCAGTATTCTTCACGAGCGCTTGGCGGGTTCAGCAGAAGCTCTCTTTCTGTACCCAAACTTAACCCAAACCCTGCAGCATCCTGCAGTGCTAGAAAACTTGTCTTTCATACCATATAGCACAAGAATCACGAGGGTATTTTCATGGAATTCCATTCCAGTACTTCCTGCTACTGTCCTTTACAGGTACAACCCATCGACTCCACTAACTACATGTTTATACGCGAAGTATTCTTCGATGCGCAAAATGAAACATCACAAATCCAGACTAACCTGTCCAGATGGCTTCACACATCATGCCTATTCTATACAACACATTTCCGGATCTATATGCAAGACTAAGGATTTCAAGAATAAACCCAAGTAAATCCCACAAAAGCCACCTTTTGGTGGTAGAAATCCATGCACATGCCAAACAAAGGACTTCACATGTCCAAGAAGGAAGATCGTTACCCTGGACAATCTCTTTGGAGCCATGGAAATTTAGCTGGATAGAAAGGAACGCAATGTCCTTACCTCAACGAATCTGGACTCGGTTCGCGATTCGGGGCTCTAAAGCTCCATCGGCGGCCGGATTCCTTCTCCTCCTTCTTCCTTGCTCTCCCCTCTCTCTATCTATTTTAGAAAGAGAATGGCCAAGATGAATGAGAGTTATCTCTCAATCCCTGGCCTTAATATAGAAGGGAAAAACCTGGACCATTGGATCGAGGTGAAGGAAATGAACGGTCACAAATCTCCCTTAAAATCCTTTTCTTGGGCTGAACACGACTTGTGACACACCCATGTCACATGTCGTGTACCTTAAGCGGCAAATAAACTGACTTGACCCGAATAGGACACAGCCATGAGACACGCCAGTGTCACAGGCCGTGTGCCCTGACATAGCTTCAAACATGCCCGTGTCTAGCCCGTATTCACCAGGCCTCACATCCCTGCCCAAATCAAGAGAAGGATACGTCCTTTGACATGCCTGTATCATAGGTCATGTGTCTAACTCGACTTTCCTCTCGAGGATCGTCGAGTGCATTTCGTCGAGTGAATTTCATCGACACATAGTAGGAAATGGCCTACGACACGCCCATGTCGCAGGCTGTGTACCCTATCGAGAATTATCGAGTGCATTTTGTTAAGCACTTGACAAGCTGTGTGTCAACTTGATAACACAGTGTCGGACATGTCCTGGGACACGCCAGTGTCCCAGGCCGTGTTGCTCAACTTGTACTCATTTTTGAGATATGGGGTTTTACAAAATACATCTTAGTTGTTGTAGACTATGTTTCATGATGGGCTGAGGCCAAAGCTCTTCCTTCTAATGACTCCCGAGTCGTAATTACTTTCTTTAAAAAATTATTTTCACGATTCAGAACTCCATGAGCCATCGTTAGTGATAGGGGTTCACATTTTTGTAACGCGTAGTTTTCTAAAACTCTTATAAAATATGGCGTTACGCATAAACTTTCAACTGCCTACCACCCCCAAACTAACAGGCAAGTTGAAGTAGTGAACAGAGAGATAAAACATATTTTAGAAAAGACTGTTTCCACTTCTAGAAAAGACTTGTAAACCAAATTAGATGATGCTCTATGGGCCTACCAAATAGCGTACAAAACCTCCATCGGATGTACGTCGTATCGGTTGGTTTTTGGAAAATCGTGCCATTTACCCATAAAATTAGAACACCGTGTTTTTGGGCCTTAAGGTTTTTAAATTTCGATCCCCACTTTATCGGTAATTTTCGAAAATTTCAACATAACGAACTTGTTGAGTGGCGCTCTTACACATATGAAAATAACCAATTTTATAAAGTGCGGACAAAAAGTTTTCGCGACAAAAACATAAGGAACCCTAAAATCTTCAAATCGGGCGACCATGTTCTTTTATACAATTAACGTTTACGTTTATTTCTTGGCAAACTAAAGTCACGATGGTCTGGGCAGTTTTATGTTAAAGAGGTTTTTCCGTATGGCACTGTGTTAATTTCACACACAGATATGGGGTGAATTCAAAGTGAATGGGCAGCATCTTAAACTCAATTTCTCTGGTGATGCTTATCTCAAGCCGAACAATTTTAAGTATCATTATCCTTAAAAGATCCTATGTCAATGAGAATAAGATTTCATTCCGTAAACATAGGCACCCAATAATTTAAAAAGATTATATGTTATGGAGTAAGAGGATAAAATTCATTACTTCTACACCTATACATTGGGTTAATTTTATTATTATTAAGTTGAAAAAGAAAAAAATCATATTAGGAAAATAAGATTTCATTTTCCTAATAATCCAAAAAGAAAAAAAGTGGAGGTTCGAGAAAAAATTACCTCGCCTCAAAATCCAAGCCACTTCATAAACCGCAAAACTCCCTTAGCCCTTTTCATGACTCTAGAATTAATTCAAAAATCTTTTTGAGAGCATAATTTGTAAATTGCATTATTTCCCGTAAAATTCCTATAAGCTAAAGTTCATATAATTCCAACCAATTTTTGTTCAGCTAAGCATTATAATTATTACTTTCTATTTGATTACATCAAGAAGTCTTTTGGCCAAAAATTTTACACTATTTAAATCATCTATATAATGTTAGGACTTAACTCTTACACCCCATATGTTTATTTAGATCTCTCTTATAATTAATTAAATGGTACCTAAACTTAGAGTTTTTTTTATTCCTTATTAGTTCACCTCAAACTTTTGCTCTGGAATAACAAAAGTTTAAGTATGGGGGTATTTGATGAGTTGTAAATATACGCATATTTTAGTACTTTATTTATATCGTTTTAGTTCTTATTTATAGTTTTTAGTTATTTTTTTATAAATATGTTTCTTTTTGTAAATATTTACCTAACTTAGCTTTAATTTTGATTTCTGAAATTTTTCAGGAAATTGCCAAAAAATGACCTGACACGCCCGTGTCCCAGACTCGACATGCTCGTATCATGACATCGGCGATCATTAACCTCAACCCGACGCTCAACATTCAACCTTCATCAACCCGAGAACGACACGCCCGTGTCCAAAGTCTCAACACGCCCGTGTTCAAGCTCAGTCGCTGCCGACATCAAGTTGCAACGTGTTCCGACATGCCAGTGTCACGCCTCCCGACATGCTCGTGTCTGACACGTGTCCATTCTAGACCTTCCAGAAAATTGCCAGCTGACCGAATTTTTATTTCTCCAACACACCGAGGAGGACACACCCGTGTTCGAAGACCCAACACGCCCGTGTCACTCCCAAAATTTTCTCTATAAATAAAAATTTTCTGTAATGTCCAAGGGTTCACTTTTTTAGCCAAATTTTGGTGTGTTTTGTGAGATGCCCTTGTGGATTCACTTGCAATGTAAGGAGATTTCTCCCCCCTCCCTTTTATGTTTGTTTTTGCTTTAGCTTTAGCTTTGTAATAGCTTTGTAATAGCTTTATTATGGTAATAAAAGTTTTAGTTTTTTTCTCTCTCTACATGGCATGATAATTCCTTTGGATGGCTCACTTCTTCTCTCCTTTTTATCCTTAAGTTTCATCTTTGTTCTTCTCTTTATGGAAAAGTGTGTGTGTGTGTTTGTGAGTGATGCTTTCATTTTTATTGTTTTCTTTATGCAAATGTGTTAGGGTAGCTTTTATGTTTTAGGTTTTAATTTCAAGTTTTATGTCTTTTGTTATGAAAAGAAAATGTTAGGATGCCTTAGTTATCCTTGTTAATGTTGTTAGGTTAGTTTTAGATTTGTTTTCTTCTTTATGCTTTAGGTTTTATGATTTTAATTTCCATTCTTAGGTTTTACAAAAGAGTTTTAAAAGTGATTTTGATTTTTTTACTTAGTTTTTTAGGAATGTAAAACCTTTTCGTTCTTTTCACTTTCTTATCACTTTTTTTATCACTTTTATAAAATCCTAAGAGTTGAAAAGTTATCATTTTAATTTTTAAAGGACTTTGAATTTTTGCTTTGTTTTGAAAAACTTTTGCTCTTTTAATTTTTATTTGTTCTTTTTATGTGTTTTTGGTAAAGTGTAAGTATGAAAAAGTAGTTGTTTTAATTTTTAGCCAACTTTCATTTTATTTTTAATTTGTGTGTGTGAGTATATGAGAATGATTTCTAATGCTTTCTTCAATTATGTAGAGTTTGTGAGTGTATGAGATAAATTTTCATGGTTTATTTTATCACTTTCTTTCAATCATGTAGAGTGTGTGTGTGTAGGAGATAATTTTATTGCTTTCTTTAATCATGTAGAGTGTGTGTGTGTAGGGGTATATCTTGTTGCTTTCTTCCAATTCATGTAGAGTGTGTGTGTGTGCGCATTTATTTCTGCCTACTCATTAAGAGTTAAATAACGTGTTTTCATTTTTCGCCTACTCATTCGAGTAGGACTAGTCATTTACCGCCTAATCGTTTGAGTAGGACTTGTAAACGCATTTATTTCTCGCCTACTCGTTTGAGTAAAATGACGCTCTAATTTCCCGCCTACTCGTTTGAGAAGGACTTGCCTTTTTTTATTTTTATTTATGGTTTGAAGTGTGAGTGAGTTCTAATTTAAGTTAGCTTTTCAATTTTTCTAACGTTGTTTTGTTTATGTTTTCTTCTTATAACCCTTAAGAATTTAGTCTCCAACTTGCGCCTCATCAAAACTATAAAGTCATCCCCATTCCGATGAGTGGCTAATCGTTATTAGACCTCATCATCGAAGAGCGTTGGGACATATAAATTGATTTGAAATAATTAATGTTTTTTATTTTCACTTAAATTTTAGGACTTAAGGTTTGCCCCGGGTTAACGGCGTGTAGGTCCACATATCGATGTGTGGGCTCTATTTCCGTTATCCATATGCTTGCTATCCGAGAGGTTGTGCATATGGACCGATCCCCCTTATGTAAATAGAATTGCGTACATAACCTCGAGATAGGAGAAGCGTAGTTCTACCGGATTTGGTTCCCCACCCAATAACGGGGTTCTTAGAGTAAAGCGAGCATTAAGAGGAATCCTTCGTCAGATTAGCGTTCGGTCAAGTAGTCTTAATGTTCAGGTGAGTGGTATTACCTAGAGATAGGTGTACTCATATTTATGGAACCTCCACAACAAAGTTGCTTTTTATTAATTTGAAAACTAAGTTCAATAATTATTAAAAGATTTTTTATTCTTAATCCGATTTGATGCCGATCGTTAACCCGTCATCGAATAATCTAAGTAATTTTCAGCCTTCTATTTATTTCCGTCTTTAGTGACAAACAAAAATCCACCTTACTTTCAGTAAAATAATAGTCCTCCTAGAGGAGTAGGAATAATCAACCCGACCCCGAGAACAATACGACCTCGGTGTTCCCCCAAATATCGAGTACTACATGCGAGAGGTGCACTTGCCTCCTTTCATTAAAAACTCGCTTTTTAGCAAGTCCGCGACAGTCGACTCATCAAACAAACCACCTAAATAAGAGTCTGTTCGCGGGTCATCAAGTTTTTGGCACCGTTGCGGGGGAATCTCTTAGGCGTTGTTATTTCGAATTTGGGATACTATTAATTTTACTTTTTTTTCACAAAAAAAATATATTTTAACTCTTAAAAAACCACTTTAAAACAACAAATAAATTACCCACCCCTTATTTTAATTATCTTTATTTCTTTTTCTATTTTTGTTTTTAGGGTGTATTACTCGTGGACAACCTTCGGATTCTGAAACCTTTGATTTTGATCCTGAGATTGATTGCACCCTTGCGTGCATTCGATCTCGACGCCAAGATCAAACTTTAGAACCCAAAGAATCTATCGGAGAACCCCCAGCTATTTTTATGGCCAACCATGTTCCAAATGTTGCCGCGAAGCGTACAATGTCTTATTACGCACGACCAAATTTGGACAATACTGGGTCGAGTGTTATTCGCCCTACGGTTGCGAATAAATTTTTTAAATAAAGTCAAGTGTAATCCAAATGATCCAAAACTCCGTGCAGTTCAATGGACTGCCAGATGAGGACCCTAATGTCCACTTGTCCAACTTTTTGGAAATTTGCGACACGTTTAAAATTAATGGCGTCACTAATGACGTCATTCGTCTGTGCCTATTTCCCTTCTCCCTCAAGTCCAAAGCCAAGGCAAGGTTAATTTTCCTCCTGCGAGGATGTATCACGACCTTGGTAGAGTTGGCGGAAAAATTACTAACGAAGTATTTTCTGCCCGCAAAAACTACAAAATTACAGGCAGACATTTCGTCGTTCATTCAAAACGACTCCAAGTCTCTTTACGAGACTTGGGAGCGCTTTAAGGATTTCCTCCGCAGGTGCCCGCAGCACGTGCTTACAGCATGGTTGCAAGTACAAACTTTTTATAACGACCTTAATTTTCAGACGCATCAAATGATTGACGCGGCTATCGGGGGCACCCTTAAAAATAAGACCCCCGAGGCCGCCCAGGCTTTATTTGAAGAAATGGCTATGAACGCCTTTCAGTGGAACGTCCCATGGGGATGCCCAAAGCAAGCGGCTGGAATTTTTGAAGTGGATGCTACGGCTTTGTTATCCTTTCAAGTCGAAAGGCTAACAAAATAGGTGGCGGAGATGTCTGCTTCCTCCTCCACTTCTTATTGGGCCAATTTTAATAATAATCTTCCCCCTCTAACATGTGCGTAGTCGATGAGTTTGTGGACTATATAGGAAATCATGTTCGTCCCTCCTTCCCCCAAAACAATCCTTATATTAATATAATCCGGGTTGGTGGAACAACCCGAATTTTTCATGGAGCAACCTGAACAATGCGCAGCGCCCGCCTATTTCTTTTGCACACGTGTTTCCTCCTCCCCTCCAAGGCCTTTTCCGGTCAAGGAAAATTTTAATAAATATGTCGCGTCAAACGAGTCCAGTATCCGGAACAAAACCGGATCGCTAAAAAATTTAGAATTACAGGTTGGACAATTGGCGCGACTCATGCTGAACGCACGCACGGGGCGCTGCAAGGGAATATGGAGCCCAACCCATGGGAAAATTCTAACCCTATAACCCTTCATAGCGGTAACAAGGTGGTCGATCCAAAACAGATCGATCCTCAAGTACATATCTCTCCTCCGACCCCTCTTCCCTCTTCTTCGTCTACGTTACCTTTACCGAATTTAAATGAAAAAATTATTTTTAATACGCCCTTGCCATATCTGCATAAGTTAAGTAACGAGTGTAAGGATGCGCAATATGAAAAATTTATTTTTTTATTAAAACATATTCATATTAATGTTCCTTTTTGCGAGGCTATCTCGCAAATGCCCAAATATGCGAAATTTTTAAAAGAATTACTTTCTAATAAACGTAAATTAGAAGATATTTCGCATATATCTCTCAACGTTGTCTGCTCAGCGGATCTTACAAATAAATTGTCCACAAAACAAAACGACCCGATATGGTTTTCCATCCAGTGCCTTTTGGCAATATATTAGTAAAATATGGCTTTGCTGATTTAGAGGCTAGAATTAATCTGATGTCGTTCTCTCTATTTCAACGATTAGGTTTGGGTACTCCTAGTCCTATGAATATGCCCATACAATTAGCGGATCGCTCGGTTAAGTTCCCTATTGGGATAGTGGAGGACAACCTTGTCCAAGTAGAAAAGTTTACATTTTCGGTAGACTTCGTCATCTTAGACATCGAGGAGGACACCGAGGTACCAATAATACTCGGTCGCCCTTTTATCGCCACCTCACATGCACTAATAGACGTTAGTAATGGTCGTCTTCTCCTCTGGGTAGGAGATGATCAAGTTACTTTCTCTATTAATCCCTCGATGGACAATTCATCATCGAGCGACGATTTTTGCTATTCTTTAGATACTTTTTTTGGAGATCGTTCTTCTCCCATTTTCGAGTCTGTATTTCTAAAGACGATATGTATGCACTCGAAAATTTTAAATGCGATTAGGATACCTCTATAGACTTTCCTTTCGAACCAATTGGTTCGAAAGACATAGTAATTAAAACCTCTCTAGAAGAACCGTGCACCTTGGATCTTAAACCCTTACCTGAATCACTCAAATATTCTTTTTTGGGAAAAGGCGATACGCTTCCCATTATTATTTATTCGAATTTGAGTGATTCAGAGACTTCCGATTTATTAGAAGTTTTGCTTAAACATCGCCACGCAATTACGTGGCAAATCTCTGACTTAAATGGGATTAACCCCTCCTTTTGCACCCATCAAATCTTTCGTAACTATAATTGCCACAAAATGATTCAGCCGCAGCGACATACTAACCCAAACATGAAAGTTGTCATTAAAGCCAAGATTATTATGTTATTAGATGCGGAGATTATCTACCTTGTTTCAGTAAGTGCATGGGTTAGTCCCGTGCATGTCGTGCCCAAGAAGGGCGGTCTAACCGTAGTGGAAAATGAGCATAATGAGCTCATCTAGACTCGTACTGTTACGGGTTGGCGAGTATGCATCGATTATAGAAAACTTCAAGATGCCACCCACAAGGACCAATTCCCAATACCATTTCTGGACCAGATTTTAGAGCATTTATTTAGTCATACATATTATTGTTTTCTTGATGGTTTATCGGGGTTTTTCCAAATCCCTATCTCCCCCGATGACCAAGAGAAAACAACATTTACTTTCCCGTTTGGCACCTTCGCATACCGAAGAATGTCATTTGGACTCTGCAATGCGCCGACTATATTCCTAAGATGTATGCTAGCGATCTTTGGCGAGCTAGTAGAAGACATTATGGAAGTCTCTATGGATGACTTTTCTATTTTCAGACGCTCTTTTCCGGATTGCCTTCAAAATTTAGATCGTGTCCTCCAACGGTGCGAGGACACAAGCCTTGTTCTAAATTGTGAAAAATTTAACTTTATGGTCCGAGTAGGTTTGTTCCTCAGTCATAAGATTTCGATTAAGGGGATGGAGGTAGATAAGGCCACGGTAGAAATCATAGAAAAACTTCCACAACCAACAAACGTAAAATCTATTAGGAGTTTCTTAGGCCATGCAGGCTTTTACCGACGATTTATTCAAGGCTTTTCAAAAATAACAAAGCCACTAACTCACCTCTTGGAAAAGTAATCATGTTTCATCTTTAGTAGCGAATGTGAGTCCGCCTTTAATTTAATAAAATAAAAACTTATCACCTCACCAATTTTAGTGGCCCCTAATTGGTCCCTACCATTCGAGATTATGTGCGATGCTAGTGATATGTCCTTAGGTGTTATTCTTGGCCAACGGGTAGAAAAACATTTTAGTCCAATTTATTTTGCTAGCAAGACGCCCACTTCTACACAAATAAATTACACGACAACGGAAAAGGAACTCTTAGCCGTCATTTTCGCTTTCGATAACTTTCGCTCGTATTTAATGTTATCTAAAGTTATCATATTTACCGATCACTCCACCATTAAATATTTATTAGTTAAAAATGATGTGAAACCCTTCCTTCTTCGATGGATTCTCCTCCTACAAGAGTTTGATTTGGTGATCTGGGATAAGAAGGGCGCGGAAAATCTAGCTGCAGTCCACCTCTCCCATTTAGAAAATTTGGGTGCAGAAGGGCTCGTCGAATCTGAAATAAATGACTGATTCCCTGAGGAACCTTAGCCATTCATAATTCTTCGTAATCTTCGCCTTGGTTCACAGATTTAGCAAATTACTTAGTCGCACGGGTGCATCCAAAAGAGTTTTCAAGTCATCAAAAGAAGAAATTATTTTCTGACTTGAAAATTTTTTTTGGTAGGACCCATTTCTTTTTCGTATCTGCGCGGACCAAGCGGTCCGAAGATGCATTGCGGGTGTGGAGTGCATACAAATTCTTAGGCACAGCCACAAGGGTCCAGCAGGTGGGCATTATCAAGCCAACCAGACTGCTCGGAAGGCGCTAGAAGCGTGCTACTTTTGGCCCAATCTCTTCAAAGATGCTCACAATTTTGTGTGTGTATGCGATAGCTGTCAGCGGTCGGGTAACATCTCTCGTCGTGACGAGATGCCCCAAAATTTATTTTTAGAATGCGAAGTCTTCAATTTATGGGCCATAGATTATGTTGTCCCCCTAACTCCGTCTTTCAAAAATATGTATATTTTAGTGGCGGTCGACTACGTATCGAGGTGGACGGAAGCGCAAGCTCTCCCCACCAATGATACACGAGTCGTCGTTACATTTCTTAATAAACTATTTTCTCGCTTTGGCACGCCTCGCGCAATTGTTAGTGAAAGGGGAACGCATTTCTGTAACGCTATTATGGATAAAACGTTAGCTAAATAGGGAGTCACACACAAACTTGCCACCCCTACCACCCGCAAACAAGTGGCCAAGTCGAGGTAGTAAATCGAGAGATTAAGCATATATTAGAAAAACCTGTTTCCCTAAATAGCAAAGATTGGTCTGTTAAACTTGACGACGCGTTATGGGTGTATCGTACGACATACAAAACCGCAACCGATTGTACTCCATTTTGATTTGTCTATGGCAAAGCGTGTCATTTACCCGTAGAACTAGAACATCTCGCTCTTTGGGCTTTAAAACTCTTAAACCTCGACGCTTACTTAGCTGCTCAAAATAGAAAACTGCAACTAAATGAACTCGATGAATGGCGTGCAAATGCTTACGAGAGCAATAAGTTCTATAAGGAGCGTTTTAAGTTATATCACAATCGAAAAATAAAAACCCCAAAAAAAATTTCTCCGAGCGATCTTATCCTTCTTTTTAATTCACGTCTTAGACTTTTTGCGGGTAAACTTAGATCTTGTTGGTTCGGTCTTTTTAAAGTTCAAGAAATTTTTCCATATGGGGCCGTACTCGTCTCCCACCCGGAAAAAGGCTCATTTAAAGTAAACGGTCATCATTTAAAGTTATATATAGCGGGCGACCCAGTGTTCGAGAATAATAAACCATAACCCTCCTCGATATATAAACCCGACAATATAGTCAAGCTACACGACTATAAACAAAGCGCTCATGGGAGGCACCCAAGTCTATCTTTTTCGCTCTTTATTTATTATGTTTGCTACTTTTTCTAATAAATGCAAGGTTTCTAAATGGGCTTCCCCGAACATGCATCAGGGACGTTTCTACCATCCCTCTTTCTTTTTGTACATATAGCATTTATCGTTTTCTCGTTCCACATACTTATCTTACAACATTAGGGAAGATGTTGGAACTAAGAATTGGGGTGTTTTCGTGCTTTTCCTGCTTTCTTTTCTGCACTTCTCTTATTTGCACTTCTATTTCCAAAATAAAGACAAATACAAAAAAAAATTATAAAACAAAAATTCCAAAAATATTTAATTTTACTTTGTAAATATTTTTCTGTAAATAAATTCTTGTAAATATTTTAGGTAAATACTCTTCTCTCTCCCCCTTCCTTTTCTCTCTCATTTTTGTAAATAACTTCTCTTTTTCTCCCATTTTTTCTAAATAGAATGAAAATTTTCTTAAAAATACAAAAAAACTATTAAGCCAAAACTTAAAAATCTAAAAAAAAATTATTTTCGCATTTTTCTTTCTTTAGTATCTATATATATTAAAAAATAAATACAAAAATACCAAAAAAAGATAATAACCTCAAAAATTCAAAATTTAAAATTCAAAAAAAAAGTTTATGAAACAAATAAATCAAATATACCATTCTTAATTTTCTTACTATCCAAAAATTTTGTTTTGAGTTTATTTATATTTCAATTTTGTTAACTCTTTATTCATTATTCGTTTGTTAATTATTGATTGAAAAATTTAAATAGTTGGGGTTAAGTTTTTAAGAATTCATTATGCTTTGCTAAAAATAGCGAATCTATTTTAGGCACTACTTCTAATTTTTCATTGATAGGAGCACGTGTATTATGTTAGAAAGTAATGACTAAAGAATTCAATTATGTTTACTTTTACCTTTCTGAAAAATTGGAACGTACAATTTTAAAGGTTGCTCTCAAAATTCTTTTTAATAAAATTCTAGTTTTCTCTTCTCCCCTTATTTATCATGTCTTACTTAGCATGATAAATTTTTTACCCATAAATGTTTCTATGTCAATGGGAATAAGATTTTGGTCCTTAAATATAGGCACCCAATAATTTAAAAAGATTATATGTTATGGAGTAAGAGGATAAAATTCATTACTCTTACACCTATACATTGGGTTAATTTTATTATTATGAAGTTGAAAAAGAAAAAAATCATATTATGAAAATAAGATTTCATTTTCCTAATAATCCAAAAAGAAAAACATACATGTTCGAGAAAAAATTACCTCGCCTCAAAATCCAAGCCACTTCATAAACCGCCAAACACCCTTAGCCAATTTCACCACTCTAGAATTAATTCAAAAATCTTTTTGAGAGCATAATTTGTAAATTGCATTATTTTCCATAAAACTCCTATAAGCTAAAGTTCATATAATTTCAAGCTATTTTTGTTAAGCATTCCATTACAATTATTGCTTTCTATTTGATTACATCAAGAAGTCTTTTGGCCAAAACTTTTGCCCTATTTAACTCATCTACATAATTCTAGGACTTAACTCTTACACTTTGTATGTTTATTTAGATCTCTCTTATAATTTATTAAACAGTGGCTAAACTTAGAGTTTTTTTATTCCTTATAAGTTCACCTCAAACTTTTTCTCTGGAATAGCAAAAGCTTTAGTATGGGGATATTTGATGAGTTGTAAATATACGCATATTTTAGTACTTTATTTATATCATTTTAGATCTTATATATAGTTTTAGTTATTTTTGTTTATAAATTTGTTTCTTTTTGTAAATATTTACCTAACTTAGCTTTAATTTTGATTTCTGAAATTTTTCAGGAAATTGTCAAAAAATGACCTGACATGCCCGTGTCCCAGACTCGACACGCCTGTGTCACGCCCTTAATGATCATTGACCTCAAACCGACGCTCGACGTTCTTCCTTCATCAACCCGAGCAAGACACGCCCGTGTCTGAAGTCCCGACAGGCCTGTGTTCAAGCTCAGCTGCTGCCGACATCAAGTTATAATATGTCCCGACACACCCGTGTAATGCCTCACGACACGCCCTTATCTGACACGTGTCCATTCTAGCTCCTTCCAAAAAATCGCCAACTGGCTGAATTTTGACTTCTCCAACACACCGAACAAGACACGCCCGTGTTCGAAGACCCGACACGCTCGTGTCCCTTCCGAAATTTTGTCTATAAATAAAAATTTTCTGTAATGTCCAAGGGTTCACTTTTTTGAGCCAAATTTTGGTGTGTTTTATGGGCTGCCCTTGTGGATTAACTTGCAATGTAAGGATATATCTCCCCCCTCCCTTTTATGTTTGTTTTTTCTTTATCTTTAGCTTTGTAATAGCTTTGTAATTGCTTTATTATGGTAATAAAAGTTGTAGTTTTTTCACTCTCTTCATGGCATGATAATTCATTTGGATGGCTCACTCTTCTCCCCTTTTTATCCTTAAGTTTCATCTTTGTTCTTCTCTTTATGGAAAAGTGTGTGTGTATTTGTGAGTGATGCTTTCATTTTTTTTGTTTTCATTATGCAAATATGTTAGGGTAGCTTTTATGTTTAAGGTTTTAATTTCTAGTTTTATGTCTTTTGTTATGAAAAGAAAATGTTAGGATGCCTTAGTTTTCCTTGTTAATGTTGTTAGGTTAGTTTTAGATTTGTTATCTTCTTTATGCTTTAGGTTTTATGATTTTAATTTTCATTCTTAGGTTTTACAGAATAGTTTTAAAAGTGATTTCGATTTTTTTACTTAGTTTTTTTAAGAATGTAAAACCTTTTCATTCTTTTCACTTTCTTATAACTTTTTTTATCACTTTTATAAAATCCTAAGAGTGGAAAAGTTATCATTTTAATTTTTAAAGGACTTTGAATTTATGCTTTGTTTTGAAAAACTTTTGCTCTTTTAATTTTTATTTGTTCTTTTTATGTGTTTTTGGTAAAGTCCAAGTATGAAAAAGTAGTTGTTTTAATTTTTAGCTAACTTTCAATTTATTTTTAATTTGTGTGTGTGTGTATATGAGAATGATTTTTAATGCTTTCTTAAATTATGCAGAGTGTGTGAGTGTATGAGATAAATTTTCATGCTTTATTTTATCGCTTTCTTTCAATCATGTACAGAGTGTGTGTGTAGGAGATAATTTTTTTGCTTTCTTAAATCATGTAGAGTGTGTGTGTGTAGGGGTAAATCTTATTGCTTTCTTTCAATTCATGTAGAGTGTGTGCGTGTGCGCATTTATTTCCGCCTACTTGTTAAGAGTTAAATGGCGTGTTTTCATTTCCCGCCTACTCATTCGAGTAGAACTTGTCATTTACCGCTTACTCATTTGAGTAGGACTTGTACATGCATTTATTTCCCGCCTACTCGTTTGAGTTAAATGGTGCTCTAATTTCTTGCCTACTCGTTTGATTAGGGCTTGCCCTTTATTTTTTTTATTTATGGTTTTGAAGTGTGAGTGAGTTCTCATTTTAGTTAGCTTATCAATTTTTTAACGTTGTTTTATTTATGTTTTCTTCTTATAACCCATTAGCGTTTAGTCTCGAACTCGCGCCTCATCAAAACTATAAAGCCATCCCCATTCCGATGAGTGGCTAATCGTTATTAGCTCTCGGCATCAAAGAGCATTGGGACATATAAAATGATTTGAAATAATTAAAGTTCTTTATTTTCACTTTAATTTTAGGACATAAGGTTTGCCCCGGATTAACGATGTGTAGGACCACATATTGATGTGTGGGCTCTATTTCCAATATCCATATGCTAGCTAGCCGAGAGGTCGTGCATATGGACCGATCCCCTTTGGGTAAATAGAATTATGTACATACCCTCGAGAGAGGATAAGCGTAGTTCTACCGGATTGGGTTCCCACCCAATAGCGGGGTTCTTAGCGTAAAGCGGGCATTAAGAGGAATCCTTTATCGGACTAGCGTTCGATCGAATAGTCTTAATGTTCATGTGAGCGATATTACCTAGAGATAGGTGTGCTCATATTTCTGTAACCTCCACGGCCAAGTTGCCTTTTATTAATTTGAAAACAAAGTTCAATAATTATTAAAAATTATTTCAGTCTTAATCCAATTCGATGCCGAGCGTTAACCCGTCATCGAATAATCTAAGTAATTTTCAGCCTTCTTTTTATTTCCGTCTTTAGTGACAAATAAAAATCCACCTTACTTTAAGTAAAAAAATAGTCCTTCTAGAGGACTAGGAATAATCAACCCGACCCCGAGAACAATACGACCTCGGTATTCCCCTGAATATCGAGTACTACCTGAGATAGGTTCACTTGCCTCCTTTCGTTAAAAACTCGCTTTTTAGCAAGTCCGTGACGGTCAACTCATCGAACCAACCACCTAAATAAGAGTCTGTTCGCGGGTCATCAATGCCCCCGGGTCATGCCCTACCCGACCATGTACTTGGGGTGTGTAACCCATTCCCGAGGCAGAAATCATCCAGAAGCCAGATCCCGAGAAAATAACCTACACGCCCCAAGGTCATGCCCGTGTACCACTTAGTACGGGCATGTACCAAGGGCTTATCCCATTTCCCTTGGAATGTCTCTGGGAATGTTAACCCGATCCTGAAGCCTTCTACAGTAATTAAAGATTTTTCGTTGTTGCACGTCAACAGTACTGACATGCCCCCTACACGGGCATGTACCGCTTTTTTGACTATTGGCGGATTTCTGACCAATGATTGTGATGTGACGTGCCTTACACGCCCCCTACACGGGTGTGTCCCAAGGCGTGTCCACTATTATATAGAAGAAATCATCATTTCCGCTAGAATTTTGTTCCCGAAGTCAACCCCATACCTGACACGCCCCCTGACACGCCCTCCCTGGGCATGACCGGGGGCATGATCGACCCGAAAAAATTCTATAAATTTTGGCCCCCCTCTAGTACAGCTTTAATTTTAGGGTGGGAGGGGAGGTGCCGCCCTTTTATTTCTTGGAGTTTTTCATGTTCTTCCTCTCTCTCTTTCTCATTCTAAGCTTTTCTTAATTCTAGCTTAGTGTACCCCTTTTGTAATAGCTCTTATAATTTCTTTAGTAGCTTAATGTTAATGCTAGCCTAGGTTTCATTTCCATGCACTTGTAATCTTTTATTTCAAAGTTGTAGCTCTCTTTTAACATTAATATAAAGTTCCCTTTTACTTTGTTTTCATAATGTTCTTCTACCCATATCTCTTCCTCCACTTTTTCATGATTAACTAATTGTCTTTATACTCGATCTTGATGATCTGAGGTTCGAGTTGATAAAGTTATGATGCTTTAAGTTTTCTTTTTCTTTTAGTTTTTAGGCCTTCGATTTACTCTTGAAAAATCATGTTTGGAGTTATATCATCGATTTATAATTTCCATATTTGTTTTCACTCTTAGCTAGCCGAGAGGCTCATAATTTGAAGTGAACACTCAAGAGTAAAGAGAGTTGCACGCAGCCCTCGAGAAAAGTAGATGTTAAATCACCCGGATTGGAGTGAAATCTAATAGTGGGTTTCACCACGTAAATCGAGCTTTAGGTCTTCGATTTGGACGAGAGTTCGGTCGGACCTTCCTAAGCTCAGTTGGGCACGACTTCGAGAGAAGCTTGTTCAATCTTTAGGAACCTCAACGGTCAAGGACCTTCACCTTATTAAGATAGGGTTTATTTTCACATTTTTAATCAACTTTTTTGGAGGTGATTCTCGATCGAGTGCTTTTATATTTCATCGTTTCAACCCCTCGTTGTAATCGCTTTTAGTAGCTTTTTATTTAACAGCAAGTAGTTCTCTTTTTAGCACAACATTTCTTTTCTTAATTACAATTAGTTTTCCCTTAACAAACCTTACAATTATCTTTCGATAAGATAATAATCTTTGTGTGAGTAAGATTAGTCAATAGTTCTCGGATCTTAATATGACACTTGTGTCCCCTATCTACAATTCGATAGGTATACATGCCTAAATGGATTGCTAGTTCGTTTCTTATTCTATTCACGATTAGTAGACACCAATATGAAGGAGAAATGCTCAATTAAGACAAACCAGCAGATAGGTTTGAGGGAAACCGGGTAATAAGCGGGTAAGCCATAAAATAAGCCAGCGGATAAGCTAGCGCACTGATTTTTAGGGGTTTGACGGTATATTATTGCTTAACAGTTGAATTTCACTAACTTCTCAAAATATGAAGGTTGCGTGTTGAATGTTTATTTAGGAAATGCGCCTCTGGATCCTGCGAAGAGAAAATAAGGGAAGAAACAATCGAGAAGTTTATTACTGGCGGTATAATTAAAGGTAAGGTTGTGGGGGAGAGAAGAAGAGAGAGGCCCCTGGTTGCGGCAACACCAGAGTTCGCCCATCACGGCTAAATGCTACTCCTACGATGGGCTTTTACTTTAATTATGAAGAAAATAGTTACAAGGGTTAAGCAAAGAGAACCCGAGCGAACAGGTATCCGCTAAAAGAAGAGTTCAAGTCCGCTACGAATGGAAGCTAGCTTATGGATTTGAACTTCCTCCCCTCTATGTAGTGATGTTAATGCCTATTTATAGGCTTGGGGGCCTCTCCAAACAGGTAGGGCTAGGAATACCGGTTGCCCGGGTACAGGAGAAACAGACAGCGGTGACCAGATATAGGGGAGTAAAAAGAAAGGGCAGCCACCTAACCACACGGCTGGGAATTAAGACCTGCACCTGATTGGCTTCTCCTCGGCGTCTGCTTGATAGAGACAATGACCCTCAACATATTGAAGACGGTGACGGCGCGCTTATAAAAGAACTTTCTCTGCCTTCAAATAAAGATTTGCGGTGCCGTGATGACAATGTGGAGCGTTGCCATAATATCCGCTCGGGGCGCAAACTAATTTATTAATAATTATTAATAATTATTAAATCATTTTTATGTTCGTTTTAATTTTCATTTCATGTATAATGATGGGTGTTTATAATCATCATGTGTTGTTTTAATAATTTCATTTCATGCGCTATGATAGGTGCATATAACCATCATATTTTCAATTTGAATTTTGAATGGAGGGAGATTGAGTGGTGTAGGCTATATATAGCCATGTTATGAAGGATTGATTAGTGAGAAAAAGAATAAGAAAATAATCCCCCCTAAAATCTTTAGAGATCTTTCGTTTCCACTTGGCCAAATTCGGCCTCCTCCCTCCTCTCCCTCTCTTAGCTGTCGACCCTCTCTTTCTCCCCCCTCTTAGTGGCTCGGCCACCTTCCCCCATCATCCTCTCCCAAAACTGACCTCCAACAAAGCAACCTTTCAACCCACCTCCTTGAAGAAATCAGCCAAGGCAAAGATTTCTTTTGTGGAATCCAACTCCGTCGGGATGCGACGAAGGCGTACAAGTTTCCTCTCCATCCGATGTGACTCCGGTGGAGTTGTTGAAGAGTGATCCAAGTAGAGAAATCGGAATCATCTATTTCGATTGCGTAACGAAACCTTCTATCTTTGTGTGTTTATTTTCCTAGATTTATTATTGTGATGGTAGATTCTTAGCGTTGAATTTTGATAGCATTAATTCATCGTGGATTTTCTTCGATCGGTTGTGCTTATCTTGATTGTTTTTTTTCGAAAGGGTTTGGCGAACATTTGTATTCTTTTGTTGGGAGAGATCTACCTTTTCTAAATCATATTTTATTTGGTTGAACTCTTTTGGTACAACTCCGCTTATTAGGACCAAGTAGGTCCTTTTAGCCGGAAAGAATATTGTCCTATGGCCTCTATTCGATCCTAATCGGTTTGGCTACCCGTACGCTAGCATATAATTAATAGAATTAATAAACGTGGTGCCGCGTAAAACGATTGTGAGAATATAGGATTTGGATTTTTGAGAGGTATTCCTGCTAATTCGTAGATATATTCTGTGTCAAACGTATGATCCTGCATCAATTTGGTATCAGAGGGAGTTTCACGTCAATTTCCTAAATTGCCCCCTCCTTCTTTTGCTTTGAACACCGACACACACTTTGCACGTTTCATTGCACAACATATAAATCAATTTTTAAATTTTTTGGTCTGCAAATAGAGGCCTAAAATTTTAAATTTTTCTCAAAATTAAAAAAAATAAAATTCTGGAAATTCTCCATCATTTTCTTAGTAATAAACCCAAAAAATTTATTTTTCATTAAGTCATTATTTTTATTAAGTTGTTTTAAAATTTAATTGTTAGTTTGCAAATAGCGGCCTATATTTTTATTTTTTCAACAAAAATATAAAAAATATATTTATTTAATAATCTTCATATTATTTCCAGCAAGAAAATAAAAAAATATACATTTGTTATTTTAAGTAATTAGCGGGAATAATTACATCTTTGAAAAATAAATAGGGTATGGTTATTTAGTCATTGCATGTGCACCAGTTCCGGGTGAGTTTTTCTCTCTTATTCTCACTAAAATGGCATATGATGTATATGCTGCTCGGTTAGACTATTCATATGCTAAGGATATGGCTAAACACACCCCAAGGGCACACCACATTTATCCAACTTATGACGGTTTAGGACGTCCCCAAAATTTTAGAAATTGGCTTAAGGGATTAGAGCATTATTTTAATAGCCACTTATGGGATGACCACTAAAAGGTTAACTTTTCCTGAGGCGATTAATAGGTCAAACCAAGTTGTTTTGGTTAAGCGAAAAGCATCATGTTGGTAGCTATCGTTACGCTTGGCCGCCCATGCATAGCCTACTCTCGGATCAATTTGATCCCGCCTACCTTTGCCCTGCTAACACCAAGCCTATGAGTGAGTATAGTTTTGGCACTAGATCCATACCTGTCGTTAGGAATGATTATAATCCAAACGCCTACACTAAGAGATGGATAACCGATGATTTTACTTACCTTAAACAAGGGAACAAATCGGTCTCGGATTATATGCGTCTTTTTAAGGATATGATGGTTAGAAGTGGTATGAAGGAGTTATCAGAGATAACCCTCTCTAGGTTTCATAAGGCGTTAAACCCCTACATTTAGGGTAAATTACTGCATTATTTTCACACCGATCTAGACACCACTTTTTTTACGACAGTAGAAATTGAGAAGCACTACATTCTTAGAAATAAAGCTCACTCATGTCAGACCGGAAAGGTCGTATTAGGACCACCAACCACCATTAAGGAAACCTCTCCTAATAGGTTTTTTGTTGTGGAATCGATAGATGTTACAACTAGGGTTATGCCTCTATTAGCCTCGACACCTAAACCCCTAGAGATAGTGACTGATACCCTTAAGGATGCTGATGTTTAAATACTATCTCTGGATTTTTAGTATGACCCCGAAGGTGAGAGTATTCTGACATTTTTGTTAGTGCCCTATGATTCTTATGCGTCTGAGTCTGAGGGAATCCCTAGTGATCTAGAAGATGATGTTTGGGATGATGATGATAGTCCAAGCTTTGAGAGTATCTCTTTGCCTATTAAATGCCCTACTAGCGTTGTGTCTATGCACCCTAGTATTGAGTGCCCTCTCCCAGATATGATCTCCATCGTGTTAGAGCCTACGATTATACCCACTGAGGTTTTATCTGACTTTCCTGAGGAGCCTGTGAGTGAGGATTTTTCCATTGTCATTGATGAGCTTGACTTAGCTGATGATTTTAGAGTTGCGAACCCAAACAATTATTATTTGATGATGTCACCATTATCTGAAGTTCCATCTGATTTAAATTTTTCTTCGGGTTCGATTTTGCCTATTTCTGAGACCTATACTGATTCTAAATTAAACGAATTGTCTAGTGTGTCAGAAGAAATTGCAAGCGAGGAAGTGGTATTTTTGAACGATTCTGTGGTGTTACCCCTGATGAGAGTTCATTAAAGGTATCACCGATCGGTGAAAGTTATTCTGATTTGGATTTTATCCCGGGTTTGATTTTACCGACCCTTCATCCTACCTATGAGCCCACATTAGTTTACGATTTAGGACATGGCATTGGTAGTCCTAGGCTGAGTTATTGTGACACACCCACTCTTTTAGTTCCTACCTTGGCATTGTCTCAGCAGTTAGATATTAGTACGTTGAGCGCGCTAGTTTTTGGTCTAATCACCACACCGCATTGATTTGACTACGCGACACATTTGGTTATTCATTTCCCTGCATGTCTAGCTATGGTCATATCCTCGTTCGCTTTTGATTCTTTTGCTATTGTGCCTCTGGATTTGGTGTCTCCTTCACATACTTTTATACCACACCCAATCACACCTATTTTCCCACCGCCATTTGATGACCCGTTTTCCCACACGTTAGGGACCAAGGTTAGGCCCCATGAGTTGTATCGCTCGCACCTTTTTTATCATCCGGGAGCATCAAATTTTTTTAGTATTTATGACGAGCAGTTTCCCTTAGCATATCTTCATGTCAAGCATGAAAATATTAATTATAAAATTAGGACTGCGAATTTGAAGCCTATGAAAATCATCTTTGATTATAAGGCTCCCGTACCCCCGGACGTAACCCCTTTACCCTCCGTATTTGGGTTGAGTCACGTAGCACATGGGTTCACACCATATGGTTGTAAGATACTTAGGCACACTTTTATAAAGTTATTCAATAGAGTTGCGTCTTATTATTTATATGCTTGTTGCTCGCTGAATGAGATCGTGCACGGATTTAAAGCACAAGTTCCTTTTGACTTGATTTCATTACCACTATCTTATACGACAAGTCAACTCGCACTAGTTTATGCCTCTCATGCTCTAAAATTATATAAGCACATTATTGAAGTGCTTACCATACAAATTACATTTTATCAACTTCATGCTAGCTTACATAAAAGGGCATCTCACTATATTATTGGTGATTAAGTTTTGGTGCGTCTCGTCCCTCAACGGTTGCCTTCAGGCACTATAGAAAGTTGGCGAGTTGGCGAGTCTGATCTTTTTTTGGATATTAAAGAAATTAGGATAATACACATATCATTTGAACTTATCCACTAATTTGGGATAATACCCCTATTTTTAATGTTTCTAATTTAACGCTATATGTTTCTCCACTACTTGAATTATCTGCCTGTCCATTTGGGTCCACTTTGTTTTCTTATGGTTTGGGTAGTGAGTTTGTGCCTGGATCGCTCTCTTCATTGGTCTTCAGTGGAGGTATGTTGGTTGTTGATGTAGAAATTTGTTATCTTTTATTGCCTAATGCTTTTCCGAGATTCACTAGGACCACCTTTTTGCATGACAGGATACTCAAGGTTGAAGTGCTCTCTTCTCCAAGTGGTGTTGTTTTCCGCTACATGTTTCTTTGGGATGATGCTCTCCTGTACCGGTACTTTCAGACCAACTCATCAGTGATGAGTACTTTTGAGTGGGGAGGATTGATGGAGATGACGACCCTAAACATATTGAAGATGGTGACAGCGTGCTTACAGAAGAACTTTCTCCGCCTTCAAATAAAGATTTGCGGCGCTTTGATGACCATGTGGAGTGTCGCAATAATATCCGCCTGGTGCGCAAACCAATTTTTTAATAATTTTTAATAATTATTAATAATTATTAAGTCATTTTTATGTTTGTTTTAATTTTCATTTCATGTGTAATGATGGGTGATTATAACCATCATGTTGTTTTATTTATTTGATTTCATGCTCTATGATGGGTGCATATAACCATCATATTTTCAATTTGAATTTTGAATGGAGGGAGATTATGTGGTGCAGGCTATATATAGCCATGTTATGAGGGATTGATTAGAAAGAAGAAGAATAAGAAAATAATCCCCCCTAAAATCTTTTGAGATCTTTCCTTTCCCCCTTGGCAAAATTCAGCCTCCTCCCTCCTCTCCCACTCTTGGTCATTGGCCCTCTCTATCTCCCCCCTCTTAGTGGCTCGGCCACCTTCCCCCACCATCCTCTCCCAATACTGACCTCCAACAAAGCAACATTTCAACCCACCTCCTTTAAGAAATCGGCCAAGGCAATGATTTCCTTTGTGGATTCCGACTACAGCGTGATCGACGAAGGCGGACAAGTTTCCTCTCCATCCGGCATGACTCCGGTGGAGCCGTTGAAGAGTGATCCAAGTAGAGAAATCAGAATCATCTATTTTGAATGGGTAACGAAACCTTCTACCTTTGTGTATTTCTTTTCCTAGATTTATTCCTGTGGTGGTAGATTCTTAGCGTTGAATTTTGATAGCATTAATTCATCGTGGATTTTCTTCAATCGGTTGTGTTTATCTTGATTGATCTATTTAAGAAAGGGTTTGGCGAACATTCGTCTTCTTTTGTTGGGAGAGATCTACCTTTTCAAAATCATATTTTATTTGGTAGTTCTCTTTTGGTACAACACCGCTCGTTCGGACAGGGTAGGTCCTTTTAGCCGGAAAGAATATTTGTTGATCGCCTCTATTCGATCCTAATCAGTTTGGCTACCCGTACACTAGGATATAATTGATAGAATTAATTAACGTGGTGCCACATAGAATGATTGTGTGAATATAGGATTTGGATTGTGGAGAGGTATTCGTGCTAGTCCGTAGATATATTCGATGTCAAACGTGTGAGCCTGCCTCCCTACTGTGTTGAGGAGACTCTGCGAGAAGGCGGATTGGCTGCTGGCTCTTGTCTTGGCGTCGGGACTTGAGAGAATCTGAGGGAGCAGTCAAACTGGGTTAATATGATCCCGCACATTTTCAAATTGCAAAGGAATTTCGAAAATATAAAAGTTATTCGCTTGACCACAAACACAGTAAATGCTAAAAAAGCTATAAATATCTCTAAAGCAGAAGCTGTTTTCACAAAATAGCTTTCGAAACAGGTCTCTTCTCCCCAACTACTGTTTGTACTTTACTGTTCAAATTGTCTGCGAGAAAGAGCATCTTGGCCAGGATGGGCGGCATTGGGCTTGCCACGACAAAGTCACCGTGCGAAGAATCGACTAACTGTGAAGCCACCAAGAAGTCGCCGAGGATGAAAACTGTCATAGTAGTGTCGCTTAAACCACTACGGTTAAGCGAAGCACTACTAGAAAAGCTAAAGAAGTCCGAGGCAGGAACATCAACGAAAAATCCTACCGAGAAGCTAGCAGAGTGGGTTCCAAAGCAACTTGCCGAGAAATCTGCAAATAAATCTGAGGAGGAATTTACTGAAGACTTGACAAGCAGAAAACATCAAGAACCACTTCGGTCACAGCTCCATACCCGGCGAACACCCCAGATGTCTACATCACATCTATACCATCCAACGGGACTGGCAATAAAATGGACTCTTCCAGTGGAACCGATCGCGAAGCTGGAGTTGAAGCTGCTGCTGCCATCAGCAATACGAAGAAGGCGGCTAAGAGTGTTGTCGAGATGCTGAGAGAGACTGTTGATGCAGTGATGCCTGTGATCCTTGCGATTAAAAGCAAATACGGGCTGACTTACACAGCTAAGGAGAGGGTAGTGGAGATACTCCGAAAGAATAAGAGATAAAACAAGAGGTCTTCGGTACTCAAGGTGGCGACTAGCCAAACTGAAGTAATCGCGCGATCTGAGGAGATAACTGCACTAGTTGAAGTTAAGAAATTCCTCAAGGTATAGGATGGGTTAGCGGTTAACATTATCCTTCCCGCTAACTGTGGTTTCTTGTAGGAGATGGAAGAAATAGTTAACCGCCAACACACCCTTAGGGATGACTATGATTTGGAGGTCTTGTTAATGAGTCGAGGAGAAGAAATTCTAGGACCTTCTGAAGGGGATGAGAAGGTAAAGCTGTAAAAATGATTGCTTGACAAGAAGATGATATTAACTGCAAGAGAAGAACCGAGCGGTCTCCCGGCTTGTGAACAAGCTGAAACTGAAAGCTAGCTTGCTGCCAAACTTCGATGGACATGTATGATCAAACCTTCCCCGAAGGTAATTAGAATTCCTCCACCTTACATTGAACCACAAAAGATAAAGCGATTGATGGGTAAAATTTATGGTAGATAATATCTCCAAATTCTGTGAACTATGGGCAAGAGCTCCTATCGTTCATAGTATAGGATATTTATAATAAAATATCAAGTGTCGTATTATTTTGGGCATGTTGTGTACTTGCACTCACCCAAATTAATATTATTTTATCAAAATATAAAAAGTGTGAATTGATTAAACTATAGATAGAAAATAAAAAATAGCACTTGATCTAGAATCCCATTGGATTAGAATAAACTTTTATGAAATAATAAAATACAAGCTTCTAATTACTTACTTCGACCGTGGATGTTCCCAAAATACAAAAGCGCCTCTCTCGAGAATACGCTCTCGACAAAACATAAGTTGATCTATTAAGACCCCACAGCCAATCAAAATCATTAAGCTTGCTTTAGGCGGTGATCCCGGCTATTGGATTTTAATCCAATCCAGAAGATTTATTTCATCCTCTCTTGAGGAGTGCATGCAACTCCTTTTACCTTTGAGTGATCTACTCATATCCAAAACCTCTCGATAAATCTATGATATAGATCTAGGATCGAGACACATATCAATGAAATAAGAATTCGACGAAATTTAATTCAAAGATAATTCGAAGTACAGAAAGTAGAGTGCTTGATAATTTGAGAAAATTAAAATTAATATTTTATTCCAAAGTTCATCATGATCAAGTGCTAAATGAACTTTAGCTACTTAACATGATAAAGAAATTACAAAAAAAGAGGAAAATGATTGCAAAAGAAAAGTACTTGAATTAAAGATAAACAAAGATAAATGTAAATTAAGAAATGAAAAATACAAGAAAGAAATGCAGCAATGCTGAAAAATTAACTCTAAAATCTAACTCAAATCTTCCTCCCCAACTTCTACTCTTCTCTCGAATTTATAGTGAACTTTGCTGGTGAGTCACGCCCGTGACCTAGGGCGTGTCTTAAATGTTGCTGTAAACGATGGGAACTTGAAATGGCAAGAGTTAATCTGGCAGTTGTAGAAGAGGTCACGCCCATAACCTAGAGCGTGTAAGCTTGGAATAGCCTATGACAGAAATTGCCTTCTTAATATTATGTCACGCCCATGAGCTGGCTGTCATTCCATTAGGTCACGACCGTGACCCGAAGGTCACGCCTGTTAACTAGGTGTGTAACTTTAAAATGACATGGAATGAAATATGGAGATCCTTTGGTAAGTCATGCCTATGTCTAGTGTCAAGCCCCATGTCATACTCGTGATACGGGGGCGTATAAATTTAAATGACGTGGAATGGCTTCTCGAACCTCTGGAGGCAAGCATATCCATGACATAGGTCATGCCTGCGACTTATATGTCACGCCCATGGAATTGGCGTGTACTCGTTATTTCCCTACTTTTCCTCCAAATTTTGTTCTGATTAGTCTTGTCATCTTCAAATTGACAATTGCAGCCCAGATTAAACAAAAATAGAAAAGTAACAAATTAGAAACTTAATTAACAAATTATAACTATAAAACAATTAATTATTAAATAAAAACTATGTAAAAAATAAGGATAGAATTAGAGTTATAAGTGATCTATTCATACAAACACTGAGACCAATGACATCTTCTTGTCATTCGAGGATCTTGAGAAGAACATGCAATTTGAACGACTACAGAGGGATCTATATTTGAAGATGATAGACCAGGAAAGGCTATGACGACCTGTATTTCCTAGCCACCAAATCATAGCGGCGACTAGAGAAGATGAGAACCTCAGCTTGGGTGCCTTATCTTAAAGTAATAATAATGATTGTCGCTTTAGCTGATCGACAACCTTAATTCTGACCGTTTGTTCGCCTTGTGTTGTAGATTTTTCAGAGTTGAACTCTCCGACTATCCTTGATGAATCAACATGGCGGCTTCAAAAGGATGAATGCAAGAGTGCCTTCTCTAAGCTGTTCGTTGACTTTGAGTGGTTATAGGTAAACCTCGTCGTCGAGGAAGAGACGAGGAAGGCTTCAGAGGAGCAGATAAGGATGATATATGCAGGGATATAGGCTAGCTGCGAGCGGGAAAGGAGGCTATCCGTAGAGCTGGATTGTAGCCATGAGAGAGAAAAGATCATCTGGGATCAAGTCGCATCTCAGGTGAGACGACTTCAAAAGTCTGAGGAGGATGCAATCCACTACAAAATAAGATATTACGAGGTAATGGAAAAAGAGAAGAGCCGGCAATCTGAGTTCGCTAGTTCGGAGAAACCACGATAATCAGATCACGACCCTTCTAGGGGAGAAACTTTTGCCCCGGTGGTGGGCCAGCCGACCCTTCATTTGAGGCCTCATGAACAGGTGTCTCTTAACGAGCCAATCGTTCCGATTTGCGGTATAATCTAGGGCGCTTCCCGGATTCGCCAGGCCTAGAATGCCTTAAACCGCCACTTGGTAGCTGTGTTATCTATTTTACTACAGGTAGGCTACCAAGTGGCACATATTGGCTGTAAGGCCCCTTCCTAGAACACAAGACACGGTCGAGGGGAGTCTTGCCCTAAACAGTTGACTTGCAATAACGCTAATACACGGGTCAAACTGTACCACAAGACGCTTATCCTGCCGGCTAAAACCAATATAATCATTGCCGACCTAACATAAGAAAATAAGCAGAAGTCAAAATCCACATCAGTATCTAGTCCAAAACAAATACATCAAATAAAAAAAAGCAACCATGGCTTCTATAATATTAGAGTACATCATGCCAAGAAAGCTACAAAATGAGTCTCTCAAAAACTCACATCAGTCACTGATGATAGCGATGATATCATAACTTCAGGCCCTATCACCCTTGCCTTACTTCTCTCCTGCATAACCTGCTGCTGCGGGTTGTCCTCCTAAAAAGGAAGACTTTGCAACTGTTAGTCATAAAGACTAAGTGGCTATCACATCAGCTCCCCCGGCGACTCTTAGGCACCGGGTGGAGAAAGGAAAAAGGGTATAATATATATATATGTAAGCAATAGTATAAAATATGTGGCAAAGTGTTAAACTATATCAAAGTAATCATCAATATATCAGAAGTAACAATAGCAATTTATACTAGCAGTTCTTCTATGAACAGCACTGTACAAGTATGAATAAATAACAGGATGTAACTCAACTTATATGAATGCTCATACAGACATATAAGTTAAGGACCGACTTAACAATAAAGTAACACATCATATAAGAGGGCCCATACAAAATTACATGATAATGATCTTATGTGATGTAATGTTATGTTATGAATGACTTATGATGACTCACCAATGCTTACACACATACAATTACTATGTCAACATAGACTTATAGTTCCCACTTTTCGAGCAAGTAGCAAACCTCTCAAGCGCCATCCGTCATGCCCAAACGGTGATAGTGGAACGGTCTTTCCACTACTAGGCGGGTATACACACTACATAGCTTAGGCCTCCGTACGCCTCAATGCTAAAACACAACATCAGAGCTCACAGGCATACTATGGATTAGAGGGGTCTTGGGTAGATATGCACCAAGAACACAGCCAAAAATCTCTTACTGCTATGGACCGGAAAGGGACTCGGGAATGAGCACCGAGGACACAACCAATCTGTCCACTTGGTACGGAAGGAGCCCTGGGAATGAGCACCGAGGACCAAGCCCAACCGTCCAAATTCTATTAATCAACTCCCATCAGTGTGATTACTGGTGAGCCCTTAGACCTGCCACACTATCCTTAACCCAGAATTATGACACCGCGTGTCAACTCACACTGCATGCAACTCCACATCTAAGGGCTCCACACTGAGTCCCTTTTTATTATTCACATCTTGTGCTCAATAGCATGCAAGGGCTCCACACCGAGTCCCTTATCAACACATCATTCTAGTATAGCAATCACACAAGCACTTACAACCCTTCCACATTTCAATACATCACAAGGGTTTGTCATTTACACAGGTGGCAAGCCACCTTATTCAACATACCAATCTCATACTACTACCTGTAGGGAGATACAGCTCTAGGCAGTGGACAATATGCACATTCTATTAATCATCCTATCACATGGTCATGCATTAACCTCATCAAATTCTTTCTTAAAGTCAAGCATTCACAATCAAATATGCTTCCACAAGAATATTGTTTGTATTATCAAACGTATCAATTTATTTTCTAACTAACATACCTAAATCACTTATTTGTCAACCTCCTTCAAACCGTCGACACAATCATATTCCATCAAACCATTTGTTTATCATGATTACGTATAGCCTAAGATTACAAAAACCTCAATCTTATTAACTTTCTTAAGGGTCTACCCCATCAGTCCTTTATTTATCACAAACATCCATAAATTAAGTTCAACAAATCTCAATGTTAATTTACTATGACCTCGCTACCAAAATCAAACCCGAATCTACACTAACCCGAGAACAACATGTACTTAAGAGTTGACTGTACAACAAATTTGACTAGACATCCTGAGTCTAAATAACTTGTATGAAAACATTTAACCATCCGTTGAAAAAGAATTTCCAAGCGCTATGACTTTTGTGTTTATTCGAAAGCCCAGATCTGGCCGTAGCATACCCAAAAACAGCCTTGAAGTTCGATGCACATAGAAATTAAATTTCTGCACGCAATTTAAAGAAAGATGAACGACATCGGTTCATCTTCTTCCTTTAGACATTTAATAAAAACTATATGCAGAACTGCCTACTCCCTTATTCACCCTCAATTGACCATTTCTCTTCACGAAACCAACTCCACTATCTTCACAAAGAAGAGAGGAGAGGTTGAAGACATCAAATATCTAGGGCACAAGCCCTAGTATGGTCTCTACCTAAGAGATCTTTATTTCACAAGCCAAACTCTTTTGATTCGAAATCTCTCCTAGAAAATAATTATAAATCTAGCACCTAGGGAATGGGTAGGAAGCACACCTCATTTTTGGTGGTTCCGTCCATGGATCTCATCACTCTCCTTCGCGACATCTTCTTTTATGTTGGTGTTGTTCTTCACTGAAGAAGAGAAGGGAAGGTTTTCCTCCAGAAATCGCCTCTGGCAACTCTTCCCTCCCGACGGTTTTAGTACAGGAAACAACTTGGCAAAAATGGCAAACTGACGGCTAGGTTTTCCTATAAGTCTTCTTTTACAATGAGAAATTAGGGTTGAACTGCTTTGCCATGTGTCACTGTGTTACTAGACTGCCCATTATTATATTAATTATGTCCTTTTTAGAGGACGCGTCAATTTAAGTTGCTTAGAGCCAATCCCGAAATCCGGTTCAGCCACTATATAGGAATCAGAAATAGTGGGCCGAAAAATCCTAAGTAATAATCATCAATTGTGCCTCCTTCACTTGACGAATCGTCGAGTGGCGTCGAGTGCACTCGATGCACTCGACGCCTATATCCCCAGAATAGCTATAATTAAAAATCGTTGAGTTCACTTCCCTTTACTCGACGAATTATTGAGTGGCATTAAGTGCACTCAACGCACTCAACGCCTCGTTGAGTCTAAATCGTTCTAAGTTAAAAATCGCTGAGTATGGAACCTTCACTCGATGAATCGTCAAGTGACATCGAGTGCACTCAATGCACTCGACGCCTATTGTTCTCAGAATAACACAAGTCCAAAAGCATTGAGTGGCATTGAGACCACTCAATGTCGTGTTGACTCCACTCAACGCCATCTTCTAGAATAATTAAAAGTCATTATTCGTCAAGTGGCATTTAGTCCACTCAATGCATCAGCATCATTCGTCTAATGACATCGAGTGCACACAACGCACTCAACTCCCTAAGTCTAGAAAATCTTTTATGTACATTTTTGTTGAGTGGTGCTGAGTCCACTCAACGCCTCAGCATCCAGAGTACTTCTAAGTTTTAATTCATCGAATGACGTCGAGTGCACTCAATGCACTCAACTCCTTCATATTCTAGAATTATTCTAATTAAAATCTTCTCTATTTGTCATGCCCAGTCGACTCACTCGATGCTTCCCGAGCTTGAGTCAATTCTCTTAACTCAAAATGCATGCGAGGGGCCTAGCACAAAACGAGATATTACAAATCCTATAAACAAAATAAAATATTTCGTCCCCGAAATTAGGCTAAGGCTGTGGGGGAGTGGAGCATGGAAAATATAGTAAACTTTTAAACTTACCCTGGGAAAACACGGGTAGCGCTTTTGCCTCAAGTCCACCAGATCCCAAGTGTATTCTTCTTTCCCGTGATTAGACCATTAGACCTTTACCAATGGAACATTTTTCCACCGCAAGCTCCTTGTCTCGGTGTTACTTATCTGCATCGGCTCTAATCGGATGGATCAATCAGTTGCCACTGCTCCATCTGTAGTGGGGACATATTGGTCAGGCCGTAGTAGTGCCTTCCAGAGTGACGACACATGGAAGATGTCGTGCAATTTTTCTAGCTGTGGTGGTAGCTCCAGCCGATAGGCCACATGGCCAATTCTTTCCAATATAGCATAGGGCCCCACATATCTCGGGCTAATCTTCTTCATACTCCACACTCGTGATACTCCATTCATCGGCCTGATCTTCAAGAATACTTTGTCACCTACTTGAAATTCCACCATTCTATGTTTCTTATTATGGTATTTCACCTACCGACTTTGAGCCTCAAGCATGTGGTCCCAAATCAATCTAACAAGTGCATCAGTGTCATTAATGTAATCTATCCCCAAAACTATTGGATCTTCATCCTGTACCCATGATAATGGAGTTCTACACTTTCTCCCATAAAGTGCTTTGTGGGGATCCATCCCGTTGCTAGCTTGATGGCTATTGTTATATGAAAATTCTACCAGTGGTAAGTGCCTTTCCAATGGGTCTCCTCTATCCAAAACACATAGTCTCAAAAGATCTTCCACTATCATTATGGTCCTCTTAGACTAACCATCCGTATGAGGATGAAAAGTCGTGCTGAAGGTAAGGCGAGAGCCTAGATATGCTTGTACTGCCTTCCACTCTTTGGAGTTAAAGTGGCCATCACAATCGGAGACTATAATCTTAGGCATGCCATGGTACCGTACAAATTTCTCCACAAAGAGACACACTAAAACATCCGCATGTGCCTCCTTCTTTATAGGGATAATCTTGCGACCTTCGTAAGATGATCTGCAATCACCCAAACTGAATCATTCCCAGAGTGCGAGCGAGGCAACCCGTGAACAAAGTCCATAGAGATATCCTTGAACTTCCACTCAGGGATAGGCAATAACTATAATAATCCTCCAGGGCTCTTGCACTCCACCTTCACCTTCTGACAAGCCTCACAATGTGTAGAAAAATACTTGACTGCACTCTTCATCCCCAGCTAGAACATGGTAGTTCGCAAGTCGTTATACATCTTGGAAATCCCCGGGGTGCTGAATATTTGGAAGAATGTGCCTCTCTCAATATGTCTTCCTGGATTTCCCCTCCCTTGGGGATGTAGAGTCAGCAATAGAAAAGCACGAGGTCATTTTTTAGTGTATACTTTTCATTAGTTCCATCTTCAATTGACTTAATTATAAGGGTCAGAGCAGCATCCTTACCTTGCTCTTCCCGAATACGATCTCAAATGTCACATACTATATTCATAGCAAATAGATACTCATTATACTCCTAAGAATGATCTTGATACATCAACGTTATCTCCATCTCCTTGATCATCCAAGCTAATTCCATACTCATCAACTGAGACTCGGAGCTCAATTCCAGTACCTTTCTGCTAAATGCATCGGCTATTGAGTTTGCTTTTTCGTGTGGTAATTCAATGTAAACTCATAAACACACAAAAATTCCAACCACCGCCGCTACCTTAGATTAAATTCCTTTTGAGTATGAACATATTTTAGGTTCTTTTGGTTTGAGAAGATCTCGCAGTCGACGCCACATAGATAGTGCCTCTAAAACAGCAAGGCAAACACCACTACCACAATTTACAAAACATGAACTTTGTAATTGGCTTCATGCTTCTTCAGTTGCATCGAAGCATCAGCAATCACATGCCTATGCTGTATCAATACTGCTCCCATTCCTTAATACGATGCATCTGTGTAAACTAGAAATCCATCCTTCCCAAATGGAAGGGCTAGGATGGGTGCGGTGGTAAGTGTATCTTTCATCTCTTAGAATGCAGCTTCACCCTGGGTTTTCCACATATATGGTACACCCTTTTTTGTCAGAGCAGTGAGAGGAAGGGATATCTTTGAGAATCCTCTCACGAACTTGTGATAATACACAAAAATTCAAAGGAAATGTTGGTACCCTAGATGTGATTTGGCTTATGTAATCCCTTTCCAGCCCCTCTTGATCCATATAACTATATATGATCATGTTTAGACTTTGTTTAGTCTCCCTAGGGTAGTTTATATCTGATCTAAAGTTTAGATTAAAAGTTGTAAAATGAATTTTTGGTTAAGGCATTTTCCGTTCGACCATCGTCGAATGAGGCCTCGCGATCGTCGATCAATGGTCGACGATAGCAGGGCTATTGAATCGTTGAAGTCAAGACAATTATCGTCGACCGATGGTCGACGATCTCAGAGCAAGTTTATTATGCTCTGAAGGTTGGTCGACGATCTGCCATCAGCAGTTCCACGATCGTATTCTTGCTTCACGATTTCTGTCTCGACAGATCTTTTGCCTTAGTGGTCGACGATATCTTGAGCTGGTCGACGATGTCTGGTCGACGATTTTTGTGTCGACAGATTTCTGCTTTCTGTCGACGATCTGTTAGCTAGGTCGACGATTTCTGTCTGCCTTTATCATTTGCGCTCATTTTATTCCTTGGTCTATTTCCAAGTGTTTTAGCGTATGGTTAGAAAGATTTTCTGAAGATTGTTTTTGCTAAATTATGGCTTAAATTCAAATGAATTAACTACCAAATATATTAAGCATAAATTACGGGATTTCGTATTTTGATAAAGCATTTTTGTCTTATTATGCAAACTATATTGCCAGGCTGTATTCTAGCCGTTGGCGGTGTATGCTATTTCCAAGAATGATAAGTCTCTATGCTGAGGTTATTTTTATTCATTTATTTCCTTATTGGGACTGACAGAGAGCTAATAGGTCATTCTATTCCTATTGCTATATTCTATTTTTTGAGATAATCTGTTGCAGTGCTCGAGAATTCAAATCAATAGAGCCGTTCCAAAAGATAAATGAGAAGACATATTTAAGAGAGATTCTTTTCTCAGAAAAAGAAGAAGACTCAGATACAGAGAGATTTTTTGTGCTGCTTTCTCTCAAGCCTCTCTAAAGCAACTCTTCACCATCTCACAAAACGAAGAAGAAAAGCTTTCCTGAAGCAAAAGTCCAAAGCAATCTCTTTCATTCACAAGTCTCCTGAGCATTTGCTTAGAGATTTCAAGACTTCAGAAAGAGCTCCAGATCTACTTCACGTGCTCTAGAATCTGAAGACCTGATAAAAATCAGTCTACAGATCTCTGAGGATTTAGTTTCAGTATATCTGAAACTCCTTCATCCTGAAGCAAAGGCTTTCCCTGGACTTCCACTGAGCCAGGGGGAGATTTTGATTCTTTAGAGAATCCACAAGTCTTCTCTAATCTGTATTAACAACAGAGAAGACAATCTAACCCTCTCAACCCCTTTGTAAAAGAGTTTTCACACCTCTTCAAAAGTGAACATTGGTGACAGGGCACCTTATCAACAACCTGTGGTCGAGCATCCTTATCAAAAGCTCAAAGGGTCTGTTTGATCTACCTGAATCAGATCATTGGTGGCAGGGCACCTTAGCAAAAACCTGTAGTGGATTCCTACCAGGGTGGTAGAAGAGTGGAGTACCTATTAAGAGGGAACCACTATATATCCTGTGTTTCTCTGGTTGTTTTTGTTTAATTGTCTTTTCTGTGGCTGTGATAGAACTACCTAGGATTGCTAGTTGCTGTGATAGGTTTAGAGTTAAACTGAAATTTCGGTTAACTCTCTCACTTGTGCACATCACTGTGTTAGGCTTTTAGGGTTCAAGTATCAGACTATTTTATTCTGCAAATAAACTCGAAGAGAGCTGACTAGTTATTCATAAAATTTGAATACTCTATTCACCCCCCCTCTAGAGTAGTTTACAACTTATCCCCTCACTTTCAATTGGTATCAGAGGGAGGTTAGCTGTTCATACAGGCTAACACCTGAGTTAAAAGATCCAGTGATAAGTTGTTTCCTGATACCATTCACAAACACTTTCACATATGGCCCAGTCTAAGGATTATTCAAGCACCAGACCTCCTGTATGCAACTTGTCCAAGTTTGGCATATGGAAGGCCAGGATAAGACTATACATGAATTCTATTGATGAAGATATCTTTTCTTCTATCTTGACAGGACCACCTGCTAGGCCTGCTGCTGCCTCCACTTCTGCTGATCTCAGTGCTGTGCCACCACCTGACTACAATGAAACTTACATGAAGGAAAAAGCAGCTGATGCAAAAGCAATGAACATCCTAGCTCAGACGATGTCTGATGAAATATTCCAGAAGCTTGCTGAATGTACCTCAGCTAAAGCTATGTGGGACTCCCTCAACCACATAGTTGCTGGCTCAGCTGATGAGAGGAAGGATAGGAGATCCAACCTCACTTCTCAGTATGAAAATTTCAAGAAGGATGATGCTGAAGACATTGACACAATGTACACAAGACTCAGTTCAATAGTAAGTGAACTGAGGTCTTTGGACAAGGAGATAACTTTGTCGGAAGTCAATGACAAGATCCTGATGTGCCTTCCCATCTCTTGGGACTCAAGGATATGGCCCATCAAGGATGGAAGAAACACTGTGGAACTTTCCACAGAAGCTCTGTTGGGAAAGCTCAAGTCATATGAGCAAACCTTAAAGAGCAGAGCTGCTGCAACCGAAGTAAAAACTCCTACACCTACAAAGAAAGAGCACTCTCTAGCTCTTAAGGCTGCTGAGACTTCTAAAGGAAGTCAATCAAATGAGGAGTTACTGGCACTCATTGCCAAGAGGTTCTTCAACTTGGGAAGAAGAGACCTCAGAAAGAAGTTCTCCAAATATGAGGACAAACCAAGGTATGACAAGACTCCATCTAAAGAAATCATCTGCTATGTTTGCAGCAAGCCTGGACACATTGCTCCAGATTGTCCAGAGAAGAAACACAAGGAGAAGAAACATGAGAAAGAGTACAGGAAGCACCACTCCAAGTCCTCCTTACACAAATACAAGAAGAAGGACAAGGGATTTGTGGCTGCTACCTGGAGTGAAACAGAAGAGGATACCTGCTCCTCTAGCTCCAGTGATTCAGAAGAAGAAGAAGAGAAGAAGGCCAAAGAGGTCTGCCTCATGGCTATTGATGCCTGCAGCTCTTTGTCAGCTGCAGAGAATTCTGAAGAAGAAGGAGAAAATGAAGAAGACTCCTCTATAGAAGATCAGGTAATCGACTCATTTGATTTCTCATCTCCTGAGTTCAAATTAAAATTTAAAACTCTATGTTTAGATTTACTATTGTCTGAAAAAGAAATTAAGTCACTTAGATTAAAAATAATGGAACTAGACATGGAAAGTACTGAAATAATTAGATTAGAAAAGGAATTAGAAAGTTCAAAAGAAGAAGTAACATTCCTAAAATTAGAACTAGCTAAATCTAAGAGATTGGAAGAACAATTAAATGGCAGAAGCCTTAAATTATCTGAAATAACTAGTATAGCAAACACTAGGGTTGGTGATGATAAACTAGGCTTAGGTGCTACATCTAGTGAACCCATCCTCCTCACAAAGGAGAGATTTAGCACTCCAGTAAAATTTATTTCTGAATCAGGAATAAAGAATACTGAGGAAATTGAAAAATGTAAGAAAATCCAGAATAAGATTAAGAAAGAGAACAGGAAGAAAAAATTTCTAGCTTTACAAAAATCGTCGACCATTAATCGACGATCGTCAAACCAATCGTCGAACGTCCATCGACGATCGCTGAACACCTTCACCAAGTATGATATCTTCGGTGCAGGAGATCGACGATCTCATCTTGAGTCGTCGACCAGTGATCGACGATCGTTGAATCCAGAATATAGCACTACTACAAATGATCGACGATATGGCTTGCGATCGTCGACCGTGGATCGACGATCTGGACTCAAGCTGGAAAATAAATTTCAAACTTCCAGAATCGCAAATCCCAATCACTACCCTAGGTTGTTTAATCCTTCAACTGAATGGATTATCCCACCTAGGAGATCACACCCTTTAGGATATAAATCTAAGCCTGCAAGATCTTTTATATCTAGTTTTTCTTTTGTGAAGAATACTGGACCCAAGGTAACCTGGGTCCACAATGTATAACTGTTCTTTCTGCAGGTGAAGACCTATCCAGTCATACATGACAAATGGTATCTGGATAGTGGATGCTCAAAGCATATGACAGGAAAGAAGAAGAATCTGTCAGGGTTCAAAGCCAAGCTGGGACCAAAAGTTGTATTTGGGGATTCCAGCTGTGGACAGACTGAAGGATATGGCAGCTTCACCATAGGAGCTGTAACATTCAAGAAGGTTGCTTATGTCTCTGGACTAAAGCATAACCTAATCTCTGTAAGCCAAATGTGTGATGCTGGATACAAGGTATGGTTTACTGACACTGTCTGTAATATTGCTTTAAATAATACTGTCGTGTTAGTAGGTATTAGAATTGGTAATGTTTATGTTGTAGATTTTAACTCATCCAAATCTGAAATATGCTTGTTTAATGAAGTAACCAGTAATAATACCCTTTGGCATAAGAGACTTAGTCATGTAAATTTGAAAAACATTTCTAGGCTGGCTAAATACAATCTTGTAAGAGGCTTACCTTCTTGCCCCTACAAGAAGGAAGGCCTTTGCAAAGCTTGTCAATTAGGTAAGCAAACAAGAAATAGCTTTAAATCAGTCAATAAAAGTGATTCTCCCAGGATCCTGTACTTGCTACATTTGGATTTATTTGGTCCTATTGCCGTACAGAGTCTTGGAGGAAAGTCTTACACTCTAGTAATTGTAGATGACTTCTCTAGGTTCACTTGGGTATTCTTCTTGAGAACTAAGGATGATAACTTCAAGGTTCTTACAGATTTTCTAAAGTGTATACAGAGTGAGTATTCTACTCAGATTGCCTTGATCAGAAGTGATCATGGTACTGAGTTTGAGTCTCTTCTTATGCAAGAATTCTGTGAGAAGGAAGGTATCTAACATAGCTTCTCTGCTCCTAGAACTCCTCAACAAAATGGGGTAGTTGAAAGGAAAAACAGAACCCTAATTGAAGCTGCAAGTACATTGTTGGCAGATGCTAACATGCCTCTGTCCTTTTGGGCTGAAGCAGTTAGCACAGCTAACTATGTATTGAACAGAAGTCTGATACATAAACTTAAGGGTAAGACTCCCTATGAGTTACTTAAGCAAGTGAAACCTAAAATAGACTATTTTAGAGTATTTGGCTGTGTTGCTTTTGTTCATAACAATAACAAAGAATATCTTAGAAAATTTGAGGCAAAATCTTCAATGGGAGTTTTTCTAGGATACTCTCAAGTAAGCAAAGCCTATAGAGTCCTTAATAAATCCTCTCTTAAGATAGAAGAGTCTGCACACGTCTCTTTTGATGAGACAGTCATGTATTATAAGGAGAAGGATTCTTCCTCTAATAGTATAGTGCAAGTCCTAGGAGTAAGTAAGGATTTGGAAGGTTTGAGACTCACACAGGAGAATCATCCCCTACAAACTCCTCAGGTTGCTTCTTCAGATTCTGAATCTGATGTAGAACTTCTTGAAGTTAAAGCATCTACTCCAACAGTTGATCAAATTCCACATGAGGAATTAAATCCTGAAACTGTTGAAGATTAGATCATTATTGAACCTACTAATCTTGTCACACTTAGAGATCACCCTGTATCTCAAGTAATTGGAGACATTTCAGTAGGAGTCCAGACAAGACATCAACTCAACAAAGATGTGATGTTTGCTTGTTTCCTTTCTCAGGTTGAGCCCCTAACCATTAAAGATGTTGAGCTTGATCCACACTGGATTATAGCCATGCAAGAGGAACTTAACCAGTTTGAAAGATGTAGAGTTTGGACTTTGGTTCCAAGACCAAGAGGCCAACTGATCATAGGCACCAAGTGGGTGTTTAGAAACAAGCTTGATGCCCAAGGCATAGTAGTTAGAAATAAGGCTAGGCTAGTAGCTCAAGGCTATAGACAGGAGGAAGGCATAGATTATGATCAGACCTTTGCTCCTGTAGCTAGACTAGAAGCCATTAGGATTTTCCTAGCCTATGCTGCCTATAAGAAATTTAAGGTCTTCCAAATGGATGTGAAGAGTGCCTTCCTCAATGGAGATTTAAAGGAAGAAGTGTTTGTTGAACAACCACCAGGGTTTGTTTCATCAACCTTACCCACTCATGTGTTCAAACTCCAAAAGGCTCTATATGGACTTAAGCAAGCTCCTAGAGCTTGGTATGAGACCTTAGCAAATTTCCTTCTAGAACACAAGTTTGTGAGAGGTGTAGTAGATAGAACCCTATTTATTAGACATCATAAGGATTCACAACTGTTAGTTCAAATCTATGTAGATGACATTATATTTGGCTCTACTGATCCCAAACTGTGCAAGAGGTTCTCTGAACTAATGCACTCCAAGTTTGAGATGAGCAGCATGGGTGAGTTATCCTATTTCCTTGGTCTCCAAGTGAAACAGTGTGATGATGGTATCTTCATTTCTCAATCAAAATATGCCAGAGAGCTGGTTAAAAGATTTGGAATGTTTGATGCTTCATCAATGAGCACACCTATGGCCTCAAATGCAGTTATTGATTCTGATGTCAATGGTAAGTCTGTTGATCAAAAGAACTATAGAGCCATTCTTGGTTCCCTGCTGTATTTGACTGCAAGTAGGCCTGACATAATGTTTGCTACATGCCTATGTGCTAGGTTTCAGGTCAACCCAAAGGAATCTCACTTAACTCTTCTCAAGAGGATCTTGAGATACCTTAAAGGATGCCCTAACTTAGGACTGTGGTACCCAGTTGAGTCAGGATTTGAATTAATTGGATATTCAGATGCTGATTATGCTGGTTGTAGAGTTGACAGGAAAAGCACCTCAGGGACCTGTCAGTTCCTGGGAGAGAGACTTGTCTCTTGGTTTTGTAAGAAACAGGCATCTGTGTCTACTTCAACTGCTGAGGCTGAATATATTGCAGCAGCTAGTTGTTGTTCACAGATTCTGTGGATTCAAAATCAGCTAGTGGATTATGGGTATACACACTCAAAAACAAAAATTTTGAGTGACAGTACCAGTGCAATATCAATTGCTCAAAATCCTGTGCACCATTCTAGGACCAAGCACATTGAGATTAGACATCATTTTCTGAGAGATAACGTGGAAAAGAACAAGATAGCAATGGAATTTATATCCACAGACCTGCAGAGAGGAGATATTTTCACTAAGCCCCTTGATGAACAAAGGCATTTGTTCTTCCTGAACCAGCTTGGTATGATTAATGGTTCAGAGTAGTGAAAATTTGGATAGTTTCATTTTCTGTCTAAAATCGTCGAACGATTGCTCGACGATCTTCGACCAGGTCAGAACTATCGTCGACCAACGGTCGACGACAGCTCGTTCGGTAGTAAGGCAGAAATCGTCGATCAACCGGTCAACGATCTCTCCTTAGGTATCTATCGTCGACAAATGGTCGACGACAGATTTTCTGTGCTGTGTGGAGAATCGTTGACCAACATACATTGATCGACGATCGTGGTGACTGCTTGTAATCGGTCGATGTCTATCAATTAGTCAAACATTGACTATCGTCGGTCATTGTTCGACGACCGATTTTATTCCGGGATCGACGATCGCAGATTTGTATCTAATAGTCGATTTAGGTCTGGAGATCATCGTCCTTCCGCTCCGTCTTTTCATATTCCATCTTCTGGCTTAGAATTCGCTCTCGAACTCTAATCCCGCGCGATTCTCTTCTCCCCTGCCTTGCATCTCGATTCGTCATTCTCTCTTCAATCTAATGGCGATTCCTTCTGCAGTTCTCTTCGGAATGAAGTTCGACACTGGCTTCTGTGTCGACTTCGATTCTTTCAGCCGATGTGATCAACCCATCCAAGACATTCTGCAACTGTGTGAAGATCAAGGGCTAAAGAAATTTATGTCATTCTCACCAAAGATTCACATACCAGAGATTCGAGAATGGGTATATACCTCGTCCTCCAGCGACGAAGCGATGACTGGAAAGATAAATGGAGAGGAGGTCGTTCTGACTCCTGAAGTTTTGACTGAGCTGTTTGGACTGCCAACCGGAACTGAGGACTATGAGCAAACTGCAGAAGAATACGGCCGCATGCTAACTGTGATGGGCCATGCTGAAGGAATTCTAGCTAAGCTGCTAAAGATAAATCTGGCTCCAGAGTATAAGTTTCTGGCAGACCTGGTGGGCAAGGTCGTTTTGGGAAAACATTCTGCTCACGACAACATCAACAGGCAACAATTTGCCCTGATGTCAGCTTTGGTGAATAAGGCGCAGATTGCCTGGGGAAAAATTCTATTTGAACTAATAAGGAGAAAGAACAATCAGAAAGAAGTAAATCTTGCCAGGGTGTTGGGTGTGTTTCTATATGTGAAAGCACCCCTGTTGCTTGCTTCTGCACCCTCCGCAGTCAACGCCAGCAAGAGGTTGGACCCCTCTCTCTTCAAGAAATCTCAGAGAGTTATCAAGAAGTCAGCCAGGGTTGATCCTAACCCTCCATCAGACACAAGGGCTGATTCAGCCACTCTCCAGCTTGTTGGGGAAGGCTCAGCAATCCCTTCATCCTCTCTCTTTACCCCTGCATCCTCATCTCCTGCATTACCCTCCACACAATCTGCAGTGCCACCACAACATGCATCTTACATCTTACATGCATCTCCACCTCAGTCACCCATACCACAACATCTGGCAGCCGCAGCTAGTGTTGACATGGTGACTGCTACCATCCTCACGCACCTCTCTCAACATGAATCCCACACTCATGTTGATGTTCACCCATCTCCACATGATTCATTTGATCATGTGGCAGATCATACTGCTTCCATTCCATCCACCTCTACATCATCAGCATTTCAGATAACTCCTGAATTGCTTGCACATGTTGTAGAGCGCATCACTCCATCCATCCAAAAAATGATTGAGGCTGCCAATGCCCCTCTCATTGCATCCATCAAAGCCCTTACTGAAGCCATCAAATCATTTCCACCCTCTACTGAGCCCTCTTCAGTAAGATGCATGACTCCAGCCCCCACTGAAGTCATGCAGGGGGAGATGTCTGTTGAAGTGGTCTCAGGTGAAGCCTTGGTCCTTCAGGACAACTCTTCTCTTCCCCTTACAGCAATTATAGAAGAATCTCAAGAGCTTCCAAAGCATCCAGAAGGTAAATCACTTCCTCTAAAGGTTATAATCAGGATTTTAAATCAGGATTTTAAATTGATATCTTTATCTAACAAGGACATTCACTCCCTAGTGAATCAAGCTTCTGATGAAGAAATCCCTGAGAAAGATAATGAAGTAGTCCCCATGGACATTGGTGAAAAATCTCCATTGAACACTACTGATACAGAAGTAGTGGTTCAACAATTTGAGAATGTTGCTGCTCAATCTGATGGTACAATGTTATTTAAGTTTTTAATTAATTCACTCCAACTTGGAGTTAATTTCTTATTCCTTCCTATCTCATCTCAGCTGCTGATGATCCTGCATCAGTATTGCAAGATGTTGCTGCAAATTCCATTGAAGATTTGGAATCCTATCTTAACCTAGACTGTGAGTCCTCACTCACATCTACTCCTCTTGTTCCTTCTTTTCAAGAGAAAATGGTCTCTTATAGACCTGAGTACCTTGATGACCCTTTGGTCAAGGACTCTCTCTTCTTTTCCTATATAGCACTCCTCATGTGCCTTGCAGAGGTGTCTATCCCTGATGTCGCTAAACATCTAGAAGGAATTATAACCTCCTTCCTAGATGCAAAGTGGTATCCTGTGTAGATCTTCAGGTAACTCTATCAATTACCTGTTGTTGCTCACCTTGGGGGAATATTTTATTCCCACTTGGTTGTTAACCTATCTCTCTTTGTATGCAGGCACAATCAACACTGCTGCTGCTGCTGCTGCTGCTGAAGAAGCTGAGGCCGTGCTAGATTTACCAGAAAAAGCCTTCAAGATGACTGAAAAGGAATCAAGCTCAGGTACTCTAAACCTAGAACAATTTATAGCCTTTGTGGCTGAGAATATTGCCTCTGAGTACATTGAAGGGTTGGCTAATTATCATCTGGATTCCCTAGCCATCTCTCTAGAAAAAGCATCTGCCCCTGCAGATATTGTCATCTTTTCTCCTCCTATCCTTACCTATCCTCTATCCATTCCTTCTACTGCAGAACTGGTCCCCAGGATAGTTCCTGACTTGTATCCCAAATCAGATCTCTGGAAGAGCACTCCAAATGTTGATCTTGATGCCCTCCTTGAGCAAGATGCTATTGAGGAAGCTAGAGAAAGAGAAGATAGAGAGAAGCAGAAGGCTGAACATACTATAACTGCCAAGGATATCCCAAACCTAGACTTTGATGATTATGCTGGCAGAACCTCATCTCACTCCTCCGATGATGATGACTCTGAGGATTCTGATAGCTCCCAGAAAAGGAAAAAGGCTGTATCCAAGAAAAGGAAAGCATCTGCTCCTCCCTCTGCCAATCCAGACAAGGATGTTCCATATTTCATTCTGAAGGGAATTGATCCCAAGAGCAAAGAATTTCGACCCTGGATGAGGCTCTCAAAGAATCAGACAAGAGAGAAAAAGAGATCAAAAAGATATGACACTCCTACTCAGAAATTTCCCCCAGAGGTCCTCCTCCACCTCCTGGTGCTGGAGCCTCTGGAAGTCTCTCTTCTGCCCCATCTGCAAGATCAGCCAGCTCTAACATTTTTCAGTCCTACCAGAGAAGGAGCAACCAAAGCCAGGGAGGCCAAGATGCATCAGGACAAGGAAGAAAAAGAAATGAAAATGTTTCCATGGAACAAATAAAGGAGATGACATTTCAGCAATCTGCTTTCTTTCCTCCTCCTGCTCCTAAACAGAAAGTTCCAGAATGGAAACCTCTTCCCCCCAGGAAAGGTCCATCCTCCTCTTCAAGGAAATCTGATGATTCTGAGACAGCTGAAACAAAAGGAAAAAGAATGGTCTATTCAGAGAAATCCAACAAGAAGTTCATTGAACTTGCACCTCCCAGATCTCTTTATGCTGAAACTAATCCAAAGGAGGCTGCACAAATTCCTTCTGACTCAAGCAAAATAGCCACAGCTCTTCAAAGGAACATGGAGATTGCAGCTCAAGCTGATACTGACAGACCATCCTCTCCATCAGATATGACTGAATCTGAAAGAATTGCCTCTATGGCAAGATTTAAGGAATCTATTGCACTGAGCATGATGGAGAGAGCCAAAGCTCAAGGACTAGACCCTACAGCGTATACAACCATGTCTGAATTCAGAGAAAAGGAACTCAGCAAAATTCAAGTAAACTCTGAAATTTTCAATACTGAAGAATACATGAGGTTGCACCCTGCTGCAGTTCTACCAAGCTATGCTGAAAAGAAAATTATTGGTGAACACGATCTAATGTTATCCAAAAGACAAGCAGCAAATCCAAACAGAGAAATTATCTTCAAACCAGCTGTAATCCCTAAGAAATCATCTGACGCTAAAACCTCTGATAAATCTGCTTGATACTTTAGTTCTGCTGATTTATGCTTTTATGTTTTCCTGTGGATTGCCTGTGATTTAAATTTTTTTGGTTAATTTCTGCTCTTAATATTGTGTGCTTTAGTTTTAGATCGGATTGGATAACATAACCCAAATAGGGGGAGATTGTTGGTACCCTAGATGTGATTTGGCTTATGTAATCCCTTTCCAGCCCCTCTTGATCCATATAACTATATATGATCATGTTTAGACTTTGTTTAGTCTCCCTAGGGTAGTTTATATCTGATCTAAAGTTTAGATTAAAAGTTGTAAAATGAATTTTTGGTTAAGGCATTTTCCGTTCGACCATCGTCGAACGAGGCCTCGCGATCATCGATCAATGGTCGACGATAGCAGGGCTATTGAATCGTTGAAGTCAAGACAATTATCGTCGACCGATGGTCGACGATCTCAGAGCAAGTTTATTATGCTCTGAAGGTTGGTCGACGATCTGCCATCAGCAGTTCCACGATCGTATTCTTGCTTCACGATTTCTGTCTCGACAGATCTTTTGCCTTAGTGGTCGACGATATCTTGAGCTGGTCGACGATGTCTGGTCGACGATTTTTGTGTCGACAGATTTCTGGTTTCTGTCGACGATCTGTTAGCTAGGTCGACGATCATCGAACTCCTGGTCGACGATTTCTGTCTGCCTTTATCATTTGCGCTCATTTTATTCCTTGGTCTATTTCCAAGTGTTTTAGCGTATGGTTAGAAAGATTTTCTGAAGATTGTTTTTGCTAAATTATGGCTTAAATTCAAATGAATTAACTACCAAATATATTAAGCATAAATTACGGGATTTCGTATTTTGATAAAGCATTTTTGTCTTATTATGCAAACTATATTGCCAGGCTGTATTCTAGCCGTTGGCGGTGTATGCTATTTCCAAGAATGATAAGTCTCTATGCTGAGGTTATTTTTATTCATTTATTTCCTTATTGGGACTGACAGAGAGCTAATAGGTCATTCTATTCCTATTGCTATATTCTATTTTTTGAGATAATCTGTTGCAGTGCTCGAGAATTCAAATCAATAGAGCCGTTCCAAAAGATAAATGAGAAGACATATTTAAGAGAGATTCTTTTCTCAGAAAAAGAAGAAGACTCAGATACAGAGAGATTTTTTGTGCTGCTTTCTCTCAAGCCTCTCTAAAGCAACTCTTCACCATCTCACAAAACGAAGAAGAAAAGCTTTCCTGAAGCAAAAGTCCAAAGCAATCTCTTTCATTCACAAGTCTCCTGAGCATTTGCTTAGAGATTTCAAGACTTCAGAAAGAGCTCCAGATCTACTTCACGTGCTCCAGAATCTGAAGACCTGATAAAAATCAGTCTACAGATCTCTGAGGATTTAGTTTCAGTATATCTGAAACTCCTTCATCCTGAAGCAAAGGCTTTCCCTGGACTTCCACTGAGCCAGGGGGAGACTTTGATTCTTTAGAGAATCCACAAGTCTTCTCTAATCTGTATTAACAACAGAGAAGACAATCTAACCCTCTCAACCCCTTTGTAAAAGAGTTTTCATACCTCTTCAAAAGTGAATATTGGTGACAGGGCACCTTATCAACAACCTGTGGTCGAGCATCCTTATCAAAAGCTCAAAGGGTCTGTTTGATCTACCTGAATCAGATCATTGGTGGCAGGGCACCTTAGCAAAAACCTGTAGTGGATTCCTACCAGGGTGGTAGAAGAGTGGAGTACCTATTAAGAGGGAACCACTATATATCCTGTGTCTCTCTGGTTGTTTTTGTTTAATTGTCTTTTCTGTGGCTGTGATAGAACTACCTAGGATTGCTAGTTGCTATGATAGGTTTAGAGTTAAACTGAAATTTCGGTTAACTCTCTCACTTGTGCACGTCACTGTGTTAGGCTCTTAGGGTTCAAGTATCAGACTATTTTATTCCGCAAATAAACTCGAAGAGAGCTGACTAGTTATTCATAAAATTTGAATACTCTATTCACCCCCCCTCTAGAGTAGTTTACAACTTATCCCCTCACTTTCAGGAAACTCCGTACATCGACTGCTGAATTCAAAGGTGGCCATTCCTTCATGGCACACACCTTGCTCAGGTCCACGGCTAGTCCAGCTATGCTAATTACATGGCCGAAGAAGGCAACCTCTCGGAGCCCAAATTCACACTTGCTTAACATAGCAAACAATGAGTGTTTTTTAAACTATTTTTAAAACCAAGGAAAAGTGTTCCGCATGCTCCTCCTCTGTCTTTGAATAGACCAAAATATCATCGATGAAGATGATGACGAAGACATCTAAGTACGGCTCGAGCACCCGGTTCATCAAACTAATGAAAGTCGATGGGGTGTTCGTGAGCCAAAACGGCATCACGATGAACTGAAATAGATCGTACCTCGAGCTAAATGTTGTTTTCTGTATATCCTCCTCTTGGATCCTCAACTGATAGTACCCCGAGCTCATATCTAGTTTAGAAAACAAGTGCGCTCCTACTAACTGATTAAAAAACTCATCGATTCGGTGTAGAGGATAGGTGTTCCATACAGTTAAAATATTGAGTTCTCGGTAATCTATACATATTGGTAGCGTTCCATCCTTTTTCTTGGTAAATAGGACAGGGAATCCCCAAGGTGATGAACTGGGGCAAACAAACCCTGATTCCCCTAACTCTTGCAGCTAAACTCTAAACTCCGTGAGTTCCTTTGGGGCCATTCTGTAAGGAGGTCCGAGAGATGGGCTTGTTACCCGGTACTAACTTAATTTGAAAGTCCACCTCTCGATGTGGGGGTAATCCTGCAGCTTCTCAGGAAATAACTCAGGAATATCTCTCACCACTCACACATCTTTCATACCATTTGTTATTTCTTTTAGCTCGAAGCATATCATATATACCTCATCCCCTTTCATATGGGATTTTATGGCCTTAATTGAAGACAATAACATACAGGGTATGAAATTAATACTTTGAAAAATGACTTCTGAGTTTCCATGACTCAAAAATGATTTGCTTCGCCACACAGTCAATCCTGGGATGATGCTAATCCAACCATGTCATGCCCAGGATGAGGTCAAATTCTAGTATTCTCAATACCGTTGTAGGGGTTTCTAAGATCTCTCCTCCAATACATGCTTCCAAGTCACACTTCGCGAATGAAGTAATCTCGGAGCCATCCGGGAGGCGTACTCTCCGAGTAATACCAGTGAAGTATTGCACTCCTTCTAGGTCTTTAACGAAATCTGCCAATACAAACGAGTGTTTGGCACCGGTATTGAATAGAGTGTAGGTTGGTTTCTCTCTAACCATTATGCCTAAGTATCAATTGTAAAGACTCCAGCCAGATTCCTAGCACAAACTTAGGCAGACTAAGGATGAATGCTTATAACATCTTAATTTCTTCCTCGTAGTCCTCATCCTGATGCTGGATCCTGTATCCATTACTCCTTCAGCAGGTTTCTTAATGCTAGTTTGAACACCCAAAAGATTCGCTTCCAACCACTTTACCATATCTATTATCTCTGTTAGGCTCGAGTCCGCTATAAACAAAAGTGGTTGTCCTAGGGAATCTTCCATATCTATTATCTCTGCTAGATTCAAATCCGCTATAAACAAAAGTGCTGGCCCTAAGTGATCTCGCAAGCCTTTGTACAATAGTTTTACGTACCCGCAATCATCCAAACTTTAGGAGATCTACGTATAAAGGTACGAACCTAAGGTCAAGTTTGCTAATCATAGGGTAATGACTGGACATACTTAGTATGAATTACATATGGGCACACCGCTGCTTCCGCTAAGTCAGTTTGTTCGCAAACTCTCCAATCGAGCGGGGGTGGCACCATTGTTCCTTGACTTCTTTAGTTGAGGATCATTGCAGGCTGATACCATTTGTAAGACCCCCAGATAAGTAAAAAGTTGTGTTTTTTTTTTAGTTTTAATGGTGATTCGATAATTCAATTTCTGCATTGCATTTATCTCTTCACTTATATACTACGATTAAGGCAAGCGTACCTATCGAGTAATAGTATAGTATTTTTTTTTAATATCAAGGTCGTATTTTTCTACAGATATGTGTCGAGTAATTTACTTGAAGAAATGATGTTATTATTTTATCGAAAAGAGTAGAGGTTTATGTTTATTTTTAAAGTGAAAATAAAATTTATATGCTTAGGTTTTGAAAATAGATAAAGGGGAGAGCCCTCGATTTTGATTATTTTTGAAGATATTTAAGAAACATTCGAAGTTATTATTAATTAAAATACTTGACCGTGGAGGTTCCCTAGATATAAATGCACCTCTATCGAGGATATACCCACCTGAGATTAAGATAATTGATCGAACTTTCATCCTCCAAAAATATCTTAACACATGCATTACGTTGTTAACCCTGCTATTGACCTCCAACTGATATTCAAAGGTTCAATTCGGGAGGCTTTCGTTCATCTCTTTCGAGTACGATGCATAGTTTCTCTTTACCTGAGAGTGATCAATTCATAGACAAGAACCTTTCGGCTACTAGTTACAAAATTCAGAAGTGAAAACCATATATCGATTTGTATGGTTCCACTCAACTTCGTTCTTAGGTAGTTCTTAAGTTTTTAATTTATTATGTAGAAATTTAGGGTTTTAAATAATATTATGTCCAGCATTTATTTCAAACGAGTGCTACAACGACGTATTTTCAAAATATAGTATAAATTACAAAAATATATATCCTTCCCAACGTATCTCGGTGAATCGCTAAAAAGTACTTAGCCTGCCAATTAGGATAGGGGCGGTAGTAGTAATTGAAATGACATATAAAGGTGTAGAAATAATATCTGTTCCACTATCATGATCAAGTGCTAAAAAGTTCTTAGCCTTTCTTCCGGGATAGGGGTGGTAGTAGAAATTGATATAATATATAAAAGTGCAGAAATAATAACCGTCCCAACCATCTTAATCAAGCGCTAAAAAGTTATTAGCCTCTCATCCGGGATGGGGGTTGTACTAGAAATTGAAAGACAGAAATGAAATAATACTTGAACAATAACTTGAAAACAGAAATTTATTAGACTTAAAAAGTGTTACACACAGAACCGAACATAGTGTTTGGAAAAGATCACTAAAAAACTACTCATAAACACTAAGATGAACTATGTGGAACTCTTCCAATTCTTTTTTAACCATCAACCTTGGCCATCTATTTATAGAGAAAAAAATAAGTGCTTTTGGAAAAGTTGCAAAACATATTTTTGAAAAGTTGCCAAACAGCTTTGGGAAAAGCTGAAAATCAGCTTATGGGACAGCTGGCGATTTGAGAAGTTGACATTGGTGGCTGGATAAGCTTGAGGCTGACTGGACTGCTGACTGGGCTGGCTGGATAAGCTTGAAGAGGCAACTGGCGGGTTAGCGTGTTTCGGGTCCGGGTAGGTGTGTGTCCTAGCGGGTTGCGGGCTTGCGGGTTCCGGGTGCTGGCGGGTTGCGGGCTTGTGGGTTCCGGGTGCTGGCGGGTTGCGGGCTGGAATAAATGCATTCAAAAAATGCGCTAGCCTAGTCTCGATCCCAACAGACCAGAGAGAACTAGACACCATTGCACAAGACCAACTGATCATTTTTGTAAAACACAGAAACATTTTATTTATATTATGTATTTCCAGATTTATACATATAGAATAATTATATTAATTATTTATTTTTTTTGTTATAAAATTCCTTTATATATATAATCATACAAGCATATATAAATATTATATATATTCAAATATAATATATATATTCATATGATAAAAATATTTTGTCATAGTTTTTATTTTTTATTTTTATATATAGATATTATTTTATATAGTATATTTTTTATATATAGCTTTATTTAATATAATTAATATATAGGTTTAATTTTAACTTTATATATACATATAATGATATATTAATTATATATATACTATTATAATTATAAGATATGATTATCATTATTATTAAATAATATAATTATTATTATATACTAAATATTATAGTTATTTTATTATATATATTAAATTATATACTATATGAAAGTAGTATAAATATTTATATTATCATCATAACTATACTATTATATTTAATATTTATTATAATAGTTATAATCTACTTTTATTTGTATTATATATATAAATATTATATAAATACGATAATTAAATATTTTATTTAACTTATATCTAAACAACTTATATTTGTTATAATATAGTATTTAATTTCTAGAAATATTTATTTAGAGAATAAAAAATAGACCATTTATTCAATATTTTACATAAAATATTAGAAATTAAACTAAAACGTATACTAAAATGTTTATAAATAACTACTCATCAAATACCCTCATACTTGAGTTTTGCTATTCTAGAGTAAAAGTATGAGTTAACTATACGAATAATTATAAAATTTCTAATTCAATTAACAATCTATTTAATCAAGGGGAAGATAGACATAAAGATCTGGAGTATAAAGCATTAAGTCCTACATTATGTAAATTATTTAACAAGAGATTATTGTTTGTAGCCAGAAGACTTCTTGAGAAAACCAAATAGCAAGCAATATTGCAATCATTAGTAATAAGTTTGATGGCATTATCATAACCGTACTTTTAAAAGAGATATGATGGAAAACTGACAACCTATTAAATATGCTCTCTAAAAATTTAAAGCAAAATTAGATCAAATTATAGTGGTTTTATGGGGTACAAACTTGGCGTTCGCCTATAAAGCAAGATGTGATGTAGAAGATGATGAATTTTATCCTCTCACCTTATCTTGCTTTGTTACAACTACTTAGGAAAATATTTTACAATGTAGAAAAAAAACATAGCAGATTTAAAGTTTATTTTAATCCGATGTATATGTTTAGGAGAACATACTCCATTTCATATAATCTTGTAATAATTATTGGATGTCTATGTTTATGGAATGAAATCTTATTCCCAATGACATAAGATCTTTTCTTTTCTAGGAGCACATACTGCTAGATGCTTGCTTGCGTAAGAAAACATGTCATGCAAAAAGTAAGTAGGTAGGGGTTTTCAACAGAAATTCTAATTTTGATAAAAGATATTGAGAGCAACTATAATAGCTTGAAAATTCTCATATTTTAGTAAGAGTCTAGTAAAGATAATTATAGTCTACATATGTTTGGATAACATAATACACATGCCTCTATTTATTGTAAACAAGAAGTAGTACTCAAAACAAATCTTTTTAAAATAAAATGCACAAGATATTAATTAAAACTTAACCCCAACAATTTGGATTTATCTAGTTATGATAAATGACTAGCAAATTGAAAAACTAGATAACTGCATATATATCAACTCTTTTTTTTGTTTTTTATGTGGAAAAGAGATAAATGAAGTAGGGGTTTTAATTTTATTTTTGGATGATTGACTAAGCAAAAATATATATTTTAGGTAGATATTTTTGTTTTTTTAAGCAAATATATATATATATGACTATTGAAAAAAAATTATTTTGTACAAGACTATATATATATACTTTAGAAAATATTTTGCGTAAGAATGAAGAAAAAAAACTATATATATACAAAATTGTAAAGTATAATAAGATAAAGAGGTCTTCCTGATTGTAGGTCGGGGAGTCCGTAAGCAAAAACCTACATATTTAGTAAAACAAAATAGATAAAGCAGATAACTATGGGGTGCCTCCCACAAGCGCTTTGTTTATTTGTCATATAGCTTGACTTATTTAGTGGGATTAATTATATGTTATGAAGGATGTGGGATTTTATATATTTATTTGAAGAGTCCCCCGCAAGATAAAGTTTTAAGCGGTGCCCGTTTATTTAAAAGAGCCTAGTTTAGGGTGAGAAATAAGAACAGTCCTATATGGCGAAACCTCTTTAACACTAAAGGGGCTGGACCATCGCAATTTTAATTTCCCCAGAAAAAGTCTAAGGCGTGAGTTATAAAGAAGGACGAGATCGCCGGGTGAAAAAGATTTGGAAATTTTATTTTTCTATCATGATAAAACTTAGAGCGCTCTTTATAAAATTATTGCTTTCGTAGGCATTGGCACGCCATTCATCAAGTTCATTGAGTTGAAATTTTCTTTGGTCAGCGGCTAAGTTCATATCTAAGTTTAAAAATTTTAGCGTATAGTAGGCGTGATGTTCTAATCCTTCCGGAAGGTGACACGCTTTTCCGTAAACTAACAGATAAGGCGTACAACCGATAGCGGTCTTGTATGTCGCTCGATAAGCCCAAATTGCATCGTCAAGTTTAAGCGATAAATCTTTTCAATTGATGGCTATAGTTTTTTCAAGAATACGCTTCAGTTCCCTATTGATTACCTCAACTTGGTTGCTCGTTTGTGGGTGATAAACGGTGTCTAGTTTGTGAGTAACTCCACACTTAGCTAAAACTTAAGCTAACTTGGCATTACAAAATTGTGTACCGTTATCACTAATGATTGCACGAGGCGTGCCAAAATGAGAAAATTAGTTTTTCAAAAATTTCAAGACAACTCTCGCGTCATTGGTGTGGAGATCTTGCGCTTCTGCCCACATTGACAAGTATTATACTACTACTTAAATATAACGATTTTTAAAAGATAGAGGTAGAGGGCCTATAAAATCGATACCCAACAGATCAAATATTCCACATTCGATAAATAAGTTCTGGGGATTTTCATCCTGATGAGAAACATTACCTGACCGTTGGTAGCTATTGCAAGTGCTTACCAATTTCTGAGCATCTTTGATTAAAGTGGGCTAGAAGAAGCCCACTTCAAGCACTTTTCACGCAGTCCGGTTTGCTTGATAATGTCCGTCGGTTTGTCCTTCATGGAAGTCTTGCAATATTTTGACGCCTTCCTCACCCAAAATACATCTCCTAATCACTTGATCCGCACAGACTCGAAATAAAAATTGGTCTTTCCAAAAATAGTTTTCAGGTCAGAAAAGAATTTCTTCTTTTGCTGACTTGAAAAAATTTTAGAATGACTCGAGAAACTAAATAATTGGCTAAGTATGCAAACCAAGGAGTAGAAGAATTCGTTACCATTTCTATGGCGAGGAGAAATTCTTCAGGGAATTTATTCTCAATGTCGGCCTCCACTAGTGTATCTGCACCTATATTCTCTAATCGAGAAAGGTGATCGGCCGCCAAGTTCTCTGCACCTTTTTTTTATCTCGAGTCTCCAAGTTGAATTCTTGTAGGAGGAGAATCCAGCATAGTAAATGGGGTTTGGCTTCTGCTTTACTTAATAAATATTTCAAAGCAGAATGATCAGTAAAAACTATAACTTTAGATATCATTATATATGATCAAAACTTATTAAAAGCAAATTCAATCGCCAGTAGTTCATTTTCTGTAGTGGTGTAGTTGGCTTGTGTGAATGTGAGCATTTTACTTACGTAATAAATATGATTAAAATACTTGTTTACGTGTTGTCCTAATACAGCTCCAACTATTTAATCGCTCGCATCACACATTATTCCAGTCTGGTGGTACAAGAATAAGATAATTGATAAGTTTTTCTTTTATAAAATTGAATGCCAATAAGCATTCGCTATCAAAAAGAATGGTGGATTCTTTTTCTAGGAGGTGGGTTAATGGTTTAGAAATTTTGGAAAATTTTTGGAAATGTTTTGAATAAACCGTTTATAAAAACCTGCTTGGCCTAAAAAACTTTGTATAACTTTTACGTTTGTAGGAGGGGGAAGTTTTTCGATAATTTCTATTTTGTCCTTATCGACCTCGATTCCCTAGATAGAAATTTTTTGACGGAGAACTAAACCTTCTCGGACCATAAAGTGACATTTCTCCCAGTTCAACACTAAATTCGTGTCTTTGCAGCATTGAAGAACACGAGCAAAGGTTATCTAAGAAAATATGGAATGAGTCTACGAATATGGAGAAATCGTCAATAAACGCTTCTATAACATCCTATACTAACTTGCCAAAAATGGCCAGCATACATCTTTGAAATGTAGCTGGCGAATTGCAAAGGCCAAACGGAGTTCTTCTATATGAGAAGGTGCTGAATGGGCAATAAACGTGGTTTTCTCTTGATCTTTGGGGCGATTGGTATTTGTAAATACCCCGACAGACCATCAAGAAAACAATAATATGAGTGGTCAGAGAGCCGCTCAAAAATTTGATCGATAAACGGTAGTGGAAAGTGATCTTTTTTGGTGGCATCTTTTAGTTTTCTGTAGTCGATGCACATCCTCCAACCTGTAACAGTACGAGTTGGAATTAATTCATTATTAACGTTTGGCACTACCGTTATGTCATCCTTTTTCGAGACGACGTGCACGGGACTAACCAGCGTACTGTCTGAAATTGGGTAGATAATCCTTACATCTAGAAGTTTCATTACCTCAGTCTTTACGACATCCTTCATATTAGGATTTAGTCGTCGTTGAGGCTGGATGGATCTGCGAGGATTATCTTTGAGAAAAATTTTATGTGTACAGAATGAGGAGTTAATCCCTTGAATATCAGAAATCTGTCATGTAATTGCATGGCGATGTTTTTTTAACACTTCCACTAATTCAGAGTTTTCCGAATTGTTTAACTTTGAAGAAATGATAACAGGGAGTTTTGAATTTTCTTCAAGAAAAATGTATTTTAGATGACCTGGAAGTGGTTTAAGCTCGAGGGCTGGTGGTTCTTCATAGGATTTTTTTATTTTAAAATTTTTAGAAGTAATGGTTTCAAAAGGAAAATTATTAGATATTTCATTTGAAATAGGTAAGTATGCCAAGTCTGTTTCTTCTAAAGTTTTAGAAATGTCATCAGAAAGAGAAAAACAATTTTCCTCAAAAGAGGCTTCCATTTGAATGCAAGAATCGTCATTTGAAAGTGAATTTATCATAGATGGATTTATATCAATAGTAACCTCATCATCTCCAACCCGGAGGTGGAGTCTACCATTACTTACATCAATTAAAGCACGGGAGGTGGCGAGAAAGGGGCGACTGAGTATAATGGGTACATCAGCATCCTCCTCGATGTCGAGGATAACAAATTCTACCGGGAAGATAAACTTGTCAACCTTAACTAAAACATCCTCCACTATTCCTATCGGATATTTTATAGAACGATCTTCTAATTGGACGCTCATTTTGGTTGGGCTTGGAATTCCCAATCCTAGTTTTTGAAAAAGCAAGTATGGCATTAAGTTAAGACTAGCGCCCAAATCTGCTAAGGTTAATTTTATTAATAAATTACCGAAAAGGCATGGGATTAAAAATTGTCCCGGATCATTTAATTATTGAGGTAATTTTTTTAATAAAACAGCCGAACATTCAGCGTTAAGGGAATCTCGGGATATATATTCAAGTTTCTTTTTATTAGAAAGTAACGCTTTAAGATATTTTGCATATTTTGGCATCTGTGTGATTGCCTCGCAAAATGGAACGTTAATTTGTATTTATTTTAAAATTTGTAAAAAAAATTATAATGGTCGTCTTGTCGCTCATTAATTAGTGTAGAAGGATAGGGTAAAGACATTGGAGAAATATGCGGTGACATAAAAGAAGGAGAAGAAGAAGTAATAGGAGGTGGGGTAGAAACTCTAACCTTAGATTCAGCTTTATTAGGTAATTGTAACTCCTTTCCACTTCGAAGTGTGATGGCGTGGGATTCTCCCTCGGATTTGGCTCCGTATTTCCTGGTAAAGTTCCAGGTTAGTGCTCCGATAGAATCTTTGAAATCTTTCCAATTTGAGTTTCCAAATTTTTAATTGATTCAGTCAGGTTCCGGATATTTCACTAATTTATGAGGGCATATTTATTAAAGATGTCTTCTATCGGGGTGGGTCATAGTGGTTGTGATTGTGGAGGCAGTGGTTGTGGTGCAAATCCATTTGGATTTGCATTAGGTGGACATTGAGCATTATTGGGGTTGCTCCATGACAAATATGGATGATTCCTAAACCCTAGATTATAATTTTTATTTTACGAATTAATATTTGGGTTATAGGAAGGAGGCCGATATGGATTCCCCATATAATCGACAGATTATTCAATTATATTATTATTAGTGGAATTCCAAGGAGGAGTGGCGGATGGAGCAGACATCCCCGCTACTTGCCTCGTTAGAAATTCTACTTGGAGTGCTAAATTTGAAGAAGCGTCGAGCTAATAAAGCCCAGCAGGTTTATTAGGGCGTGACCTAAGCACGTTTCATTGGTAGGCATTCATGCCCATTTCCTCAAACAAATCTTGAGCGGCCTCGGGGGTTTTATTAATTAATGTTCCCCCGGCAGCAGCATCAATCATTTGTTTTATTTGGAAATTCAAACCATTATAGAATGTCTACACTTGGATCCAAGCCGGCGGTGCATGATGTGGACACCTACATAAAAATTCTTTAAAGTGTTCCCAAGTCTAATAGAGAGACTCAGACTCTCCCTGATCAAAGGAAGAAATATCCGCATGTAATTTAGCAGTTTTAGCAGGCGGAAAATACTTCGTTAAAAAATTTTCTATCATATCAGCCTAAGTAGTGAAAGATCCTCTTGGTAGAGAACCTAACCACTACTTGGCTTTCTTCCGTAACAAAAATGGAAATAAACAAAAACGAATGGCAACATCAGTGATGCCATTTATTTTAAAGGTATCGCTTATTTCTAAAAAAATTGATAAGTGAGTGTTAGGATCTTCATCTGGCAATCCATCGAATTGTATGGAGTTTTGAATCACTTGTATTATGCTAGATTTGATTTCAAAGTTATTATTAGCAATTGTGGGATGAACTATACTTGACCCAGTGTAGTCCAAGTTCGGCCTCGCATAATAAGACATTGTCCTTTGCAGGTCGCAACTGGAATTTGATCTGTCATAGCTTATACGTGCGTGGTTCCGATAGACTCTTCTAGATTTAAAACTTGGTCTTGGTCAAGAGATCGAAGGCGCCTATATTAGGTGTGATTGATTTCAGGATCAAAATCAAGATTATGATCTATTGGAGAGTTTTGTCGGGTCATGCACTAAAAAAACCTTTTATAAAAAATTTTGTTGTTATTTTTATTTTTGTTATTATTTTTTGTGTGGTTTTGTTTGTTTTTTTAGAAAATAAAAAGACAAAAATAAAATTATTGTTAATAAAAAATATAGTTTTTATACAAACAAGGTTTTTAAACAGAGAATTTGTATTTTGATTATTTTTATAAAAACAGTAGTTTTTAAATAACTAGGATAAAAGTATTAGTAATTCCTTTTTATTTCAAATATCAACACAAAAATGATTCTCCGACAACGGCGCCAAAAATAAGATAAGTAAAAAAGTTTTGTTTCTTATTTTAATTTAACGATGATTAGATAATTCAATTTCTACATTATGTTTTATCTCTTTACTTATATACTTCGATTAAGGCAAGCGTACCTATCGAGTAATAGTATAGTATTTTTTTAATATCAAGGTCGTATTTTTCCCCGAATCTGTGTCGAGTACTCTACTTGAAGGAATGAAGCTATTATTTTATCGAAAAGTGTAGGGGTTTATGTTTGTTTTTAAGGTGAAAATAAAATTTACATGCTTAGGTTTTGAAAATAGATAAAGGAGAGAGCCCTCGATTTTTATTATTTTGGAAGATATTTAAGAAACATTCGAAGTTGTTATTAATTAAAATACTTGACCGTGGAGGTTATATATATATGAATGCACCTCTATTGAGGATACACCCACCTGAGATTAAGATAATTGATCGAACTTTTATCCTCCAAAAATATCTTAACACACACTTTACATTGTGAACCCAGCTATTGACCTCCTACTGATATTTAAAGGTTCAACTCGGGAGGCTTACGTCATCTCTTTCGAGTACGATGCGTAGTTTTTCTTTACCTGAGAGTGATCAATTCGTAGACACGAACCTTTTGGCTACTAGTTACGAAATTAAGAAGTGAAAACCATATATCGATTTGTATGGTTCCACTCAACTTCGTTCTTAGGTAATTCTTAAGTTTTTAATTTATTATGTAGAAATTTAGGGTTTCAAATAATATTATGTCCAGCATTTATTTCAAACGAGCGCTATAATGACGTAGATTAAAAATATAGTTGGAATTACAAAAATATATATCCTTCCCAACGTATCTCGGTGAACCGCTAAAAAGTACTTAGCCTATCAATCGGGATAGGGGCGGTAGTAGAAATTGAAATGATATATAAAGGTGCAGAAATAATATCCGTCCCACTATATTAATCAATCACTAAAAAATTCTTAGCCTCTTATCCGGGATATGAGTGGTAGTAGAAATTGAAATAACATATAAAAGTGCAGAAATAATATCCGTCCCAACCATCTTAATAAAGCGCTAAAAAGTTCTTTGCCTCTCATCCGGGATGGGAGTGGTAGTAGAAATTGAAAGATAGAAATGAAATAATACTTGAACAATAACTTGAAAATAGAAATTTATTAGACTTAAAAAGTGTTACACACAGAACCCAACATAGGGTTTGGAAAATATCACTAAAAAGCTACTCATAAACACAAAGAAGAACTATGTGGATCTCTACCAGTTCTTCTCTAACCATCAGCCTTGGCAATCTATTTATAGAGAAAAATAATAATAACTTTTGGAAAAAAACCTTTGGAAAAGTTGCCAAACAGCTTTTGGAAAAGTTTCCAAATAGCTTTTGGAAAAGCTGAAAATCAGCTTATGGGACAGCTGGATATTTGAGAAGTTGGCACATGGTGGCTGGATAAGCTTAAGGCTGACTGGACGGGCTTGATAAGCTTGAAGAGGCAGCTGGAGGGTTAGCGGGTTGCGGGTCCGGGTAGGTGCGTGTCCTAGCGGGTTGTGGGCTTGCAGGTTCCGGGTGCTGGCGGGTTGCGGGCTGGAATAAATCCATTCAAAAAATGTGCTGGCCTAGTCACGATCCCAAGCAACCAGAGAGAACAACTAGAAACCATTCCACCAGGCCAACTGAACATTTTTGTCAAACACAAAAACATTTTATTTATATTATGTATTTCCATATTTATACTTATAGAATAATTATCTTAATTATTTATTTATTTTGTTATAAAATTCCTTTATATATATAATCATACAAGTATATATAAATATTATATATACATTCAAATATAATATATATATTCAAATGATAAAATTACTTTGTCATAGTTTTTATTTTTTATTTACATATATAGATATAGTTTTATATAGTATATATTTTAATATATACCTTTTTTAATATAATTAATATATAGGTTTAATTTTAACTTTATATATATATATACATATAATGATATATTAATTATATATATACTATTATTATTATAGGCTATGATTATCATTATTATTAAAGAATATAATTATTATTATGTACTAAATACTATTGTTATTTTATTATATATATATGTTATATTATATACTATATGAAAGTAGTATAAATATTTATATTATCATCATAACTATACTATTATATTTAATATTTTTTATAATAGTTATAATCTACTTTTATTTTTATTATATATATAAATATTATATAAATACAACAATTAAATATTTTATTTAACTTATATCAAAACAACTTATATTTGTTATAATATAGTATTTAATTCCTAAAAATATTTATTTAGAGAATAAAAAAACATACCATTTATCCAAAAATTTACATAAAATATTACAAATTATATTTAGAAATTAAAGTAAAACAAATACAAAAATGTTTATAAATAATTACTCATCACCCCCCTCCCGGAACACAAGACACAGCCGAGGGGAGTCTTATGCCCAGAACAACTGCCTTGCGGTAGCGCCAACACACGGGTCGACCTATACCACAAGACATCTATCCTGCCAGCTAATACCAATATCATCATTGCTAACCTAACATAAGAATATAAGCAGAAGTTAAAAACCACATAAGTATCTAGTCCAAAACAAATACATCAAATAAAAAGAAGCAACCAAGGCTTTTATAATATCAGAGTACATCATGCCAAGAAGAATACTAAATGAATCTCTCAAAAACTCACATCAGTCACTGACGGTAGCGATGGTATTGTCACTTAAGGCCCTGTCACCATGGCCTGGCTGCTCTCCTACATAACTTTCTGTTATGGTGTTTCCTCCTAAAAAGGAAGTCGTAGCAACTGTTAGTCATAAAGACTAAGTGGCTATCACATCTGCTCCCCCGACGACTCTTAGACACAAGACAGAGAAAGGAAAAAAGGGTACAATATGTATATATTAGATTAATCATAAATATATCAGAAGTAACTACATCAATTTATAATAGAGATTCTACTATCAAATGCAATGTACAAGTATGAATAAACAAAAAGAAGTAACTCAACTTATATGAATGCTCATACAGACATATAAGTTAAGGATCGACTTAACAGTAAAGTAACTCATCCTATAAGAGTGCCCATACAAACTTATATGATAAGGATCTTATGTGATGCAATGATATGTTATGAATGACAAATGATGACTCACCCATGGTTACACACATGCAATTGCTATATCGACATAGACTTGTAGTTCCCACTTTTAGAGCAGGAAGCTAACCTCTCAGGCGCCATCCGTCGTGGCCAGATGGTGACAGTGGAACGGGCTTTCCACTACTAGGCGGGCATCCACACTACCAAGCCTAGGACTCCGTACGCCTCAATGCTAATGTTGGGTACATTGGAAAATATGTACCTGATTTAGAGAAGCCTCACTTAGCTCAATGGTATACATCAAGGTGTATTTGATGTTATTTTGAGTTTATATGTGCAGGTTAAGAATGTGCTATAATGTAGGAAAAATATTCTAAGTCCTTGTGTCGATACCTGAGGAAGCTGTGTCGACACTTCAGTAAAATTGTGTCGATACTTGGAAATAGCTGTGTCGATACTTTAGAGAATTTATGTCAACACCGGGAGGCAGTGTCAATACACAGAAGATTATAGTCGACATCGACTATGTCGACACCGGGAGGCAGTGTCTACACATAGAGGCAGAGTCGACAACAACTGTGCCGACACCTGGAGGCAGTATCAACACACACTATGTTCTGAGTCTACATCAACTGTGTCGACACACAAGCTGAGTCTAGACCAAGTTGATTGGTGATGAATGGTGAAGTGTTTGTGTCGACACAAATAATCAGTGTCGACACATTCTCAAGATGCAGTATAAAGGAGCTGTGTCGACATCAAGGCAGCTTTGTTGACATCACCAAAGGCTGTGTCGACACTTTAGTCACTTGTGTCGACACATATTGACAGATGGTCTCGACACTTTATGGCAGACAGACTCGATGCTTTGCTAACAAAGTAAAAGGCTCAAGAACTGTTTGAAGACATGACAGCTGTGGGTTATGACAGGTTTACTCATGCTGTCAGAATTGTCAGAAGTTAGTTATAAACTGTATTAGCCGGTTACCAAGGATGAAGTCTATAAATAGATGGATTCAGAAGAAGAAAAAAACAACATAGAAAAGAGAAGAAGTATTGTCACCACTAACACAATTAGAGATTAATCTCTGATCAAGAAAGTACAAGTAACAAAGAATAAGATCTTCGTGAGAAGATCTAAGAATACGATCTGAAGTAGTTTACTATTTTGATTCTGTCTAAGTGGAATTCTATCAAGAATTCAGAAGTATCTTCAAGAGATTTGGATAGAGAGAGATCCAGTTATTTGAAGACAAGGAGGAGACATTCACAGGTCTCTCAAGAAGCAGATACTGAACAAATCTTTCAAGAAGATTCAGATCTATTTTTGAAGTCTAAGAAGGAAGCTGCAAGTCAGTTTTATTCAAAGGAAATAAACCCAACTAAGTTCAGATTCAAGAAGCTTTGAAGAAAGCTAAGATCAAGTTGATTTCAGCCATCAGCCTCTTCAAGAAGCTGATCAAGAAAGTTCTTATCCCTTCTCTCTCAACAAGGAGTAAGAGATTACAAAAATTCCTTATCAAATTCTATAGGATCTATTCATAGATCATAGTTGTAAGCCTATTTTATAAAGGCAGAGTGTATGAGATTTATTCTCTGAGGTAGGGCTGTTTATTCCTGAGTTGTGGGAGAATGTATTCTCTGAGCTGTAGACCTTGAGGCAAGGCTGAGGTAGGGCTTGTTAGCTTGAGTTGTAGGAGAAGGTATTCCCTGAGTTGTAGGCCTTGTGGCAAGGCTGAGGTAGGGCTTGTTAGCCTGAGTTATAGGAATCCTTCTGGATTCTTAGCAGTAGGATCTGTGGATCTGAGTTAAAGGAAGAAGTTAGGCCGACTCTAGCATACTGCTAGATAGGTGATGGGGGAAAGTGGATGTACCCAGACCTTGGGGAACCACTATAAATCTATGCGCAATATGTGATGTGTGTATGTTTGTGATTGCGGTGTTGTGTTAGCTTAGATATATCTGATTTTTTTCAAAGAACTGTAGTTATATTCTGCCTTAAGTTAAATCAAGGAAAAGTACCTATTCACCCCCCCCCCCTCTAGGTGTTTAGGTAGTCTTGAAAGTAAAACTATCAAGTGGTATCAGAGGGATGTTACTCAAAGAAAGACTTAACAGTCTGAGTTAGATCCCTAAGGCAGAATATAGAATCAAGAAAATGGGTTCTGGAGAGAATCACAAGAAACTAGGGTCAATGAAATTACCCATCTGCAGGAAAGATATTTTTGGAATCTGGAAAGAAAGGGTTAGATTGTTTATGGAGGCCTCTGACCAAAGGATATATATCACAGTAAAAGAAGGTCCATATATCCCAATGAATGTGCCTTCTCTAGATAAAAACCAGAGAACTCCCAAGGATTTTTTTGAAATGACCAAGGATGAGATTATATTGGCAACTATGGATAAGAGAGCTCAGAATATCATAGTGAGTGCCACAGATGATTCTACTTTCCAAAATCTGATTCACTATAAAACCTCCAAGGAAATGTGGGACACCTTGATTGTCTACATGGAGGGTTCTGAAGAAGTTAGACAAGACAGAAAGTCTATGCTCAATCAAGAATATGAGAGTTTCAGAAAAGGGAAGTCTGATAGCATATCTGAATGCTACAAGAAATTCTACAGGATAGTGAATGGACTGATGTCCTATGGAAGGGTCTTCATTACTTATGAGCAGAATGATAAATTCCTAAGATCCTTGACAAAGGATTGGGATACCAAGATTTGTGCCATTAGAGAAGTGGCCAAACTAGCTGACATTTCTCCTTCAACCTTATTTGGAAAGTTACTATCATATGAAATGCAACTAATGGCTAGGAAGAAGGAAGAAAGAAATACAAAAGGAGAGCATAGAGAAAAGTCAGTGGCCTTCAAGGTTAAAGCCACTATAAAGAGCAGGAGGATGTCTCCATCACCTCCTAAGGAAGTTGCTGAAGTTATCTCAGAAAATTCAGACAATATGAACTCAGATAGCAGTGATTCAGATGCAGATTTTGCTGCTTTTACAAGGCAGTTTCAGAGGTTCTTGAAGAAGAAGCAGTGGAAGTCAAGGCCCTCCACATCACAGCCAGTTGATGACTATTATCAAAAGATAAAATCATCAAGAAAGGAAAGGAGCAGGTCTAAGCCCAGCAAAGCAACAACATCAAAAATTGTTTGTTATTGCTGCAATAGGCCAGGACATGTGGTGGCTGAGTGTCGAGAAAAGAGGAAGGAGTCAGCAGACAGAAAGAAGACTCAATAAAAGGCAAGAATGAGAAATCATTTGTTGTTAAGAAGGAGAATAGTCTTACAGATCAGTCCTCCTCAGAGTCAGAATCTGAAGCTGAAGCATACATTGGACTGTATGCAGCTAGTGAAGAAGAGGAGTTTATGCAATTGCTGGACTCCATCAATGAACAAGAAGACCATCAGGGTATGGGACTGATGGTTGAATCAGAAGACAACGAGTTCCAAGAATAGCCTGGTCCCAGTAAGGTACAAAGTAATTCTAGAATTTCTGATTACAGTACTGGTTCAGAGTCAGATTCATCTTCATCAAGTAATGATGATGGATCAGAATTTGAAGGAGATATTCATCAGTTGATAGATGAATATGGTGACTTATTGCAGGCACTTAAGAAAAGCAAAAACCTGGCCAAAAATCAGTCTAAGGAAATTGTAGATCTTAAGATGACTGCATCTGGTTTAGAGAAAGAATTGGATCAACAAATGAATGAGGTTGCCAAGATGAAAACTATTACTGTTATTCAGATGGGTACAATCACAAATAAATATGATCTAATTAAAAGTCTGGAAGTCAGACTTAAAGTAGAGAAAGATTTGGTGGCTAGTTACTCTAAGCCAAAATCAGTCTTGCCCTTAATAGATGAGTTTGTGGCCCAAAAGGGTAAGACAGGAATAGGCTTTAAAGGTAACACCAGGGCTGCCCATTTCAAGAGAAAGGGCAAAGACTCTGTTCAGCCATTGAACTTTAAAGTCCCTGTAGTTTTTAGAAAGGTGCATGAACCTTCTAAAGAGTATGATCTTGAAAACATTCATGGTCATAATAAGACTGATGTTCTGAATAACAAGGGTGTTAATGCCAATAAGTCAGCCCATGTTCATAAACCCCATGGTTATAAGAAATCAGTGGGTGTAGCTGCAGTAACATTAACACAGAAAAGAAATTCTTCTATCAAAAACGTATCTAGACCTAGATACAATAAGTATGAATGCTGGTGCTGTGGCAAGATGGGCCATTTTGCCTTAGACTACTGGCATAACATAAGTGTCAGGAAGAACAACAGTCTACCAGTTAGAAGAGCTGCTGGTAGTTTTGATATGAATTGTGCTAACTTGAACCAAGGACCGAAGACTTACTTGGGTTCTAAGGTAAAGTAATTCTGTATTGTAGGAAGGTCCAAGTTACCATGCCCCTATATGGTACTTGGATAGTGGATGTTCCAGGCACATGACTGGAACAAAGGGGCTACTGAAGGAGTACACATCTATCAAGGATGGGCCTAAAGTAATCTTTGGTGGATCTGAAAGAGGAATCATAAAAAGGATTTGTTCATGCAGTCTAACAGGTATAAGCAATAGGATGGACAAGCTTTCCATTTCAGAAGGCTCAACTGCAGATGAAGTATTGGAAAATGTTGGCTACTGTCTAGGGGGAGTACAAGACTCTCTAGAAGCTGATGACAACCAAGAGGTGCAGCATAATGAAGAAACTGGAGGTGTTCAGCTAGAAGGAAGTCTACTTCCAGCTACTAGACATCTAAAGGATCATCCAGCAGATTAGATAATTGGTGATCCAAGACATAGAGTGCAAACCAGAAGTAGAAATCCTAGTACAGTCCTGCACTCAAGTTTTCTATCTAAACTGGAGCCAAAGAAATTTGAAGAAGCTATCCAAGACCAACACTGGATTAATGTTAGGCAAGAGGAGCTTAATCAGTTTAGAAGATGCAAGGTCTGGGAGTTGGTTCCTAAACCAAAAGACCACAACATCATTGGTACAAAGTAGATTTTTAGGAATAAGTTGGATGAGAATGGAGTTATTGTGAAGAATAAAGCAAGATTGGTTGTAAAAGGATGCAGGCAGGAAGAGGGAATAGACTTTGATCAAACATTTGCCCCAGTAGCAAGACTGGAAGCAATCAAAATGTTCCTTGCCTATGCAGCATATCAAGGCTTCAAGGTATATAGAATGGATGTGAAATCAGCATTTCTGAATGGTGATCTGATAGAAGAAGTCTATATAGAGCAGCCATCAGGTTTTATAGATTCTCTTAAACCCTTGTTATGTCTATAGACTTAGGAAAGCATTGTATGGGTTAAAGCAAGCCCCAAGGGCTTGGTATGAAACCCTGTCTACTTTCCTTATTGAGAATAAATTCTCAAGAGGTAAAATAGACAAAACTCTATTACTAAGGGAATCTAAAGGTAAGATAATCTTAGTTCAGATCTATGTAGATGATATAATCTTTGGATCTATAGAGAACAACCTTTGCAATAAGTTTGCCAAACTTATGCAAGGGAAGTTTGAAATGAGAAGTATGGGGGAACTTAAGTTCTTCTTGGGACTCCAAGTAAGATAGACTGATGATTGCTTGTCCATATCTCAGTCTAAGTTCACCAAGGAGTTAATTAAGAAGTATGGTATAGAATCATCCTCCACCATGAGAACTCCCATAGAAACAAGTAAGCCTATATGCAAAGATGATGCAGGTAAACCTGTAGATGAGTCTTTGTATAGAGGAATAATTGGCTCTCTATTATATCTAACTACTAGTAGACCAGATATTATGTATGCAACATGTGTCTGTGCTAGGTACCAAGCATGCCCTAAAGAATCACATTATACTGCAGTCAAGAGGATTTTGAGATATCTAAAGGGCACACCTAATCTAGGCCTTTGGTACCCTAGGAATGGAGATTTTCTACTAACAGGTTATTCAGATAAGGATTTTGCAGGCTGTAGAGAAGATAGAAAAAGTACTACAGGTAAATGCCAATTCCTGGGAGGAAGATTAATATCTTGGAGCAGTAAGAAGCAGACTAGTGTGGCAATATCCACAGCTGAGTCTTAATATGTTGCAGCTGGAAGTTGCTGTGCACAACTATTGTGGATTCAACATCAGCTAAGGGATTATGGTATTCAAGTAAGTAGAACACCTTTATTGTGTGATTCTAAAAGTGCTATTTATATTGTAAACAATCCTGTTTCACATAGTAGGACTAAGCACATAGAGATAAAATACCATTTTCTTAGAGAACATGTAGAAAAAGGAGACATCTCATTAGAATTTGTTAAAACTGATTTTCAAATTGCAGATATATTTACTAAGCCTCTGGATGAAACTAAATTCAATAGATTTAAAATTGAATTAGGAATATTGACCATAGGTTAGTTTACCAAAAATTGGCTAAGTAAAATTGTGTCGACACATTCATTGATAAGGTGTCGACACAGAGAATTCATGTCGACAATTCAGGGAAATTGTGTCGACACGGGGAAAATGTGTCGACACCTAAGGGACAAAGAGTCGACACATCCAGAAATGTAGTGTCGACACAACCAGAGTAATGGTGTCGACACTTATAGATTTTATGTTGACACTTATAATAAGAGTCGACACAGAATTTCCGATGAACTACTAAGTATCTCCTGTGTCGACATATCATCAATTAGTGTCGACACATAGTAGTCCGCGCCGTTGTAGAGACAATAGAAGTTTGTGTCGGCACATTCCAACAGTGTCGACACTTTTAGACAGTTTTTGCCCGCCTTTTGATCTTCTTTGATTAAAAGGGTATAAATAGGTCAAGAACTTATTCTATCGACACGCTCACCAGGGTTTCGAGACAAAAACCTTGTGTCGACAATCTCTCTCCTCTCCAATCAAGCTTTCTCTTCATTCCAATTGCGCCCAAGGTTTAAGACAACGTCAATGAAGGATATGAGTTGGTTAGGCATGCATTCAACGATGCCGAATTGGAGATCAAACAGGTCCTTTCTCTTCTTGCAGACAGTGGATTAGAATATCTTGTCTCTAAACCTAGTAAGATATGGAAGAAAGAAGTATTTGAGTTCTACACGGCTGTATCGGTGGATTCAATCGGATTAAAGATCAAATCAACCGTCCATGGAGAACGAGTCAAGCTGAATCAGAAAAGATTGAGCAATATTCTGCATCTTCCTTGAATACAAGATGAGGAAGAGGTACCAGCCTCAAGGACCAGGGAGGTACTTCAATGGTGTGGATTGGATCTAACCATAAAGATAGGATCTGCCATCAACAGGAAGGGCATGAATCCTTAGGGGAAATTCCTGTCTGAAATAATAGGAAAGGTGATCTTATGCAAACCAGCTGGCCATGATAGGATATCAACCTATATGTTCAGCCTGATGACTAGGGTGATCTTTGAGATTCAAACAAATTTGTCTGTTGTACTATTTGATAAGATCAAAGAAGGAATCAAGAAGCCAAAATTGGCTAGGATCATGAGTCTGTACCGGGCTGGAATGATTCCATAGGTAATGCAACAGATTCGTGGATCAAAGATAAACCACATAAGGAGAATTGACATGAGGTTATTCTCAAGATGGGATAGAGTTCTTTCAAAAGAGATGCCTGAGCATGGTCATGAAGATGCACAAGACCAGGAAGAGCAAGTAAGAGCACAAGTTCAGGATATTACTGTGACTACCCAAGTCTAGGAAGAGACTATAATTGCACAAGTGCAGGGGGAGCTGGAAAGTATACAAGTCCAGGACAATGTTGAGAATGAACATATGCAAGGGGGAGCCAGAGTCTAAATAGGTACAAGAGGAGGAAAGAATCAATTTTTCAGAAGACATTGTTCCTCAAACTGATCTTGATATTTCTGGTGCTACTACTGCTGTTGCTGAGAAAGTATAATCTCCTGCTCTCTCACAACAAGAATTTACTCTTGAAGAGCTATTTCCTGATATTAGAGGAGAAGCAGATAAAATGGAGACCATAAGATTTGAGGGAGAGCAAGTAAGGGCTGAGGGGGAGCAGGTTGATATAGAGGAAGAGACACATGTAGCTGAAAAAGAAATTTATTCCACTCCTCATGAGAGGGTGAATATTGATAGTTCTTCAGAGTCCGAGCATGAAGAAGTCAGGGAGGCTAAGAAGAGAAAATTGATGGTTTTTAAGAGAAAGAGTAAAAGCTATAAGCAAGCTTTACAAGCTACTTCTTCCCAACCAGCAGCTGCAATTGATTACAACAAACTTCTTGTGGATTTACAAATGAAAATGGATGAGCAGAGATTGCTTCTTGAAAAGTATGCGGATGAAAGCCAAAAGGCTCTTCAATTTGATCTGGCACAAGAGATAAAATCTATAAGATTTGAAATTAATAAGAATAAAAGAGAGATGACAGATTGCTTCAACAAGGGAGGCAATGTTGTGGTATTTCTTGCAAAGCAACAGGCAGAAATAAAGAAGCAAGTTGATGAGATGGCTGTTAAACAAGGCTATGTCCTTGAGAATAAAATATGAATGAATGAAAATCTGACTGAATCACATAATGTGATAGTCACTGAGTTCACAAACACTGTTGTTGCAATGACTGCTGCAAGGGCTAAAGAAAAAGAAAAATATGATCAGAAGCTACAAGCTGCCCTAGATGCAGTTAAAACTTCCATCACTTCATCTAAGAAGTTTGATTAGTGACAAACTTCAAAAATTAAAGCCAATCTTTAAAGATGGAATCAACTATCTAGATGGAAAAATCAGATTTTAGAAAGATGACTTGAGAGAGCATGTGGCTAGAGAAGTCATAAAGGGGGAGAGAATGTTAGTCTATGCAGGGTATGATCATGCCAAATGGGTAACTAACAGCATAAGAGCCACTCTTGGTTATCCACCCCAGTGTGATGATGATAATATGGCTGAGTCAGGGGTGCAACCAATTCTACTTGAAGGTAATCAACCTGAGGTTGTCCCAAGTCATTTACCCTCCTGCAGATATTGGAATGATACATGAGCAGGTTCAGTCAATGTACAACCCTCCACAACCAATTACAAATGTGATTATTGAAAAGGTTGATATGCCAGATACTGCTATCAAAGCTCAGCAAGATGCTCTATTATCAAAGAAAAGATTTAGAGAGCAAGCAGAATTAAAGCCAGACTTTGAGCAGTGGAGCCCCACTTCAAGGAATATCATTTTAACTGCATGGAAGACTGTAAAAGATCAAGTACATGAAAGGGGAAAATGGTACAATGAGCATGAATGGAAAAAGTATGAAGCCAGACAAGAAGCCATAGTTCAACACAGGAGAAATGCTAAGATGGGGAAGCTACCTCCTGATACTCAGGAACCTAGCAAGTATTTTCCCAAGACCTTTCATTATTTTGAAAGATAAAGGATCAAGGCTGAAGCATAGAAGAAAGTTGATTTGAAAGGCAAGAAGCCCATGGAAGATACAGAATCTCCTGCTCAGGCTCAGATAATATCTGGAAAAGGGATAGTTATCAAGGAGCCTGCCTAGCCTTAGTCTTAGCTTTCTAGTTTTTGTTCAAGAACTATGTAATTGTTAGTTTGTTAAAGAAATCAATGTAAACATTTATTAACAAACGTTTTGAGTTAATATACAAAACATTGTTCGGTGATCATTTACTTTTACATCTTTATTCTGTGATGTAACTATTATATGTGTTTTGTTTATATAGTACCCTGTCATATAATGCTTATATACATCATCATGTTTATTTTATAAGTGGTGTATATCATTGGCTAAAGGGTTATGACTTCTCCAAATAGGGGGAGATTGTTGGGTATATTGGAAAATGTGTACCTGATTTGGAGAAGCCTCATTTAGCTCAATGGTATACATCAAGGTGTATTTGATGTTATTTTGAGTTTATATGTGCAGGTTAATAATGTGCTAGAATGCTGGAAAAATATTCTAAGTCCATGTGTCGACACCTGAGGAAGCTGTGTCGACACTTCAGTAAGATTGTGTCGACACTTGGAAATAGCTGTGTCGAAACTTCAGAGAATTTGCGTCGACACCGGGAGGCAGTGTCGACACACAGAAGATTATAGTCGACATCGGCTGTGTCGACACCGGGAGGTAGTGTCGACACATAGAGGCAGAGTCGACAATAACTTTGTCGACACCTGGAGGCAGTATCGACACACACTATGTTCTGAGTCTACATCAACTGTGTCGACACAAAGGACTTATGTCGACACACAAGCTGAGTCTAGACCAAGTTGATTGCTGATGAATGGTTAAGTGTTTGGGTCGACACAAATAATCAGTGTCGACACATTCTCAAGATGTAGTATCAAGGAGCTGTGTCGACATCAAGGCAGCTTTGTCGACATCACCCAAGGCTGTGTCGACACTTAAGTCACTTGTGTCGACACATATTGACAGATGGTCTTGACATTATGGAAGACAGACTTGACGCTTTGCTGACAGAGTCAAAGGCTCAAGAACTGTTTGAAGACTTGACAGCTGTGGGTTTTGACAGGTTTACTAGAACTGTCAGATTTGTCAAAAGTTAGTTATAAACCGGATCAGCCGGTTACCAAAGATGAAGTCTATAAATAGATGGATTCAGAAGAAGAAAAAAACAACATAGAAAAGAGAAGAAGTATTTTCACCACTGACACAATTAGAGATTAATCTCTGATCAAGAAAGTATAAGTAACAAAGAAGAAGATCTTCGCAAGAAGATCTAAGAAGACTATCTGAAGTAGTTTACTTTTCAGATTCTGTCTAAGTGGAATTCAATCAAGAATTCAGAAGTATCTTCAAGAGATTTGGATAGAGAGAGATCCAGCTATTTGAAGACAAGGAGGAGACATTCACAGGTCTCTCAAGAAGCAGATACTGAACTAATCTGTCAAGAAGATTAAGATCTATTTCTGAAGTCTAAGAAGGAAGCTACAAGTCAGTTTTATTCAAAGGAAACCAACCCAACTAAGTTTAGATTCAAGAAGCTTTGAAGAAAGCTAAGATCAAGTTGATTTCAGCCATCAGCCTCTTCAAAAAGCTGATCAAGAAAGTTCTTATCCCTTCTCTCTCAACAGGGGTAAGAGATTACAAAAATTCCTTATCATATTCTGTAGGATCTATTCATAGATCTGAGTTGCAAGCCTATTTTATAAAGGCTGAGTGTAGGAGATTTATTCTCTGAGGTAGGGCTATTTATGCCAGAGTTGTAGGAGAAGGTATTCTTTGAGCTGTAGGCCTTGAGGCAAGGCTGAGGTAGGGCTTGTTAGCTTGAGTTGTAGGAGAAGGTATTCTCTGAGTTGTAGGCCTTGTGGTAAGGCTGAGGTAGGGCTTGTTAGCCTGAGTTGTAGGAATCCTTCTGGATTCTGAGCTGTAGGATCTGAGGATCTGAGTTAAAGGAAGAAGTTAGGTTGACTCTAGCATACTGCTAGATAGGTAAAGGGGGAATGTGGATGTACCCAGACCTTGGGGAACCACTATAAATCTGTGTGCAATCTTTTATGTGTTTATGTTTGTGATTGTTGTGCTGTGTTAGCTAAGATATATCTGATTTATTCAAAGAACTATAGTTATATTCTGCCTTAAGTTAAATCAAGGAAAAGTACCTATTCACCGCCCCTCTAGGAGTTTAGGTAGTCTTGAAAGTAAAACTATCAGCTAAGAACACAATAACGGAGCTTACATGCGTACTACGACTAAGAGGGGTCTTGGGTAGATGTGCACAAAGAACACAACCCAAACTGGCCTACCGGTGTGGCACGAAAAGGGCCTCGGGAATGAGCACCGAGGACACATCCAATCTATCAACATGGCATGGAAGGAGCCCCAGGAATGAGCACCGAGGACCAAGCCCAACCGTCTAAAGTTTATCTATTAACTCCTATCGGTGTGATGACTGGCGAGCCCATAGACCTGCCACACTATCCTTAACGAAGGATTAAGACACCCCGTGTCAACTCACACTGCATGCAATTCCACATCTAAGGGCTCCACACTGAGCCCCATTTTATTATTCACATCCCGTGCTCTAATAGCATGCAAGGGATCCACAATGAGTCCCTCATCAACACATCATTCTAGTATGACAAACACACACGCACTTCCAACCCTTCCACATTTCCATACCACACAAGGGTTCGTCATTTATACAGTTTGTAAGCCACCTTATTCAACCAATCCCACACTGCTACTCATACGGAGACACAACTCTAGGCAGTGGACTATATGCATATTCCAATAATCATCCTATCACATGGCCATGCATTAACCTCATCTAATTCCTTCTTAAAGTCAAGCATTCACAATCAAATATTCTTCCACAAGAATATCATTTGTACAATCAAACATATCAATTTATTTGCTCACTAGCTTACATAAATCATTTGTTTTTCAACCTCCTTCAAACCATGGGTACAATCATATTGCATCAAGCCATTTGTTTATTACGATTATGTATAGCCTAAGTTTACGCAAACCTAAACCTGATTTACTTTCTTAAGGGTCTACCCCATCAATCCTTTGTTTATCACAAACATCCAAAAATTAAGTTCATCAAATCTCAATGTTAATTTTCTATGACCTCTCTACCAAATTCAAACCCGGATCTACACTAACTCAAGAACAACATGTAATTAAGACTTGACTGCACAACAACTTTGACTGGAGATTCCTGAGTCTACAAGAATTGTATGAAAATATGTAACCATCGTTGGAAAGGTCTTTCCAAGGGCTATGACTTTCATGTTTAGTTAAAAGACCAGATATGGCCGTAACATACCCGAAAATGGCCTTGAAGTTCGCTGCACATAGAAAACAGATTTCTGCACGCATCTTAAAGCAAGATGAACGACATTGTTTCATCTTCTACCTTTATGCATTTAATCAAAACTATATACAGAACTTCCTCCTCCCTAATTCACCCTCAATAGACCATTTCTCTTCATGAAACCAAGTCCACTATCTTCACAAAGAAGATAGGAGAGGTCGAAGACATAAAATATTTAGCGCACAAGCCCTAACATGGTCTCTACCTTGGAGATCTTCATCTCACAAGCCAAACTCTTATGAGTCGACATCTCTCCTAGAAAATAACTACAGATATAGCACCAAGGGAGAGGGTAGGAAACACACCTCATTTGCGGCGGTCTGACCATGGATCTCGTCACTCTCCTTGGCAACATCTTCTTTTACGTTGGTGTTGTTCTTCATGGAAGAAGAGAAGGGAAGGTTTTCCTCCAGAAATCACCTCTGGCAACTCTTCTCTCCTAACAGTTTCAGCACAGGTAACGGCTTGGCAAAAATGGCGAAGTGACGGCTAGGCTTTCCCGTAAGTCTTCTTTTATAATGAGAAATTAGAGTTGAATCGGTTTGCCACGTTTCACCGTGTTACTTGACCGCCCATTATTATATTAATTATGCCCTTTTGAAATGACCCGTACATTTAAGTTGCTCAGCGCCAATCTCAAAATCCGGTTCAGCCCGTGTATAGGAATTAGAAATAGTGGGATGAAAAATCCTAAGTTAGAATCGTCGACTATGCCTCCTTCACTCGACGAATCGTCGAGGCGCATCGAGTGCACTCGATGCATACAGCCCCAGAATAGCTATAAGTAAAAAAGCATTGAGTTCACATCCCTTTACTCGAAGAATCGTCGAGTGGCATCGAGTGAACTCAATGCACTCGACGCCTCGTTGAGTCCATATCTTTTTAATTCAAAAATTGCTGAGTATGGAACCTTCATTCGATGAATCATCGAGTGGCATCGAGTGCACTTGACACACTCGATACCTACACTTTTCAGAATAACTCAGTCTAAAAGCATTGAGTGGCATTGAGAACACTCAATGCCGCATTGACTCCACTAAAAGACAGCTTCCAGAATAATTCTAAGTCCTAATTCATCGAGTGGCGTTGAGTCCACTCAATGCCTAAGGATCATTAGTCGAATGGCATCGAGTGCACTAAATGCACTCTTCGCTCATAGTCCAGAAAATCATTTAAGTAAAATTTCATCAAGTAGTGCTAAGTCCATTCAATTCCCAACATCTAGAGTACTTATAAGTTAAAATTCATCGAATGGCGTCGAGTGCAGTCAACGCATTTGACGCCTTCAGTTTCTAGAAATATTCTAAGTAAAATCTATTCTATTGCCCGAGTCTGGTCGACTCAATCGACACTTCCCCAACTTGAGTAAATTCTTTTGACTCAAAATGGTTGCGAGGGGCCTAACGCTAAATGGGATGTTACATTGTCAGAGATCCCAAAGACTTCAAAAAGGAGAGGTAAGAAGAGAGGGAATGAGAGAATTGTAAATAGTTTGTTAGAGAGAATAAACCTTCTAGTCGCTGGGACTATATTGATATTCTTTAATACCTTGCAATGCTTATGATTTTAATTATTATGTCCGCATGATTTGTGATGATGCTTAAACTGTTTGGAATGAAATCTTGACATTGCGATTAGAGCGATTAGATTCTTGTGTTTGTATAAAATTGCATTGCAGGTGTTAGGATAATTTGCCACGCGGATTTGTTATTTATTCACGTACCTAGATCCTTGCTTGCAGGTTCTATAAATAGAACTTTATTTAACATTCTTCAGAAGAATATCAAACTAATAGTTCATGCGGTTATAATTCATGGCACCCGTACAAGTTTCCACTGTTGCTGCTTTCCTTGATGCTGAACACAAGAAGTATGAAATCACGGAACGTGAACAAGTTCGCTTTGTCACAAAGCACATGACTCATCTGGATGTAGTCGCGCGACTACCCTGTTAGTATGAGCGAATAAACACTTATAGTAGGAACTATATTTCCATCCCAATTGATCATATTGATTATAGCTTCTCTTTGCCGTCATTAATCGAGTTTGTCGAGATCTTGGACTTTTTCGGTGTTGCTCCCGGACAACTCTCACCGAATATCATAGCCTCGGTGATGGGTTTCATCATTTACGTACGGACCGAGCGGGTAAGGTTCACCATGGACCTTTTCCTCCATTTCTTTGTTATCCGCTCGATTACTTCCGGCAAGAAGAACAACTAGGTCTTCAAGGGAGTAGTCTACTTTTGCTATATAGGAAAGAAGGTGGTAAACTTGACGAACAAGATCCCAAACTGGTCTACTAGGTTCCTCATATTTTAGGGAGAACCTAGGTCTTCTACCTGTCTGCCCCAAGTCCGGGGCCAAAATCTGCTCGAGCGGTTTGATGTCAAAGACATCGAGAAGGAGATTTTCAGATTTCTTACTGGGGCACGACTATATATTCGGCATTATATCCTTATGCTCCTAGTGGTGGCTGACTGGCCAATCGAAGATTGTAAGTTTTATCGGTTAACAATTTTTTTTACCGACTTACCGAGAGACTAATATCTTTTTCTTTGCAGCTACTCTGAAGGTTCCGACAAAGAAGCCAGAAAAGCCTGAAGGGCTTGTTGTGATGCTTAGCGAGGTCTGGAAGAAAAGGGAGGTTAGCCGCCGCGATGAGAATGATGTCGCTGCGAGTTATGACGCAGATGCATCCTTCACTTAAATAGGCATAGGTGAGAAGTTAAAAAACCGTCACAATAAGGCAGTAATGAAGTGGCACCATCACGGCACCGCTCTTCCATTATGGAAGAGTGATAAGATTACTAAACATGCCTACGCAGTTGGCTTGGAATTGTTTGGTAAGTAAAACCTGGCTGACCTGCGGTCAATTCAAGCTGAAAAGTTACCAGCTCTAGCTGCTCAAGTTCACGCGAGAAGCTACATAACCGCCCACTTTGTGGCTAAAGCTCTTTACAAAGATCTCACTGAGAACGAGCAGTTAGAACAGGAAAATGAAAAGTTAAAGGAAGAACTAAGGAAGTTGAAGGAAGATAATGCGGTAAGAGTTTACCTGGCGGTCTTTGCGGTTTATTTTAGTTTAACCGCAAATTTACCTTGTCTTTTCCTTTGTAGAAAGCTTATGATCATGAAAATACGGCCTTCTTGAATGAGATCGATGTGCATCTACAAGAAGGCGGAGAGGATATGCTTGATATTCTCAGGTACCGGCAAGCCTTCAAAGCCGAACCTGCAAATATTTACTTTGATGAGATATTCACTGCATTCCAAGAAGTAGAGGACGCGCAAGATGAAGTAGCAAAGGCAGTCATAAAATAAATCCTTTCAGCGGATGTTGAAATTATGGGAAAAAAGACAATCCTCCCCGCTAAAACCGCTGGGAATAAAAGTTCAAGCCAAAGCAGTTCAAGCAATGAGGATTCCTTGAGTACCAGATTGACAAAGACAAGATGCTCTACGAGTGTTGGAACCATTGTTTCACATTCCCTGTGTTTGAGAATATCAACTCCATGGTTGTATTTGATCACGTCTTATGTTGATATAGTGTGCAGGTTGACAGGTGTAAGCAAAGAAAAAGAAGACTCATTTGGTTACTAACACTGAGCGATTGAAGATACTGCAAGGCAGTAGCTGCGAATTAATTCGACAGAGCGCTCGGGAATCTATCAGATAGCACTAGTATACTACCGCAGACACTAACCTAAGGATTAAATTGATAGAGCTCTCGGGAACCTACCGCCAGGCAATAGTCCTATTACTGGCTCTAGATTCATAATTAAAATGACAAAGCGCTCGGGATGTTATCGAAACGCCGATAGACTTATCGCGCCACGCTAGCCCTCGATAAGTATAGACACGACTATTCAGAATAGTCGTGTCTTATATTACTGCACGACGATAACTATAATCGCGCGGCTCTAGCAATGATAATACGACAAATATTTGTTTTGAATATTTTTCCTTGTTTGTAGGACAGCTGGCTCTACGAAACGTGTGAACCTACCGTCAGTCGCTAGTCTTACCGCCAGAGATAGCTTACTTTCACAAAGACGTATAAAAGGTGCCTTATTTTTCTGCAGTCATTACCTAGACAAAAAAGACAGAAGTTATGGGATTCTATGTTGCGGCCGCCTCTTTACATCTGTTCCAATCGTCTTTGTCAAAGAAGATGGAAGTCGACTCCCTCACATACGCAATCGAAAGACTCCAGCAATCCAAGATCTACATCGACTACGAAGAGCCGATCGGTTGCTAGCATACAAAGATCTCAATAAATGGCGGCAGATCGCTCCACAGAGAAATCTTCAAGAGGGAGAACTAAACCTTCAGAGTTTTCACTTTTGTATTCTTATTAATCTTTTCTTTTTCTTAAGCTTGTGGTGAGGAAAATCGACCGATAAGGGTCGTCGGAATCCGGGTAGGATTCCGCGGTAAAACATCCCAGGGTTAGGGAAGTCTAGATCGGAGGATCTAGCGGGGCTCTAAGACCCTTTCTTGTGTGGAGGTGAAGAGCAAGCTCAAAGAATTTTCCTAGAGAGAGAAGGAGAGAGCCAACCGGTCCATGGAGTGGGTCGGTATTGAAAACCCAATAGTTTTTCAGTCTTTAATAAAAATGATTTCTTATTTTCTGTGTATTGTTTATTATGATAAGATTGTTTGACAGTGATTCTCTAAATGATACGAAGATCTCAAAGAAGGAGTCTGTCAAAGATAACGAGCTCTGTGACATACCGTCACGCGTTAGCTACCTAATGCCACACGTTACCTTCCAAAACTTTGTTTCCTAGGCCAAAAGAATTTGAATTTCAATTAAATGCATAAAAACTTATTCACCCCCCCCCTAAGGTTGGCCACGAGATCCAACAAGTGGTATCAGAGGGAGGTTACTTCAAAAAGGCTTAAAACATGGAGTAAGATGGCCAACTCCATTCAGGCATTCAGTGAGGGACAAGGTATGAGTAGACCTCCACTATTTATGGGGAGTGACTATAGTCACTTGAGGACTTGGATGAAAATCTTTTAGATGACTCACAGCATGGACGCATGGGCCATGATAGAGACAAAGTACACTTCACCCACTATCACAGTTGGGGATACTGTCGTAGAAAAACCACGTGATAAGTGGGATGATGTAGGCAAGCTTAGATGTACGAATAATGCCAAGGTTATGAACTCATTATTCTACGCCTTGGACAAAACTAAATTCAATAGAATATGTAACTGCGAGACTTCTTATGATATATGGCGTCTTCTTGAGCTCACTCACGAAGGTACCCCGCAGGTAAAGGAGTGAAAGAATTTGGGTCATTCCAAATCTCCCCCACTTAAAGAATTTCGTCCCAAAATTAAGTTATGCAGGAAACTAAGGATTTAAAACAACTTTAAAATGCATACCTTAATTGAATAACTCGGAGAACTACGACTTCATGGTTTGCTCCAGCTCCCAAGAAAGCTCCTCTCGGCCATAGTTGTCCCATCGGACCTTGACCATCTTGATCTCTTTATTACGCAGTCTTTTGACTTCTATGTCCTCAATTCGTATGGGCTTGTTATGCAGGCCAACGGTTTTGACGGATAAAACTATGCGCTTTAGGTGCGGACAATTAAAAAGTTACGTAGCGTTCGGGATCTCTCTAAAATACTAACGAGGATTCAACAATTAAAGGCACGAACTTAAACAATGCTCAACGTAAAGGGTCGCTACACCTTTTAGAGATTAAATAAGGGCTATATGCCAATGTTCGCTCAAGCAAATAGAACCTACCCGATCCGGACAATTAACAATTCAAATTATCAATTCACAAAACCAGCATGAGAGGATCCGGGTTAAAATAGCTATTCAAACTAAAGTCCAAATTCAATCCCAAATTAATCAAAAACAAGGTAAGACAAATCTTATGAACTCGAGGGGAAATCAAGGATAATGAATCTAATTTATACCAACATTCACGAGATCTACCAGATCAGATTCATACGAAAATATTCGAAAGAATAAATGCTTAAAATAAGATTATTATTGAGGCACAAATTTCAATATAAATCAGAACAAATTACTAGCCTTCTAATCAACCAAATCTCACAAATATTTTAGAATAATTCACACAAGAGATGTTTAGAAATTCGTTGCCCAAATCCCTAGAAAATCCGTCCACAAGATGAGTGGAGGAAACACACATGACGGTGGTTTAATATATTTCCATGCAAAATCCTTGGATCCGCACCGGATGATGCAGACGCGAGCCGTTGTCCTTTGCAAGAAACCCTAGGAGAGGGAGAAACCTTGAAACCCAAAAATATTGTGAGAGGAGAGAGAAAAGGTGGTGGACAAATTCTATAGGAAAGAAAAGGTGAGGGAGTGGGTGGTGGTCGGTTTTGGTGTTGGAAGGGAGGAGTGGGCTCAGATTGGTGGTGGTAGTGTTTGGCTGGAATATTGATGGGAAGGGAGAGGGCGGCGGCTAGGAGTAGGCCAAACCCTAAAGGGGTGGTGGTGGCCGACAGCAAGGGGAGCGGGTTGCTCGGGTTGGTGTGGAAAGAGGTTTGACAAGAGAGGGAGAGTAAGGGGAGATGTTGGGTTGTTCTGTGGTGAACTTGAGGAGGGAAGAGGAGAAGGAGAGGAGTCCGAGAATATATAGGGGGAGGAAGAGGTGGCCGGCGGCCAAGAGAGACGAGAAGAGGAGGGCCGAATATTGTAAGGTGGAGGGGGGAAATCTCAATAGATTTAGGGTTTTCAATTTCTTATTCTTCTTGCAAATCTCTTCAAAACATGGCCTATATATAGGCTACACCACTAAATCTCCTCCATTCAAATAAAAAAACACATGATGGTTATAATCACCCATCATTACACATGACATAACAAATACAGTAATAAATGCATGAAATAAAAACACCCTTCATGGTTATAGGCACGCATCATACATGAAATGAAATAAACACTTAAAATAAAATGTTTTAAAATAAAATTTGCTAAACAATATATAATTATAAATATTTGTTTATAATTATATATTTTTATTGGATGGTAACGGCGGACATCGAGAAAAACATGTAACGGCAGCGGCGTTGGCGAAGAATGCCGTGGTAGAATCCCATCCTCGAGCTTGCGGCATCGATCGTCCCAATCAACGAACTCTCTATGTCAGGGATTAATAGCTGCATTAGCAACATTGCCATCAGCTTGAACCTCGTTGTCAACCCACTATCAACCGGTACTTGATCTGCAGCAACCACTTGCGTAGGATCTTGCACTGCCTTTTGCAACACCAATATGTGGAATACATCATGTAGACCACTTAATTCCGTTGATAACTTCAACCGATAGGCTTCTTCTCTAATACGCTCCAGTATCTCAAACGGCCCAAGATATCTCGGACTCAACTTTTTCAAGCGTCGAACCCTTGAGACACCCTTGAAAGGCTTAATTTTTAAATATACCCATTCGCCTACGGTGAACTCAATGTTCCTGTGCTTGGTGTTATAATACTTAGCCTACCTATCCTTAGCAACTAGAAACCGCTCACGGATAGTTCGCATAATCGAAGTCGCATCTTTGACTTCCTTCCGCTTATACAGCTTTGACTCGCCCGTCTCCAACCAAGACAATGGAGCGCGACAATTACTACTGTATAAGCAAACTCAATCATGTACAGGTGATCTTCCCACCTTTGACCGAAATCCAAGGCACACATGCGAAGCATGTCTTCCATTGTCCTGTTGACCCTCTCAATCTTACCATACTTTTGTGGATGAAAGGTTATACTGAACTTCGGCTTGCTCCCCAATAGTTTATGCACTAACCTCCAGTCATTGTATATGAAGCACCCATCTCGGTCACTCACAATGTTAGGGGCACGTTGTGCAGTCGTACAATGTTTTATATATACAACTTTGCCAGTTTCTCAACTTAATCATCCTTCCTATTTGGGATGAAGTGCGAGACTTTCGCCAGACGATCTACGATCACCCAGATAGCGTCATTTCCCTTTTGCGATCTCGACAAAAAATGCACAAAGTCAATGGATATATCGTCGAACTTCTGCTATGGTATAGACAAAGACTTCAACAATCATTCGGGCTTCTGGCACTCCGCCTTCACCAAGGCTCACATTTGACACTTCGCCACATAAAGTGATATGTCCTTTTTCAGTCCCAGCAACCAGAATAGCTTTTTCATATCTCTGAACATCTTTGTGCTCCCTGCGTGAACCGAGTACTTAGTATGATGAGCCTTGTACATCAATTCCTCCCATAGTTTACCCACTCTAAGGACGCAAAAATGATTGTCCTTCAATAATAACCCATCATCGACAGTAAATTGGGAATTTGACCCATCCGAAGACTCAGACATGAACCTCTTCATGCCTTCATCCAACTCTAATGCCCGTCATATCCGATCAGCCAGGTCATACTGCCCTCTGTCCAGTTCAGCAAAGCTTCATCACTATCCCTCTTATCAACACAAGAAATCTCCGAGTCTTCCAATTCTTGAACCAAATGCTCGTCATGCATTGACAACCAATTAGCCTGCGTGTGAGCTATGTGACTTAATGCATCTACAACCGCATTACCTTTCCCAGGAACGTAGTGAATCTTGAAGGTGTAGTCCCCAAGGAACTCCATCCACCTTCATTGTCGCATGTTTAAGTCCTTCTGATCTAGTATATACTTCAGACTCTTATGATCGGTAGAAATATTGACCTTTACACCATATAGGTAGAGCCACCCAAGATTTAGAGAGAATATCATGGCTGCAAACTCCAAGTCATGGACTAGATAATCCCTCTCATGCACCTTCAACTTAATCGAGTCGTACGCTACTACACTACCATGCTAAAGTAGAACAAAGCCTAAGTCGCTGCCCAAACAGTCGCTGTATAACTCAAAGCCTTCTGTAGCACTTGACAAACACATGACATGCGTCGTGGTCAGAAGAATTTTTAGGTCTTCAAATGCTTGCGTGCACGCCGGCATCTAGACAAACTTCTGATATTTCCTTGTCAGGGTCATGAGGGGTAATGTTATAGGTAAGAAGTTCTCCACTAAATGCCTATAATAGCCAACAAGCCCTAAAAAACTCCAGAATTCCGCCATCGAAGACAATATTGGTCACTCCTGTATAACAGCAATCTTCGCTGGATCCACTTCGATTCCCTCACCAATAATAATATGACCGAGGAACACTACTAAAGAAAGCCAGAACTCACACTTTGAGAACTTAGCATAAAGCTGACTGCTTCTCAAATTCTCCAGAACAATCTGTAAATATTCCGCAAGATCTAACTCGGACTGGGTGTACATGGGGATATCATCAATGAACACTATCATGAACCGATCCAAATATTCCTTGATTATTTGGTTAATCAATTCCATGAACACGGAGGGCGCATTAGTTAGCCCGAAAGGCATGACCATAAACTCATAATTCCCATAACGTGTATTGAACGTCTTCTTGGGAATATCGCTTTCCCTAATTCTTAGCTGATAATAGCCAAACTTTAAATCCAACTTAGAATACACCATCGACCCAACTAGTTTGTCGAACAAATCATCGATTCTCAGAATCGGGTACTTGTTCTTCTCTGTTAACTTTTTCAGTTCCCGATAATCAATATAAATATGCAGACTTTTGTCCTTTTTTTTCACAAAGAGGAATGGGGTGCTCAAAGGTGACATACTCAAACGCACATACCCCTGCTCTATCAATTCTTGAAGTTGCGCTTTTAACTCTGCCATTTCCCTTGGTGCTAAATGGTAAGGAGACTATGACATGGGTTTGGCACCAGGCACCAACTCGATGGTGATATCAATCTCACGTTGAGGTGGAGCTCCAGGTAGATCATCAGGGAATACGTCGACAAATTCCGACACCACTAGAATACTGGCAAAAACAGGCTTGGGCTTCTTTGCCCCTTAAAAGATAAGAACAACTATGCACCCTTATGAACATCCTTAACCACTTAAAGGGCAGACATCATCGTCTTGATCGACCCCTTCATACCGGAAAAAGTCATTTCTTGACTCGTATTCAACCCTAACTTGACATTCTTCAAACTACAGTCTATGAACACACACTTCTCCGAGAGCCAATCCATGCCAAATATTACGTCAAACTCTAAAATCGGTAGTAGTGATGCTTCCAAGTCAAATGTTTGTCTACCAATCAACACTTTAACGCAACAGACTCTATCCACGTGTATCAAACACCAATTAGGCAGTAGCACATCAAATCTATCCTTAGCCTTAGAAGATGGCACTCCGATACGAGACACAAAGTCCTCGAATAGGAAGTAATGTAAAGCTCTTATATCAAATAGTTCTCGAGCCAGATAGTCTATGACAACGACAAAGCCTAAAACACAACAGTCATACTGAAAGTTATTATTTCAAGGTTAGCTAGTCACCTAAAGGGGGGGGGGTGAATAGGTCTATTAAATATTCTGGAGTCCTTTTGTTGTTTTCTTATTAACCTTTATATTTTCTTTTGCTTTCTTTCTAAGGTGATCTAGAGCTTGTCCTTAGAACCTGTAATAAAATAGAAAAACAAACACACAACAAGCACATAATGATTTATAGTAGTTCCCTAATTGGGTACAACGACTTTCCCTTCCACCTTTCTAACTTATATTAGACAAGGAACAAACTCCTCCAAACTGCTCCTCAGAGCTTACACCTTAAGCCCTTAGCCTTACACTCAGGTCCTCTTCAGGACCCTATCTTAGAACCATAATTGTTCCTACCTCAAAGCCCTGTAGTGCTCGTACAGCTCAATGGTCCACAAACCACCTACCTCAGCCTTATCTTTATGGCCTACAGCTTAGGCTTCTCAGCCCTATAACTTCAGGCACAAGGTCATACTCTCAGAGTGTTGTAGCACTCCTACAGTTCAGTACCCTTCCAGGTACCTACCTCAGTGCCCTTCCAGGCACCTACAACTCATCCTCCTGTAAGGCCTACAACTCAATGACATACTTGTCACCTACAGCTCAGTGACTCAACAGTCACCTACCTCAGGCACTAGTCCCTACACTGAAGCAGGGAGGACAGTCCTATCTCAGATCCACACTTGGATCCTACCTTAGTACCCTAGCAGGGCACCTTCCTCAGTGACTAATTAGTCACCTATAACTCAGGCATAAAGTTTCCTACAGCTCAGATTCAGACAAGCTGAATCCTAGAGAAAATTAATCAAGATATTAAAATAAAGTAAAACCTTGACTTTGAAAAAAATGCCAATGTCTACCTTGCTGGACTGAGCAGATATTCGTCCAGCTCTCTTGCTGTTTAAGGAATTAGTCTTCTTCTATAGCTAGCTCCTTATCTGCTACACTGAAGAACAACTATCTCCTGTTGAATCTGCTACACTGAAGAACAACTATCTCCTGTTGAAGGATGATGACCCTTCACACAACTATCTCTCCTTGCTGATTGGATGAATCAGCTGCCTTGTTCTACACAGAAAAAAACTTGCTGAACTAGAAGAAGCTTCAGCTATCTTTATCTTCCTTTCTGGCTAGCTCTTCTGGACTTGGCTTTTAAGCTCTTCATAGAAGATAAAGACCAGCCGCCTCTCTTTTCGATTTTATATTCGTTAACCCTAATCCCCTTTTCTTATTTTCCTTTTATATTTGTTGAATTGAAACAATAACACAATTTGAATGTGGGCCCCGCCAAGGATGGTCAGCACCACCTCCCTCAAAAGAGGACAAACAGTACCTTTCGGCGCTATTGTAGATTTCCCGCAATGACATGAAATACTTTGTCTGCACTCGACGAATAGAGAGATGGGTTTGACGAATTCTGAAATGGGCTCGACTAACTTAGACTCTTCATACTTTAACTTAAGCTCGATGAAAGGTGATCTGGGCTCGACGAATTCTGAAATCAGTTTGACGAATTCTTAATTGAGCTCGACGAAATCATAATCTTCAACCTTTAACTTGAGCTCGACAAAGGGTGAGCTGGGTTCGACGAATTTTGAAATCAGTTTGACGAATTCTGAACTGAGCTCGACGAACTCTGAATCTTCAAACTTTAACTTGAGCTCGATGAAAGGTGAGCTCAGCTCGACGAACTCTGAATCCAGTTCGACGAATTCATAACTGAGTTCTTCTTTAGAAGCATTGAGTGAGGCAAGCTTACTCAACGCTTCTGGACTTAGAGAAATTCTGCTATCTCTGTCTCAGCGGTTCCTTCTCAACTGTCTCAGCGGTTTCTTCTTCTCAGATGTGACTATCTTCTGTCTCTACGATTTCTTCTCAACTATCTCAGCGGTTTGTTCTTCTCAGGTTAGAGTATCTCCTATCAAAGCAGTTCTGCTGAGACCAACCCTCTATCAATGCTTTGCATTGAGCTTCTCAGTTATCTCAATGGTTATGCTGAGACAATCATCTCAGCTGTCTCGACGCTTTATCCTTAGACAAATTTCTCAGTTGTCTCAGCTGTATCTAGCATTGAGAGCGTTGAGTGTGCCTTCATCACTCAACGCTTATTGCCTTTGTCAAATTTTCTGACTTCCAACTTACCCTTTTTATTCACCTGTCCAATCAAGGACAACCTGCTTGCATCAACTTAAGCACACATCAAATACATTTATATGTGTATGTCATTGACTAGTTTGACTTCTTACAAATCTGGAGCATTGGGGTCAATGGACCCAACAATCTCCCCATATTCGAAGAAGTCAAAAGTTTACTTGATCAATAAGACAGGTCATTTACATACACAGTATATTCAATATAAAAACTAAAACTTGAGTAGCATCATTAGAGTTTGGAAATGTTACCTACATTTCACCAGACTGTGGAGAATTTTACATACTCCCCCTTGCATGCTGCTCTCCTGGGTGAGCCATCCTTACTATTCTTATGTTGAACCGCCTTAAGCACCAACACCACCTGGCTTTGAGATTCATGCATCTTGGCTCCTCCTTAACTCCTCTCCACCTTTTTGACTTTTGCAATAGGGATAACTTGGTGGTGTTTTTCTCCCCCTATCTGTCTGGGACTTATCTCCCCACTCTGGCTTAATTCCATTGCAGCTGTTGGGCTTTCTTACCCTCAACAGTTGCACACTAGCTTCAATAACTTGAGGAAGTACTTGCACTACCTGCAAATTAGACAGTACTACATATGGTAGAGGAGAGAATTGAAGTTACACAAGATTCAACATACCTAATTCAAATTTGAAGGTGTTGAACTTGGCTTCATCTAGTGACTTAGTGAAGATATCAGCCACTTGCTTGTCTGTGGAGACAAACTCAAGGCTGATGTCTTCCCTTTCCACATGTTCTTTAATGAAATGATACCTAATTTCTATATGCTTAGTCCTACTGTGGTAGAAAGGATTCCTAGCTATAGAAATTGCACTAGTAGAATCACAAAAGTGTGGAGTTCTACTTATCTGAATATTGTAGTCCGGAAATTGATGTTGGATCTACAGCAACTGAGCATAGAACCTCCTAGCTGAAATGTACAATGACTTAGTAGTTGAGATTGCAACACTTGTCTGCTTTTTGCTGCTCCAATAGACAAGCCTTCTACCTAAAAATTGACATAAGCCAGATGTGCTCTTCCTATCTTCCTTGCAGCCTGCAAAATATGCATCTGAATAGCCTGTTAGTTTAAACTCCCCATTCCTAGGGTATCATAGGCCAAGATCTGGGTTTCCCTTAAGATATCTCAAGATTCTTTTCAAAGTAGTGTAGTAAGATTCTTTAGGGCAGGCCTGATACCTAGCACAGACACATATTGCATACATAATGTCAGGAATACTTACAGTGAGATAGAGAAGGGAGCCAACTATACCTTTATACAGAGTTGGATCAATAGGTTTCCCTGGATCATCTTTGCCTATAGACATACTTGAGCTCATGGGAATTCTTATGGTGGAAGCATTCTCCATACCATATTTCTTGACTAACTCTCTGGTGAACTTTGACTGGGATATGGATAGACCATCATCAGTCTTTCTTACCTTGAGTCCTAGGAAGAACTTAAGTTCACCCATACTACTCATCTCAAACTTCCCCTGCATAAGTTTTGCAGACTTCCTACAGAGGTTGTCATTAGTAGAGCAAAATATTATGTCATCCTCAAAAATCTGGACTAGGATGATCTTACCCTTAGATTCCCTTAGGAATAGGGTCTTGTTTATCTTCCCCCTTGAGAATTTGTACTCGATGAGAAAGGTAGACAATGTCTCATACTATGCTCTAGAGGCTTGCTTGAGCCCATATAGAGCTTTCCTAAGCCTATACACAGTAGTAGAAGAGTTAGAATCTACAAAACTTGGAGGTTGCTCTACATAGAACTCTTCCTTCAAGTCTCCATTCAGGAAGACTGACTTCACATCCATCTGGAAGACCTTGAATCCCTAGAAGGCAGCAAATGTAAGGAACAATCTAATTGCTTCCAACCTTGCAACTGGGGGGAAAGTCTGAACATAATAAATCCCCTCTTCCTGTATGTACCCCTTGGCCACCAGTCTAGCTTTATTCTTTATTATAATATCATTTTCATCAAGTTTATTTCTGAAAATCCACTTGACTCCAATGACATTATGTCCATCTGATAAAGGCTACGTCTCCTGATGAACCGCAATGGACAAAAAACACCAAATTGTTCTCACACGTTCCAATTCTACGCTCGCACAATTTAAACGCAACACACCCGATTCACAATAATATCAATCTAATGCTAATGAACAGGTTCGCTACACCCTTGGAGATAAAATATAGGCGATGAACTAATATTCTCTCAAGAGAAGTGGATCGACCCAATCCGTTCCAGCCTGTGTTGTACCAAAAGAGATCCACCTAAAATAAACGATTCAGAAAGTTGTAGATCTATCCCAACAAAAAGAAAACGAGATTCGCCAATCCTCACGATATAAATAGATCAAAATAAAATAAAAAAGTCGTTCGGATCAAACCACGTCAAATTCAAAGTTCGTAGGCAATACCAAAAAAACCACCACAAGAATTAATCTAGGAGAGAAATGCTCAAAAAGGTAGAAATTTCATTACCCCAATTGGAATAGATGATTCCGATTAAAAAAAAATGGTTCGCTCTTCTACGGCTCCGCCGGAGTCACACCAAATGGAGAGAAACTCATCTTCCTTCCTTGCTTCACGCCGGAGATGGATCCATGAAACCACGGAGGGCCTTACAACTTGGCCGAAATCATACAAGATTGAACTCCATTGTTGGCCGAAATTTTCAAGGGGAAGATGATGGGTTGGCCGAATCCTAGATGGAGACCTAAGGCTAGGCCAAATTCCTTCAAGGGGGAGAAGTCACATTTGCTTGTTGCAAATCATTTACAGAGGAGAGGGAGAGTTAAGGTGGAGAATAGAGGAAAGAAGGGGGGAGAGGTGTCCGAACCACAAGGGAAGGGGGAAGGAGGCTGGCGGCCAAAGAGGGAAGCAAGAGAAGAAGGGGTAAATTTCAATTTGAAATTTTAGGTTTTCAATTTATCATTCATCAATCTACTAAATCCTTCATAAGCATGGCCTTTTATAGCCTACACCACTCAATCTCCTCCATTCAAATAAAATAAACACATGATGGTTATATGCACTCATCATAAACATGACATAACAAATACAATAATTAAATGAATGAAATAAAAACTCCCAAATTAAAACAATGCAACAAGGAAATAAAAAAATATAATAAAATATTATAATTATTAGATTATTGTTGTGGCGATGGCTATAGCGGCGATGGCGTTGTAGCGAAATTATTGTCGTGATGATGGCATTGTATCAGCGATGGTGTTGTAGCAAAATAATTGTCGTGGCGATGGTGTTGTAGAGGCGATGGCTTGCATTGAAATTATTGTTGCGGCATCATCCATCCGAGTCTTCAAACGTACAATTGTGGCGACAATTAACATAATGCATGACTCGGCGTCGCCATGGAGCTCGCTAAAGAACTCGTCAGCACCATCTGCAACGTCATCACGAACAAGTGGCGGGACATCATCTCCACCAATCAAATGGTCATGATCATCACGATCAAGTGGCAGGACAACGCCACCATCAATCCTCCCCCACTCAAAATTACTCATCACCGATGAGTGGCCCGTAAGGGGAAAACAGTCGAAAGGAGCAGCAACATGGGGCAAATATGGCCCCATAATCAAGGTCGTAGTTGTGTGATCATTCCACATAAAATAGCACCTGTTAGGAAAAAATAAGGTTTTCGAGAACCTTGGAAAAGCATTAGTTAAAGAAGGTGAAAAAGTTTCAACATCAACATTCAACATACCTCTAGTGGAAACCGTAAGAGAGAGCGATCTAGGACCCAGCTCACCGCTCAACCCATTAGAAAACATAGTGGATGAAATAAACAGAGAGGTAGATAATTCAAGTGGTGGAGAAACATAAGGCATTAAATCTGAAACATTGAAAATGGGGTATATACCCCAATCAATGAGTATCTCCAAAAGATATGCATTTTCTCCTAACCTCATTAAAATTCGGAAAGGACTGGCTTGCCGATTTGATAACTTTTTTATGGAGACTAAAGACAACCGTTCAGGGATGAGACGCACCAAGACCAAATCATCAACATTAAAGTGAGACACTCTTCTATGTACTTTAGCATGAGATTTATAAAACGCATGTTGGGCGATTAACATTTCATGAATGTCCTTATATAAATTGTGAATTTGGAGAGCAAATTCTTGTGCAAAATCACTTGATTTATACGTTGGAGTTAATGGAACTAAATCAGGTGGCACCGGTGCAAAATGGTTTAATCGATTTAATTTATATTGAAAGTTTGCAAACCAATGGGCACACCTGTCATGAAATCTGAAATGGGCGCAATAGACGACCTCATCGTAAACGTAAAATCAGAGAATTGATTATTCATAGGAAGTCTGGAGGATACGAAACAACAAAAATTTATGGCGAGACTGAACACTAATTCTATCAACTCACTAGTACCTATCTCAGTTATCGTCGTTGTCACAGGCAAACCAACATCATAAGTAGGTGGGGGAAAAATATGTGCAACCTTACCGAAAGAGAAAGCACGTTGTGATAAAGCTAAGATAAGAGGCACAGTCGCCACAGAATCAGAATCGATTGCAATCGAGGACAAAACCGTAGATGGACAGGCAGAAAAATAAACAGCCAAAAGTGACGCGTAGTTAGATTGGGAAGGTGCGGTGAAAAAACCGGCTACAAAATCTAACAACTATAATAACTCACTAGAACTTGTATGATAAGACATGTCCAATTGAGGGGCCAGCAAGGTTTGCAAAATAAAATGACTCAGATCTAACATACCTAACTCGTATCCTAAAAGGTCAACTAGTCAAGTCAATGGATCAGGAGGGAGAGTTGGTAAAAATAAACCCAGGAGAGAATCAAAATCATCTTCAATTTCACACAATGGAGACAGCATCACGGGATGCTCTTCTGGGTCTACTTCAATGTCGTCATCCAAAAGAACAACTCTCTCACTTGAAAATTCTTCCAACACACTGGTTGCATTATTCAAATCAAAATCAGTAAAGGTCTCAGAAATGGGCAAAATCGAACTCGACAAAATTTCTAATTCACATGTAGCTTCATGCAATGGTAATAACATCAAAGAAATATCCTTTGGGTTCTCAGCGCTAAAGTCATCCAAAATTAACCTTCCCTCATAAGGTAAATTATCCATAATAACACTAGGGACATCCTCACTCTCAGGCTTCTTAGATAACTCAGATACAATCTCATTGGGTGCGATCGTAGACTCAAACTCGATGGGGATCATAGCCTAGAGAGGACACTCAATACTAGGGTGATCAGACACAACGCTAGCAAGGCATGTAATAGTAACAAAATACTCTCACAGATCGGAAGGTAATCATCCCATACATCGTCTTCTAAATCACTAGGGATTCCCTCACTGTCAGAATCATCAAACTAATCAGGCACTATCATACGTGAAGGAATACTCTCACCTAGCTGGTAAACTTTAGAATCCAGAGATACTATATCCCAATCAGAATCCTCAGAGGTATCAGTCACTATCTGAAGGTGCTTAGACGTCGAGGCTAAAGGAGTCAAAGCTCTAGTAGTAACAAATTTCGAGTCCAAGACATATGATCTATTAGGACTGGTTTCCCTAAAGATGGTAGTAGGTACACTATGGGCAGACCGACCTTTGGGGGAAAATGATCTAGCGTTATGTTTATAATCATTCTTATAGGCAGGTATGGGACTAGCGCCATAACGATACTCACTCACAGGCTTGGTGTTAGTAGTGCGGAGATAGGCGAGATCAAATTGATCCAAGAGTAGGCTACACATTGCCCACCAAGTATGTTTATAACTACCAACACGGCGCTTTTCGTTTAACCAAAATACCTGGGCTTGACCTATTAACCGCTCTCGGGCGATGTTAATCTTTTGGTGGTCGTCACATTCGTTACAATCAAAATAAAGTTCTACCCACTTAAACCAGTCCCTAAAATTTTGAGAATTTCCATAACCATCAAACGTGGGTATCTCACTTCTTGTGCGAGGAATAGTGTCGGGACGGTTGTCATTCCTAAGGTATGATGGCAAGGCTGGGGTAGGCGTTAGTTGCCTAATCAAGTCCAAAATCTCATCCACTACGGGTGAATAAACTAGTTTCCTAACATTCAACATGGAATCAAAAAATTTTAATCGGGAAACATTAACGTCATAGGCCATATCAGTGAGAAACTAGTGGAAATTCTACCCGGATTTTTTGCACAAACAATGAAAAATTAACCTGACCCACTAAACTCTAGGAAAGACGGAATTGTTCCCATTTAGCAACTAGGGTAATAAATAAATGATTTTTATTTTCTTGCTGAAAATATTATGAATATTATTAAATAATTTTTTTTGATTTTTTTTGCAGAAAAATAAAAATAGAGGCCGCTATTTGCAGACCAAAAAATTACAAATTTGTTTTATTATTTTGGCGAAAGAAATGTGCAAGTGCGTGTCGGCATACTAAGCAAAAAGGGGGGAGGGTGCCATTTAGGAATTTGACGTGAACCTCCCTCTGATACCAAATTGATGTAGGCTACATCTCCTAACAAACCGCAACGGACAAAAGACACCGAATTGTTCTCACTCGTTCCAATTCTACGCTCGCACAATTTAAACGCAACACACCTGATTCACAATAATATCAATCTAATGCTAATGCACGGGTCTGCTATACCCTTAGAGAACAAATAGAGGCAATGAACCAATATTCTCTCATGCAAAATGGATCGACCCGATCCGTTCGAGCGTTTGTTGTACTAAAAAAGATCCACCAAAAATAAATGATTCGAAAAGTGGTAGATCTCTCACAACAAAAAGAAAACGAGGTCCGTCAATCCTCACGAATATAAATAGATCAAAAGAAAATAACAAAGTCATTCGGATCAAACCACGTCAAATTCAAAGTTCGTAGGCAATGCCAAAGAAAACCACCACAAGAATTAATCTAGGAGAGAAACGCTCAAAAATGTAGAAATTTCATTACCCCAATCAGAATGGATGATTTCTATTAAAAAAAATGGTTCGCCCTTCTACGGCTCCGCCAGAGTCGCACCAAAAGGAGAGAAACTCGTCCGCCTTTATTACTTCATACCAGAGATGGTTCCACAAAACCATGGAGGGCCTTGCACCTTGGCCGAAATCCACCAAGATTGAACTCCTTGGTAGGCCAAAATCTTCAAGGGGAAGATGATGGGTTGGCCGAATCCTAGAGGGAGATCCAAGGCTAGGCCGAATTCCTTCAAGGGGGAGAAGTCACCTTTGCTTGTTGCAAATCGTTTACAGAGGAGAGGGAGAGTTAAGGTGGAGAATAGAGGAAGGAAGACGGGGGGGAAGGTGGCTGAACCACAACGGAAGGGGGAAGGAGGCCGGCGGCCAAAGAGGAAAGCAAGAGAGGAGGGGGGTGGGGGAAATTTCAATTTGAAATTTTAGGTTTTGAATTTTTCATTCATCAATCTACTAAATCCTTCATAAGCATGACCTTTTATAACCTACACCACTCAATCTCCTCCATTCAAATAAAATAAACACATGATGGTTATATGCACCCATTATAAACATGACATAAACAATACAATAATTAAATGCATGAAATAAAAACTCCCAAATTAAAACAATGCAACAAGGAAATAAATAAATATAATAAAACATTATAATTATTAGATTATTATCACGGCGATGGCGTTGTAGCGGCGATGGCGCTGTAGTGAAATTATTGTCGCGGCGTTGGCGTTGTAGCGACGATAGTGTTGTAGCAAAATAATTATCGCGGTGATGGAGTTGTAGCGGCGATGGCATGCATCGAAATTATTGTTGGGCCATTGTCGATCCGAGTATTCAAATGTACGATTGCGGCGGCCATCAACATAATGCATGGACCCGACATTGCCATGGAGCTCGCCAAAGAACTCTCCAGCACCATCTACAACGTCATCACGAACAAGTGGTGGGACATCATCACCACCAATCAAACGGTCACGATCATCACGAGCAAGTGGCGGGACAACGTCACCATCACCATCTGGTATGGGAACCAGCTTCCAGACCTTGCACCTTTTGAACTAGTTCAATTCTTCTTGCATAGCACCAATCCAGAATTGGTCTTGATTTGCCTCTTCAAATTTCTTGGGCTCTTCTTGTGATAGGAAGCTGATGTAAAGAGCTGTGTTGAAACTCCTGCTTCTGTTCTGTATACCTTGGGTAGAATCACCTATTATCTGATTTGGAGGATGATCTCTCAGATATCTGACTGCTGGGGGTAGCCTGACTGCTTCTTGCTGAGCATCATTTTCTTAAGCTGGATGGTCTTCATCTCCAGCAAGACTGTCTTGTGCTTCCTCTGGACAACATCCCTCTCCATATTTTTATTGCACAGTAGGGCCTTTATCTTTGATGGAGAGCTTTTCCATCATAACTTCTGTACCTGCAGAACTAGGAATAGAGCTTGACAGCTCATTGTCAATCATGTTTGACTAATCAAACACTACATGAACAGATTATTATACAACTTTATTAGTCAAGTTATAGACTCTATATGCCTTACTATTATTGTTGTACCAAACAAAGATCCCCTCATGGGATTTGGCAGCAAACTTAGTCACTTTTGACTTACCATTGTTCAAGATGAAACACATACAACCAAAGATCCTGAAATAGGATATGTTTTGTTTTCTTTCCTAGATCTCAGAGTGAGTCTTCTTGTGGCCTTTTGTGATAGAATACCTATTGAGAACATGACATGTATTGTTAACTTCCTCAGCCCAGAAATATTCAAGGAGAAAAGTGTCTCACAACAATATTCTCCCAGGTTCTATGAGAGTCCTATTTTTCCTCCAAGCTAACCCATATTGCAGGGGTGTTCTTGGAGAGGAGAATTCTTGATGAATACCTAGCTCATCGTAGAGAGTAGTCATGGCAGCAGACTAAAATTCAGTTCCAAGGTCACTTCTTATTTTGACCATTGAACTTGCAAGTTCATTCTGAATCTACCTGACAAAATTCATAAAGACATCAAGGGTTTCATCATTTCTTCTAAGGAATAACACCCAAGAAAACTTAGAATAGTCATCAACCACCTCAAGGGTGTAGACCTTCCTACCTTGACTCTGAACTGGCATAGGACCAAACAAGTCCATATGTAGGAGATATAAGTATCTCACTGAGTCCTTGGTCTCAATGCTCTTGAAAGAGGTCTTAGTCTGCTTACCCTTTTGGCAAGCAACACAGATACCCTCCTTGGAGCATTTTATTTTGGTACTATTCCTAACTAGATCATCACTGAAGTGCTGACCAATGGTCTTATAATTCAAATGAACCAGTCTCTTGTGCCATTGGATACAATATGAGACTTTGTCATTTGCAACTAGGCATATAGGGGAACTACTATTTAAGCAAGAAAAGATTAAGCAATAAACATTCCCCCTCCTAGTGCCTGTTAAGATGACACTTTGGTCAGTTAACCTCTTGATGTGAAACTTATCCTTGTGGAAGGAGATGTCATAACCAAGGTCACATGGTTGGCTTATGCTTATGAGGTTGTATTGCAACCCCTTCACATAAGCTACCTTTGTGATGGTGATTATGCCATTTGAGATCACACCATACCCTCTGGTTATTCCCTTGTCAGAGCCTCCAAAGATGACCTTAGGTCCATTCTTTACTTGAGTGAACTCCTTCATCAGTTCCTTTGTTCCAGTCATGTGCCTTGAACATCCACTATCCAACTACCATTTAGGGTAATTGGTACTTGAACTAACCTGAAAGAAACATTATTTATTTCACCTTAGGACCCAAATTTCTATTGGGTCCTTGGTTCACATTAGCCTTAAAATAAGCTTGCCTTCCTGTATTATTGCTGACGGGTTGGCTACCTCTGGACACTAAAGGATTGTGCCAGCAATCTATAGCATAGTGGGCCACTTTGCCACAACACCAGCACTCATGGACATTATATCTCCTTTTCTGTTTAAGAGCAACATTTGGCTGGACTGCACCTTGAACAGTGGGAAGATGTGATGTTGTATATCTGAAAGTGAAGGGATAAATACTACTCTAGAGGGGGGGTGAATAGAGTTATCAAATTTTGCACAGACAAAACTTAATAGTCTACCCAACTCCCTTGGAGTGAAGTGCGGAATGAAAAGATTATAGATATTGATTTAACCTTAAAGCCTAACACAAGTGATGTGTACAAACACAGGCTAACTGTAATTACAGTTAAGCTTGGTAAAACCTAATCAGCAACTAGCAGCCTAGTTATATCTAATCACAGCCACAATGCAGGAATTAAACAATTGAATCCAGACGACACAAGGAGATTTATAGTGGTTCCCCAAACAACTTGGGTACGTCCACTCTTCTACCCACACGGTAGGAATCCACTCAGGTTTTTGATCAGGTGCCCTGCCACCAACAGAATCTGATTCAGGTAGATTCAGAAACCCTTTAGACTTTTGATCAGGTGTCTAAAAACCAAGCACAGGTTTTTGATCAGGTGCCCTGCCACCAAGGGATACTTTTGAAGGGAGTAATAACCCTGTACAGGAGGGGGAAGAAGGTTAAGATGTCTTCTCTATTTTACAATAGATTAGAGAAGCACAAAAAAACTTGCACTGAGCTAGAATGCTCTAAAGAATCAAGGCTCCCCCTGGCTCAAAGATGTCCAGGTGAAGTCTTGCTTCAGTGCAGAAAACTCTTCAGAAAGTTCTGAAGGAAAAGCTACAGGAAGAAAATAAATAAAAAGAAATCTCTTCAAGCAGCTATTCTTCTTCTTCTTCTTCTTCAGAGAAACTCTGAGTTTGAACTTCCTGAAAGCAGGAGAACTCAGGTGAAGAAGAGATGAAGATCTTAACACTTCTCAGTTAGATGGAGTTTGCTGAGAGCAGGAAGCTTGAACGCTTGAAAGCTTGAATGAACACTGGTTGGCTATTAGCTTCTGTTAACTAGCTTGAATCCTTCAGCAAAGGGTTCTTTTTATAATCATCAAGCAACGGCTCTCTTCCATTTGAATTATTTGTCTTCTTGTGAGCCTTGAGACCTGGGCTGTAAATATCAAAGAAGACAGAAATATCTCTGCAGCAAAACATTCTATAAAAAGGAATAAAACTCTTTCTAAGAAGCTGCAGGCTTAAATCAAATAATCAGAAAGACCAAATAAAGTCACATCAGAAATAATCTCTTTATAGCAAAGAAGAAGACTTTTCAGTCCAACGGCTATAAAGGGGTTGACAGCAGATAAAGTAATTTAAATAGACAGCTAATAAGACAAACAACTTTATCTTAAAAGATTTGAACTCAGGCAAAAAGAATAGAGCAAATAATGCCTGGAAACTTTATCATACAGCTTGAAATAATGTGCCAGAAAATGTATTAAATAATTAAATATAATAAATAAATACAAAATACAAAGGCAGGCAGAAAGCGTCGAACGACCTTCGGAGATCGTCGACCGACGCACGGAGATCGTCGACCTATCGGGCAGATAGTCGAACGATCCAGATAGTCGACCTATCGAAGAAGATAGTCGAACTACCTCGGCAGATAGTCGACCTATCAGAACAGATAGTCGAACTACCAGATAGTCGATCTATCAGGACAGATAGTCGAACTATCAAGCGCACAGAGATAGTCGACCTATCAAGCAGATAGTCGACCTACCTCAGAAAACAGATAATCGATCTATCAACAGATAGTCGACCTATCAAAACAAACCAGATAGCCGATCTATCAACAGATAGTCGAACTATCAGCGCAGAGCAGATAGTCGACCTATCAACAGATAGTCGACCTATCAGCGCAGAACAGATAGTCGACCTATCAACAGATAGTCGAACTATCAGCGCAGACCAAGGCGTCGACCAACTGATAGACGATCGTCGATTAGTCGATAGACGATAGTCGAACGGCGTTCGACTATGGTCGAACAAAAAAACTACTTAACCAAATTCTCAATTTGGAAAAGCGAGGACTCTACAGCTAGACTCCTAACCATTGACCATAGATATTTCTTGGGTCAAGGAGCACAAAGGAGAGGACTGAACTCAAATCAAACTAGGGTACCAACAATCTCCCCCTATTTGAGTTAAGTCTCTCAGAAACTAAAAACAGCTAGCAATAGAATACTAAAAATAATTTAAGCAAATAGATAACAATAAACTGGCAGATTATCAATCAGATAAATAAATATACCACAACATTTTAATTAAACTATTATGAATCTTTAGAGTCTGGAAAAGGAGCAGAAGAACTAGAAACAAAAGAAATTTTTCTAAGCGGGTCATCTGATTCTTTCTTCGACATCTTTAGATCCTGAGCACCAATAATCTTCAGTTCTGTAGCTCTGGGGACAACAGCTTCAGGATGTTTTTCCATGTACTTTGACGGGTCAAACATCTCAGGATTTACCTGGAACTTTTCAAATTCTTTCTTTCTATAAGCTGACATGGTAGTAAAACCAGTTATATCTTTTCCTTCAGCTCTTGCTTTTCTTATCTGGGCTGCTCCTACAAGTTCTTGAAAGCGAGCCATCCTAAAGTTAGGATCGAGCTCAGGATTTTCATATACGGGCTCAGGAGAAGCAGCATCAGCTATTATATCTAGATAAGACATTAAAGAATACTTAGCAGATAGGTTCTTGCTAGATAACTTAAAACAAAATAAACTATTTACCTTTTGAAATACTTTTCTCAGATTGAACTGGAGATGGAGATGTAATTCTCTTCTTTGGTGAAGGAGGTGGGGAAAAGGTTGGTCTTTGACTCACAGCCTCCTTCATTTGTCTTTGAGAGCCATAAGATGATTTGCCTTGAGAACTTTGATAATCTTGCCTTGGTTGGGGCTGAGCAGACGCAGATTTTCCAGAGGAGGCAGTATGATGAGCTGAAGGGTTCCCAGAGGCTCCTGCACCAGGAGGTGGAGGAGGACCTCTGGGAGTCCATCTGGAGACAGGACTGTCATACCTCTTGGTTCTTTTCCTTTCTTTTTGCTGATTTTTCGAAAACCACATCCAATGCTTAAAATCCTTGGATTTAGGGTCAATGCCCTTCAAAATATAATACGGAGTATCATTATCCTTGCTAGGAGGTGGAGGAGGAGCAGCTTTTCTCTTCTTTGCAGCAGATTTCTTTCTCTTTGATTTTTCAGAAATATCAGACTCATCATCATCATCAGAATGGGATGATGGAGGGTTCTCATAAGGATCATAGGCTTCTGAGACAGCCTTTTCTTTAAGCTTTGAAGCAGATTTCTCCTTTTCTTCTTCTATGGCATCCAAAGCCAGAAGGGAGTCTAAATCTAATCCTGGAGAGTCATCCCAGATGGATGACTTCTCAACTTGCAAATCTTTCTCTTTCTCTTTTAAAGATTGAATTCTTAAATTCCATGCTGCTCTTGCTTGAATTTCTTCCAAACTCAAAACAGGAGAGTCAATTTTGACTTCCTCTTTCTCAGACTCATCTTCTTTATTATCCAAGAAGGATTCCAACTCAGGGTCAACTTGAATATTGGGAATACTTGGTACAGCCTCAGAAACAACTTCTATTATTTGGGCAGCTAAATCTTCTCTAATAATATCTGTAAAATTATGAATATAGATCTGCTAAATAAACAGATATCATTCCTTCAATGTATTCACAGACTATCAAATTAATAGACTCATCAACAAAACGAATGAAAGAGTTACCTTCATATTTAACCATCTCCCAGCAGTCATTCAGATAAGAAGTTATAATTCCTTCCAGGAATCTAGCTATCACAGGAGAGGTTAGATCTTCTAAGCAGACCTTAACTGCAATCTCAGATAATAATATTCCATCTACTATTTCTTTCTCAGACAAAACTGGAGCTAATTCTATCTCAGCAGGAGCTATTTCTTCCTGGGCTGGAGCTATCTCTTCCTGGGCAGACATGACAACATCTGGAGCTATTTCTATTTCAGCTGGAGGAGAGGCAGGAAGGACTGAGACATCTTCATTGAACATCTCCCCCTGCCTGATTTCAGTGGCTACTGAAACCAGGCACCTAGAGGAAGACGGCTCAGCAGATTTGGAGATGGATTGGATGGAGGCAGTCAAACGGTCAATGGAGGCGGCAAGGGGAGCGATTGCCTCGTCAATCATGGTTTTGATTGATGGGGTAATCAGCTCCACAATGCGGGAGATAATCTCTGGAGAGATTTCAAAAGATGATGGATGAGAGGTGGATGGAGCAGCAGCAGATATGGTAGGGGTGCTGGGATGAGAAATAATGGGGACAGGGGATCGAGCTGGAGATACAGCAGGAGAATGAGCAGGAGAATGAATGGGAGATACATGAGGAGTAAGAATTCTCTCTGATCCTATCAAATCGAAGCTAGGAGCAGATATCCTAGCCAGATATGTAGGTAGAGGAGAGGCTGGAGGGGAAGAAGGAACAACCGTAGTCGTTTCAGGGACAGCGGAGGAAGAAAGTCTTACTTCAACTGAAGTTGATGGTACTTCAGCTGAGGCAGACGGCAAAACAGAGGAGGAGGAAGGAAGAGCTGAGCCAGCTTCTATAGGTTGAGGAGCGACTGATTCAGTCCTTGTGTCCTCAGATGGTGCTGGAGCAGATTTCACGAACGTCCTCTTCCACTTTGAGAACAGATGGGGATCCATCTTCTTGCTGGCATTGATGGTTGTTGCAGTAGAACTCAGCAGCTGGGGAAATCTTTCCTTCAGAAAAATACCTATAACCCTTCCGAGGGTAACTTCCTTCTTTCCATTCTTTTTCCTGATTAAATCAAACAGAACTGCAGCCCAATCGATCCTTTTACGATTAACAATTGCACACATAAGTGCGAATTGCTGCCTTGTTATGTTATCATGGGCAGAGTGCTTGCCCAGAAGTACTCTTCCAACTATCTCAGCCAAAAACTTAATCTTGAAGGGGAAGTTTACCTTGAGCAGCTTGGTGGGAATGCCCTCGGCATGTCCCAGCTCGACCAGCATTCTTCCAAACTCCTGAGCGTCTTGCTCATAATCTTCGTCACCAATAACTAAACCAAAAACATCAGATAGGACGGCCGGAGTCAAGATAGCTTCTACTCCGCCTATGGTACCAATCATCGCTTCGTCTGAGGAAGACGACGTGAAAGCCCATTCTTTAATTTCTGGAATGTTGATCTTAATTCTTTCAGACATCAACTTTTCTAAACCTTGATCCCTGCAGAGTTGGAGAACTTCCACTATTCCGGCATCGCAACTGCTGAAAGCTTCAAAATCCACACTGAAACCTGCATCGAACTTGACGACGGCTAGAACAGCTGGGGACACCGCCATTGAATCGCTGGAGAAACGCGAGAAGGAGGAGGAAGACGAAGAGGACGAAACGGCACAAAATCGCAAGCGGGAAAGCAGAATACGAAAGGGCACGCTCCGTCGACGATAAAGCACAAGATCTTTTGACCTAGGTCGACTATCGGCTTTATATCTGACCGGATATAGTCGGTCTATTAAAAAGATCTTGACCCGATGGTCGAACGGTCGTTCGATGATCGGCTCAGAAGCAGAGTAGTCGGACAATCGTTCGACTATTTCTGGCTTCTCAAACAACAGGCTGTCGTCATCCAGAGATCGACGATGTGCCCAACCTGTTCGACGATGGTCGAACGTCGATCGACGATCTTCAAACAGATAAGCTATCATTAACCAGAGGTCGACGATAGGCTTAAACCGTTCGACTATCTTCGAACGTCGTTCGACTATCTTCAAACAGATTTCAACATAGGCAGATAAAGTCACACTTAGTCTCGTCCATTGATCATGCCTAGTTGAACTAAAAAGAACAGATGATTCTGTTCATCTAAAGGCTTGGTGAATATATCACCTCTATGAAACTCAGTGGATATGAACTCAAGACAGATCTTGTTCTTTTCCACACAATCTCTCAGGAAATGGTGCCTAATCTCAATGTGCTTCGTTCTAGAGTGGTGCACTGGATTTTGTGCAATTGAGATAGCACTGGTACTATCACACATGATCTTGGTGTTCTTGTGTGAGTAACCATAATCCACAAGCTGGTTTTGAATCCACAGGATCTGTGAACAACAACTAGCAGCAGCTATATATTCAGCCTCTGCAGTTGAAGTTGAGACAGAAGCCTGCTTCTTACAGAACCAAGAGACCAATCTCTCTCCCAGGAACTGACAAGTTCCTGAGGTGCTCTTCCTGTCAACTCTGCAACCAGCATAATCAGAATCAGAATATCCAATTAATTCAAACTCTGACTCAGCTGGGTACCAAAGTCCTAGATCTGGACATCCTTTCAGGTATCTCAGGATTCTCTTTAGAAGAATCAGATGAGATTCCTTGGGGTTGACCTGGAATCTAGCACAAAGGCATGTAGCAAACATTATATCTGGCCTACTTGCAGTTAGATATAATAGGGAACCAACAATGGCCCTATAATTCTTTTGATCAACTGGCTTGCCGTGATCATCAGAATCAATAACTACATTAGTAGCCATGGGTGTAGGCATTGCTGAAGCATCAGCCATCCCAAATTTCTTTACCAATTCCTTGGCATATTTGGATTGGGAGATGAAGATACCATCAGCATCTTGCTTAACTTGGAGACCAAGAAAGTAAGACAGCACACCCATGCTACTCATCTCAAACTTGGAATGCATTAAGTTAGAAAACTTTTTGCACAGTTTGGGATCAGTGGAGCCAAAAATAATATCATCTACATACACCTGAACTAACAGGATTGTGTCCTTGTGATGCTTAACGAAAAGGGTTCTATCAACTACTCCCCTAGTGAAGTTGTGCTCTAACAGGAAACTAGCTAAGGTCTCATACCAGGCCCTAGGAGCTTGCTTTAGTCCATAAAGAGCTTTCTGTAACTTAAAAACATGAGAAGGCTGAGTTGAGGAAACAAACCCTGGTGGTTGTTCAACAAACACCTCTTCCTTAAGCTCACCATTCAGGAATGCACTTTTGACATCCATTTGGAACACCTTAAACTTCATGAAGGCTGCATAGGCCAAGAAGATCCTTATTGCTTCTAGCCTTGCAACAGGAGCAAAGGTTTGGTCATAGTCTATACCTTCCTCCTGTCTGTAGCCCTGAGCTACAAGCCTAGCTTTATTCCTTACTATGATTCCATTTGCATCTAGCTTGTTTCTATACACCCACTTGGTGCCTATGATCAGTTGGCCTTTAGGTCTTGGAACCAAAGTCCAAACTTTACATCTCTCAAACTGATTGAGCTCCTCTTGCATTGCAATGATCCAGTGGGGATCTCGCTCTGCATCTTTAAAGGTGAGGGGCTCAGTCTGTGAGAGGAAACAAGCATGCATCACATCCTGTCTTAATTGATGTCTTGTTTGCACACCAGCTGATATGTCTCCAATCACTTGAGATGTGGGGTGATCTCTAAGTGTGACAATATCAGCAGGTGGGATGTGATCTTCAGCAACAGTTGGGATTAATTCCTCAGGAGGAATTTGATCTACTGTTGGTGGAACAACAACAGCTTCAACAGCTTCAGCAATGTCTTCATCACTGTCTGATTCAGTGATCTGAAGAGTTGAAAGTTGAAGGATTTCTTGAGGGGCATCATGTACCTGCAAAGAACTGGAGGAAGGAGAATTTTCTTTCTCCTTGTAAAATATCTGATGCTCATCAAATGATACATGCACAGATTCTTCTATCTTACAGGTTGATTTGTTATAAACCCTATAAGCTTTGCTTACTTGGGAATATCCAAGCATGATTCCCATTGAAGCTTTTGCTTTAAACTTTCTAATATATTCTTTATTATTGTTATGAATATACACAATACAGCCAAAAACTCTAAAGTAATTAAATTTTGGTTTCTTTCCTTTAAGCAACTCATAAGGAGTTTTACACTTAAGTTTGTGTATCAAACTTCTATTCAAGACATAGTTGGCTGTACTAACAGCTTCTGCCCAATAGGATAGAGGCATGTTAGCATCTGCCAACAATGTGCTAGCAGCTTCAATTAGTGTTCTATTCTTCCTTTCAACTACCCCATTTTGTTGGGGAGTTCTAGGAGCTGAGAAGCTATGTTTGATACCTTCTCTCTCACAGAATTCTTGCATGAGAAGAGAGTCAAACTCAGTACCATGATCACTTCTGATCAAGGCCACATGAGTAGAGTACTCAGTCTGCACACAAAGTAGAAAGTCTGTAAGGGCTTTGAAGTTATCAGACTTAGTTCTCAAAAAGAAAACCCAACTGAACCTAGAGAAGTCATCTACAATTACTAATGTGTAATACTTCCCTCCTAAACTCTGTACATTTATTGGGCCAAAAAGGTCCAAATGTAATAAATACAGGATCCTAGGGGAATCACTTTTGTTTACAGATTTAAAAGAATTCTTGGTTTGCTTGCCTAGCTGACAAGCCTTGCAAAGGCTCTCCTTCTTGTAGGGGAAAGAAGGTAAACCTCTAACAAGGTTGTGCTTAGATAACCTATATATATTTTTCAGGTTTACATGACTAAGCCTTTTATGCCATAGGGAATTATTATTAAGGGTTACTTCATTAAACAGGCAGATTTCAGATTGAGATGAATTAAAATCTACTAAATATATATTACCTATTCTAATACCTACTAAAACAACATTATTATTTAAAGTAATATTGCAAGAGAAATTAGAAAATGAAACCTGGTAGCCAGCATCACATAGCTGGCTGACTGAAATCAGATTATGCTTTAGTCCATTGACATAAGCAACTCTCTTGAATGTAACTGCTCCAATTGTGATCTTGTCATAGCCTTCTGTCTGACCACAGCTGGAGTCTCCAAAGATAACCTTTGGGCCGAGCTTAGCTTTGAACTTTGACAGTAGATCTTTATTTCCTGTCATATGCTTAGAGCATCCACTATCCAAATACCACTTGTTTTGAGTGATTGGATAGGCCTTCACCTGCAAGACAATTATTTAGACAGAGTGGACCCAGGTAACCTTGGGTCCCTTGTTTTTCACATAAGAAAAACTGGAAATATAAGAGAATGCAGGTTGAGGGTGATAGCCTAGTGGGTGAGATCTCCTAGGTGGGATTCTCCATGCTGATGATGGGTCAACAAACCTAGGGTTTCTATTCTCATTTAGGTCTCTATGGAATTGATTATGATTTTGAAAATCATATTGAAAACGTCGATCTAAGTTCGACGATGGGCGCTCAGATCGTCGACCTTCGTTCGACCATTGAGCTTCCGATAGTCGAGCTTCGTTCGACGCTCTTTGCATTTCTTTGAAAAACTTCTTTCTCTTTTCTCTCTTAGCCTTATTTAATGTTTTATTTACCAGATTTACTTGCTCAGTGTTCTTCTTTCCACTAGCTGAAATGAAGTTCACTGGAGTTGAAAGGTTATTTTTAAGAAGGACTGGGGGTTCACTGGGAGAAGCTCCTAAGCCTAGTTTATCATTACCTGACCTAGTGTTAGTCATGCTGGTAATTTCTAACAGCTTAAGGCTTCTACCATTAAGGGATTCTTCTAATCTCTTAGACTTAGCTAATTCTATTTTAAGAAATTTAATTTCTTCACTACAAGTAGTGAGATCTTCCTTTAACCTAATGTTTTCAGAGGCTATTGATTCAGAGTCAGCTAGCCTATTTCTAAGTTCTTTTATCTCTTTTTCTGAACTAATTAAATCTAAACATAGAGATTTAAAATCTAACTTAAACTCTTCTGAAGTAAAATCATAAGATGAAAGTACCTCATCTTCAGTAGGCATCTCTTCATCAGAATCAGAACTCTCTGCAGCAGAGTGGTTGCTGCAGGCATCTATTGCCATTAGGCAAACTTCTTTTGCCTTCTTCTCTTCCTCATCTTCACTGGAGCTTGATGAGGAGGATTCTTCATCAGAATCACTCCAGGTTTCAGCAATGAAACCTCTCTCCTTCTTCTTGTTTTTGTAGGAGGATGGCTTGGAGTGCTTCCTGTGTTGTTCTTTGTCTTTTCTCTTTTCCTTGTTCTTCTCCTCTGGACACTCTGGCAAGATGTGTCCAGGCTTCCTGCAACCATAACATATAATTTCTTTAGCAGGAGAGCGATCATACCTTGGTTTGTCTTCATAGCGTGAAGACTTCTTTCTGAATTCTTTTCTCCCCATCTTGAGGAATCTCTTGGCAAACAGTGCCATAAGTTCCTCATTGGATTGGCTGCTTTCAGAAACATCTGCAGCCTTAAGAGCTAGAGATTGCTCTTTTCTTGTTGGAGTGGGGGTCTTGGCTTCAGCTTCTGCTTCTCTGGTCTTCAGCACTTGCTCAAAAGACTTGAGCTTGCCGAGGAGAGCTTCAGTTGAGATCTCATTAGTACTTCTGGCTTCTTTGATGGGCCAGATTCTTAGATCCCATGTGCTAGGGAAGCACATAAGAATCTTATCATTGACCTCCGTCAATGATATGTCCTTGTCCAGGGTCCTCAGCTCATTGATGATTGAGCTGAGCCTGGTGTACATAGCTTCAACTGATTCAGCATCAGTCTTCTTGAAGTTCTCATACTGTGAGATAAGGTTGGACCTCCTGTCCTTCCTTTCATCAGCTGAACCAGCTACAATCTGGTTCAGTGTGTCCCACATGGCCTTAGCTGAGGAGCAATCAGCAACCTTCTGAAACACTTCATCAGACATAGTCTGAGCCAGTATGTTCATTTCTTTAGCATCAGCAATTTTGGCCTTCTTGTACTCATCATTATAATCTGGAGGAGGCACTGCACTCATATCAGATGATGAGGCAGTGGCAGCAGCAGGTGCTCTTGGGGGACCTGACAAAATAGAAGCAAAAATACTTTCATCAATAGAATTCATATAAAGTTTGATCCTTGCCTTCCAGATGCCAAACTTTGCTAAGTTGCATGCTGGAGGTCTGGTGCTTGAATAATCCTTAGATTGGGCCATGATAGTGAATATCTATAAGCTCTTGGTATCTATCAGGATCTTGTGACTTAGGTGTTAGCCTATTCAGTCAGTCAACCTCCCTCTGATACCAATTGAAAGTGAAGGGATAGATACTACTCTAGAGGGGGGGTGAATAGAGTTATCAAATTTTGCACAGACAAAACTTAATAGTCTACCCAACTCCCTTGGAGTGAAGTGCGGAATGAAAAGATTATAGATATTGATTTAACCTTAAAGCCTAACACAAGTGATGTGTACAAACACAGGCTAACTGTAATTACAGTTAAGCTTGGTAAAACCTAATCAGCAACTAGCAGCCTAGTTATATCTAATCACAGCCACAATGCAGGAATTAAACAATTGAATACAGACGACACAAGGAGATTTATAGTGGTTCCCCAAACAACTTGGGTACGTCCACTCTTCTACCCACACGGTAGGAATCCACTCAGGTTTTTGATCAGGTGCCCTGCCACCAACAGAATCTGATTCAGGTAGATTCAGAAACCCTTTAGACTTTTGATCAGGTGTCTAAAAACCAAGCACAAGTTTTTGATCAGGTGCCCTGCCACCAAGGGATACTTTTGAAGGGAGTAATAACCCTGTACAGGAGGGGGAAGAAGGTTAAGATGTCTTCTCTATTTTACAATAGATTAGAGAAGCACAAAAAAACTTGCACTGAGCTAGAATGCTCTAAAGAATCAAGGCTCCCCCTGGCTCAAAGATGTCCAGGTGAAGTCTTGCTTCAGTGCAGAAAACTCTTCAGAAAGTTCTGAAGGAAAAGCTACAGGAAGAAAATAAATAAAAAGAAATCTCTTCAAGCAGCTATTCTTCTTCTTCTTCTTCTTCAGAGAAACTCTGAGTTTGAACTTCCTGAAAGCAGGAGAACTCAGGTGAAGAAGAGATGAAGATCTTAACACTTCTCAGTTAGATGGAGTTTGCTGAGAGCAGGAAGCTTGAACGCTTGAAAGCTTGAATGAACACTGGTTGGCTATTAGCTTCTGTTAACTAGCTTGAATCCTTCAGCAAAGGGTTCTTTTTATAATCATCAAGCAACGGCTCTCGTCCATTTGAATTATTTGTCTTCTTGTGAGCCTTGAGACCTGGGCTGTAAATATCAAAGAAGACAGAAATATCTCTGCAGCAAAACATTCTATAAAAAGGAATAAAACTCTTTCTAAGAAGCTGCAGGCTTAAATCAAATAATCAGAAAGACCAAATAAAGTCACATCAGAAATAATCTCTTTATAGCAAAGAAGAAGACTTTTCAGTCCAACGGCTATAAAGGGGTTGACAGCAGATAAAGTAATTTAAATAGACAGCTAATAAGACAAACAACTTTATCTTAAAAGATTTGAACTCAGGCAAAAAGAATAGAGCAAATAATGCCTGGAAACTTTATCATACAGCTTGAAATAATGTGCCAGAAAATGTATTAAATAATTAAATATAATAAATAAATACAAAATACAAAGGCAGGCAGAAAGCGTCGAACGACCTTCGGAGATCGTCGACCGACGCACGGAGATCGTCGACCTATCGGGCAGATAGTCGAACGATCCAGATAGTCGACCTATCGAAGAAGATAGTCGAACTACCTCGGCAGATAGTCGACCTATCAGAACAGATAGTCGAACTACCAGATAGTCGATCTATCAGGACAGATAGTCGAACTATCAAGCGCACAGAGATAGTCGACCTATCAAGCAGATAGTCGACCTACCTCAGAAAACAGATAGACGATCTATCAACAGATAGTCGACCTATCAAAACAAACCAGATAGCCGATCTATCAACAGATAGTCGAACTATCAGCGCAGAGCAGATAGTCGACCTATCAACAGATAGTCGACCTATCAGCGCAGAACAGATAGTCGACCTATCAACAGATAGTCGAACTATCAGCGCAGACCAAGGCGTCGACCAACTGATAGACGATCGTCGATCAGTCGATAGACGATAGTCGAACGGCGTTCGACTATGGTCGAACGAAAAAACTACTTAACCAAATTCTCAATTTGGAAAAGCGAGGACTCTACAGCTAGACTCCTAACCATTGACCATAGATATTTCTTGGGTCAAGGAGCACAAAGGAGAGGACTGAACTCAAATCAAACTAGGGTACCAACAATATCTCTGATTTCTTTCAGTAGCCATTTGACTGAAAGTATGTCTTTTAGTTGACTATTTTGGTCTTTTCTGAGGCCCACTACCTGCATGTCTCTTTTCAGCTTACATGCATCTGATGGCATCAAAAACTGCCATTTCAGCCTTGCCAGAACACTCACATTGAGTAATAACTTTTGCTAGATGATTCAGATTCCTTGCAGTAGCATTATCCCTGAGTTTTGGGGCATAGGCACAAAAAATCAATTTTCCAGGATGGGCCATTTGAATTTCGTCATAGGCAGCTTTAAGGCTCTCATATGGCTATATTTCCACCTTGGTTATGGGCACATTTGTCCATACTAGTGGATCTTCCATTCTTCCAATGAACATAACAGCTTTCGTGGTCATACTTGTTAGAAGGCAACAAGACTTTCTGAAAAGAAATTGGAGGGATTAAGGCTAGAGGCACAAATAGTGCCTTCCCCTTTCCTTTTGGATTGGGAGGTCTAGCAGGTCCCTTAAATCCTAACCCTTTCTTACCCTTTTGGGTAAAGAGGGTGTCAATTAAGGGAAGCACAGTGCTTGGCTTAGAAAACTTGGCCACTAGCAATTTCTTATTTAAGAGATCATCTTTAAGTTTTTGGATAAGTTTCTTATTTGAGACTCTTACCACAGACTACATATCAATGGTCACCTTGAGCTTGGCTGATTGTGCAGTCATATCATTAAAGGCCTTTACTTGGCCCTCACACTGGCTCCTAAGACTGAGAAGCTCTTTTGCCTGTCTTTTGGTAAGGAGTTTGCACTTCTTGAACACTTCAATAAGTTCTCCATACTTGTCAATTATAGAATTGGCATCATCCTCAGAATCTGAATCCCCTTCATCTCTTGATGATTGAGCTTCAGAATTTGAGCTTGCCTCATGACTTGAAATAGAAGGCAGAGATTTAGAATTTACTTGAGCCTATCCAGACTGATCTTTGCTACTCTCTTCATCGGTCATTGCCATTAATACAAGGCATTGAACATCTTCTTCTTCATCTTCATCCACCTCTGAGTCACTTTCTTAATGTGACAGAGGGGTCCAGATCCCTATCCTAGCAGCAGGATATTCTATAGGTTCTTCTTCTGTAACAACCATTTACCCAATATAGGCTTCTTCTTCTTCACTGTCTGACTTAGAAGAGGAGTCAGACTGGGTCTTTTCATTTTTGGACACAAGGGACTTCTCTTACTTCTTCTTCTTATGGTGCTTCTTCTCTTCTTAATCTTTCCTCTTCAATGGGCAGTTAGCAACTATGTGTCCAGGTTTGCTGCATCAGAAACAAATAACTTTAGAAAATATTTGTTTGCGAGAGTTAGGAGCATGCCTGTCCTCCTTAGAGGATTTCCTTCTGTACTGTGAGGAAGAGGAAGGCCTGATGTTCTTCCTATGCTCCTTCTTCATGAATTTCTGAAACTGCCTGGAGAAGGCAACAAATTCCTATTCAGACATATGGCTGTCTAAGGTGCTTGTCTTTGAGCTCTCAAAATCTGACTAAGCAATTCTCATCGGTGGAGAGTTCTTCATTCTACTTCTAGTTGGGGCATCAGCTTTGAAAGTCACAGACTTATCCTTGTCCTGTGACTTACTGTTGTTCTCTTCTTCCTTTCTTGCAGCAAGGTACATCTCATAGGATAGCAGCTTTCCAAATAGGGTTGGAGGAGGAGTGTTAGCTAACTTGGCCATTTCCCTAATGGTACAAATATTTGTGTCCCAATCCTTTGTTAGGAACCTGAGAAATTTGTCATTCAGCTCATAGGTGTTGAAGACCCTTCCATATGTTCTCAATTCATTCACTATTATTGCGCGCTAGGGTTCGAAGAAAATAAACGCAACCGAACTAGCAATCCAATGAGGCAAGTATACCTATCGAATTGTAGCTAGGGGACACAAGTGTCGTATTGAAATCCGGGAACTTTTGAGTATGCTTACTTACACGAAAACTATTATCTTATCGACGGAAAAACTAGGGTTTTAGAGAATCTAATTGCAAAGAAGGAAGTAAAGCTAAAGCTAGAAAGAGAGCTATTACAGTTAATTAAAGAGCATAAGAAAATCGATTACTATGAAAGGTTGAAAATATGAAATGGAAATGCACTCGATCAAGAATCACCTCGGCTAAAGACGATTAAGAAAATGCGATGAAAATCTAAACTTAATAGGATAAAGGTCCTTGACCTTGGAGGTTCCTAAAGCTTGAACATGCTTCTCTTGAAGTCATGCCCAACTGAGTTTTGGAAGGTCAGACCGACTCTCGTCTAAATCGGAGGCCTAAAACTCGCTTTACGCGGTGAACCCCACTATTGGATTTTACTCCAATCCGGGAGATTTGGACGTCTGCCTCTCTCGAGGGGTGCGTACAACTCCCTTTACTCTCGAATGCTCACTTCATTCTATCGGCCTCTCGGCTAGCCCAGAATGAAAGCAAAGGTGGAGGGTATATATTGATAATATACCTCAAACCCATGATTAATCAAGAGTAATTCAAGGCCCTAACCTAAAAAGAAAAGATTAATCAAAACATCATAAATTAATCGCTCGAACCTCGAATCATCAAGATCGAGTACAAGGAGGATTAGTTAATCATAGTGAAGTGGAGGAGGGGGGATGAGTAATAAAGCATAAAAAGAACACAAGCTAAACAAAGAACACTTCTATTAATGAAAAGGGGAAAGTTACACTATGTAAAAAGAAATTACAAGTGCAAGGAATTGAAACCTATTCTAGCCCTACAATTAGCACTAAGCAACACTAAAGATTACAAAGAAAGCATAAACAAGTAAATATTAAACTAGGGTTAAAAGAAAATTACAAAGAGAGAGAGAGAGAGAGAGAGAGAGAAGCATAAGAAAGATCAAGAAACAAAGGGGCAGCACCTCCCCCTCTCAACCAAAGCTTGCTGAAATGGAAGGGGGGCCTGAATTTATAGGCAAAATTCTCGGGTTGGTCACGCCCTCCGACATGCCCTAGGGGGGTTGTATCAGGGGGCGTGACATGTACGAAGTTGACCTTGGGTTGTGGGATCTGGCAGGAGGGATGATTGCTTCTGTTCGTCGGTCGACACGCCCATGGTCACGCCCGTGTAGGGTGGGCGTGCCATGCACGTCATGTCGAAATCATTGTTCGGAAATCCGTCAGTCGTCGGAAAGGTTGATGTTATGCCCCAGGTCACGCCCGTGATGGTGGGCGTGATAGTACTGTTGCGTGCTGTGGCGGAACCTGCATTCAATGCGGCGGCAGGCTTTGCCGTAGAGGGCGACACGCCCTTAGTCATGCATGGCGACATGCCTGGGGAGGGCGTTTCATGGGGGCGTGACAGCCATTTTGTTCGTTTTTCTTTTCCTTCCAGCAAGAGTCCTCGGGATCGGGTGACACGCCCTAGGTCACGCCCAAGGAGGGCGTGACAGGGAGGCGTGTCAGGTCATTTTTGGCCAATTTTCTTGAAACCTTCAAAAAGACAAGAAAAATTCAGTGTCAATAATATTTACATAAAAATGATAAAAAATAAACTAATAATAGACATAATTTGTACAATATAAAATAGAAAATACGATAATAATTTAAACTACAAAACGTATTATCAAATTCCCCCAAGTTTAAGCTTTGGTTGTCCTCAAGCAAAAATATAAAAACTAGATAATCATAAAAAAAGACTAATCAAAAAGTTCTAATTATGCCTACACAAGTACTATGCGAAATTCTAAGTAAGGAATAGGTGAAATGTAAGTTTAAAACAATTATTTAGGTATGGTAAAACTTTTATAAACTTTACTCAATAAAAACAAATCATCCAAAAATTTAACGAAATTCTTTAAATAGACTTCAGCAAAGCAACGAAAATGATAAAAAACGCATTTAGTTGTTACTAGATCCAAGCAACGCATTATAATTATATCAATTTAATTAACAAAAATCTAGGTTTAAATCCAAAACTAAAACTTATTTACTTTTCTTCTTTTCTTAGTTGTTAAATAAACATCAAAAAGCGTGAATCAAAAGGACTTAAATAGGATAAAAACATTTGGTTTAGGAATATGATTAGGAGTGGAATTCAAAGATAAACGTGAAGGTTTAAAATCACACTAAACCAAAGCAAAGAGTTTAAAAAACTTTCATAAAAATATATACACATTTTTTTTTCTTCCTTTTTCCAATTTTTTTTCTTTTTTCAAAACAAAGGCCATAAATATTTTAATTTTCCTTTTGAATTGGCCAAACAGAAATAAACATAACTTTTGAGCATACTTTTTTTCAAAAACCTTTCTCCCACAAAAATCACAAAATATCCCATCAAAATCGTCAAAATAATTTATGAAACTCAAAAAGGCTAGTGTGATTCGATAGGTTAGAAATTTTGGCTTTGGTGAAAATGAAATGAAAAGAGGAGCTATCAAATGAAATCGGAAAAAAGACACAAAAGTGGCTAGCTAGTGGTAAAAGATTTTAGGTTGGCAGGAAAGCTCAAACGAAAACAAAAACGGCCTAAATTATTTTCACGCTTTTAAATTTATTTAAAACAAAGGTTTGAAAAATTTCAAAAAGCGAGCCCTAGATAGTAAAAGAAGATTGATGAAATTAACTTGAAAATAGAAATAATATGTGACTTGGATCGTTCACATCTACTACATTATTCAAAAGTTTACTTTACAAAAATTATTCAAAAACGAAAAAGAAAATAGTGGATGATGAATTTTTGAGAAAGTAAAGGAAATAAAAAATAAAAAACCATAATAGAAATGCGAGTTTTAGAAAAATATTTCACCTTAACATGCTATCATGAATTAGAAACACAGCATGACCAACATTTTACTTGTGAAACATAATTAAAATGGACGATTAGAAATATTATTATTAACTACGTTGTTTATAGAAAATTTTGAGTTAAACAAAAAGAAAAACTAGGGGTACTATTGAAATACCAAAATGTCTAAACTATTCAAAAACACAATTTTTTTTTTAATTTTGTGTAATATTCTCTTTTTTTTGGATTTTGGAAATTTTTCCCCTTTTTTTGGAATTTTAAGATATTCACTTTTTTGGAAATATTTAAGAAGAATAAAAAAAAGGAAAGAAAAAGTATTTTCACTAAGCAAAAATGAAGGAGGAAGTCCTCCCCCAAGCTAAAAATCGACATTGTCCTCAATGGAAAAAGAAGGGGATTGGAGAAGGAGAGAAAAATAAAGTACAGAATTGAAAGACAGAATTGAAAGACAGGTACTTCCCCGGATTTATTTGCTGTGAAAGCTGAGTGATGTCGCTCCCCTGAATGTCTTCTTTGGACTTCGTGATGGATTCAACAACGTTGGAGCAGGCGATCGCAGAATCTTCAGCTTGTCGGAGCCGTCCGAGGCCAAAAATTGTAAAATAAAGAAAACAGAAAAAGATAACTTGGGTTGCCTCCCAAGAGAGCCCTTTGTTTAAAGCGTCGTTGAGCTCGACGCATCAAAAAATAATATTATCCAAAAATATTGTTGTCCAGAAATAAAATTGTTTTTAGCAAAAATTAAAAGTTCAAAGTTAAAGTTTGTGAAGCAGAAACTTAATAATGTTTGGACTGACATCATCATCACCAGAAAAATAGAGTTTAAGACGCTGACCATTCACTTTGAAACTACCCTTATCAGGGTGAGATATTAAAACAGTTCCATAAGGAAATACTTCTAAAACAGAAAACGGGCCAAACCAGCGAGATTTTAATTTGCTCGGAAATAAACGTAAATGAGAATTATATAAAAGGACTTGGTTGCCCGGCTTAAAGTTTTTAGGGTGCCTTAAGTGTTTATCATATAAACGCTTCGTCCGCTCTTTATAAAGTTTATTATTTTCATAAGCATAAGAGCGCCACTCATCGAGTTCATTTAGTTGAAATTTTCGAAGGTCACCTACTGAGTGGGGATCGAAGTTTAAAAATTTTAAGGCACAAAAGGCGCGGTGTTCTAACTCTACTAGAAGATGGCACGATTTTCCATAGACCAGCCGATACGGCGTACATCCGAGGGCGGTTTTGTACGCTGTTCGGTAGGCCCATAGAGCATCGTAAAGTTTGGCTGACCAGTCTTTCCTAGAAGTTGAAACAGTCTTTTCTAATATTCTTTTTATTTCTCTATTAACTACTTCGACTTGTCCGTTTGTTTGGGGGTGGTAGGCAGTGGAAAGCTTATGGGTAACGCCGTATTTGGTAAGGATTTTTTAAAATTGTGCGTTATAGAAATGGGAACCCATATCGCTAACGATTGCGTGAGGCGTACCGAATCTAGAAAATAATTTTTTTTAAAACGTGACTACGACTCGGGAGTCATTCGTAGGAAGAGCTTGGGCCTCAGCCCATCGTGAAACATAATCAACAGCAACTAAAATATATTTGTTTCCGAAGCTAGAAGGAAGGGGGCCAACAAAATCAATTCCCCAGAGGTCGAAAATTTCGCACTCTAAGAAATAATTTTGCGGCATTTCATTTTTATTAGAAATGTTGCCTGACCGTTGGCAACTATCACACCTGCTCACAAAGGCTTGCGCGTCTTTAAACAGGCTAGGCCAGTAAAAACCCGCGCAAAGCACCTTGTGAGCGGTGCGAGCAGCTTGATAGTGCCTACCTGTCGGACCTTCATGCAAATGTTTTAGAATATAAATTCCTTCATCATAAGAAACACATCTCCTTATCACTTGATCCGCACAAATGCTGAAAAGATGCGGGTCTTCCCAAAAGTAGTTCTTCAGCTCAGAAAAGAATTTCTTCTTTTGCTGAGAGGAGAACTCTTTTGGGAGCACCCGAGCCACTAGATAGTTGGCGATGTGCGCGAACCAAGGAGAAGTAGATGTGTTAACTAAAAGCAGCTTCTCATTAGGAAAATAATCATTAAAAGATTTTTCATTTAATTTTTCTATAAAGGGGTTACCTAATCTGGATAGATGGTCGGCGGCAAAGTTCTCGGCTCCTCGCTTATCACAGATCTCTAAGTCAAACTCCTGGAGGAGTAAGACCCAGCGAATCAAGCGAGGCTTGGCATCCGTTTTGGCAAGAAGGTACTTGAGGGTCGAGTGGTCCGTAAAAACAATGATTTTTGAAAGTGTAATGTAAGGGCGGAATTTATCAAATGCGAATACTACAGCTAAGAGCTCCTTCTCGGTTGTGGTGTAATTTTCTTGTGTAGATGTGAGGGTTTTACTAGCGTAATAGATGGGGTGGATGTTTTTAGATATGCGTTGACCTAATACGGCTCCCACCGCAAAACTACTCGCATCGCACATAATCTCGAAAGGAAGGACCCACACCGGAGCTATAATAATCGGTTCGTTAATAAACTTTTCTTTAATTAATTCGAAGTAAGAAAGGCAAGAATCATCAAAAATGAATGGAGCGCCTTTTTCTAAGAGATGGGTGAGGGGCTTTGTGATTTTGGAGAAGTCCTTTATAAAACGACGATAAAAGCCAGCGTGGCCTAGGAAACTTCTTATAGCTTTTATGTTCGTAGGAGGCGGCAGCTTCTCGATAACTTCTATCTTGGCAACATCTACCTCAATACCTTTAGCAGAAATTTTATGACCCAAAACTAACCCTTCCCTTACCATAAAATGGCATTTTTCCAAATTCAGGGCAAGGATAGTTTCTTCGCATTGTTCTAAGACTTTTTCGACGTTTTCTAAACATCTATCGAAGGAATCGCCAAACACGGAGAAATCGTCCATAAATACCTCCATAATGCTTTCTACGTACTTGTCAAATATTGCAAACATACATTACTGGAATGTAGCTGGCGCATTGCACAATCCAAACGCCATTCTTCGGTAAGCGAAGGTGCCGAATGGACAAGTAAACGTAGTTTTCTCTTGGTCCTCGGGAGAGATGGGTATTTGAAAGTACCCCGAGAGGCCATCGAGAAAACAATAAAAGTTATGGCCGGATAATCGTTCTAAAATCTGGTCGATAAACGGTAAAGGAAAGTGGTCCTTGCGGGTGGCGTCATTTAACTTACGGTAATCTAAACACATACGCCAACCCGTCACCGTCCGTGTCGGGATTAATTCATTATTCTCATTACTAACTACGGTTATCCCTCCCTTCTTTGGCACTACCTGAACGGGGCTAACCCACTTACTGTCTGATATAGGGTAGATAATTCCTGCGTCTAATAATTTCATAACCTCGCCCTTAATTACTTCTTTCATATTCGGGTTTATACGGCGCTGAGGTTGAATAGAGTTACGCGAATTATCCTCAATTAAAATTTTATGTGTACAGAAAGATGGGCTTATGCCCTTGATATCAGAAATTTGCCAAGCAATAGCTCGGCGATGCTTACGTAGAACTAGAAGAAGTTTATCGTTTTGCGTATCCGTGAGGTAAGCCGAAACGATAACTGGTAACTTGGAATCTTTTTCTAAGAAAGAACACTTAAGGTGTTCAGGAAGTTCTTTAAGTTCTAGGGTAGGGGGTTCTTCATAAGAGGATTTAAAGATTCTTTCTTTTTCAAAAATAATATCTTCATAAACTTTTTTATAAGGAACGTAATAAGGAGTGGGGCTAGCAGCCAAGACGGCTTCTTGCAGCGATTTAGTTAGAAGAAAAGAGGAAGAACAAAAATCAGAAAATTCTTTTTCAAACTCAAAAGACAATCAGAAGATTCATCACTTCCTTGCAGCGATTCAGCGGGAAGAGAAGAAGAAAAACAAAAATCAGAAAGTTCTTTTTCAAAGTCGGAGAGGCAGTAGGAAGATTCATCACTCACGGCGTCTACGAAAAAGCAGGAGTCACTGTTTGTTAAGGTGTTCTTCATCGAAGGTGTGATAGAAAAAGTGACTTCGTCGTCGCCTACTCGAAGGAAGAGCTTACCATTGCTTACGTCAATGATTGCTTAGGAGGTGGAAAGGAAGGGTCGGCCAAGGATAAGGGGAACCTCGACGTCTTCTTCGATGTCCAAAATGACAAAGTACATAGGGAAGATGAACTTGTCGACTTTTACTAGAACGTCCTCCACTATTCCTAATGAAAGTCCACTTAGTGTCAACTACTTACACCTATGGGGGGGGAATAGGTGTCTTTGCAGCGTATTTGCGGAATTAAAGTTTTACCTGCACAAGAAAACAAAACAACACAGCACAGAAAGTACACAAGCAATTTATAGTGGTTCCCCGATTTGGGTACGTCCACTTTCCCCCTTCGACCTATCTCCCAACCAGGGATGACTCGGTCACTTCACCAACAGGATTGAAATCCAATCCTTGCACTAACAGAAGGAACCCTTCCACACGTAGGAGTCAACACTCCCACAACACGGGTTGCACCCAACCCTACAATTAGAGACCAATCGGCCCTTTACAAAGAATTGGAAATAGCTTGTAAGAAATACAAACAACGTATGGAGACTAAGGTGTCCCTCTTCATTCGACGACGTGTTCTTGAAGTCAACGAAGAGTCCACAACCCTAGATCTCACTTGGAGAGAATCTCCCCGAGACCGGCGGCGGCGACGAGCGGCGGCGAGACTCTCGGTGTTGGCGGCGGCTACTGAAGACAGCAGCAAAGCACTGGAGATCCAATCTTCTTAGCGAAGTCGGCAAGGTCTACCAACGGTCACACGAGGATCGATCGTCTCGATCGATTCGGATGGGGAAAGATTTCCCTATCTCAAATCAAGAGACAAAAGATCTTTGGATAGACACGTGAGACGCTGTGCAGGACTTGGCTTATATCACCGAGGATCTGGAGGAGATCGAGATCGGCTTCAGTGATCGACTGCGGCGACGGAGGCGGAGCAAGTTCGCGAGATTAGGGTTAGTCGGCCGCTCTATTTCGTATCTCGTCTGTGTGTATACTGTTCACAAATACAGAGTATTTATACACTAGGTCAAGAGATGACTGTTGTGGGCCCAACTAGCAGTAAGACCAAAGTCCGGTTCAAAATCCCGCAGATAACGTGGACCGGTCCAGACAGAGTTGGAAAAATACCCAAGTCAAATTCGGCGAGAATCATGAGTGATTCTCGACAAATCGGCGAGAATCACTTACGATTCTCGCCGAATTCTACTTAGAGAATTCTGGTTGCACAGGTTATAGAGGGCGGGGAGAATCGGTGTGAATCACCTTGGATTCTCGACGATTCTGCCTTAGATGATTTTTCTAACTGCGTCGAGACAGCCGGCCCAACCCGGCAAGAATCAACTAGTGATTCTCGACGACTCATCGAGAATCACTGGTGATTCTCGACGAATCGGTGAGAATCACTTAGTGATTCTCGACGATTTACACTTAGAAGATTCTCGTCTTTCAACCCGTGAGATGGTCTTTGGCCCATCCTTGCTCCTTGTCTGCTCTTGCTTTATCATAGCCCTGTACTTGAAATTAAGTACACCCCAATAGAGAGAGTACACGTAGGCCAACACACTGATCTGCTCAACGAGGGATTATGTTGCACAGACCCGTGTATATCTACCCACTGCACCCTGACATTGGTGTGTACTTAGCATGGAATAACTGCAAGCACAACTAGAAATATTTCATCAAATACATTGTCTATTTACCTTAGTTTGTACAGGGGCTTCATCAAATCAGGTACATTGTGGATACAATACCCAACAATCTCCCCCTATTTGGAGAAGCCTAAACCCTACAAGCTAAGGTGAATAGAGCATATAGGAATGAAAGTCATAAACTTAAAATTGAGTTGGGAGAGATATTCATTACCAATTTCTTGAGAGCAAACTTGGAGCCACCTTAGCCTTAGCCGAGAGGGTAATCTCCCCCTTTTCGGCTTCTGCAAATCGGGGACTAAAGCATGTCACACCATGCTCCCCCTCAGTTCTTGTACCTTTGCTTTCACTAAATTCCTAGTAGAGGCTCCCCCTAGACGCATGAGCCTTGAGCTCCTGTAGTCTTCATTCTTCGTAGTTTAGCATCCCCAATTCAGTTTTGAACATACTGAACATGGCCTCGTCAAGGGGCTTTGTGAAAATGTCTGCAATCTGCTTGTCAGTGGGAACATAGCAGAGAGAGATGTACTTGTTCTCCACGTGCTCCCGAATGAAATGGTAACGTACTTCAATATGCTTCGTTCTGCTATGCGATACCGGATTGTTGGCAATAGCAATTGCACTGGAGGAATCGCAGTACATCGGTACTTCCTTGAACTGGAGGTCATAGTCGGCTAACTGGTTTCTTATCCATAGGATTTGTGCGTAACAGCTGCCAGCCGAGATGTACTCGGACTCTACAGTGGAGGTTGCTACACAATTTTGCTTCTTGCTGTTCCATGAAATAAGCATTCTTCCGAGGAATTGACACGTCCCGGAGGTGCTTTTCCTGTCATCCCTACTTCCTGCAAAATCAGCATCTGAAAACCCTATTAGCTCGACATCATTGCTTCTCGGGTACCATAAGCCAAGATTAGGGGTACCTTTAAGGTATCTGAGAATTCGCTTTGCAGCGACATAATGAGATTCCTTAGTGTTCACCTGATATCTGGCACAAACACATGTGGAGAACATGATATCCGGTCTACTCACAGTAAGATAGAGCAGAGATCCAATGATGCTTCTGTATTTGGTTTCATCAAAAGGTTTCCCTTTCTCATCCTTATCCAGAGACATGGTGGATCCCATTGGAGTCCTCATAGAGGTTGCATTCTCCATTCCAAATTTCTTGAGGAGTTCATTTGTGAACTTCGTCTAAGAAATGAAGATTCCTTCCTCAGACTGTTTCACTTGAAGTCCCAAGAAATACTTCAGCTCTCCCATACTGCTCATTTCAAACTTTCCTTGTATAAGTTTGGAAAACTTTTTGCAAAGATTGTCGTCCGTTGAGCCGAATATAATGTCATCAACATAGATTTGCACCAGCAAAATCTTGCCTTTGACTTCCCTGAGAAACAATGTCTTATCTATTTTTCCTCTAGAGAACTTGTTCTCAAGAAGAAAACTAGACAATGTCTCATACCAAGCTCGAGGTGCTTGTTTTAGGCCATATAGCGCTTTATTAAGAAAATATACATGATTATGATAAGTAGGATTGACAAAACCTGGAGGTTGAGCAACGTATACTTCCTCTTTCAAATCTCCATTCAAGAAAGCCGATTTCACGTCCATCTGATAGACTGTGAATCCTTTGTGAGAGACATAGGCTAGGAATAGACGGATTGCCTCGAGCCGTGCAACTGGTGCAAACGTCTGGTCAAAGTCAATCCCCTCCTCCTGTTTGTATCCTTGAGCCACCAGTCTGGCTTTGTTCTTGATGATGACTCCATGTTCATCCAAATTGTTTCTGAAGATCCACTTGGTGCCAATCACATTTTGCATCTTCGGTCTGGGAACCAGCGTCCAGACTTCGCATCTTTCGAATTGATGTAGCTCCTCTTACATGGCCAAAATCCACGATGCGTCTTTGTTCGCTTCGTCGAACTTCTTTGGCTCCACCTGCGACAGAAAGCTAAGATGCAAGATCTCGTTAAGAGTACCTCAGCGAGTTCTGACACCGTCTCGGGGATCTCCAATGATTTGATTTCTGGGATGATCCCTCACATATCTGAGCTCTAGAAGTCTTGCATCAGGAGCTTCGACTATTTCTTGGGCATCTCCTTCTTCTAAAGGATTTGCCTCATTTTGATCTTCAACTTCTACGATCGGCGTTGATGTGGAGACCTTGACATATTTTGGAGTTGCATCTTTCTCGGGATCATCCAGTTGTAACTTTTCGAGTCTGGCACCTGCAGCTTCAGGAAGACAACTAGAAGTCTTGCAGTTAAACAAGCTTCCTTCATCAAATACAACATTTATTGATTCCTCTACCACTAGGGTTTTCTTGTTGAAAACTCTATAAGCCCGGCTGTGGCTACTATAGCCCATGAATATGTCTTCGAAGCATTTTTCACCAAACTTAGTACGCGGGTACTTCCCATTATTCAGTACATAACATTTGCAGCCAAAAATCCTCAGATAGGACATGGTTGGTTTCTTGCCTTTCAGTAGCTCATAAGGAGTCTTACGATGGCTCTTGTTAATCAACGCCCGGTTTTGTACATGACAGGTCGTATTGACAGCCTCGGCCCAGAAGTATTCTGGGAGAGAAGCATCATTCAACATTGTCGTGCACGCTTCAATGAGTGTTCTATTCCTCCTCTCCGCCACTCCATTCTGTTGAGGAGTGCGAGGGGAGGAGAACTCATGAAAGATACCAAGCTCTTCATAGAACTCTATCATATCCCCAGACTCAAACTCTGTTCCGTGGTCACTTCTGATTTTGACCACTAAGCAGTTAAGTTCGTTCTGTATCTGCTTGACAAAACTGGTGAAGATGTCAAACGTATCAGACTTGCATTTTAAAAAGAACACCCACGTAAACCGAGAGTGATCATCTACAATCACTAGCGTATACGACTTCCCTCCTAAGCTATGAACTTGCATTGGACCAAACAGGTCCATGTGCAGAAGATATAGACATCTGGAGGAATCTTTGTCTGGGATGCCCTTAAAGGTAGCCCGAGTCTGCTTGCCCATCTGACATGCAGGACATGGACTATCTTTGATGCACTTAATAATGGGAGCATCCCTTACTAAGTCTTTGGAAAACAGCATATTAATTGTCTTGTAATTAATGTGTGCCAATCTCTTGTGCCATTGTTCACAAAGAGATGCACTGCCTTTAGCAACGAGGCATACTGGGGTAGAAGAATCTAAACTAAGAAAATCTAAACAGAAAATATTTCTGCTCCTAATGCCTGTTAATACGGTCTCCGAAGAGTCACATGATATTATTAGGCATTTATCCTTGCAGAACTTAACGTCATACCCTTTATCACATAACTGGCTTACGCTGATCAGGTTATGATTTAACCCTTCAACATAAGCTACGTTAGTGATAGAGAGTATACCGTTGGAAATCATACCGTAACCTCTGGTGACTCCCCGATCAGATCCACCAAATATGACTTTGGGTGCATCCTCGACTGGAGAGTACTCCCTCAGCAGGCTTCTTGTCCCGGTCATGTGACGGGAGCATCCACTATCCAAATACCAAATAGGAGTTTTTTGGCCTTTGGACATCCCTGCAAAATAGAATTAATTTGCCTTAGGAACCCAATTGAACTTGGGTCCTAGATTCCTTATTAGCATACTCCCCCTCGATTGGTTAACTCTACGAGTGGTCGGCCTCGCATTGCTAACATAAGGAGTCTCGTTATACCTTGGATTAAACCAACAATCCACGGCAAAGTGACCAATTTTGCCACAGCACCAGCAATCAAACCTGTTATACTTCCTCTTGGGCGCCTGCTTTACCCTTGAAACGTGGGGTTCAGCTGGGGCCGAAGACCTGGAGGTGGAGGCAACATGATGACCACAGTCACATGACTTCTTCACCTCTTGGCTTTTCAGTGTAACAGGCTTGGCCTTAGGTGCCTGCTTCCTATTATGGCCGCTAGAGAATTGACCATAATTTCCCATGTGGATTTCCTCATAAGGTGCCTTGAAGACACTCTCACTGAAGTTACGGGGAAAGGTCCACCCATCATATCAGCTCTTCGGCTTTGCAACCGAGGGCCTGAAGTGATGCCCATATGTTGACTCAAAGTCATGTTGGTTACAGGGAAAGCTAGGCTTTCTGAACTCAACAGGGCTGAGTGGGGCCTTTCCTTTCTCACCAGTAGAGGCTTTCTTGGCAGCCTTATTCTTCCTCCTGTTCCTGTTTCTCCTGGATGAGGAGCTAGATACCCCTACATGCCCCAAGCCAGCTCCTTTGGCTTGAGCAGAGAAGGTATCAACTAATGGAAGAACAGTTTTTGGCATAGAGAAGCTCTTGACGATCTTCCTTTCTGCCGCAAGTAGTTCTTCCAACTTGTCGACTTCCTCCTGCTTAAGATCAAGGAGCTTAAGAGACTCTGAATTCTTTGAAGTCAGGTCCAAGTGCTCCTGTCGGAGGGAGATCAAACTGGTGATCTCTTCCCTCAGGGATACACTCTCACCTTTAAGGAATTTAACTTCCTTTTTCTCAGCCTTCAGTTTCTTTCGACATTTCAGGAATGTATTGAGCAGAAGCTCATACTTATCGAGGAGTTCAGCTTCAAGGGCAGAAGGGCTATCCTCAGGGTCATCATCCTGAGACTCAGGATCGGAGTCAGAGTCGGAGAGAGGGGTGTGAGCTTTTACCTTCCTAGTAAATGGGGGGCATTCTCCTTCTGAGTTAGAGCGACCCATTAGCCCAAAGTAGGCTTCCTCATCATCGCTGGTGTCTGACGTGTCAGATTCACTCAGCGTCTTTGGCTTCTTTGCGATGTAACTCCTCTCCTTCTTCTTGTCTTTTGAGGACCTGTGCTCCTCTCCCTTTCCCTTTTCCCTCTTGTCTTGATGGCAGTCGGCCACGACGTGTCCTGGCTTGTTGCAACCAAAGCATATAATGTCAGAAGAGCGGTGTTTGTTCTGATTGGAAACATACCTGTCAGAGGAATAGTTCTTCTTCTAATCCCTTGAGGAGGAGCCGTTTCTCTTTCTCTGATTCCTCAGCTTGAGGAACTTCTTGAATTTCCGTGTGATAAGGGATAAATCTTCCTCAGATAACTCTGAGCCGGAGGAGCTTGGCTCAGAGTCTTCCTCTTCATCCCTCTTCCACGCACGGGAAGAAGTGACACCCTTGCCCTTTCTGGATTGAATGGCTTTCAGGGCCACCGTCTTTTCCTTGGCCGCGGCTTTCTCTACTTCCTCTTCAGCCTTCCTTGTGTTCAACTGAAGCTCATAGGACATGAGCTTCCCGAACAGAATCTGTGGATCAGTTTCCGCAAGTCTGCCAAACTCGCGGATGGCGCAGATCTTTGTGTCCCATTCCTTAGTGAGGGACCTAAGGAACTTATCATTGAGTTCACCGTCAGTGAACACTCTTCCATATCCTTTGAGTGCATTGACGATCTTGAGGAAGTTTTCGAAGGTGACTCCGATCTCCTCCTTTGGCCCTTGCCTGAAGGCCTCATATTTCTGATTGAGGAGGGATCTCCGATCGTCCCTCACTTCATTTGTGCCCTCCATTAGGGCAATCAGACAGCTCCAGAGATCCCTGGCAGTCCTGCAGTTGCTGAAGTTCTGCATCATAGAGTCGTCAACTGCGCTTACCAGGATCTTCTGAGCTTTCTTATCAAGTCCGAACAGCACCATTTCGTCCTTGTCCATTTCCGAAAGTTTCTTGGGCACTTTCCTGGTTGGATCAATGGTGGAGGCCTTGGTGGTAATGTAAGGTCCCTCCTCCACTATCATGAAGAGCCGGGGGTCGACTGCTTCCATGTAGAATCTGATTCTTTCCTTCCAGATAGGAAAGTTCAGTCTGGTGCATACTGGGATTTTGCCGGAGTGCTTGAGTCCGTCCATGGAAGATATCGGTCTTCTTCTTGACACTGGTGGTAGGATTTTACTCAAGGTGTGAACCTTTTTGATGAGTAACCTCCCTCTAATACCACTTGAAAGAGAAGGGATAGATACTACTCTAGAGGGGGGGTGAATAGAGTAATCAAAAATTGCACTAGCAAAGCTGACTTTCTACTCAACTCCCTTGGAGTGAAATGCAGAATGAAAGTTATAGATATTTAAGATTAAACCTTAGAGCCTAACACAAGTGTTGTGCACAAACTAAAGCTAACTGTAATTACAGTTTAGCTTGGGATCCTATCCAGCAACTAGCAAACTTAGTTAAGATCTAATCACAGCCACAATGCAAGTAATTAAACAAGGCAATCCAGACGACACAAGGAATTTATAGTGGTTCCCCAAACAACTTGGGTACGTCCACTCTTCTACCAACAAGGTAGGAATCCACTCAGGTTTTTGATCAGGTGCCCTGCCACCAACAAGATCTGCTTCAGGTAGATCAAGAAACCCTTTAGACTTTTGATCAGGTGTCTAAAAACAAAACACAAGTTTTTGATCAGGTGCCCTGCCACCAAGGGATACTTTTGAAGGGAGTAATAACCCTGTACAGGAAGGGGAAAGGAGGTTAAGGTGTCTTCTCTATTTTACAATAGATTAGAGAAGCACAATAACTTGCACTGAGCTAGACAGCTCTAAAAGAATCAAGGCTCCCCCTAGCTCAAAGAACGTCCAGGTGAAGTCTTGCTTCAGTGCAGAAACACTTTAGTAAATAATGAAGGAAGAACTACAAGAAGATATAAAATAAGAAATTAAAATCTTCTAGCAGCTATCTTCTTCTTCTTCTTCTTCAAAAGATCTCTGAGTCAGAACTTCCTGGAACAGGAGAACTCAGGTTGAAGAAGAGCAGAAGAGCTAAACACTTCTCAGTTAAGTGAAGATTGCTGAGAGCAGTTAAACTTGTTCTTGCTGTAAGCTTGCTGAATGAATATTTTGCTACGAGTGCTAGTTCATTTCTTCTTCAAAGAAGTCTTTATATATCAGCAGCAGCAACAGCTCTAATTGAGTTTGAATCTTGTCTTTTTCTGAACTCTACAAGCTGGGCTGCAAAAAGCATAAAGCAAAACAAAAAATACTGCAGGCAGATATCCTATAAAAGGATAAAGCTTTCTAAGAAGCTGCAAATACTTCTGATGAAATAATATAAGAGAAAGTCACATCAAAAAGATCTCTTTACGGCCAAGGAAGACTTTTTGAGTCTAACGGCTATAAAGGACAGCCTGACAGATATCATATCTCAGCTACAAGACAAACAACTTTGTCAGAAAAGATTAGCTCATGCATATAGAATAGAACTGATATTGCATGGAAATAATGTCACAAATTATTCAGATAATCTTTCATAAAATATGCCAAAATAAATATGAATTTAGTCACATCACAGAAGACGACAAAACTAAATAAGAGCATACAGCAAAACGTCGAACGACTTTTGGAGATCGTCGACGACGCACGGAGATCGTCGACCTATCGGATAGATAGTCAAACGATCCAGATAGTCGAACTATCAAAGAAGATAGTCGAACTACCTCGGCAGATAGTCGACCTATCAGAACAGATAGTCGAGCTATCAGATAGTCGATCTATCCGGACAGATAGTCGAACTACCAAACAAAAACAGATAGTCGACCTATCAAGCAGATAGTCGACCTATCATAGAAAACAAATAGTTGACCTATCAACAGATAGTCGACCTATCAAACAAAACAGATAGTCGACCTATCAACAGATAGTCGACCTATCAAAGAAAGCACAGATAGTCGATCTATCAACAGATAGTCGAACTATCAGATAGTTGAGCTATCCAAGCAGATAGTCGAACTATCAAAGCAACCCAGATAGTCGATCTATCAACAGATAGTTGAACTATCAAAGCAACACAGATAGTCGACCTATCAACAGATAGTCGAGCTATCAAGGCGGACAGATAGTCGACCTATCAACAGATAGTCGAGCTATCAACACAGACAGAACGTCGACCAACTGATAGACGATCGTCGATCAGCCGATAGACGATAGTCGAGCGACGTTCGACTATAGTCAAACGAAAAACTACTTAACCAAATATTCATTTGGAAAAGCAATTCTACACAACTAGAGAATCTAACCTATCAACTAACCTTTGACCATAGATAAATCTGGGGTCAAGAGATAGAAAGAGAGGATAGAACTCAAATCAAAACCTAGGGTTCCAACACCACTTGAAAGTCCACTTAGTGTCAACTACTTACACCTATGGGGGGGGAATAGGTGTCTTTGCAGCGTATTTGCGGAATTAAAGTTTTACCTGCACAAGAAAACAAAACAACACAGCACAGAAAGTACACAAGCATTTTATAGTGGTTCCCCGATTTGGGTACGTCCACTTTCCCCCTTCGACCTATCTCCCAACCAGGGACGACTCGGTCACTTCACCAACAGGATTGAAATCCAATCCTTGCACTAACGGAAGGAACCCTTCCACACGTAGGAGTCAACACTCCCACAACACGGGTTGCACCCAACCCTACAACTAGAGACCAATCGGTCCTTTACAAAGAATTGAAAATAGCTTGTAAGAAATACAAACAACGTATGGAGACTAAGGTGTCCCTCTTCGTTCGACGACGTGTTCTTGAAGTCAACAAAGAGTCCACAACCCTAGATCTCACTTGGAGAGAATCCCCCCGAGACCGGCGGCGGCGACGAGCGGCGGCGAGGCTCTCGGTGTTGGCAGCGGCTACTGAAGATAGCAGCAAAGCACTGTAGATCCAATCTTCTTAGCGAAGTCGGCAAGGTATACCAACGGTCACACGAGGATCGATCGTCTCGATCGATTCGGACGGGGAAAGATTTCCCTATCTCAAATCAAGAGACAAAAGATCTCTGGATAGACACATGAGACGCTGTGCAGGACTTGGCTTCTATCACCCAGGATCTGGAGGAGATCGAGATCGGCTTCGGTGATCGACTGCGGCGACGGAGGCGGAGCAAGTTCGCGAGATTAGGGTTAGTCGGCCGCTCTATTTCGTATCTCGTCTGTGTGTATACTGTTCACAAATACAGAGTATTTATACACTAGGTCAAGAGATGATCGTTGTGGGCACCACCAGCAGTAAGACCAAAGTCCGGTTCAAAATCCCGCAGATAACGTGGACCGGTCCAGACAGAGTTGGAAAAATACCCAAGTCAAATTCGGCAAGAATCGTGAGTGATTCTCGACGAATCGGCGAGAATCACTTACGATTCTCGCCGAATTCTACTTAGAGAATTCTGGCTGCACAGGTTATAGAGGGCAGGGAGAATCGGTGTGAATCACCTTGGATTCTCGCCGACTCGTCGAGAATGCAAAGTCATTCTCGACGAATCGGCGAGAATCACTTGGTGATTCTCGACGATTCTGCCTTAGATGATTTTTATGACAGCGTCGAGACAGCCAGCCCAACCCGGCAAGAATCAACTAGTGATTCTCGACGACTCGTCGAGAATCACTGGTGATTCTCGACGAATCGGTGAGAATCACTTAGTGATTCTCGACTATTTACACTTAGACGATTCTCGTCTTTCAACCCGTGAGATGGTCTTTGGCCCATCCTTGCTCCTTGTCTCCTCTTGCTTTATCATAGCCCTGTACTTGAAATTAAGTACACCCCAATAGAGAGAGTACACGTAGGCCAACACACTGATCTGCTCAACGAGGGATTACGTTGCACAGACCCGTGTATCACCCACTGCACCCTGACATTGGTGTGTACTTAGCATGGAATAACTGCAAGCACAACTAGAAATATTTCATCAAATACATTTTCTATTTACCTTATCTTGTACAGGGGCTTCATCAAATCAGGTACATTGTGGATACAATACCCAACAATCTCCCCCTATTTGAAGAAGCCTAAACCCTACAAGCTAAGGTGAATAGAGCATATAGGAATGAAAGTCATAAACTTAAAATTGAGTTGAGAGAGATATTCATTACCAATTTCTTGAGAGCAAACTTGGAGCCACCTTAGCCTTAGCCGAGAGGGTAATCTCCCCCTTTTCGGCTTCTACAAATCGGGGACTGAAGCATGTGACACCATGCTCCCCCTCAGTTCTTGTACCTTTGCTTTCACTAAATTCATTCCAAGTGGTTATGCTATTCTTAGGAAGAGTGTTCAGCCACTGCTTAGATTTAGTTCTTAGAGAGAAGGGGAAGAGTCTCAGCCTGATTTCATCATTTGTGACACCATTTATCTTGAAGGTGTCGCAAATTTCAAGAAAGCTAGCTATATGTGCGTTCGGATCTTCATCTTGAAGTCCGTCAAATTGCACATATTACTGCACCATTTGAATTATGCTAGGATATAATTCGAAGTTATTATTTGCTATAGCAGGGCGAACTATACTAGATTTTGTTCCCTCGAGGTTCGGTCGTGCATAATAGGACATAGTCCTTTGCACGGCCTCATCTACATTGGGTTCTTCTATTCTTAAAGTAACAAATGACTCAGAGTCCTCAACCGGCACTTGGATAGTAGTATCTTGAAATCGCAATCTTCTCCGAAGAGTACGCTAAATTTCGTGGTCCAAGTCCAAAATAACCGACGGACTCCCACGGGTCATGCACTAAAAGAACAGAAAAGAAGAAAAGAAAGAGGAATTGGATAAACTAGAAAGAAAGCTAGATTAGAATTTTTTTTGAGATAATTTTTTATTTTTTTTAGATTAACTCCTGAACTTCCAAAGGACAACCCCGTGAAGGGTTCGCAAGGTACTAGACAAGATAGTGGTGCTTAAAGCCCTTTTCCCGTTTCGAGAGAATTAGGTGGCCTAGAAAAATTGTGAAGTTGGTTACTAAGAGCGGTGATGACTTTTTTGAATTTTAAAATATAAAGAAAGAGGATGAGAAAGAGAAGAGATAAAATTAATAGGTTCGTGTTTTCAATATATCAACGGAAGTTGGTTCCCCGGCAACGGCACCAAAAACTTGTTGCGCGCTAGGGTTCAAAGAAAATAAACGCAACCGAACTAGCAATCGAAAGAGGCAAGTATACCTATCGAATTGTAGCTAGGGGACACAAGTGTCGTATTGAAATCCGGGAACTGTTGAGTTTGCTTACTCACACGAAAACTATTATCTTATCGACGGAAAAACTAGGGTTTTAGAGAATCTAATTGCAAGGAAGGAAGTAAAGCTAAAGCTAGAAAGAGAGCTATTACAGTTAATTAAAGAGCATAAGAAAATAGATTACTATGAAAGGTTGAAAATATGAAATGAAAATGCAATCGATCAAGAATCACCTGGCCAAAGACGATTAAGAAAATGCGATAAAAATCTAAACTTAATAGGATAAAGGTCCTTGACCGTGGAGGTTCCTAAATCTTGAACACGCTTCTCTCAAAGCCGTTCCCAACTGAGTTTATGAAGGTCCGACCGACTCTCGTCTAAATCGGAGGCCTAAAACTTGCTTTACGCGGTAAACCCCGCTATTGGATTTTACTCCAATCCGGGAGATTTGGACGTCTGCCTCTCTCGAGGGGTGCATACAACTCCCTTTACTCTTGAATGCTCAATTCATTCTATCGGCCTCTCGGCTAGCCCAGAATGAAAGCAAAGGTGGAGGGTATATATCGATAACATACCTCTAACCCATGATTAATCAAGAGTAATTCAAGGCCCTAACCTAAAAAGAAAAGATGAATCAAAACATCATAACTTAATCGCTCGAACCTCAGATCATCAAGATTGAGTACAAGGAGGATTAGTTAATCATAGTGAAGTGGAGGAGGGGGGATGAGTAGTAAAGTATAAAAAGAACACAAGCTAAACAAAGAACACTTCTATTAATGAAAAGGGGCAAGTTATACTATGGAAAAAGAAATTACAAGTGCAAGGAATTGAAACCTATTCTAGCCCTACAATTAGCACTATGCAACACTAAAGATTACAAAGAAAGCATAAACAAGTAAAGATTAAACTAGGGTTAAAAGAAAATTACAAAGAGAGAGAGAGAGAAAAGCATAAGAAAGATCAAGAAACAAAGGGGCAACACCTCCCCCTCTCAACCAAAGATTGCTGAAATGGAAGGGGGGGACTTAATTTATAGGCAAAATTCTCGGGTTGGTCACGCCCTCTGACACGCCCTAGGGGGGGCGTGTCAGGGGGCGTGACATGTACGAAGTTGACCTCGGGTTGTGGGATCTGGCGGGAGGGATGATTGCTTCTGTACGTCGGTCGACACACCCATGGTCACGCCCGTGTAGGGTGGGCGTACCACGCACGTCATGTCGAAATCATTGGTCGGAAATCCGTCAGTCGTCTGAAAGGTTGATGTAACGCCCCAGGTCACGCCCGTGACGGTGGGCATGATAGTACTGTTGCGTGCTGTGGCAGAACCTGCATTCAATACGGAGGAAGGCTTTGCGGCAGAGGGCGACACGCCCTTGGTCACGCCTGGCGACACACCCGGGGAGGGCGTGACAGCTGTTTTGTTCATTTTTCTGTCCCTTCCAGCAGGAGTCCTCGGTATCGGGTGACACACCCTATGTCACGCCCAAGGAGGGCGTGACAGGGGGCGTGTCAAGTCATTTTTGGCCAATTTTCTGGAAACCTTCAAAAAGACAAGAAAAAGTCAGTGGCAATAATATTTACATAAAAATGATAAAAAATAAACAAATAATAGACATGATTTGTACAATATAAAATAGAAAATACGATAATAGTTTAGACTACAAAACGTATTATCAACTATTCTTAAGAATCTCTCAAAGCATTCAGCAATGCCATCAGACTTTCCTTATTTAAAGGCCTCATACTCCTGGTTGAGCATGGATTTTCTGTCATCCCTCACCTCCTCTAAACCCTCCATGAACACAACTAGGGTGTCCCACATCCCCTTGGAAATCTTGTAGTGCACCCAATATTGGAAGGTTGAATCATCTATTGCACTAGAAATAATGTTTTGAGCTCTCTAGTCCATGGAGGCAAGTAGGAGCTCATCTTTATTCATTTCATCATAAGATTTAGGTGCCTGTATGTTGGCCTCTAGAATTGTGGTCTTTGTATGGATGAAGGATCCTACATTGACTATGATGTATATCCTAGGTTCAACAGCTTCCATGAATAACCTAACCCTTTCCTTTCAGAGGCCAAATCCTTCCTTTCTATAGATTGGAAGCTTCATGGCCCACAACTCCTTGTAGTTTACACAAGACCCCATACTTATGTCTTATAGCTAACCTATGAGGTATATTCAGATTATCAAATCCTTTTTGAGTAACCTTCCTCTGATACAACATGAAAGTTATTATTTCAAGGTTAGCTAGTCACCTAGAGGTGGGGGGGGTGAATAGGTAAATTAAATATTCTTGAGTCCTTTTGCTGTTTTATTATTAACATTTATATTTTATTTTGCTTTCTTCCTAAGGTGATCTAGAGCATGTCCTTAGAACCTACAATAAAACAAAAAAAAACACACAGTAAGCACACAGTGATTTATAGTGGTTCCCCAATTGGGTACATCCACTTTCCCTCCCACCTTTCTAACTTATGTTAGACAAGTCACAAACTCCTCCAAACTGCTCCTCAGAGCTTACACCTCAGGCCCTCAGCCTTACAATCAGGTTCTCTTCAGAACCCTACCTCAGACCCACAAAGGTTCCTACCTTAGAGCCCTGTAGTGCTCTTACAGCACAGTTGTCCACAAAACACCTACCTCAGCCTTATCTCTAAGGCCTATAGCTCGGGCTTCTCAGCCCTACAACTTCAGGCACAAGGCCCTACTCTCAGAGTGCTACAACACTCCTATAGCTTAGTACCCTTCCAAGTACCAACCTTAGTGCCTTCTAGGCACCTATAGCTCAGCCTCCTCAAAGGCCTACAACTTAGTGACACACTTGTCACCTATAGCTCAGTGACTCAACATTCACTAAACTCAGGCACTAGGCCCTACACTCAGGCTGGGAGGACAGCCCTGCCTCAGTTCCACACTTGGATCCTACCTCAGTACCCTAGTAGGGCATCTACCTTAGTGACTAATTAGTCACCTACAACTCAGGCACAAAGTGCCCTACAGCTTAGATTCTGACCAGAAGAATCCTACAAAAAATTTATCAAGATATTGAAATAAAGTAAAACCTTGACTCTGAGAAAATCTCAGATTCTACCTTACTAGACTGAGCAGATATCAGTCCAGCTCTCTTGCTGTAGAACGAATTACTCTTCTTCTACAGCCAGCTCCTTCTCTGCTGTACTGAAGAACAGTTATCTGCTGTTCAAGGCTGACGACCCTTCATACGACTATCTCTCCTTACTGATTGGATGAATCAGCAGCCTTCTTCTACATAGAACAAACTTGCTAAACTGGAAGAAGCTTCAGCTATCTTTATCTTCCTTTCTGGCTAGCTCTGCTGGACTTGGCTTTCAAGCTCGTCGGAGAAGATGAATTCCAGCCGCCTCTCTTTTTATTTCTGTATTCATTAACCATAATCCCCTTTTCTTCTTTTCCTTTTATATCTATTAATTTGAAGCAACGACACAATTTGAATGTGGGCCTGCAAAGGATGGTCAGCGCCACCTCCCTCAAAAGAGGGCAAATAGTAACTTCCGGGGCTACCGTTAGTTTCCAGCAACGGCATGAAAAACTTTGTCTGCGCTCGACGAATGGAGAGCTGGGTTTGACGAATTTTGAGATGAGCTCGACTAACTCAGACTCTCCTGACTTTAAATTGAGCTCGATAAAAGGTGAGCTGGGTTCGAAAAAATTCTAAAATTTGTTCGACGAATTCTAAACTGAGCTCGACAAACTCATAATCTTCAAACTTTAACTTGAGCTCGACGAAAGGTAAGCTAGGTTTGACGAATTTTTAAATCAGTTCGACGAATTCTGAACTGAGCTCGAAGAACTCTGAATCTTCAAACTTTAACTTAAGCTCGATGAATGGTGAGGTCAGCTCGACGAACTCAGAGTTCAGTTCGACGAATTCTGAACTGAGCTCTTCATTAGAAGCATTGAGTGAGGCAAACTTGCCTCACTCAACACTTCTGGACTTTGAGAAATTATGCTCGCTCTGTCTCAGCGGTTCCTTCTCAACCGTCTCAGCGGTTTCTTCTTCTCAACTGTGACTATCTTCTGTCTCAGCGGTTTCTTCTCAACTGTCTCAGCAGTTTCTTCTTCACAGCTTAGAATATCTCCTGTCTCAGTAGTTCTGCTGAGACCAACCCTTCTGTTAACGCATTTCATTGAGCTTCTCAACTATTTCAACGGTTATGCTGAGACAATCTTCTCAGTTGTCTCTACTGTCTCGATACTTTTTCCTTAAACATTTTTCTCAGCTATCTCAACTATATCTGGCATTGAGATTGTTGAGTGTGCCTTCATCACTCAACGCTTATTGCCTTAGTCAAATTTACTGACTTCTAGCTTAACCTTTTTGTTCACATGTCTAATCAAGGACAACCTGCATGTATGAATTTGAGCAAACATCAAATACTTTTATGTGTGTATGTCATTGACCATTTTTACTTCTTACAAATTTGGAACATTGGGGTCAATGGACAAACACATATGACCAAAGTATAAGATACAGTGCATGCAAAGATATTACAACTAAAATCTAATGCATACATATCACCACATCGCCCTGCTTGATGCCCTTTTGATGGCCATGGTTGTAGAATCTAGGCTGGGCTAGAGCTTTATGGGATGCTGTTGACTCCACCGTCTTCCCCTTTTTAGCATAGGAAGCTCCTACCTTCTTTTCTGACTTGTCGCTCCAATAATTGCGGGGTATATGCCCCTGCATGCCATAGTTGTAAAAGTGAATTGGGCCTCCTTGCCCATAAGATGCACCTGTAGTAACCGATGAAGACGACGATCCAGAATACTTGGCCTTCTTGTTCCACTTTCGGTACCTAAACTTCGGCGATCTTGGTACTTTGAACTTCGAGCTCTTCACCGACAAGTCCTTTATACACTGAACTCTTTTCATATCCTTCTCTAAAGATCGGGCTGTGTTTACTAGAATTAGGAGGCCCTGTGTCATCAAGCCTAAGAGTAGTAACCTCAGTTCGTCACATAGTCCCTCATAAAACCGGCTAGTCCTGCGCTCCTTGTCAGCAAAAGTGGAGCCAGTAAAATGACCCAGTCTCATGAACTCATGAAGGTAATCATTCATGCTACTCTTACCTTGAGCCAACCTCTAGAACTGATTCTCCATAGCAATCTTCTGTGCGGTCGAGACAAACCGTACCAGAAATATCCTTGAGAATTCCTCCATCGATATGTCAGAAAGTTGCCTCCCAGGAAGATGATGAAGCTCTAACTCATCCAACCATAGCCTTGCTTCACCGTCTAGGAGGAAAGTGGTTACTGTAACCTCCTGCCACTCCTCAGTATCTATTGTAGACATGACTCTTTAAACCCTTGACACCCAATCCTCAGCCTGCGTTGGGGTCTTAGTCCCCAAAAACACTGGTGGATTAAATCTCATCACATGCTTTAACTATTTCTCTATCGCTTTCATCCGCACTGTAGGCTCTGTCGCTCCCTGATCCACTACCATAGGTTCCGCAATACTAGGGATCGGAGGCTGCACTTACCATCCCGATTGTGCATTAATCATAGCGAACAATGCTTCCGCTACCAACCATATGGTTTTTGCAGAAGGAGAGGTTGCAGGTGCGTCGTTATGCGCACTACTCACCGCGGAGTGCTGGTTATGAGACTGCCATACATCGCTCCTAGTCACCTATAGTTATAAAGACACTCGATTAAACGACAAATAGATTACCAAAATGCAATCATTTGAACACTCAGGTTACTCAAGCATGTGTTGATAGTTTTACTTTCAAGACTACCTAAACACCTAGAGGGGGGGTGAATAGGTACTTTTCCTTGATTTAACTTAAGGCAGAATATATCTACAGTTATTTGAATAAATCCTATATAACTTTGCTAACAAAGCACATCAATCACAAACATATACACATCACAGATTGCACACAGATTTATAGTGGTTCCCCAAGGTCTGGGTACATCTACTTTCCCCCTTCACCTATCTTGCAGTATGCTAGAGTCGGCCTAACTTCTTCCTTTAACTCAGATCCTCAGATCCTACAGCTCAGAATCCAGAAGGATTCCTAAAACTCAGGCTAACAAGCCCTACCTCAGCCTTGCCACAAGGCCTACAACTTAGAGAATACCTTCTCCTACAACTCAGTCTAACAAGCCCTATCTCAACCTTGCCTCAAGGCCTACAGCTCAGAGAATACCTTCTCCTACAACTCAGGCATAAACATCCCTACCTCAGAGAATAAATATCCTACACTCAGCCTTTATAAAATAGGCTTACAACTCAGATCTATGAATAGATCCTACAGAATTTGATAAGGAATTTTTGTAATCTCTTACCCCTATGTAGAGAGAAGGGATAAGAACTTTCTTGATCAGCTTCTTGAAGAGGCTGATGGCTGAAATCAACTTGATCTTAGCTTTCTTCAAAGCTTCTTGAATCTGAACTTAGTTTAGTTTATTTCCTTTGAATAAAACTGACTGGCATCTTCCTTCTTATACTTCAGAAATAGATCTGAATCTCCTCTACAGATTAGTTCAGTATCTGCTTCTTGAGAGACCTGTGAATGTCTCCTCCTTGTCTTCAAATAGCTGGATCTCTCTCTATCCAAATCTCTTGAAGATACTTCTGAATTCTTGATTGAATTCCACTAGACAGAATCTGAATAGTAAACTACTTCAGATCGTCTTCTTAGATCTTCTCACGAAGATCTTCTTCTTTGTTACTTGTACTTTCTTGATCAGAGAATAATCTCTAATTGTGTTAGTGGTGACAATACTTCTTCTCTATGTTGTTGTTGTTTTTTTTGTTCTTCTGAATCCATCTATTTATAGACTTCATCCTTGGTAACCGGCTGATCCGGTTTATAACTAACTTCTGACAAGTCTGATAGCTTCAGTAAACTTGTCATAACCCACAGCTGTCAAGTCTTCAAACAGTTCTTTAGCCTTTGACTCTGTCAGCAAAGCGTCGAGTCTGTCTATCACAAAGTGTCGAGACCATCTGTCAATATGTGTCGACACAAGTGACTTAAGTGTCGGCATAGCCTTTGGTGATGTCGACAAAGCTGCCTTGATGTAAACACAGCTCCTTGATACTGCATCTTGAGAATGTGTCGACACTGATTATTTGTGTCGACACAAACACTTCACCATTCATCAACAATTAACTTGGTCTATACTCAGCTATGTGTCGACACAACTCCTGTGTGTCGACATAGTTGATGTAGACTCAGAACATAGTGTGTGTCGACACTACCTCTAGGTGTCGACACAGTTGTTGTCGACTCTGCCTCTGTGTGTCGACACTACCTCCCGATGTCGACACAGTCGATGTCGACTATAACCTTCTGTGTGTCAACACTGCCTCCTGGTGTCGACACAAATTCTCTGAAGTGTCGACACAGCTATTTCCAAGTGTCGACACAATCTTACTGAAGTGTCGATACAGCTTCTTTAGGTGTCGACATATGGACTTAGAATATTTTTCCTGCATTATAGCACATTCTTAACCTGCACATATAAACTCAAAATAACATCAAATACACCCTGATGTATATAATTGAGCTAAGTGAGGCTTCTCTAAATCAGGTACACATTTTCCAATGTACCCAACAATCTCCCCCTATTTGGAGAAGTCATAACCCTTTAGCCAATGATATACACCACTTATAAAATAAACATGATGATGTATATAAGCCTTATATGATAAGGTACTATATAAACAAAACACATATCATAAATACATCACAGAATAAAGATGTAAAAGTAAATGATCACAGAACAATGTTTTGTATATCAACTCAAAAAGTTTGTTACAAAATGTTTAAATTGATTTCTTTTAACAAACTAACAATTACATAGTTCTTGAACAAAAAACTAGTAAAGCTAAGACTAAGGCTGGGCAGGCTCCTTGATGACTATCCCTTTTCCAAATATTATCTGATCCTGAGCAGGAGATTCTGTATCTTCCATGGCCTTCTTGCCTTTCAGATCAACTTTCTTCAGTGCTTTAGCCTTGATCCTTTGTCTTTCCAAATAATGAAAGGGCTTGGGGAAATACTTGCTAGGTTCCTAAGTATCAGGGGTAGCTTCCCCATCTTAGCCTTTCTCTTGTGTTGAACTATGGCTTCTTGTCTGGCTTCATACTTTTGCCATTCATTCTCAATGTAGCATTTTCCTCTTTCATGTACTTGATCTTTTACAGCCTTCCATGCAGTTAAAATGATATTCCTTAAAGTGGGGCTCTACTGCTCAAAGTCTGGCTTTAATTCTGCTTGCTCTCTAAATCTTTTCTTTGATAATAGAGCATCTTGCTGAGCTTTGATAGCAGTATCTGGCATATCAACTGTTTCAATAATCATATTTATAATAGGTTGTGGAGGGCTGTACATTGACTGAACCTGTTCATGTATCATTCCAATATCTGCAGGAGGGTAAATTACTTGGGCAACCTCAGGTTGATTACCTTCAAGTATAATTGGTTGCACCCCTGACTCAGCCATATTATCATCATCACACAGGGGTGGATATCCAAGAGTGGCTCTTATGCTGTTAGTTACCTATTTGTCATGGTCAGACCCAGCATAAACTAACACCCTCTCCCCCTTTATGACTTCTCTAGCCACATGCTCTCTCAAGTCATCTTTCTGAAATCTGATTTGTCCATCCAGATAGTTGATTCCATCTTTAAAGAATGGCTTTAATTTTTGAAGCTTGGCACTAATCAACTTCTCAGATGAAGTGATGGCAGTTTTAACTTCATCTAGGGCAGCTTGTAGCTTCTGATCATATTCTTCTTTTTCTTTAGCCCTTGCAGCAGTCATTATAACAATAATGTTTGTGAACTCAATGACTATCACATTATGTGATTCAGTCAGATTTTCATTCATTCTTATCTGATTCTCAAGGACATATCCTTGTTTAATAGCCATCTCATCCACTTGCTTCTTTATGTCTGCTTTGGTCTTGGCAAGAAATATCACAACATTGCCTCCCTTGTGGAAGCAATCTATCATCTCTCTTTTGTTCTGATTAACTTCAAATCTTATAGATTTTATCTCTTGTGCCAGATCAAATTGAAGAGCCTTTTGTCTTTCATCCATATACTTTTCAAGAAGTCATCTCTGCTCATCCATTTTGACCTGTAAATTTATCATAAATTTAGTGTAATCAAAATCAGTAGTAGCTTGGTGAGTTGTTGTCTGGAGAGCTTTCTTATAGCTGTGACTTCTCCTCTTGAAGACCATTAGCTTTCTTTTCTTAGCCTCCCTGACCTCTGCATTTTAAAACTCTAAAGTACTTTCAATATGAACTCTTTCTGGAGGAGTGGTAGGAATTTATTTCTCAGCACCATGTTGTTCCCCCTCAACATGTAATTGCTCCCCCTCAACAGCACCTTGCTCCCCCTCAACCCTAAGGGTTTCAACCTTATCAGCTGCCTCTCCACTATCAAGAAACAGCTCTTCAAGAGTGAATTCTTGTTGTGTGAGAGCAGGAGATTGTACTTTCTCAGCCGCAGCAGCACCAGAAATATCAAGATCAGTTTGAGGAACAATGTCCTCTGATAAATTGATTCTTTCTTCCTCTTGTACCTGTTCAGACTCTGGCTCACCCTGCAAATGTGCATTCTCACCATTATCCTGGACTTGTATACTTTCCAGCTCCCCCTGCACTTGTGCAATTATAGTCTCTTCCTGGACTTTGGTAGTCACAGTCAGATCCTGAACTTGTGCTCTAACTTGCTCTTCCTGATCTTGTGCATCTTCATGACCATTCTCAGGCATCTCTTTTGAAAGAACTCTATCCCACTTGGAGAATAACCTCATGTCCATTCTCCTCATGTGGTTTATCTTTGATCCAGGAACTTGTTGCATTACCTCTAGAATCATTCCAGCCAGGTACAGACTCATGATCCTTGCCAAGTTTGGCTTCTTGATTCCTTCTTTAATCTTATCAAATAGTACAGCAGACAAATTTGTCTGAATCTTAAAGATCACACTTGTCATTAGGCTGAACATATAGGCTGATATCCTATCATGGCCACCTGGTTTGCATAAGAACACTTTTCCTAAAATTTCTGATAGGAATTTCCCTTGAGGATTCATGCCCTTCCTATTGATGGAAGATCCTATCTTTATGGTTGGATCCAATCAACACCATTGAAGTGTTTCCCTTGTTTTTGAGGGTGGAACCTCTTCCTCATCTTGGACTCTGGGAAGATGGATAATCTTGCTTAACCTCTTTTGAGACAGCTTGACTTTTTCTCCATGAACTGTGGATTTGATCTTCAAGCCTGTGGAGTCCATCGATACAGTCATGTAGAACTCGAATACTTCTTTCTTCCATATTTTACTAGGTTCAGAGACAAGATATTCTAATCCATTGTCTGCAAGAAGAGAAATGACCTGTTTTTATCTCCGATTCGGCATCGTTGAATGCATGCCTAACAAACTCATATCCTTCATTGACATTGTCTTCAACCTTGGGCGCCATTAGAATGAAGAGAAAGCTTGATTTGAGAGGAGAGAGATTGTCGACACAAGGCTTTTGTCTCGAAACCCTGGTGAGCGTGTTGACAGAATAAGTTCTTGACCTATTTATACACTTCTAATCAAAGAAGATCAAAAGGCGGGCAAAAACTGTCTAAAAGTGTCAACACTGTTGGAATGTGTTGACACAAACTTCTATTATCTCGACCACAGCGCTGACTACTATGTGTCGACACTAATTGATGATATGTCGACACAGGAGATACTTAGTAGTACATCAGAAATTTTGTGTCGAATCTTATTATAAGTGTCGACACAAAATCTGTAAGTGTCAACACCATTACTCTGGTCGTGTCGACACTACATTTCTGGATGTGTCGACTCTTTTTCCCCTTGGTGTCAACACATTTTCTCTGTGTCAACACAATTTTCCTGAATTGTCGACATGAATTCTCTGTGTCGACACCTTATCACTGAATGTGTCGACACAATTTTACTTAGCCAATTGTTTGGTAAAACTAACCTATGGTCAGCATTCCTAATTCAATTTTAAATCAATTGAATTTTTTTTCATCCAGAGGCTTAGTAAATACATCTGCAATTTGAAAATCAGTTTTAACAAATTCTAATGAGATGTCTCCTTTTTCTACATGTTCTCTAAGAAAATGTTATTTTATCTCTATGTGCTTAATTCTACTATGTGAAACAGGATTGTTTCCAATAAAAATAGCACTTTTAGAATCACACAATAAAGGTGTTTTACTTACCTGAATACCATAATCCCTTAGTTGATGCTGAATCAACAATAGTTGTGCACAGCAACTTCCAGCTGCCATATATTATGACTCAGCTGTGGATATTGCCACATTAGTCTGCTTCTTACTGCTCCAAGATATTAATCTTCCTCCCAGGAATTGGCATGTACCTGTAGTACTTTTTATATCTTCTCTACAGCCTGCAAAATCTGCATCTGAATAACCTGTTAGTAGAAAATCTCCATTCCTACGGTACCAAAGGCCTAGATAAGGTGTGCCCTTTAGATATCTCAAATCCTCTTGACTACAATATAATGTGATTCTTTAGGGCATGCTTGGTACCTAGCACAGACACATGTTGCATACATAATGTCTGGTCTACTTGCAGTTAGATATAATAGAGATCCAATTATTCCTCTATACAAAGACTCATCTACAGGTTTACCTGCATCATCTTTGCATATAGGCATACCTTTTCCCATAGGAGTTCTCATGGTGGAGGATGACTCCATACCATACTTCTTAATTAACTCCTTGGTGAACTTAGACTAGGATATGGAGAAGCCATCATCATTCTGTCTTACTTGGAGTCCCAAGAAGAACTTAAGTTCCCCCATACTGCTCATTTAAAACTTCCCTTGCATAAGTTTTGCAAACTTCTTGCAAAGGTATTTCTCTGTAGACCCAAATATTATGTCATCTATATAGATCTTAACTAAGATTATCTTACCTTTAGATTCCCATAGGAATAGAGTTTTGTCTATTTTATCTCTTGAGAATTTGTTCTCAATAAGGAAAGTAGACAGGGTTTCATACCAAGCCCTTGGGGCTTGCTTTAACCCATACAATGCTTTCCTAAGCCTATAGACATAACTAGGTTTAAGAGAATCTACAAAACCTGATGGCTGCTCTACATAGACTTCTTCTTTCAGATCACCATTCAGGAATGCTTATTTCACATCCATTTGATATACCTTGAAGCCTTGATATGCTGCATAGGCAAGGAACATTCGGATTGCTTCCAGTCTTGCTACTAGGGAAAATGTTTGATCAAAGTCTATTCCCTCTTCCCGCCTGTATCCTTTTGCAACCAATCTTGCTTTATTCTTCACAATAACTCAATTCTCATCCAACTTGTTACTAAAAATCCACTTTGTACCAATGATGTTGTGGTCTTTTGGTTTAGGAACCAACTCCCAGACCTTGCATCTATTGGGTTTCTCTATGAGGATGGCACAATGCTTATGCACGCAGTAGAAGGAATAAAACATCAAGACAACCCAAAAGAGATGGGATCGGGCCATGAACGTTGAATCAAGAAGTTAACAAATAACTAGGCAAAAATTACCTTAGCGGCATTGAGTCACAACTCAACGGAGATGCTCCAAGCTTTGAGTCCTTGTCGGTGGAGAGTTCTACGTGGAATAACGTCCACGTCTCTGCAGAAATCCACACGAGCGGGAGAACCCTGAGCTTCCTCGTACAAAGGGTCGGGAGGAAGATAACCTGCACCTTTGCACTTCCCACGGACGGTCCGTGCCAGGGAAAGCAAGATCGGCGACGGTCGCCCGAGATGAGGTCGTCGGCGGAGCGAATATGTGGCGGCGGAATGTTTCTGGCTGGCAGGGTCGGGATTTGGCGGATCGGGGATCAGCGGAACTCTTTCTGTCGGCTTGATTCGTCTACAGGAGAATACCAATGAATGGATAATCTCTTAATCCCAAAAACCCTAAGTCCCCTATTTATACCAAAGGCATAAACAGTTCAAAGAACACCGCTATCCGCAGACCACCCAAGTTAGGGTTTCAGAGTCATTCGGCGAGAATCAGAACAGGTTCGGCGAGAATCAGATCCAGATTCGGCGAGAATCAGCAGACTGATTCGGCGAGAATCATCTGCTAATTCGTCGAGTATCACCAATCGTCGGGAATCAAACAGTTTTTATTCTAGACGAATTCATTGAGAGTCGTCGAGTATCACTCGACGAATCATTTGCTATGAATGATTCTCGACGAACTCGTCGAGTCATACTCGACGATTCTCGACAAATCATTCTCGACGAACTCGTCGAGAGTCATCGAGTCATACTCGACGATTTTCAACGAATTTGCCTTAGCAACATTTGCCTGACTCCCCATACTGTGAGGTGATTGGTAACCCTTACCAACACAGTCAATCTTCCAATTTCTCCACATGCTCTTATGTACGACCCTGCAGGCTCATATCGCATTGGCAGTGAGATTACATGTTTGACTACTTCTAGATCACCATGGTAACTCCATCAGTCTCCAACTTGATCTTGAAAGTATCAAACCAAAAACCTCACAAAAAATGAGCGGCATCTAGCAAGGCATCATTGCTCCCCAAGAAATAAGAGTTCATAACTAATAAGCCTATATGAACAATGTCCCAGCGTTGTCTTTGTCCCTTTGTCCCTTACATCCGGAAAGAGCTAGAGGCATGGACCGTATCACCCTCATAATAGCTCAATCAAAGTTTCTTGATCTAGAAGGGACTTCCAGAGAATGGTGAGTCCAATATCACATATTGACTCAACCAAGCATGGCCATGCATTTCTCTGTCAAGTTCCATCAAGGGACCCATGGATGCAACTCCTGTCATATAGGAGGACAAATCCCATATCTGCTCACACACAAACACCCAAATGATTCGTAACATGCCCAACAACCACCCTTATCATCAACCTTTCTCAAGGAATACTTTAGATGGCATCAAAGCACTCTCTTCCTCACTTGATGAATGTCGTGACTTCAGATCAAAGGACCACAACACCATTGTCAATTAAGACCTACTCATGACATGATTAGATAACAATCCACAAAGTAGTCTCAGGTTGGGTCTGTCCAGTACAACTTATTCATTAACAAGTACCCACGTGATGACTTGATATCACAATATCATGACCTATGAGAACTTGTAATCAGTCAACGCACGTGCTAGTCTTAAGGTATCATCATCACCCTAAGCTTCTATGATGATACAACGACCAAGGACCTTTTAAGAATGAAGCTTCAAATCAATCATAGGCTCTCACATTCAAGTCACGTACTTGTTGTCCTATGTAAGCGAACATTCTAAGGGTATTTTTTATGATAACATTTAACTATCGCATAGAGAAAACATAATAAAAGAACTTGCCATTAATTGTAAAAGAAAAACATTGGTACACAATTCATCATATGAATAAACAACAAACAGCCAACAGAATATATGTTTACATGCAACCCACAAGGCCCTCACTAGAGTTGATCATTTAGGTATCGTATACCCATTGATCTAGTATGACCATCATGCTTTCTCTGCGCGAGAGGCTTTGTCAGTGGATCTACAATATTCTCCTCAGTCGGCACTCTACAAATGTTCACATCTCCTCGTTCGACAATCTCACGAATAAGATGGAACCGCCGAAGTATGTGCTTGGAGCGCTGATGAGATTTAGGTTCCTTAGATTGTGCAATTACACAATTATTATCACAGTAGAGAACTACGGGACCAACAATGCTAGGAACTACATCAAGCTCGGCGATGAATTTCCTAATCCATACAGCCTCCTTCGCTGCGTTAGCTGCAGCGATATACTCGACCTCTGTTGTAGAATCAGCAACTATCTCTTGCTTGGAACTCTTACAGTTCACAGATCCTCCATTAAGGCAAAACACAAAACCTGACTGAGACTTTGAGTCATCCCTATCAGTTTGGAAGCTAGCATCCGTGTAACCACTTACAATGAGCTCTTCCTCTCCACCATACACCAAGAACACATCCTTTGTCCTTCTCAAGTACTTCAGGATATTCTTGACTGCAATCCATTGACACTCACCGGGGTCTGACTGATACCTGCTAGTCATGCTCAAAGAAAAGGAGACATCGGGTCGAGTACATAACATTGCATACATGATTGATCCAATTGCCGAAGCATATGGAATCAACTTCATGCAGTCCTTATCTTCACAAGATTTTGGACACTGGTACTTAGAGAGATTCACACCATGAGACATGGGTAATAATCCTTTCTTGGACTCAAGCATGTTGAACCGCTTCAACACCTTCTAAATGTATGTACTCTGGGTCAAACTCAGTAACTTCTTCGATCTATCTCTATAGATCTTAATACCGAGTATGTAAGTCGCTTCACCCAAGTCCTTCATAGAAAAGCAGTTCCCTAGGTTGTTCTTAACAACTTTCAGGGTAGGAATGTCATTCCCAATCAACAGTATGTCATCTACATACAATATCAGGAAGACAACAATGCTCCCACTTATTCGCTTGTAAACACAAGGCTCATCTTCATTCTTGATGAAACCAAACTCGTTGATTTTCTCATCAAAACAAAGATTCCAACTTCGAGAGGCCTGCTTCAGTCTATAGATGGACCTATTCAGCTTGCATATTTTAGTAGCTTTATTTGGGGATACAAAACCCTCGGGTTGTGTCATGTACACTTCCTCAAGGAGGTTTCCATTAAGGAAAGCCGTTTTGACATCCATCTGCCAGATCTCGTAGTCATAATACGCAACATTAGCAAGTAATATCCTTATGGACTTTACCATGGCAATAGGGGAAAAGGTCTCATCATAGTCAATACCATCAATTTGCTTAAATCCCTTAGCCACCAGTCGCCCTTTAAATGCTTGTACATTCCCATCCATGTCGGTCTTCTTCTTTAAGACCCACTTGCACCCTATGGGTCGTACCCCTTCTGGTGGTTCCACCAAGTTCCAAACTTGGTTTGCATACATGGAGTCCATTTCGGATTTCATAGACTCAAGCCATTTGTCGGAGTCCGGTCCATTCATAGCCTCTTGGTAGGTTGCTGGTTCATCATCATGATCCATAAGCAACACATTACCAATTTGAGACATGAGAAATCCATATCTCTCAGGCTCAAACCTCGGTCTACAAGATATACGTAGGACTTGTGTTTCTTGAGAAGGTTCTCTAGCTACAACATCTTGTAGTTCTGTCTCAGAATCCAATTTCGGTTCATTCACTATTTTTGGTTCTTGAACTTCTTCAAGTTATACCTTTTCAGTCTTTCTCGATAAGAACTATTTATCCAAGAAGACGCTAGTCCTTGCGACAAACACTTTGCCCTCGTATGGTAGGTAAAAGTAATACCCTTTCGTTTCCTTAGGATATCCCACCAGATAACATTTATCCGAATTGGGTTCCAGCTTGTCAGGCATTTGACGTTGCACGTATGCCTCACAGCCCCAAATTTTAATGAACGACATACTAGGATGCTTCCCAGTCCATATCACATATGGTGTCTTCAGAACTGTTTCCGTTGGAGCGCGATTCAGTGTCATAGCAGCAGTCTCTAAAGCAAAACCCCAAAAGGAAACAGGCAAGTCTGCATGACTCATCATCGAACGTACCATGTCTAACAGAGTACGATTTATCCTCTCAGACACACCATTATGCTGTGGTGTTCTAGGTGGAGTGAGCTGTGATACAATACCACACTCTTTCAGATGATCACAGAACTCATGACTCAGGTATTCGCCACCTCGATCAGATTGGAGTGCTTTAACCCTTTTACCCAACTGGTTTTCTACTTCATTCTTGAACTCTTTGAACTTTTCAAAGGTCTCGGATTTGCACTTCATAAGATATACATATCCATATCTACTAAAATAATCAGTAAATGTAACGAAGTAGAAATACCCACCTCTAGCCATAGAGCTCATGGGTCCACATACATCACTATGTACAACACCCAAGAGATCCTCAGCCCTCTCAATATAACCGGTGAAAGGGGCTTTAGTCATTTTGCCTAACAAACAAGATTCGCATCGCTCAAATGATTCATAATCAAATGAGTCCAAAAGTCCATCTTTATTGAGCTTGTATATGCGCTTCTCGTTTATATGGCCCAAACGACAATGCCAGAGATATGTAGGGTTTGATTCATTCGTTCTTAGTTTTTTATTATTTTCTACATTATAGATTTGATGGTCCAAGTTCAAAACATAAAGACCATTAAACAATTGGGCTACAACATAATAAACATCATTCTTAAATATAGAACAACAGTTGTTCTTAATTATAAAAGAAAATCCAATCATGTCCAAGCATGAAATGGATATAATGTTTCTAGTTATGTCCGGAATAAAATAATAGTTATCTAGTTCTATTACAAGCCAACTGGGCAAAGAAAGACGGTAAACCCCTACGGCCACAGCAGCAACTCTTGCTCTATTGCCGACACGCAGGTCCACCTCCCCTTTACTCAGCAATCTTCTCCTTCCCAATTCCTACACATTTGTACAAATGTGTGAACCACATCCGGTATCCAATACCCAAGATGAAGGAGCAGAAAGGTTTATATCTATAACGTAAATACTTGAAGCGAAAGTCATACCTCTCTTCATTTTCTGCAGACCCTCAATGTACGAAGGACAGTTCCTCCTCCAATGACCAGCCTTGCCACAGTGGTGGCATTTCCCTTCCTTCGTCGTGCTCTTCTTTTTCATCAGTGCAGAAGACTTGGGCTCGAGATGTGACTTAGGTCCCACCTTCATCTTCTTAGAGCCCTTGGCCTTGGCCTTGCCCTTATGCACCATAAGTATAGGGCTGGCAGGCTTGGCCTTCTTCATATTGATCTCGGCAGTTCTAAACATGCCTAGGAGCTCGGGCAGTGTCTTGTCTATTTCGTTCATGTTGTAGTTCAAGACAAACTGCTCGTAACTGTCCGGCAATGATTGCAGGATCAGATCTATGGCCAACTCTTGACCAAGTGGAAAACCCAATCTTTTAAGGTTCTCTATATACCCAATCATCTTGAGTATGTGAGTCCCTACTGAGTCTCGAACTCCCATCTTGCACTGAAAAAATGCTTTTATAACGTCAAACCTCACTTGACGAGCTTACCCTTGAAACATTTTCTTGAGATGCTCGTCAATCTCCTTGCACCCCATGTTCTCATGTTGCTTCTGAAGCTAAGAGTTCATGGTGGCAAGCATATGGCATTCGACGTCTAAGGCGTCATCAGTATACTTCTTATAAGTATCTTTGTCAGCACGGTATGAATTCCCGGTCGGCACCTCGGGGGCTTCTTCTTCCAAGACATAGAGCTTTCGCTCTTGCTTGAGAATAATTCTCAAGTTCCTGTACCAGTCCATGTAGTTAGTCCCACTGAGATTATCTTTCTCAAGGATGGCTCTGAGAGACAGTGTGGAGTGTGAACCACTTGCCATGGAATTCTACAAGAATTCATGCAGAATAATATTAGTACAAAAATTTCAAATACAATTTATTTTAATTTGGACTTCAATTAAAACTCCCACTATTTTATTCGAAATAATAGCCCTCACTATCAATTCGGAGAGTTCATGCGAGCTACTCTCTTAGTGGACAAGATCCTTATTTCACCAACACAATGAGTCAGCTTTGGCTTTCCTCTCACAATGCGGTTATTTAGGTAGGCAACGCTTGCCAATTGCATCCTCATGCAATTCTTGTATGGTTGGTGAATAACTCCTTATTCGCATCCATCATATGGTGCATGCCAACCCTATGCCTCTAGGCACTTAACCTTTGAGGTCACCTAGTTAAGCTTGACCCGATGTCGATAGTGGGATATCACAATTATCCGCTCGCACCCTTACCAAGATAGATTAATGCACCTTGTTTGTGCAAGCCCACACTTCATCGATCGAGGCAGGAAGAGTGTCATCCATCGGAAGGCATCTGAACACTTAATATTAGAGGAAGGGATTTTGATTATGGGTTAACAATTAACCATGATCAACATTTGATCAATGTGCACATCCACAGAAAAACATATTTCTAAAATCCACATGCATCCCTTATGTGCACAACCTGACACTATCAACATTTGATAGAAAGGAAGGGTTAAATCTGAACATCCGGACTCTTCCAAATCTTCAGATTTACATGCATTGGAAAAAAGCAAAGACAACTCAACTTAAAGCAGTAGACAAGCTCGTCTCTCATTGTTTGATTCAAAATCCAAAACAATACACTGGTTCACTAACCATTCGAGGGACGGTTACTGCTAAGGAGACAACAATTTCTAACAATTATAAATTACCACGAAATTCCAGACGTTCCTGGCGGGGTTCCAAGGTGCAGAGCCCCTAACCTATGGGTTATGGGCCCACCGATTTCCCTTGGAAAAACCATCAACAATTGATGTACAAGGAATAAATCTAGACATTTAGAACACTTCTAAATCCCTAGGTTTACACGCACTGGAATAACCTAACTTCCAAAACAACAATCATGGCCAAAACCTGGCTCTGATACCACTGTTGGGTTTATCTATGAGGATGGCACAACGCTTGTGCACGCAGCGGAAGGAATAAAACATCAAGACAACCCAAAAGAGATGGGATCGGGCCATGAAAGTTTAATCAAGAAGTTAACAAATAACTAGGCAAAAATTACGAAGATGCTCCAAGCTTCGAGTCCTTATCGGTGGCAAGTTCTACGGGGAATAACGTCCACGTCTCTGCAGAAATCCATACGAGTGGGAGAAACCTGAGCTTCATCGCACGAAGGGTCGGGAGGAAGATCAACTGCACCTTTGCACTTCCCACATACTGCTAGGTCCGTGCCAGGGAAAGCAAGACCGGCGATGGTCGCCGGAGATGAGGTCGTCGGCGGAGCGAACAGGCGGCGGTGGAACGTTTCCGGCCGGCGGGGTCGGGATTTGGCGGATCGGGGATCGGCGGAACTCTTTCTGTCGGCTCGATTCGTCTACAAGAGAATCCCGATGAATGGATAATCTCTTAATCCAAAAAACCCTAAGTCCCCTATTTATACCAAAGGCATAAATAGTCCAAAGAACACTGCTATCCGCAGACCACCCAAGTTAGGGTTTCAGAGTCATTCGGCGAGAATCAGCATAGGTTCGGCGAGAATAAGATCCAGATTCTGCGAGAATCAGCAGACAGATTCGGCGAGAATCATCGGCTGATTCGTCGAGAATCAGGGATAGATTCGTCGAGTATCACCAATCGCCGGGAATCAAATAGTTTTGATTCTCGACGAATCATTTGCGATGAATGATTCTCGACGAACTCGTCGAGTGTCATCGAGTCATACTCGACGATTCTCGACGAATCATTCTCGACGAACTCGTCGAGAGTCGTCGAGTCATACTCGACGATTCTCGACGAATTTGCCTTAGCAACATTTGCCTGACTCCCCATACTGTGAGGTGATTGGTAACCCTTACCAACACAGTCAATCTTCCAATTTCTCCACATACTCTTATGTGCGACCCTGCAGGCTCATATCGCATTGGCAGTGAGATTACATGTTTGACCACTTCTAGATCACCATGGTAACTCCAACAGCATATTCTAAACTGATTAAGCTCCTCTTACATAGCATTAATCCAGTGTTGGTGTTGGATAGCTTCTTCAAATTTCTTTGGCTCCAGTTGAGATAGAAAACTTGAGTGCAGGACTATATTCAGATTTCTACTTCTGGTTTGCACTCCATATCTTTGATCACCAATTATCTGATCTGCTGGATGATCCTTTAGATGTCTTATAGCTGGAGGTAAAATTCCTTCTGGCTGTACACCTCCAGTTTCTTCATTGTGCTGCACCTCTTGGTTGTCATCAGCTTCTAGAGAGTCTTGTACTCCCCCTGGACAGTAGCAATCATTTTCTAATACTTCATATGCAGTTGAGCCTTCTATAATGGAAAGCTTGTCCATCCTATTGCTTATACCTGTTGCAATGTATGAACTACAAGGCAACTCACTGTTGATTAATCTTGTTTCATCAAACACAACATGTACAGATTCTTGTATAACCTGAGTAATCAAGTTGTAGACCCTATAAGCCTTACTATTGTTGATGTACCCAACAAATATCCCATCTTGGGATTTGGTAGCAAACATAGTTAGATAAGACTTGCCATTATTAAGGATATAACACTTGCAACCAATGATGCTAAAATAAGATAGATTTGGTTTTCTACCTTTCATGATCTCATAGGGAGTCTTTTTGTGGTACTTAGTGATAGAAGCCCTGTTGAGTACATGACATGCAGTGTTTACTGCCTCAGCCCAGAAATATTCTGGGAGAGAAGTGTCACTCAATAGAGTTCTACCAGCTTCAATCAATGTCCTATTCTTTCTTTCAGAAATACCATTTTGCTGAGGTGTTCTAGGTGAGGAGAATTCTTGAAAAATTCAAAACTCTTCACATAATCTTGTCATACTTTCAGATTGAAATTCAGTACAATGGTCACTTCTGATTTTGACCATTATACTGTCCAGTTCATTCTGAATTTGTCTGACAAAACTGTGTAAAACACTTGGGGTTTCAGATTTCTGTCATAGAAAGAACACCCAGGAATATCCAGAATAGTCATCTACAACCACAAAAGTATAGACCATCCTACCTAGACTATGAACTGGCATAGGACCAAAAAGATCCATATGTAAGAGGTATAGACACCTCACTGAATCCTTGTTTTCAAGGCTATGAAAGGAGGATTTTGTCTGCTTGCCCTTTTGACAAGCTGAACATATCCCTTCCTTTATACACTTAACTTGAGGACCATTCCTCACTAACTCTTTACTAAAGAGTTGGCTAATTGTCTTGTAGTAAAGATGAGCCAGCCTCTTGTGCCATTTGACACAATGAGATGCTTTCTCATCAGCTACAAGACAAATCGGAGAACCTTTGTTCTCACACCCAAAATCAAGACAATAAACATTTCTCTTTCTATACCCAGTCAATATGACCTTTTGATCACTTGACCTTCTGATATGACATCCATTCTTAACAAATGAAATGTCATATCCTAGATCACTCAGCTGACTTATGCTTATCAAGTTGTGTTTCAAACCTTTTACATAAGCCAATTGAGTGATGGTAATTTGGTTGGAAGAGATTTTACCAAATCCTTTGATGATTCCTCTTTCAGATCCACCAAAGATTACTTTAGGCCCATCCTTGATAGATGTGTACTCCTTCAGTAGCCCCTTTGTTGCAGTCATGTGCCTGGAACATCCACTGTCCAAGTACCATATAGGGGCATGGTAACTTGGACTTTCCTGCAATACAGAATTACCTTCCCTTAGAACCCAAGTAAGTCTTGAGTCCTTGGTTCAAGTTAGCACCATTCATATCAAAACTACTAGCAGCTCTTCTAACTGGTAGACTGTTATTCTTCCTGACACTTATGTTATGTCAGCAGTCTAAGGCAAAATGGTCAGTCTTGCAACAGCACCAGCATTAATACTTGTTGTATCTAGATCTTGATACATTTTTGACAGAAGAATTTCTATTCTGTGCTGGTGCTGCTGTAGCTACACCCACTAATTTCTTATAACCATGGGGTTTATGAACATGGGCTGACTTATTGGCATTAACACCCTTATTATTCAGAACATCAATCTTATTATGACCATGAATGTTTTCAAGATCATACTTGTTAGAAGGCTCATGTACCTTTCTAAAAGCTACAAGGACTTTAAAATTCAATGGCTGAACTGGTGCTTTGCCCTTTCTTTTGAAATGGGCAGCACTAGTGTTACCTTTATAGCCTATTTCTGCCTTACCCTTTTGAGCCACAAACACATCTATTTAGGGTATGACTGATTTTGGCTTAGAGCAACTACCCACCAAATCTTTCTCTACTTTAAGTCTGACTTCCAGACTTTTAATTAGATCATTTTTATATGTGATTGTACCCATCTGAATAACTGTAATAGTTTTCAGCTTGGCAACCTCATTCATTTGTTGATCCAATTCTTTCTCTAAACAAGATGCAGTCATCTTAAGATCTGCAATTTCCTTAGCCTGATTTTTTGCCAGGTTTTTGCTTTTATTAAGTGCCTGCAATAAGTCCCCATATTCATTTATCAACCGATGAATATCTCCTTCAGATTCTGATCCATCCTTATTACTTGATGAAGATGAATCTGACTCTAAACCAGTACTGTAATCAGAAATTCTGGAATTACTTTGTACCTTGCTGGGAGCAGGCTGATCCTAGCACTTGTTGTCTTCTGATTCAGCCATTAGTCCCATGCACTGATGGTCTTCTTGTTCATTGATGGAGTCCAGTAATTGCATAAAATCCTCTTCTTCACTAGCTGTATACAGTCCAATGTATTCTTCAGCTTCAGATTCTGACTCTGAGGAGGATTGATTTGTAAGACTCTTCTCCTTCTTAGCAACAAAGGATTTCTCCTTCTTGCCCTTATGTTGAGTCTTATTTCTGTCTGATGACTCCTTTCTCTTTTCTGGACACTCAGCCACCACATGTCCTAGCCTATTGCAGCAATAGCAAACAATTTTTGATGTTGTAGCTTTGCTGGGCTTAGACCTGCTCCTTTCCTTTCTTGATGATTTTCTCTTTTGATAATAGTCATCAACTGGCTGTGATGTGGAGGGCGTTGACTTCCACTGCTTCTTCTTCAAGAACCTCTAAAACTGCCTTGTAAAGGCAGCGAAATCTGCATCTGAATCACTGCTATCTGAGTTCTGATAATCTGAATTTTCTGAGATAACTTCAGCAACTTCCTTAGGAGGTGATAGAGACATCCTCCTACTCTTTCTAGTGGCTTCAACCTTGAAGGCCACTGACTTTTCTCTATGCTCTCCTTTTGTATTTCTTTCTTCCTCCTTCCTAGTCATTAGTTGAATTTCATATGATAGCAACTTTCCAAATAAGAGTGGAGGAGAAATGTAAGCTAGTTTGACCACTTCTCTAATGTCACAAATCTTGGTATCCCAATCCTTTGTCAAGGATCTTAGGAATTTGTCATTCAGCTCATAAGTACTGAAGACCCTTCCATAGGACATCAGTTCATTCACTATCCTGTAGAATTTCTTGTAGCATTCAGATATGTTATCAAACTTCCCTTGTTTGAAACTCTCATATTTTCTTGATTGAGCATAGACTTTCTGTCTTGTCTAACTTCTTCAGAACCCTCCATGTAGACAATCAAGGTGTCCAACATTTCCTTGGAGGTTTTGCAGTGAATCAAATTTTGGAAAGTAGAATCATCTATGACACTCACTATGATATTCTGAGCTCTCTTATCCATAATTGCCAATATAATTTCATCCTTGGTCATTTCAGAAAAATCATTAGGAGTCCTTTGATTTGCATCTAGAACAGACACATTCATTGGGATATATGGACCTTCTTTTACTGTGATATATATCCTTGGGTCAGAGACCTCCATAAACAATCTAACCCTTTCTTTCCAGATTCCAAAAATCTCTTTCCTGCAGATGGGTAATTTCATTGACCCTAGTTCCTTGTGATTCTCCACAGAACCCATTTTCTTGATTCTTGATTCTGCCTTAGGGATCTAACTCAGACTGTTAAGTCCTTCTTTGAGTAACCTCCCTCTGATACTACTTGATAGTTTTACTTTCAAGACTACCTAAACACCTAGAGCGGGGGTGAATAGGTACTTTTCCTTGATTTAACTTAAGGCAGAATATAACTACAGTTATTTGAATAAATCAGATATAACTAAGCTAACAAAGCACAGCAATCACAAACATACACACATCACAGATTGCACACAGATTTATAGTGGTTCCCCAAGGTCTGGGTACATCCACTTTCCCCCTTCACCTATCTAGCAGTATGCTAGAGTCGGCCTAACTTCTTCCTTTAACTCAGATCTTCAGATCCTATAGCTAAGAATCCAGAAGGATTCCTACAACTCAGGCTAACAAGCCCTACCTCAGCCTTGCCACAAGGCCTACAACTCAGAGAATACCTTCTCCTACAACTCAGGCTAACAAACCCTACCTCAGCCTTGCCTCAAGGCCTACAGCTCAGAGAATACCTTCTCCTATAACTCAGGCTTAAACAGCCCTACCTCAAAGAATAAATCTCCTACACTCAGCCTTTATAAAACAGGCTTACAACTCAGATCTATGAATAGATCCTACAAAATTTGATAAGAAATTTTTGTAATCTCTTACCCATATTGAGAGAGAATGGATAAGAACTTTCTTGATAAGCTTCTTGAAGAAGCTGATGGCTGAAATCAACTTGATCTGAGCTTTCTTCAAAGCTTTTTGAATCTGAACTTAGTTGAGTTGATTTCCTTTGAATAAAACTGACTGGCAGCTTCCTTCTTGGACTTCAGAAATAGAAAAGCTAAGTTAGGTTGGATCAGAAGAATCAATTTATACAAGAACTGATCAAGAAGACAACATCAACAGAGGAATCTAGCTGGTGAAGTTTTCTAAAACTTATTACTCACAAATTCTTGTAGGATTTATTGATAGATCTGAGATTGTAAGCCTAAAATTATAAAGGCTGAGGTAGGGCTATGTGCCTGAGGTAGGACTTGTGGTAAGTCTGAGTTGTAAGCCAAATTATAAAGGCTGAGGTAGGGATGAGGCCTGAGGTAGGATTCTGGGGAAGAATCTGAGGTAGGACTTGTGTTAAGTCTGAGGTGTAGGAACTATTTATGGTTCTGAGATTGTAAGATCTGTGGATCTGAGCTAGTGGAAGGAAGTTAGGCTGAATCCAGTTATCTGCTAGATAGGCGAAGGGGGAAAGTGGATGCACCCATATCTTGGGGAATCACTATAGATCTGGTGTTTGCTGTGTTGCCTTTTATTTCTATAGATAGAATTAATCTGTGCTAAAGGTAGTTACAAATATCTGTTTGCCTTAAAATCAAAAAAGACTCAAAAAAATTAGAACCTATTCACCCCCCCCCCCCCCTCTAGGTGTTTAGGCTCTTGAAATGAAGTCTTTCAGAAATAACCAGATTATCCACAGACAAAGGCTCTAAAATAATAAGGGCATCACATGCCAACTTAGTAGTAACAGACGTATTAGTAGAAACCAAAATCTCATCAGCAGCATCCTCTAGTTCATAATCATCAACATTCAAATCTTCATCATTATCATCCTCATTAAGATTCTTAGCATCCTCATCGAGATTCTCAGCATCCTTATCATTCTCAAAAGGAGTTAGATCCTCTTCTTCAACATTCTCAACTGATGGAACCTCAGTAGCAGCAGCATTACCAATAACAGCAACCTCTGCTAGGAGATCAACTGGCTCTGAGTCAGTAAACATAGCATTTAGGGCCACTGGATCTGGAACTGAATCTGGAATCGCTGGAACTGAAACTGAAACCACTGGAACTTAATCTGAAATAATAACTATCTCCCCCTCAAATCCTGCACTCATATCAGTAGGAATCTCACTGGGGGTGGAGTAGGAATCCTATCATCAGGTACTTGCACTTCCTCCTCCACTTGAAAACCTGGGGCTCCCCCTAGCTTGATGATCATCCTATCCCATCTTGAGAAGATTGAAGAGTCAATTTTCTTCAAATGTTGGATAGGAAATTCTTTGGTCATATCAAACCTATCACCATCTAATTGATTCAGTTATAGGATGATAATCCTCCCAAAGTTGGGAGTGTGTAGGCTGTCTTTAATTTTAGCAAACAGCAAAGCACCCTAATCCAACCTCTTCCTGCAGATAATAGTAATGAGAACTTTGAACATTTTTATAGACAAATAATCATGAGATCCAGTCTTGCATATAAGAACTTTGCCAATTATTTCCGAAAGAAGTTTTCCTTTATCGTTCATCCCCTTGCGCTTGACTGCTTTTGAACCTCTTTGCAGTCCACAAAATAATAGGGATCTAGAGAAGTCATCTTGATCTAGATAATCGGCCTCTTCACAGACTGGAAGCCGTGGATACCTGGATAATAGAGAGGCTTTTAATTTGACCTTGTACTTCTGAATCTTGCTTTTGATAACAGTGTTTTCGTGTCTGAGCTTTGCATGCTGAAAGAACTCAAGAACTACTTTGTCCAGAACTTTATATGGGTGTTCTAGGACAAAAGACAGTCCTGCAGTTTCCAGTATAAGAATGACGTTGTGAAATTCATCAGAAACATGAGCAAACCCGATGCAGACAAGTTCTCCTCCTTAAAGTAATCCACTTGTACTTCGAGGAGCTATTGAAAATCAAGGAAACTGAAATTCTGGAAAATGGATTGAATCTTTGTAGAACAAGGTTTCTGTTAACTGAAGCTCACTGAAATACAAATCACGTCACTGCACTGCACTGAACTCTCACTGACCTGCACCTCTGTCGGCAATGGTAAGGTCACTGAACAGTAATCGATTGACGAGCACTGTCGGATTTGGCGAGTCTAAGACGTCGGAATCGGTGAGATAGAGATGGGATTTTTGAATCAGTGACTGGGGAATTAAGGCTGTTCGTCGGGATCTGGACTTGTCGACTGGATGATACCGACGGTTTGTGGAGGAGGATGGCGATGTTGAATTACCGGCTAAAGTACGGGAGCCGAAGAGTCGGGAAGGTAAATTCGGCGAATTGGCTGAAGTTCAACGAATTCCCGTGTGGCTACCCGCCACTGTTTATATATATATATATACAATTTTAAAATTGTTATAGAAGACGCGTACCTCAATATTTGTCGTCGATTCTTCGGATCCAATAATGAGAAGTAGAACTTTGCCCTAGGAGCGATTCAGAGACTATTGCATGACGATACAACGAATTGGCAGGTGATGGCAGATATTCACCAATTTTGCCTTGGCAAAATTTCCGCCATTTAGAATTATTCCTCAAGAGAGGTCCTGCTTCCTTGGCTATCTTTATGAGTATTTGTTCAACATTCCTAGTTTCGTTTAGAAAATAAGAACTTGGTCTCATCTAGTGGCTTTGTAAAGATATCTGCAACTTGCTTTTCCATCGGGACATAGCTGAGGGATATGTCCTTGTTCTCCACATGCTCCCGGATGAAGTGGTAATGCACCTCGATGTGCTTGGTCCGGATGTGGGAAACAAGATTGTTCGCGATGATTATTGCGCTAGATGAGTCGCAATACATCGGAATTCTTTGAACTTCAAATTATAATCTTCGAGTTGATTCCTTATCCAAAGAAGTTGTGTGCAACAACTACCCGCAGAGATATAATCTGACTCGGCAGTAGAAGTTGCCACACAATTCTGCTTCTTACTGTTCCATGAAATAAGCCGTCTTTCGAGGAATTGGCACATCCCGGAAGTACATTTTCTATCGTCCCTGCTTCCTGCAAAATCAGAATCAGATAAGCCAATTAGCTCAGCATCATTACTTATTGGGACCATAAGCCAAGATTAGGTGTGCCTGAAAGATCTTATTTTCAAGGTAGCTAGTAACCTAGAGAGGGTGAATAGGTCTGCTTCAATCTTTTGATAGTCTTTTTAAATCACTTGTTTGTTTCTTTTAGTTTTCAGCTTAGAGTGATCTAGATCTTGTCCTTAGCACCTGCAATTAAGAAAATAAAAGAAAACACAGAAAAGCACGCAGGTGTTTTATAGTGTTTCCCCAAAATTATGGATACATCCATTCTCCTCCCACCTTGCTAACTTCCTGTTAGTCAAGACACTTCTCCAAACCAATTCTCCAAGGAGCATACACCTCAGATCCCTCAGGATCTCTCAGACTCCTCCAAGACTTACACCTCAGCCATAAAGGCCTACACTCAGTTATACAAGTATCACCTAACTCAGGAACTTAAGCCCTACCACTCAGGATATGGAGGATAGCCCTACCTCAGAGCAAGCTTGCTCCTACAACTCAGAGAGATGCACTCTCCTATTATTCAGGCAAAATTGCCCTACTTCTCAATGAGTAAAATTCACCTACCTCAGAGAGCAGCACTCTACTATAGCTCAGGCAAATTTGCCCTACCTCAAACCCAATGGTCCTATACCTCAGATCTAGAAGTATCCTACAAAAATAAATTGTTTAATTAACTTTGACATAGAGAAATTTCTCTGTGCCAACCACTTGAGCAGAAAACTTTCTGCTCCAACTCTCCTCACAACAGGAAAAGGATTTGCTAGAGAAACTCAGAAGATAACTTTTTAACTTGTTGTTGAAGGCTAAAGATCTTTTGATCTTGAGTCTTCGAACAGCTCACTGAACCAGTCAAAGGATGAAGTTTCTTCTTTATTCAGAAATGATTCTGAATCTGCTGTGGTAGATGGAGACTTGCACAGCTAACTAAACTTTTCTTGTTGGAGAGCTTCAAGCTTTTCACATGCAGCAATGGCGAAGAAGATCAAGATGGTTGTTCTCCTTTTTGAATATTGTATGCCCTAAAAGTTATTTTTGTCTTGGCCCTTTCTCTTCCTTTTGTAGTTTGCCGGTCAACGACTCTTAGAGATCGGTGGGCCCGACCGGCAGCTTCTAATTGTGCCTTGCTTTATTGGAAGAAGACGTACAGTAGCTTTAAGGCAAGTTTTGTTGTGTAGTGTAGCTTCCCCGTGTCTGAATTGACCTTAGTTGACCTTGTCGATTATGCTGACGTCATCACCTATGGACTTAGCCAAAATCGAGCATCAGAGAATAGGCGTTGAGTGAGTAAGCATCACTCAATGCCAAACCACTTAGATAGTTTTACCGTCTCTTAGCGTTGAGTGAGTAACCTTCACTCAACACCAAACTACTTAGAATATAAATCTGATTATAGGCATTGAGTGATTCAGCTCCACTCAACGCCGACTTTCTTTATCAGCTATTTGCGGCTTGGCATTGAGTGTGTGAGCTTCACTAAACGCGAAACACCTTAGACAAAATTCTGTCTTAACTAGGCATTGACAACGTTGAGTTAGTAACCTCCACTCAACTCTTTTTGCCTTAACCAGATTTCTGCTTCTTCAATAGCTTAAGCGTTGAGAGTATTGAGTGAGCACACATCACTCAACGCTTTATGCCTTAGCCAATTTTCTTTGTTTAATAAGCACTGGGCTTAGACTGTCTTTCTGAGTTCGACGAATGGTGAATTATGAGCTCGACAAACTTTGAACTCAGTTTGATGAACTCTTAACTGAGCTCGACGAACTCAAAATGTCAAGCTTAGAACTTAGCTCGATGAAAGGTAAGCTGAGCTCGATGAACTCTGAACTCAGTTCAACGAACTCTAAAACGAGATCGACGAACTCAGAATCTCAAGCTTTGAACTTTGCTCGACTTACAGCCTTTTTTTGTATGGCGTTGAGTGTGTATTCATCACTCAATGCCAAAACATATATCCAACTTTCTCTTTAGTATCATGCCTGTTGAGTGAGTTGACTTCACTCAATGCCTGTGGCCTTAGCCACATTTTAGCTCATTCCAACTTAGTCTATGATAGTATAGGCTACACTCAGCGCTATAAGCCATCTGGCATTGAGTGACTGATCTTCACTCAATGCATGTGGACTTAGACAGATTTCTGTCATCCCACACCTTAGGTAAGTGTTTACGTCACTTAGACACTAAAGCTACCTGACCTATCATAGTCATCTACAGATATGTGTATATCATTGATAAGATTGACTTCACTCAAATCCAAGACATTGTGGGCAATGGGCCCAAAATTCTCCCCCTATTTGAGGAAGTCAAAACTCTTAAGCAAACTCAATGACATACACAGAACCATGCAGAATAAGGCATAATAAAAGGAAACTAAATAATTGAGATTTGATCTATAGTTACCACTCTTCCCTATTTACAGAATGGAACATTACTACATCTGCCATCTGCTTCCCCTAAATTACTGATGCATTGTTGCTGCCTTGCTTATCTGATCATCTGATCATATTATCCTCTCCCCCTTTTTGACTGCAGCAAATAGCTGGTAGGATGTGCCTGATCAATTGATCATCTTATCACCGGCTCCCCCTCAATTAGGCAGCAGTGAAATGTTGGAATTATGCTGGACTTATCCCCCTCAATTGGAGAATCTTAATTTCTTTAAAGGACAATCCTATCTGCATAATGCTAAATTATATGCAACCAGATGTCGAACAACTGAGAATATACTAAGTTTAACATACCCAACTAAAATTTGAAGGTGTTAAACTTAGCTTCATCTAGTGGCTTAGTGAAGATGTCTGCCACTTGCTTATCTGTTGGGACAAACTCAAGGGTGATGTCTTCACATTCCACATGCTCCCTAATGAAATGATATCTAATCTCTTTGTGCTTAGTCCTTCTATAGGAGATAGGATTCCTAGCAATAGAGATTGTACTAGTAGAATCACAAAATAAAGGAGTTCTACTTATCTAGAGGTTGTAGTCTTGAAGTTGGTGTTAGATCAACAGAACTGAGCATAACAGCTTCCTACTGAGATGTAATCTTACTCTGCAGTTGATATTGCCACACTTGTTTATTTCTTGCCGCTCCAAGATACTAGTCTCCCTCCCAAGAACTTACAGGTGCCAGATGTGCTCTTTCTATCCTCTTTCCAGCCAGCAAAATCTGCATCTGAATAGCTAGTTAGTTCAAACTCCCCATTCCTAGGGAACCTAAGGCCAAGATCTGGAGTTCCCTTAAGATACCTCAAGATTCTCTTAGCTGTAGAGTAGTGAGATTATTCAGGGCAAGCCTGATACCTAGCACAAACACATGTAGCATACATGATGTCTGGCCTACTTGCAGTCAGATATAGAAGGGAGACAATTATCCCTCTATATAAAGTTTCATCAACGGGTTTCCCTGCTTCATCTTTGTCTACATGCATACTTGACCCAATGGGATTTATTATGGTAGAGGAATTCTCCATGCAAAATTTGTTGATTAACTCCCTAGTGAACTTACACTGGGATATGGACAAGCCATCATCAGTCTGTCTTACTTGGAGGCCCAAGAAGAACTTAAGTTCACCCATAATGCTCATCTCAAACTTCCTCTGCTTGAGTTTAATAAACTTTTTACAGAGGTTGTCATCAGTAGATCCAAAGATGATGTCATCTACATAAATCTGGACTAGGATGATCTTACCATTAAATTCCCTTAGGAATAGGGTCTTTTTTATTTTCCCCCTTGAGAATTTGTTCTTGATGAGAAAACTAGACAATGTCTCATACCATGCTCTAGGGGCTAGCTTCAGCCCATATAGAGCTTTCCTAAGTCTATAAACAAAATCAGGAGAGTTAGGAAGTACAAAACTTGGAGGCTGCTCAACATAGACATCTTCTTTTAAGTCACCATTTAGGAAGGCTGACTTCATATCAATTTGGTAGACCTTGAATCACTTCTGTTCTATATGTGCAAGGAATAATATAATGCCCTCCAATCTTGCTATAAGGGCAAAGGTTTGATCAAAATCAATCCCTTCTTCTTACATGTACCCTTAGCTACTAGTCTGTCCTTGTTCTTAATTATATTACCATTTTCATCAATCTTGTTTCTGTAGATCCACTTGACTCCAATGACATTATGACCATGAGGTTTGGGAACCAGCTTCCTGACCCTGCACCTCTTGAACTGGTTCAGTTCCTCCTGCATAGCTCCAATCTAATGCTGGTCTATATTGGCCTCTTCAAACTTCTTGGGCTCCACTTGGGATAGAAAGCTTGAATACATGGTTGTGTTCTGACTTTTGCTCCTTATCATTACTCCATGACTTGTCTCACCAATGATCTGGTGTGCTAAATGATCTCTCATATGTCTGACTGCAGATGGAAGTCTTCTTTCAGCAAAAGGGGCATCTTCTTGTTGATCTTCATCCACCCCTAGTGTGCCAGGTAGATCTTCTAGAGTATCTATATCATCTTGGATGACTGGTGATGCTTCCTTGATAGTCAGCTTGTCCATCATCTATTCTGTACCTACAGAACTATAAGAAGAACTAGGCAGTCCAATGTTAATCATGGTAGACTCATCAAAGACTATATGAATTAATTCTTCTATAACTTGGCTTTTCAAGTTGTAGATCCTATAGGCTTTGCTATGATTGTTGTACCTAAAAATATTCTATCATAGGATTTGAAAGCAAACTTAGTCACATAGGACTTGCCATTGTGAAGCACATAGTATTTACTACCAAAGATTTTGAGATAGCCCAGATTTTGTTTTCTGCCCTTCAAGATCTCATAGTGAGTCTTCTTGTGGCCTTTGGTGATAAAGGCTCTATTGAGGACATGACATGCAGTATTTATTGCCTCAGCCTAGAAATATTCTGGGAGAGATGTGTCACTCAACAGTATTCTACCAGCCTCTATGAGAGTCCTATTTTTCCTCTTAAATATCCATTTTGCTGGGGTGTTGTAGGAGAAGAGAATTCTTGATGAATCTCATGCTCTTCACAGAATTTTGTCATGCTATCACACTGGAATTCTGTCCCATGGTCACTTCTAATTTTGACCACAGAACAACCAAGCTCATTCTGAACATGCTTGAGAAACCTCATGAAGGCATCAAGGGTTTCATCCTTCTTCTTAAGAAATTAAACCCAAGTAAACTTTGAATAGTCATCAACTACAGCAAGGGTGTAGACTTTCCTACCAAGACTGTGAACTGACATTGGACCAAATAGGTATAAGCACTTCACAGAGTATTTGGTTCCAATACCCTTGAAGGAGACTTTTTTCTGCTTACCCATTTGGCAAGCTGAGCAAATGCCCTCCTTAGAGCACTTCACATTAGGGGCATCCTAACTATCTCTTGACTGAAGAGCTTTCTAATAGTCCTTAAATTTAAATGGGCTAGTCTCTTGTGCCACTGGACACAGTAGGAGACTTTCTTATTTGCCACTAAATAGATAGGAGAATTTGTTTCTAGACATAGAAAGTTCAATCAATAAACATTTCCACTCCTAGTGCCTGTCTAGATGACCTCTTGGTCACTTGACTTCCTAATTAGACACTCATCCTTGTGGAAGACAATTACATAGCCAAGATCAGAAAGCTGGCTTATGCTTATAAGGTTGTGTTGTAACCCTTCAACATAAGCCACCTTGGTGATGGTGACTATGTTATTGGTGATCTTACCATATCCTTTGGTGACACCTCTATCTGAACCTCCAAAGATGAATTTGGGTCCATCTTTTACTAGAGTAAACTCCTTTAAGTTTCTCCTTGTTCCAATTATGTGCCTAGAATATCCACTGTCCAAGTACCATATAGGGGTATGCTACCTTGAACTATCTTGCAATATACAAATTACTTAACCTTAGGACCCCAATATCTATTGGGTCCTAGGTGCATGTTAACATGAAACTAAACATATCCACAAGCAGAATTTCTGGCTGGTGGATTGACCCTAGCTCTGGCCACATTGGGATTGTGCCAGCAGTCAATGGCAAAATGCCCTATCTTACCAAAACACCAACAATCATGTATGTCATATCTTCTTTTCTGTGAATGCCCTGCAGCTTGATATGCAGCAACCTTGATAGGAGGAAGATGTGCTACAACCTTTTTCTTATTTCTTTCAGCCAGAATTTGACTGAAGGTAAGTCTTATAGCTGGCGGATCTGGTCTGCCCTGAGTGCCAGCAGCAGCAAGCTTCTTTTCAGAAAGCATGCTTCTTATGGATTCAGATATGTCAAGATTAGCCTGATTCTTGGACTTGCCCTTAGTCAGAACCTTTTCTGTCAAATTCTGAGCCTTGGCTACAGTAATATTCTTGAGAGTTGGTGCAGATGCATGCACAAAGACAAATTGTCCAGATTCTGCCATTTGAAATTTCTCATTGGCAGCCTTGACTGTACACACCCTGCCAAAACTTTCACCATGATAGGGAACATCTTTGTTCACTCTAGTTGAACAACCCTCTCCCAGTGCCCATAAGATCTTTCTTGGTCATACCTGTTAGAAGGTATCAAAACATTTCTGAAAAGAATGGGAGGCTTAAGAACAAAAGGCTGAGGTTGAGCTGGGGCTGTGCCATTACTTTTGGAAGGAGCAACACTTGTGCTTCTCTTGAATCCCAACCCCTTCTTTCCCTTTTGAGAGGAGAAGGGGTTTATCAAGGGGAGGACAGTACTTGGCTTAGAATAGCTAGCCACTAATCTTTTCTCCTTCTCAAGCATATCTTCAAGCTCCCTGATGAGACAGTTCTTATGATTGATGGAGGCTACCTGAATGTCTAAGAGGGACTTTAGTTGGTTAATTTCCCTTGCTTTCTTGTCCAGCAAATTTGTTGTTACAGTCTGTTGGGCAACTACAAGCTTCAGAGACGAGATCTCTTTAGCTTGCTTCTTAGATAACTTCTTTACTTTCTTGAAGGCATTCATAAGTTCTCCATACTTGTTAATCAGTTGATTGACATCTCCTTTAGATCCAGAATCTTCTTCACCATAGGGTGAAGGGGCTTCTGAGCAAGGACTAGTCTCAAACTCAGACAGATAAGCAGAGTTAGGGGATAGATGTACCTTGCTCTGACAAGGCTGATCCTTGATGCCTTCCTCATCTGTCATTTCAATATGCCCTATGTAGCTATGGACATCTTCATCCACCTCTGACTCACAGTCTGATAGTGTCAGAGGGGCTCTGATTCCTATCCTCCCTAGAGGATTGACTTCTCCTGCTACAATAGCTTCATCTTTAACAGTCGCAGCAACTAGCCCAATATAGGCTTCCTCTTCTTCAGACTCAGAAGATGATGAGTTTGTCCAACTCTTTTCCTTCTTGGAAATGAAGGACTTTTCCTTCTTTCCTTTGTGATGGTGCTGCTTCTTGATAGTACATTTTGTAGTTTAAATTATAAGGGTATTTTCTAGTTTTGAAGGCGTTAATCTTGTAATATTAGCTTAAATTTTATCTTTCTTATGTAAATATTATTCCCACTAACATTTTCTTATTTTTTTGCAGGTTTCCAGAATTTTGGCCAAAAATGACCTGACACGCCCCTTATCAATCCCTCCCTCGGCGTGTCACAGGTCGTGTCATACGATCCCGAGGAAGCTTATTGACAGAGACCAAATAATAGGAAAAACTGCTATCACACCCCCCTGACAATCCCTCCTTAAGCGTGTCCCAGGGTGTGATATGGGCGTGTCGCCCTCTACCAGAAGTCTGACGCCACATTAAATGCATTTTCGCCTTCGTATGCCAATCGTACCTGTCACGCCCCCAGTCACGGGCGTGACCCAGGGTGTGTTCGCCCCCTTTTCCAAGACTGATGGATTTCCGACCAATGATTTCGACACGACGTACGTGTCACGCCCCCCTATAGGGGCGTGACCCAGGGCATGTCAGCCATCATACAGAAGCAATCATCCTTCTCGCAAGAATCAAAAAACCAAGGTCAACCCTGTACATGTCACGCCCCCTAACACGCCCTCCCCGGGCGTGACCTAGGGCGTGACAAACCCGAGAATTTTTCCTATAAATTCAAGGCCCCCCTTCCATTTCAGAACAGTTTGGGTTGAGAGGGGAGGTGCTGCCCTTTTGTTTACTAGACCTTTTTATGCTTTTTCTCCCTATCTCTCTCTTTCTCATTTCATGTGTTTATAATCCTAGCTTAGTGCACCTTTTGTAATAGCTTTTGTATTAGCTTTGTACTTCATTTGTAGCCTAGTGTTAATGCTAGCTTAGTCTTTTATTTCATTGCAATTGTAATTTCCTTTTTCAAGTTGTAACTTTCTCTTCATATTAATATAAAAGTGCTCTTTTCTTATATTTGTCTTCTATGCATTTCTACTCATCCCTCTTCCTCCACTTCCCTATGATTAACTAATCCTCCTTGTACTCGATCTTGATGATCCGAGGTTCAAGTGATTATGTTATGATGCTTTGAATTTACCTTTTCTTTTTAAGGTTTTAGACCTTGGATTACTCTTGATTAACCTTTACTTGGAGATATATCATCGATATATATTTTCCCTCTTAGCTTTCATTCTTGGCTACCCGAGAGGCTGATAGTTTGAAGTGAGCATTCAAGAGTAAATAGAGTTATATGCAACCCTCAAGAGAGGCAGACGTCCAAATCTCTCGGATTGGAGTAAAATCCAATAGTGGGGTTCACCGCGTAAAGCGAGCTTTAGGCCTCCGATTTAGACGAGAGTCGGTCGGACCTTCCTAAACTCAATTGGGCACGACTTCGAGAGAAGCGTGTTCAAGCTTTAGGAACCTCCACGGTCAAGGACCTTTACCCTATTAAGCTTAGGTTTATTTATCGTGTTTTTAATCGACTTTAACCGAGGTGATTCTCAATCGAGTGCATTTCCATTTCATCGTTCTAACTCTTTATCGTAATCGCTTCCTTTATTCTTTCTACTTAACTGCAATTAGTTCCCCTTTCGTGTTATTTTTCCTTTCATTAAGTGTGTTTAATTTTCTCTTTAACCCTAAAGATTTTCCGTCGATAAAATAATAGTCTTCGTGTGAGTAAGTTTACTCAACAGTTCCTGGATTTCAATATGACACTTGTGTCCCCTAGCAATAGTTCGATAGGTATACTTGCCTAATTAGATTGCTAGTTCGGCTCTCTTTTCTTAAGCGGAAAGAGATCACCATGTTTTTGGCGCCGTTGACGGGGAGCAACTTTTGTTGATATATCGAAAACACGAACCTATTACTTTTATCATTTCTCATTCACATCCTCCTTCTAAAAAATTAAAATTAAAAAAAATTTATTATCGCTCTTAATAGAAAACCACTTCATAAATTTTCTACGCCACCTAATTCTCTCGAAAAGGGCAAAGGGCTTTAAGTGCCACTATCTTGTCTAGTACCTTGCGAACCCTTCATTGGGTAGCCCTTCGGAAGTTCGGGAGTTAAAACAAAAAACATTTAGTTTCTCTTTTCTTTTTTCTAGTTTATTTATTTCTCTTTCTTCTCTTCTCTTCTTTTAGTGCATGACTCGCGGGAGTCCGTCGGATATTTTGGACTTGGACCACGAAATTGAGCGTACTCTTCGGAGAAGATCACGATTTCAAGGCCCTACTCTCCAAGTACCGGTTGAGGATTCCGAGTCATTCTCTACTTTAAGAATGGAAGAACCCCACGTGGAGGAAGTCGTGTATAGGCCTATGTCCTATTATGCATAGCCGAATCTAGAGGGTACAGAATCTAGTATAGTGCGCCCTGCTATAGCTAATAATAACTTCGAACTAAATCCTAGCATATTTCAAATGGTGCAGCAATATGTGCAATATGATGGACTTCAAGATGAAGATCCGAACGCACATATAGCAAGCTTTCTTGAGATTTGTGACACCTTCAAGATAAATGGTGTTACAAATGATGCTATTAGGCTAAGATTATTTCCTTTTTCTCTTAGGACTAAGGCTAAGCAGTGGCTAAACACTCTACCTAAAAACAGCATCACAACTTGGGATCAATTAACTGAAAAAAATTTGGCGAAGTATTTTCCGCCAGCTAAAACTGCAAAACTTAGGAACGACATTTCTACTTTTGGACAAATAGACTCTGAAACATTATATGAAACTTGGGAAAGATTTAAAGAATTATTAAGACGATGCCCACATCCCGTGCTGCCTGTATGGTTACAAGCGCAGACGCTTTATAATGGGCTAAATCAAAATACAAACCAAATGATAGACGCAGCTTCTTGCGGTACTTTAAACCACAAGACCCCGGAAGCAGCTCTTGAGCTTTTCGAGGACATGGCCATGAACACTTATTAGTGGAATGTGCATAGGTCCCGCCCAAAGAAACCTGCAGGTATCTTTCAAGTGGACAATGTCTCCCAGCTCGCTCTACAAGTTGAAATATTAAGCAAAAAAATTACGGAGATGACTGCTGCCTCCGCCCCTCAGGTATGGGAATCTACAACTCCTGCTCCCGAACAAGTAGATTATGTTAATAATATGCCTAGAAATGCTTTTAATAATTTTTCTGTTGCGAATTTTCATGATCCTGGTTTTACTTTTCCGAATAGTTATAATCCTGCTGTAAGAAATCACCCGAATTTTTCGTGGAGTAATCCCTCGAACGCAATGCGCCCGCCACAACAAAATGCTTTTATGCACCACCACCACCTCTTCAAAACTATCCAAAACCTCCAATCTTGGAGGAGTTACTTTCTAAAAATATAACCACAAATGATGCTACTTTAAGAACCTTAACTGGAAGCGTTAAATGTCTAGAAAATCAAGTAGGATAGCTCGCAAAAATTATTTTTGAGCGACAATCAGGGTCTCTTCCTTCCAATACCGAGCCCAACCTGAGAAAGCAAGCGAAAGCTATAACTCTTCGGAGTGGGAAGCAAGTTTCCGGTATGGTTTGTGAAGAGCCCAAGGCAAGCTCTGCCCCCATTTTAAAAAATCAAAGCTCCGCCCCCGTTTTAAAAATTCCACCCTCTGCTAAAGAAGTTATCACCCCCGTTTTAGAAAAAGACCTCACTCCACAACCCATCTTTAAAAATAAACCAAGCCTGGCATACCCTTCTGAACTTAATAAGCAACATCAGGATGATCAGTACTCCCGCTTCTTAGAAATGTTCAAGCAAATCCACATAAATCTGCCCTTCCACAAAGCGATCTCACATATGCCGAAGTACACTAAGTACCTTAAGGACCTCCTGACTAACAAAAAGAGGTTAGAGAACTTGCTGCATGTCACACTAAACGCCGAGTGCTCTGCGGACTTGACAAACGATTTACCAAAGAATATCAGTGACTCGGGTAGTTTTTCTATTCCGTGTTTCTTTGGTGATATTTTTTTCAAGAATGCATTAGCCGACTTAGTTACGAGAATAAACCTAATGCCCCTCTCGTTGTTTAAGAAGTTAGGAATTGGTATCCTCAACCCCACATGCATAGTATCCAGCTCGCTGACAGATCAGTCAAATACACGTTAGGAATCGTGGAGGATGTCTTAGTTAAAGTCGACAAATTCATCTTTTGGGTGGATTTTCTCATTTTGGACATTGAAGAAGACGTCGAGGTACCCTTGATCCTTGACCGACCCTTCCTTGCCACCTCCCGATCTATCATTGACGTAAGCAATGGTAAGATCTTCCTTCGAGTAGGCGACGACGAAGTGACTTTCTCTATCACCCCCTCGATGAAGAACACCCTAGCAAATGACGACTCCTGCTTTTTCGTAGATGCCCTAAGTGAAGAATCCTCCTATTTCCTCTCGGAATTTGAAAAAGAATTTTCTGATTTTTGTTCCTCCTCTACTCTTAAAACAGAACCGCTGCAAGAAGCCGTCATGGCCACCAGCTCCACCCCTTTTAATTTTCCATGTACAAAATTCTACGAAGATATAGTATTTGAAAAGGAACGAATTTCTAAAACCTCATATGAAGAACCCCCTACCCTAGAATTAAAGGAAATACCCAAACAACTTAGGTATGCCTTCTTAGAAAAAGATTCCAAGTTACCAGTAATAGTTTCAGCCTACCTCACAAATGCGCAAAATGATGAACTTCTTTTAGTTTTACATAAACAATGCCGAGCTATTGCCTGGCAAATTTCTGATATCAAGGGCATAAGCCCATCTTTCTACACTCACAAAATCTTAATGGAAGATAATTCACGTAACTCCATACAACCTCAGCGTCGTATAAACCCAAACATGAAAGAAGTAGCTAAGGGAGAGGTTATGATACTCTTAGATGTAGGAATCATCTATCCTATATCTGATAGTAAGTGGGTTAGCCCAGTCCAGGTAGTGCCGAAGAAGGGAGGGATAGTGGTAGTTACTAATGAGAATAATGAATTAATCCTGACATAGACATTGACCGGGTGGCAAATGTGTATAGATTATCGTAAGTTAAATGATGCCACCAACGAGGATCACTTTCCCTCACTGTTCATCGATCAAATTTTAGAACAATTATCCAGCCATAGCTTTAATTGTTTTCTCGATGGCCTCTCAGGTTATTTTCAAATCCCCATATCCTCTAAGGACTGGGAGAAAACTACGTTTACTTGTCCCTTCGACACCTTCGCCTACCGAAGAATGCCGTTTGGATTGTGCAATGCACCAGCTACATTCTAGCAATGTATGCTCGCTATCTTTGAAAAGTACGTAGAAAGTATTATGGAGGTATTTATGGATGATTTTTCCATGTTCAGAGACGCTTTCGATAGTTGTTTGGAAAATCTAAAAAAAGCCTTAGAACGATGCGAAGAGACTAACCTTGCCCTGAATTAGGAAAAATGTCATTTTATGGTAAGGAAAGGGTTAGTTTTGGGTCATAAAATTTCTGCGAGAGGAATTGAAGTAGATATAGCCAAGATAGAAGTTATCGATAAGCTGCCGCCTCCTACGAACATAAAAGCTATAAGAAGTTTCCTAGGTCACGCTGGTTTCTACCGCCGCTTCATAAAGGACTTCTCCAAGATCACCAAGCCCCTTAACCATCTCTTAGAAAAAGATGCCCCATTTATTTTTGATGACCTTTGCTTAGCTGCTTTTAAGTTAATAAAAGAAAAATTAATTAATGCCCCGATTATGATAGCTCCGGTATGGGGGACCTTCCCTTTGAGATAATGTGCGATGCGAGTAGTTTCGCGGTGGGAGCCTTATTAGGTCAACGTATATCTAAAAACTTCCACCCCATCTATTACGCTTGTAAAACGCTTACATCTGCACAGAAAAATTACACCACGACCGAGAAGGAGCTCCTAGCTGTAGTATTTGCTTTTGATAAATTCTGCCCTTATATTACACTTTCAAAAATTATTATTTTTACGGACCACTCGGCCCTCAAATATCTTCTTTCTAAATCGGATGCCAAGACGCGCTTGATTTGCTGGGTCTTACTCCTCCAAGAGTTTGACTTAGAGATCCGTGATAAGCGAGGATCCGAGAATTTGGCCGCCGACCATCTCTCTCGATTAGACAATCCCTTTATATAAAAATTAGATGAAAAATCTTTAAACGATTATTTTCTCGATGAGAAGCTGTTTTCAATTAACACATCTACTTCTCCTTGATTCGTACACATCGCCAACTATTTAGTGGCTCGTATGCTCCCCAAAGAGTTCTCCTCTCAGAAAAAGAAGAAATTCTTTTCTGAGTTGAAGAACTATTTTTGGGAGGACCCACATCTTTTCCGAGTCTGTGCGGACCAGGTGATAAGGAGAGGTGTCTCATTTGAAGAAGGATTAGATATTTTAAAGGATTTGCATGAAGGACCGACATGTGGGCACTATCAAGCTGCTCGCACTGCTTACAAAGTGCTAAGCGCGGGTTTTTATTGGCCTAACATGTTTAAAGATGCATAAGCCTTTGTGAGTAGGTGTGACAGTTGCCAACGGTTGGACAATATTTCCAATAAAAATGAAATGCCATAAAATTATTTTCTTGAGTGCGAAGTTTTCGACCTCTAGGGAATTGATTTTGTTGGCCCTCTTCCTTCTAGCTTTGGGAATAAGTATATTTTAGTTGTCGTCGATTATGTTTCACGTTGGGTTGAAGCCCAAGCTCTTCCTACTAACGATGCCCGAGTTGTAGTTACATTCTTAAAAAAATTATTTTCTCGATGCAATACACAGAGAGCCATCATTAGTGATAGGGGTTCCCATTTCTGTAACACACAGTTTTCTAAAATCCTTACTAAATACGGCGTTACGCATAAACTTTAAATTTCCTACCACCCCCAAACAAACGGACAAGTCGAAGTAGTGAACAGAGAAATTAAAAGAATTTTAGAATAGACTGTTTCAATATCTAGGAAAGACTAGTCAGTCAAATTAGACGATGCTCTATGGGCCTACCAAACTGTGTACAAAATCGCCCTCGGATGTACGCCATATTGGTTGGTTTATGGAAAATCGGGTCATTTACCCATAGAACTCAAACACCGCGCTTTTTGGGCCTTAAGGTTTTTAAATTTCGATCACCACTCTGTCGGCAACCTTAAAAAATTTCAACTTAACGAACTCGACGAGTGGCGCTCTTACGCTTACGAGAACAATAAATTTTATAAAGAGCGGACGAAACATTTTCATTATAAACACTTAAGGTACCCAAAAACCTTTAAGCCGGGCGACCATGTTCTTCTTTATAACTCTCATTTATATTTATTTCAGGGCAAGTTAAAATCACGATGGTCTGGGCCATTTTTTGTTTTAGAAGTTTTTCCTTACGGTACTGTATTAATTTCCCACCCTGATAAGGGTAATTTTAAAGTAAATTGTCAGCGTCTTAAACTTTATTTCTCTGGTGATGATGATGTCAGTCCAAAAAATGTTAAATTTCTTCTGCACGAACTTTAACTATCTTCAAACATTTATTTTGTTAAAAAATTTAATTATTATTATGGACAAAATATTTTGGACATTATTATTTTTTTTTGTTGCGTCGATCTCAAACGACGCTTTAAACAATGGGCGCTCTTGGGAGGCAACCCAAGTTATCTTTTTCTGTTTTCTTTATTTTACAATTTTTTCCCCGGACGGCTCAGACAAGCTTAAGTTTATTTGATTGCCTTCTCCAACGTTGCTGAATCCATCACGAAGTCCAAAGAAGACATTTCATGAAGATCCAAAGCGCAAGCATGGGGGAGCGGCATCAATCAGCATTCGCAGCGAATAAATCCGGGGAAGTACCTGTTTTTCAATTCTGTACTTTCAATTCTGTAATTTCATTTTCTCTCCTTCTCTAACCTTCTTTCTCCATTGAGGACAATGTCCACTTTAAGCTTGGGGGAGGACTTCCTTCTTTTTTTGCTATGTGTGAATATTTTGCTTTTTGTGAATATTTTTCAAAAATCAAAAAAAAAATGAATATCTTAAAAATACAAAAAAATAGAAAATATTTCAAAATTAAAAAAATGAATATGCTTTTTGTTATTACATTAATAGTTTAGATGTTTTGGTATTTCAATAGTACCCATTGTTCTTGTTTTGTTTTTCTCAAAATCTCATATAAACAACTTAATTAATTATAATATTTCTAATCGCCCTTTTTAATTATGTTTCACAAGTAAAATGTTGGTCATGCCGTGTTTCTAATTCGCTTTAGCATGTTAACGTAAAACATTTTTTCTAAAACTCGCATTTCCATTATGGTTTTCGTTCTTTATTTTCTTTACTTTCTCAAAAATTCATCATCCACTATTTTCCTTTTCATTTTTAGATAATTTTTATAAGGTCAACTTTTGAATAGCGTAGTAGATGTGAACGATCCAAGTCACCTATTATTTCTATTTTCAAGATAATTTCATCAATCTTCTTTTATTATCTAGGACTTGTTTTTGAAAATTTTCATATCTATATTTTAAATAAATTTAAAAACATGAAAATGATTTAGGCCATTTTTGTTTTCGTTTGAGCTTTCCTGCCAACCTAAAAACTTTCACCACTAGTTAGCCTCTTTTGAGCCTTTTTCAAATTTCATTTGATAGCTCCTCTTTTCATATCATTTTCACTAAAGCCAAAATTTCCAATCTATCTAATCACACTAGCCTTTTTGAGTTTCAAAAAAAATTTTCCATGATTATGATAGGTTATTTTGTGATTTTTTTGGAGAATGTTTTGAAAAAAGTATGCTCAAAAGAAATATTTGCTTTTGTTCGGCCAATTCAAAATGAAAATAAAAAATTTATGGTCTTTGTTTTGAAAAAAAATGGAAAAGAAAAAAGAAATAAAAATATTTTGTTTATATTTTTGGAACTCTTTATTTTGGTTTAGTGTGATTTTAAGCCTCCCTGTTTATCTTTGAATTCCACTCCTAATCATAATCTTAAACCAAACATTTTGGTCCTATTAAGTCCTTTTGATTCATGCTTTTGAATTTTATTTAATAACTAAGAAAAAAAGAAAAGTAAATCAGTATTAGTTTTGGATTTAAACCTAGATTTTTTGTTATTTAATTGATATAATTATAATGCGTTGCTTAGATCTAGTAACAACTCAATGCATTTTTCATTTTCGTTGCTTTGCTTAAACCTATTTAAAGAATTTCGTCAAAATTTTGGATGATTTATTTTCGTTGAGTAAATTTTATAAAAGTTAAACCATACCTAAATAATTGTTTTAGATTTACGTTTCACCATCTCCCTACTTAGAATTTTACATAGTATTTGTGTAGGCATAATTAGAACTTTTGATTAGTGCTAGTTTATAGTTATCTTGTTTTTATATTTTAGCATGGGGATAAGCAAAGCTTAAGCTTGGGGGAATTTGATAATACGTTTTGTAGTTTAAATTATTAGGGTATTTTCTCGTTTTGAAGGCGCTAATCTTGTCTTATTAGCTTAATTTTTATCTTTCTTATGTAAATATTATTGTCACTAATATTTTCTTATCTTTTTGAAGGTTTCCAGAATTTTGGCCAAAAATGACCTGACATGCCCCCCTGTCATTCCCTCCCTGGGCGTGTCGCAGGGCGTGCCACCCGATCCCGAGGAAGCTTGTTGACAAAGACCAAATAACAAGAAAAATCGATGTCACACCCCCCTGACATGCCCTCCTTGGGCGTGTCCAAGGGCGTGATATGGGGCGTGTCGCCCTCTGCCCAAAGTCTGTCGCCGCATTAAATGCATTTTTGCCTCTACACGCCAATCGTACCTATCACTCCCCCGTCACGGGCGTGACCCAGGGCGTGTTCGCCCCCTTTTCTAAGACAGATGAATTTCCAACCAATGATTTCGATGTGACGTACGTGTCATGCCCCCCTATACGGGAGTGACCCAGGGCGTATAAGCCATCGTACAGAAGCAATCATCCTTCCTGCCAGAATCCAGAACCCGAGGTCAACCCCGTACGTGTCACTCCCCCTTACACGCCCTCCCCGGGCATGACCTAGGGCGTGACCAACCAGAGAATTTTTCTTATAAATTCAAGGCCCCCTTCCATTTCAGAACAGTTTGGGTTTAGAGGGGAGGTGCTGCCCTTTTGTTAAATAGTCCTTTTTATGCTTTTTCTCCCTCTCTCTCTTTCTCATTTCATGTTTTTATAATCCTAGCTTAGTGCTCCTTTTGTAATAGCTTTTGTATTAGCTTTGTACTTCATTTGTAGCCTAGTGTTAATGCTAGCTTAGTTTTTTATTTCATTGTAATTGTAATTTCCTTTTTCAAGTTATAACTTTCTCTTAATATTAATATAAAAGTGCTCTTTTCTTATATTTGTGTTCTATGCATTTCTACTCATCCCTCTTACTCCACTTCGCTATGATTAACTAATCCTCCTTGTACTCGATCTTGATGATTCGAGGTTCGAGTGATTAAGTTATAATGTTTTGAATTTACCTTTTCTTTTTAGGGTTTTAGACCTTGCATTACTTTTGATTAACCTTTGCTTGGAGATATATTGTCGATATATATTTTCCATCTTAGCTTTCATTCTTGGCTAGCCGAGTGGCCGATAGTTTGAAGTGAGCATTCAAGAGTAAAGAGAGTTGCACGCACCCCTCGAGAGAGACAGACGTCCAAATCTCCCGGATTTGAGTAAAATCCAAAAGTGGGGTTCACCGCGTAAAGCGAGCTTTAGGCCTCCGATTAAAATGAGAGTCGGTCGGACCTTCCTAAACTCAGTTGGGCACGAATTTGGGAGAAGCATGTTCAAGCTTTAGGAACCTCCATGGTCAAGGACCTTTACCCTATTAATCTTAGGTTTATTTATCGTGTTTTAGTCGACTTAACCGAGGTGATTCTCGATCGAGTGCATTTCCATTTCATCGAACTAACCCTTTATCATAATCGCTTCCTTTATGCTTTCTACTTAATTGCAATTAGTTCCCCTTTCGTGCTCTTTTTCCTTTCATTAAGTGCGTTTATATTTCTCTTTAACCCTAAAGATTTTCCGTCGATAAAATAATAGTCTTCGTGTGAGTAAGTTTACTCAATAGTTCCCGGATTTCAATACGACACTTGTGTCCCCTAACTATAGTTTGATAGGTATACTTGCCTAATTGGATTGCTAGTTCGGCTCTCTTTTATTAAGCGGAAAGTGATCACCACTTCTTCTCCTCAGTCTCCTTCCTCTTCTCTTGGCAGTCAGCTATCACTTGCCCAGGCTTCCTGCAATAGTAGAAAATTAGTTTAGAGGAGTTATATTTATTATGTTTAGAACCATACGTGTAATTCTTGGACTGATTCTTTCTATGATGAGTGGAATTGGAAGGCCTTTTATTCCAATGGTTCTTCTTCATTAACCTCTGGAGTTGTCTGGGAAAGACTGCAAAATCTTCATCAGACATGCTGCTGTCTCATGCCTATAAGTCAGATCTTTCTGACTCAGTTGGTCTCCTTGGTGGAGAAGGAATCCTTTCCTTTACTTTCCTTGTGCTTTCAGGTTTGAAGGCCAAGGACTTTTCTTTGGCCAGTGTTTTGTTGGAGGCATCCTCTTCCTTCCTGGCAGCCAGCTGCATCTCATAGGAGAGCAGCTTCCCAAACAATATTTGGGGAGGAGTGTCAGCAAGCTTGGTCATCTCTATTATGGAATAGATCTCTGTATCCCAGTCTCTAGTAAGAAATCTGAGAAACTTGTCATTACTTTCATAATTATTGAAGAACCTTCCATAGGTCTTCAACTCATTTATGATTTTGAAGAATCTTTAATAATAGGTAGTTATGTTCTCCTTCAGGATTTGCCTGAAAACCTCATACTCTTGGTTGAGCAGAGACTTCCTATCATCTCTTACCACATCAGTACCCTCCATGTAGACCACAAGGGTGTCCCACATCTCCTTGGAGGTCTAGTTGTGAACCAAGTACAGGAAGGTTGAGTCATCTACAGCACTAGCAATGATGTTCTGTGCTCTCTTGTCTAGGCCAGCTAATATGACCTCATATTTGGTCATTTCAGAGAGTGTCTTTGGTGTCTGGATATTGGCATCCAGAGCAGAGACCTTAATAGGAATTACAGGTCCCTCCCTAATAGTTGCAAAAATTCTTGGATCATAGGCTTCCATGAATAACCTCACCCTCTCCTTCCATATTCCAAACTGCTCCTTTCTGCAGATGGGGATTTTTATGGAACTTAACTCTCTCTTGCTCTCTCCTGAACCCATGACCACTTAGCAACAGCTATCTTGGAGGATCACTCAGATTGTTAAATCCTTTTTGAGGAACCTCCCTCTGATACCACTTTAAAGGTCTTATTTTCAAGGTAGCTAGAAACCTAGAGGGGGTGAATAGGTCTGCTTAGGTCTTTTGATAGTCTTTTTGAATCAATTGTTTGTTTCTTTTAACTTTCAGCTTAGAGTGATTCAGAGCTTGTCCTTAGCACCTACAATTAAGAAAATTAAAGCAAACACAGAAAAGCACACAGGTGTTTTATAGTGGTTCCCCAAAATTATGAGTACATCCACTCTCCTCCCACCTTGCAAACTTCCTATTAGTCAAGGACCTTCTCTAAACCAATGCTTTAAGGATCTTACACCTCAGATCCCTCAAGATCTCTCAGTCTCCTCGAAGAGTTACACCTCAGCCACAAATGCCTACACTCAGTGATACAAGTATCACTTACCTCAGGGACTTAAGCCTTACCACTCAAGCTATGGAGGATAGCCCTACCTCAGAGCAAGCTTGCTCCTACAACTCAGAGAGATGCACTCTCCTACAGTTCAGGCAAAATTGCCCTACTTCTTAGTGAGTAAAACTCACCTACCTCAGAGAGCAACACTCTCCTATAGCTCAGGAAATTTGCCCTAACTCGGACCCAAAGGTCCTACAGCTCAGATCCAGAAGGATTCTACGAAAAGAAATACTTTAATTAACTTTGACATAGAGAAATTTCTCTGTGTCAACCACTTGAGCAGAAAACTTTCTGCTCCAACTCTCCTCACATCAGGGAAAGGATCGGATTTGCTGGAGGAACTCAGAAGATAACTTTTGAACTTACTGCTGAAGGCTAAAGATCTTTTGATCTTGAGTCTTCAAACAGCTCACTGAACCTACTAAAGGATGAAGGTTCTTTCTTTAGAACTGATTTTAAATCTGCTATGGTAGATGGATATTTGAACAGCTAACTAAACTTTTCTTGCTGGAGAGTTTCAAGCTTTTCACATGCAGCAATGGCGAAGAATATGAAGATGGATGGTCTCCTTTTTGAATATTGTATGTCATAAAAGTTATTTTTTTTCTTGGCCCTATCTCTTCCTTTTATAGTTTGTCAATCAATGGCTCTTAGAGATTGATGGGCCCAACCTGTAGCTTCTAGCGGCACCTTGCTTTAACGGAAGAAGACGTACAGTACCTTCACGACAAGTTTTGTTATGTAGTGTAGCTTCCCCGTATCTCAATTGACCTTAGTTGACATTGTCGATTATGTTGACGTCACTACCTGTGGACTTAGCCAAAATTAAGCATCAGATAATAGGCATTGAGTGAGTAAGCATCACTCAACGCCAAACCACTTTGACAGTTCTACTGTCTCTTGGCGTTGAGTGAGTAACCTTCACTCAACGCCAAACTACTTAGAATATAAATCTAATTCTAGGCATTGAGTGATTCAACTCCACTCAATGCCAACTTGCTTTATCAACTATCTGCTGCTTGGCATTGAGTGTGTGAGTTTCACTCAAGGCCAAACACCTTAGACAAAATTCAGTCTTCACTAAGCGTTGACAGCATTGAGTCAGTAACCTCCACTCAATGCTTTTTGCCTTAACAAAATTTCTACTTCTTCAACAACTTAAGCGTTGAGAGCGTTGAGTGAGCACGTCTCACTCAACACTTTCTTCCTTAGCCAATTTTCTGTATTTAATAAGAACTGGGCATATACTGTCTTTCTGATTTCGACGAATGGTGAATTATGAGCTCGATGAACTTTGAACTCATTTCGATGAACTCTCAACTGAGCTCGACGAACTCAAAATCTCAAGCTCTGAACTTAGCTCGACGAACTCTGAACTTAGTTCGATGAACTCTAAACTGAGCTCGACGAACTAAGAATCTCAAGCTCTAAACTTTTTTGTACTTACAGCCTTTTTGCTGTATGGCTTTGATTGTGTATTCATCACTCAACGTCAAAACACTTAGCCAACTTTCTCTTTAGTAGCATGGCAATGAGTGAGTTAACTTCACTCAATGCCTGTGGATTTAGCCATATTTTAGCTTATTCCAACTTAGTCCATGATAGTATAGGCTACACTCAGCGCTATAAGTAATCTGGCGTTCAATCATGTTCCTTCACTCAATGCCTGTGGACTTAGATAGATTTCTATCATCCCACACCTTAGGTAAGTTATTACCTGACTTAGCCACTTAGGCTACATGACCTATCATCGTCATCTACATACATGTGTATATCATTGATAAGATTGACTTCACTCAAATCCAGGACATTGGGGGCAATGGACCCAACAGTGCCCTTGAGGTATCTTAAAATCTGCTTTATAGCGACGTAATGAGATTCCTTAGTGTTCACCTGATATCTAGCACAGACACATGTTGAAAACATTATATTTGGTCTACTGGCAGTCAGGTAGAGCAAGGATCCAATTATGCTTCTGTACTTGGTTTCATCAAAAGGTTTCTCTTTCTCATCCTTATCTAGAGACACATTTGAACCAATTGTAGTCCTCATATAGGATGCGCTATCCATTCCGAATTTCTTAAGAATCTCCTTGGTGAACTTCGTCTGAGAGATGAAAATTCCATCTTCATATTGCTTCACCTGAAGTCCTAAGAAATACTTCAGCTCGCCCATACTGCTCATTTCAAACTTTCCTTGCATAAGTTTGGAAAACTTTTTGCAAAGGTTGTCTTCTATAGAGCCAAATATGATGTCATCGACATAGATTTGCACTAGCAGAATCTTGCCTTTAACTTCCTTAAGAAATAATGTCTTGTCTATCTTTATCTATGTGAACTTGTTCTCAAGAAGAAAGCTAGACAACGTCTCATACCAAGCCCGGGTAGCTTGCTTTAACCCGTATAAAGCTATATTTAAAAAATAAACATGTTCAAGGAATTGAGAATTGAAAAAACCTGGGAGTTGCGCTACATATTCTTCCTCTTTAAGATTCCCGTTGAGTAATGCTGACTTCACGTCCATTTGGTAGACAGTGAAGCCTTTCAGGGCATCATATGCAAGAAACAACCTGATCGACTCGAGCCGAGCCACTGGAGCAAATGTCTGGTCGAAGTTTATCCCCTCTTCTTTTCTATAACCTTGAGCTACATGCCTGGCTTTATTCTGGATAATTACTCCATGTTCATCCAGCTTGTTTCTGAATATCCATTTGGTGTCGATCACATTCTGTCCCTTTATTCTGCGTACCACCTCCCAGACTTTGCATCGTTCAAACTGCTTGAGATCCTCTTGCATTGCCATGATCCAAGAGACGTCTTTGTTTTCTTCCTCGAACTTCTTCGGCTCAACCTGCGACAAAAAGCTGAGATGCAAAATCTCATTAGCTATAACTCTTTTGGTTCTAACACCATCACCTAGATCTCCAATGATCTGATTGGTTGGGTGATCTCTTAGGTGTCTGATCCCTAGATTTCATGCACTTCCTCCAATAGGCTCTAAAACATCCGCTGCCGCCTTTATAGGTTGAGGCAATTTTTCCTTTAGGGGTTCTTCATCCACCAATCCTGGATCGATGAGCTTGATTGAGCCTAAAGCTTCTTCCTTGACAGCTTTATCCAAGCTTAGCTCCTTGAACCTGGAACCTGTATCTGCACCAATAACACTAGAAGAGCTATTATGGAGCATGCTAGTCTCATCAAATACAACATTTATCGACTCTTCTACCACCAGAGTTTTCTTATTGAAAATCCTATATGACTTACTATGACTACTATATCCTACAAAAATACCCTCAAAACACTTTTCACTAAACTTTGTGCTGTAATACTTCCCATTATTAAGTACAAAGCATTTACTTCCAAAGATTCTAAAGTAGGACACAGCCGGTTTTCTACCCTTCAATAGCTCATAGGGGGTCTTAATATAGCTTTTGTTGATGAGTGCTCTATTTTGTACATGACAAGCCGTGTTGACTACTTCAGCCCAGAAATACTTTGGAAGTGAAGCATCGTTCAACATGGTTGTACATTCTTCAATTAGGGTTCTATTCATTCTCTTAGCAACTCCATTTTTTTGTGGAGTGCACGGGGAGGAAAACTCATGAAAGATACCTTGGCTTTCACAGAATTTTTTCATGGCACCAGACTCAAACTCTGTTCCGTGGTCACTTCTAATTTTGACCATTGAGTATTCCAATTTGTTTTGAATATGTCTGACAAAATTAGTGAAAGAATCGAAGGTGTCTGACTTGTATTTCAGAAACACGAGTAATCATCAACAATTACTAACATATAGACCTTACCTCCAAAGCTGTGAATAGGCATAGGACTGAATAAGCCCATATGAAGCAAGTATAAGCATCGTGAAGAATCTTTTTCAGCAATACCCTTGAAGGTAGCCCATGTTTTCTTACCCATTTTATAGTAGTGATATGGACTCTCTTTAAGACACTTAATGATGGGGGCATCATGCATTAAGTTGTGAAAAAATAGCATATTTAAGGTTTTAAAATTAATATGTGATATTCTCTAGTATCATTAGTCATAAAGAGACGCACTATCTTTTGTAATAAAACATACTGGTGTAGAATTGTCTAAGAAAAAGGAAATTTAAACAGAAAGTATTTCTACTCCGAGTGCCTATTAAAACCGTCTCCAGATTTGCAGACGATTTTATCAAACACTTGTCCTTGCAGAACTCAACGATGTAGCCTTTGTCACAAAGTTGACTTATGCTTATGAGATTATGGTGTAATCCTTCAGCATAAGTTACGCTTGTGAAAGATAATATGCCATTGGAAATCATACCATAACCTTTTGTTGTTCGCCTGTCTGAACCTCCAAAGATGACTTTTAGTCCGTCTTTGAATAGGGTATAATCATGAAAAAGGATTCTTGTCCCAGTCATGTGCCAAGAGAATCCATTGTCCAAATACAAGATCGGAGTTCTATTGGCCTTTGGACATGCTTGCAAAAACAGATCATTTTACCTTAGGAACCCAAACCTATTTGGATCCTTGGTTCCTGGTCAGCTGAACACCACTAGGAACATTAACCTTGCGAGTGGTCAGTCATGTATAACTAACTCGTGGGGTTACAAAATTGGCAGGGTTGTACTAAAAATCTGTGCCAAAGTGACAAATTTTGCTGCAGCATTCTTAGAGGTGGTGGCCTCCTAGTTGCAGCATACACAACGCCTTCCCATCTCCTTAGCCTTAGGCATACCAGTTTTGGCTTTTGGTTCCTTCTTATTGTTATGGCCATGGACATATGGACCATAACACTTCATCTGAATCTCCTCAAAAGGTATTTTTAACATGCTGGCACAAAAGTCACGGGGACGAGTCTTTCCCTGGTATCTATTCTTGGGCTCTACATAAGTAGGCCTAGCATGATGACCAGAGGACGACTCAAGGTCAAACTTATTCGTCGGGAAGATTACCTTCCTAAATGAGGGTTAGCTCATGGGTGCCTTCCCCTTTTCTTTGACGCTAGCCTTCTTGGATGTCTTAGCCTTTCCACCGACGTGGCCAAGACTAGTACCCTTCTTTTGAGATGAAAACTCATCAATGAGAGGAACAATAGTCTTTGGCTTGGAGAATCTCTCAACAAGTTTTCTCTCCACCACGAACTTTTCTTCCAGCTCATCAAGATATTTTTTCTTCAGACTTAATGTCTCAGTGGAGCCCTTGAGTTTCTCTTTCAAGGAGTGGACTTCATCTCTGAGAGGAAATAATTGTGCAATTTCTTCCTTCAGATTTTCTTACACTGCCTTGAGGGAGGCAATCTCTTTTACCTGCTTTCGTACTACCTTACAGAACTTTTTGAAAGCCTTTAACAGGTACTTGTGCTGACCAATTAATTCTAATTTGTTCTCATCAGAGGAATAGTCTTCATGACCATTAGTGGACGTTTCAAGTTTTTAATAGAATAGTGAGCGAGTTTACCTTCCCATGGTACTCAGAGTCACCCACTTCCTCGTCAGATTGAGCCAAGAGTCCAAAGTAAGCTTCTTCATTTTCAGAGCTCGACACACTCGAGTCACTATCGCTGAGAGTCTTCGACTTTTTTGCGACAAAGCTCTTTTTTTCTTTCTTCTTCCCTTTAAAGGATCTCTTCTCATCCTTCCCGGAGCTATCCTTCTTCTTGTAAGGACACTTCGCAATCATGTGACCTGATTTATTATAGCAATAGCAAACAACGTCAGAGGAAAATTGTTTGTTCAGTTTGGATTTCTACCTATCCTGTTTGTTGTAGCTTTTCTTTGTTCGATCACCGTCATGGTGTGATCTTCTAGAATCTGAAGAGGATGAAATATTTTGCATTTGTCTCCTCTTACTGAGCAGTTTATTGAACTGTTTGGAGATAAAAGAAAATTCTCTATCATATAGCTCGGAGCCTGACATGCTTGGCTTTGAGTCTTCTGGAGTATCAGGAGCACGTGTCCTTAAGGGTGACACAGCTTTAGATTTCCTCAAACCTTCTGCCTTTAGAACCATAGACTTTTCTTTGCTAGACATTCTGTTGCTTTGCTCCTCCTTTTTCCTGGTATTCATCGGGAGTTCGTAAGAGAGCAACTTACCAAATAGGTCCTGGGAGTCGATCTCCGACAGCTTCCTAAATTCTCTAATGAAAACAACCTTGGTATCCCAGTCCTTAGTCAGGGATCTTAGAAACTTGTTTTTGAGCTCGCCATTAGTGAATGCACGGCCATAGTTCCTGAGGTCATTGACGATCTTGAAAAAAAATTCAAAGCTATCCGCAATAAAATCATTGGCACCTTACTTGAAGGCTTTGTAATCCTAGTTCAACAACGATCTGTGATCGTCTCTCACTTCTTCAGTACCTTCCATCAGGATAACAAGACAGCCCCACATCTCTTTGGCAGATTTGTAGTGGAATAAGTTCTGGAGCATTGAATCGTCTACTGCAATTTCTATGATATTCTTTGTCTTCTTGTCTAGGGAGACTAAGGCAATCTCATCCTTAGTGAGATCCATCATCTTCTTGGGAAACATAATCGCTAGATTTATTGTTGAAGACTGTGTAGGGATGTGTGGTCCTTCTTCCACTATATGAAAAATTCTCGAATCAGTAGCTTCCATGAAGAACCATACTCATTTTTTCCATATCGAAAAGTTTTCCTTCGTGAACACCGGTAGCTTCATGGATGACATGTCTTTGCTTCTGTCTATGGTGACAATACGGAATCTCTTAACGCTAGATCAGGGATCTTGATCAAGGTGTTAACTTATCGACCAAAATGCCCCTCTGATACAAATTAAAAGTATCTTGCGCTTAACTAACCAACCTAGAGGGGGGTGAATAAGTGATATTTATGTCTTTTCGCAAATTAAAAATTACTCAAAAATAAGTAAGCACACAAACACAGAGATTTATAGTAGTTCCCCATATTGGGTACGTCCGCTGTCCCGCCTCTCCTATCTACCATAAAGGCTAAGATTCGGCTACTTCACCTTTCTCAGATTTCATCAAATCTTATAACTTGGAGCAACGCTCCTACATCTCGGAGAACAAACTCTCTTACGCCTTGATCCATAACCGGATCTACAACTCGATCCACACACAGATCAACAAACTTGATCCACTAACAAATCTACAAACTCTCGATCCATAAACGGATCTACTAACTTGAAGATAAAACTCCTACAATATTTAAAACAAAATTACAAATAATAAACACGATTACAAGCCTTCGATCTGACGTTCTTTGAAAGTGTTGAACTAGAAACTCTAGTAACTTTGAAACTTGAAAACGTATTGGATCTTGAATCTTGAACCTTTGATCTTCAAATAACTTGCATTGGAGTAGATTAGATCTTAAGAGAAGGCATGATCCAGTCGAAGAAGTTATCAAAGAATAAGATCATTTGAAGTCGCGGCCGATCGGAAGAAAATCGCGTAGGAGCGTGAGTGCGGCCGACAGGATCAGATTATGGAAAGTTCTTTTTGAAATCGAATAGCAATTAGGATAAGATTGTTTATTTCAAAATCATCCCAATCATTTTTATAGGGAGATTCGAAATAATGGCTATAAAATATTTCCAAAAACGAACCCTAGAAAAACACTGTGCATGACCGTCGGTTTCGAACCAGAGAAAAATCAGAAAAATCAGCAAAATCGGCCTAAGTCTAATTCATCGAATATCGATTATGATACTCGACGAATTTAGAAGTGATATTCATCGAATTTGCCTTAGCCAGATATCCAGAGTGGTCAACATATGGCTCGACACATTCAGCGAGTATCACTTGGTATACTCGTCGAATTCAGTGAGTATCACCAGTGATACTCGACGAATTCAGAAAGTATAGCCAGTGATACTCGATGAATTGTCCTTGGCAAATTTTCCGCTTATCTACAAATTTTCCGTAAGTATATACTATGAATTTGACGGGTATCGGGAAGCATACACGAAGAATTAGGCGAGTATCAAAGGGATACTCGACAAATTCGACGTGTATGACTCACCACACTCGATGAATTTTACTTAGGTAAAATTCCTCTTCTCTGAGTCCAGGTCCTTGGCCTTCCTTGATCCTTCTCCTGTACTTGGGACAGAAGTACACCCCAATAGAGAGATTACAAGTGAGTTAACGCATTGACCTATACAATGAAGGATTACATTATATAATCCCGTGTTTACCGACCCATTGTAACTTGACATTGGTGTGTACTTAGCAAAATAAACCTGCAAATACATAACTAGAATACAACATCGAATAAAAACTCAATTCATCTTAGCTTGGCACGGCTCTTCTTCAAATCAGGGTTATTATGGATACAATACCCAATAGAAAGGAAAGATATTGAAGATGGAGAATAAACAAGAGCAGGTGAAAACTACCCTAGCAGGAGTATGTATAAAAGTACTATAACAAGGTAGCAGTAATATAAATAAAGTAAAGTACAAAGCAGTAAAAATAGTGAAGTAAACAAGCTATATTAAAAGTAACCTTAATTTATAAGAATGTCCATACAAACTTATAGATTAAGGGGTCGTTTTGACAGGCCTATCTTATAAAATGTCTCATACCAATTTATACGATAAGGGTAGGGATTTAAATGCAATGATGACATGATATGCTATGTTATGATGGTTTAATGATATGTTCATACAAGTGCAACACACTCACCAGACTCTATGCGCACAAACCTTTAGTTCCACGATTTTTGAAGCTAGCTTCACTCCTAGGAGCCTCTGTAGTGGCCAACGGAGACAATGGGTTGGGCCAACCCACTCCTAGGCGGGTATCCGTACAACCAGGCCTAGCCCTTACGTACGACTTTGAAGGACACACCAGAGTCACCACGTACTAATGCTGGAAAATCTACTAGTCTTTTCCTTGGCTAAGTGATAACCACACTTGTCGAGTCAATGTATCGATGTCAGTGCGAACGACCATCTGATACCGAATACCCGCCACCTTTATGCACATGCAATTATGATAAATATAAATCTCTGAGCCATTGGGTCTCCGGACTAACCCGTCCATCACAACAACCTTCCGATCCACTAGCTCCCCGGACTAACCAGTCCGTACCTACTACCGCCAAGCCTACCGCTCATGAGTCTAAACCAAACTAGCCTCCCATGACTACGGGATGAGTGAAAGTGAAGTACTTAGAATTAATCTTGCACTAACAGTTTAGCCTTACAGTTTAGGGTTAACCTTGGACTGCCTAGGGCATTCACTGTGAAGGTCTCTCGAGTGCACTAGGAACTACGATGGGCAGAAGCCCAAAGCTCCCTTTCGCAAGGTACTTATTATTGTTGGTGTATACCCATGCCCCAATTTGTTATCATTACTCTTGAACTAGCTCTAATCATATTTAGACTTTCCCTCTCCAAGGAAGGACGGTCCACCGCCAATCCCAATCATAACGTTGTCCCTGCATAACCGGGCTTACACAACCTACCTTCTTTTGGTGACCCTATATATTCCAACCAGACCAGGTACACCAACTACCATTTCCATACCAGTTCCACATGCTTCCCTACTTTTACAATTTTTATATGTGCAGACCAAATAACCTACATGATGTGTATGAGTGGTGACACCTTCAAATATTTATTCAAATGACCTAAGATTAATACTGGGGTCTAACATGATATTTAATAGATAATTCCAGAATATAATATTTTCCCTAATTTATTTAGTATTTATTTAATTTACTGCAGATTCAGGCCAACTGTGCTTTTGAACATCAACTGTACTTTTCTTACCTGGTATGGACTCAAAAAAATTATGACAAGTATATATCAATAAAATAACTGTAAATTCTGAAATTCACAATTTTCCAAAAAGGTTTTAACCTCCAAATAAGATATTAATTAAATAACCAGCATGACAAGGTAAAGAAGGAAATATTATAATTAATCATCCAAAAATTATCTAAATATTACCAGATGACAAACATAAGCAGATGAGACTACTAACAAGAATTATTATTTTTCAAGCTTATTTAGTCACATAACTAATTCATTTAAAACTAACCAACATTAGGCACCGTGTGAAGCAACCCCTATAACCAGTTTTCTAATAATTCTAAACAAAATTCACAGAGCTCAAGGATGTCCTAAATAGTCCTCTAACCAAGTCTCATAAGTTTTCAATGAGTAAATAGCTCATAGTAAATTCTCCAATAGTTAGGGCAAATACTAGGATTGTGAATGATGTACTATAAATACTAACCCAAAATTCACACTAAAATTTCCAGAGCTTAATAGCAATAATATATGATCAGTGCCTAACCTTCAAGACCATTCAAAGTAATATGATGAAGTAATAAAATCATGAGCAAAATTGCCCTAATTGGTCCTAAGTTAGTTCAAGAGGGATGTAAGCTCCTAAAAGTCCTAGTATCAGTTCCTAGGGTTAAATTTCACCTTAGACACACTACTAACAAGTTACAAGGCATTCCAAGGATATGTGGTCTCATGTCCTTCATTGAGCTCAAAGACCCATCCCTAGGGCTTACACTAGGGTCTTAGGGTATCTCCACCCCAAACTACCCTAAATCCCTTGTGGGGGTGTTTTAGATGACCTTAAGGTCAGTGGCCCAAGTTTTAGTCCTTTTTGATGAGGATTGGCCACACAAACCATCAAATACACACTTGCCCTAATTTACCCTTTAGGAACCAAACTTTAGTCACACCAATACCTACTCAAACAAACCACAAATGAGCTGAGATTTTTGCTAGAGTCATGTCATGACCCTAATGGTCAACCACCAAAATATTGGATGGTTTTGAGGTCATTAGACACCTTAATTAAATCATACATGATTTATTAAATATTTTCTAAAACTATAAAAAAATGTATTCCAAAAATTCTCATTTTTAAATATGTCTGAGATATAGATTAGACTAACCTATGATCCAAATTTCAAAATATAAGGATGAGTAGATTAGTAAGGGCACACAGATTTGTCTCTAGTTAACCCTAGTTATAGCCTGCACCATATTGAGTGATGTGGTCAGATCACTTACCCAAATGGGTCCAAATTAATTTTCAAATATACTAGACCTCTAGGGATACAACTTTGTTGTTAATCATTTTTCCAAAAAAGGCCTCGAAGTATTTTTAATAATTTATTTAAAACACTACAATAAATGGGATAGAAATGAAATATTTATTAATCCCTAACTATACATTCGGCAGCACGAATCTTCGTACGGGATGGATGACATCCCTTCAACTTCCCCAGCGCACCAGAGGTTCAGATTGCCTCGTCCTGGGCCTTCTTTGCCTATGATTTCACGACCACCCGGCCACCTCCCTAGCCAGCGACCACACCACCACCTCCGTTGAGGTGGTGGCTATCGCTGGGCGACAGAATGGCCGTCGGAGAGGCTGATTCTGGCAAACCCGCAACCTCCTTTTTGTCATGGAAATTTCCCAAATTTTATCTCTAGATCGGGCTCAATTGAGCCTGATTTCTCTCCTAATTGATCTAGGATACTAGAACAAGGGGAGAGGAGGAGAAGTGGACCTTCTAGGTTGGCTGAAGCCTTGCTGATCGTCGTGATGCCATTTCTTGTGGTGGTGGTGGTGTCAGGTACTCTGCAACTTCTACACCAGAGGGATCGAATTCTTCTGGTGAATGGGGAAAATGACTCCTCTGAGTCTGGGGGAGCTTTTAAAAGACTCAATTGGAGGAGGGGGGAGTCTAGCTTTAATGGCCATTAATGGCCAAGGGGGGGAAGTTTTCGACCAATTGAATCCCCTTCATTACAGCCATCAATGGGGCCAGCTAGGGTGTTGATCTCCTTAGAACTAACTAGGGGATATGGATCAATTCATTGGAGATGAAGAGAGGAGGCCCTTGGCCTTCCTTGGCCATGAATGGCCTCTTCCTCTTCCTTTCTATCTCCTCCGTTAAAGGGAAACTTGAGGTTTCTCTCTCCTATTCACCCTCTCCAGAATTTTTGTGGCATTTTAGGTAAATATCAGCCTCCTAGAGCTAGTGGGCCACTCCAATTGGGCTTAGCCCAAGTGGATTGGGCTAAGTTAGGTCAACTTGAGTTAATTTGACCAAAATTTGGGTTGAGTAGACTTTGGTCAATTTGACCTTTTGGGTTTACCCCAATGAATGCTTGGTGACCCATTGTCCTCCCCTAAGGTCTAGGAAGTGTTGGGTAGGGTTACTTTGGCACCTTGGAGGCCACTTGCCCTAAATTAGGGCACTTTGACCATTTTAGGGCTACTGTTGACTTTGGTCAACTTGACCTCTTTAGTTGACCCCAATGGGTCCTTGGTGACCCCTTGAACTCCCTTAAAGGTTAGTAAGGTCAAGGTGGGGTCAATTTGATTAAGGGAAGGGAAGGTCAATTGACCCTATGTAGGTTAGTTTGACCTATTTAGGGTCAGGGTTGACTTTGGTCAACTTGACCACTTTGATTGACCTCAATGGGTCCTTAGTGACCCTATGGACCTCTTAAAGGGTTATGGGTGTTGTGGTGGTGTCCTGGAGTCAAGTTGAGTCCTTAAAGTCAAACCCTAGGGGTGGTGCTTGAAATGAGCTATTTGTATACCAAGGTGATTTCCACTTTCATGCCTTGGTTCACTGGGTCATCTTGGGCTTCCTAGGGTTTTTTAATGACCTAGTCCTGACAAAACCGCTCTTAGGGGTCTAGTTTTTTGAGGTATATTACACGACGCATTCTTGCCTAAGAGGCATGCGAGCTGCAGGAGTCGGGCCGCACCTGTCCACAAGAGTGGCGAGCTGGTTCGCACCCTCCCCGTATGTGTGGTGCATATATCGTATGTTTAATATTATTTGGTATGTCAGTAGACTCTCCAAGAAGCAGAGTTTCGCTGTTTATAGACCCACCTTGGGCTACGTATAGTAAAACAAAAAGGATGAGGTAAGCAATTTGCAGGCGGACTCAAAAATCTATAAATAGACCCACAAAGGTACCTTAGAAGGCAAGCTTTCTTATTTCCTTGTCTTGTAGGAATTTCTGAGGTACCCTTAGCTCAGCACTGACTAAGGAGGGGAAGCACTCTAAGATCTTTCGGGTGTGTGGTGGGACATCTGTGCTGCAACTGTGGGTCAGTCTCAAATACTAAGTCTTCAGTCAAGTCAGCTCCCTAGGAGAAGTAATTATGCGGTCACCCCTTTTTCGAGTCCGAACTCCACAGAAGCCGGTTTACGGTTTCAACAACCTTTTTTCCGTCCTTGGAAGAGCATTGTGATACTCTCAAGAAAAATGTCATGGCTTCCCATAAGTATAGCAAGTGGGCGGACCTCGCCTGGTAGCCACTCTAGAAACATCAAAAGAAGATGGTCCCAAAGACCTAGACTTCTTCCTCCACCTACTCTGCCCAGACTTTACAGAGTTTGGTACTTTAAACTCTGACTTTTTCACTGCCAAATCCTTCTTACGTTGGACCCGCTTCATATCCTGCTCTAGGGTTTGGGTAGTGTTCACCAAGGTCAAAAAGCCCTGCATCATCCGACCTGATAAAAGTAATCTCAGATCATCCCGCAGACCTTCATAAAATATGTTGGTCATACGCTCCTCATAAGCAAAAGTGGAGTCTGTGAATCGCCCAAGTCTTGTAAACTCATACAGATAGTCATCCACCAAATTTTCACCATGAGTCAACATCTGGAACTAGTTCTCCATTACAATCTACTACGCAAAAAGGAGATACTTTGCCAGAAACAACCTCGAGAACTTGTCCATCGAGACATCAGTCAACTGCCTGCCCGCAAACAGATGTAACTCCAACGTATCCCACTAAATCCTCGCCTCTCTATCCAATAGGAAAGTATCTAAGGTAACTTTCTGCCCTTCCTCTATCTCTGTGGTCGTCAAACTTCTCCTTATATGAGAGAGCCAGTCTTCATCTTGAGTTGGTGTTTCAGTACCCATAAATGTGGGAGGATTGAAGCTTGTAAAGTGCTTCAGTTGATTATTCGTCGATCGTCTTGCTGCCAAAGGCTCTTCAGCCACTTACCTCACCATCAAAAGCTCAACTACGCCATCCAATATGATGGCCACTCCTGGAGTAGGAGGCTATACTAGCCTTCCTGGTTGCTCATTGATCATTGCAAATAAAGCTTCAACAACTAAGTGAACAGTCTAAGCAAAAGGATGAGGTATAGGCACATCAGCTGGTGCACTACTCTCAGTAGAGTGTTGGGGTTGAGAATGTCCCGCACCACTCTTAGTCACCTATAATTGTGAAACACACAATTAAGCGACAATTAAAATTGTAAACAGCAATCATAGGAACACACAGGTTCCTCAAACATGTGTATTTTTCATTCCTAAGTGGACATTTATGGGTTATTTAACATTGTAACGGTAACAAACACACGTGCTCACCACCTCTTAAAATAAATTGATCAAGAATTCGATAGAGAAGGGATGGACACCAAAAGATGATATCAATTTATAATACCCCGCCCGTTACGATGATATAACAGAAGGTCTGGTTGGGTCCCCACACCATATTCAACAAATAGACGAAAGTGGTACAAAATTAAATTACAAAACATCTTCACTGCCTAACACAAAGTTGCACTCTAATAGAAGCAACATAGTAATAATAACCCACAACACGAAATGTCCACTATATTAATATAACATGGAATGAGTGGATATATAATGTTTGGCCTTAAGGCCTTGCATAATTATACAAAAAGAGTGATTTCCATACATTTGCTGGAGGCTGGCAACACATGAAATATTGTGTTTTTATGAGAGGCACATCACATGTGCGCGGTGGAATAAGGAATCAATAAAACCCAAAGAGAAATGGATCTTGCGATGAACATTGATAAGGAAATAAAAATAACTTTATATAAAAATATACCTCAGCGGGATTGAGTCACTGCTCAACCAAGGTGCTCCAAGGAAATCCGACAAACACTTGCATCTGGAGTTCCGAGCATAGAAGTATATCAACACCTCTATGAGTATCCACACGAGCAAGAATAACACTTAGAGTCTTGTCTCACAAGATCCAAGTTGAAAGAAGGAATGCCCTTAACATCTCTACGGATTGCTAGATCCGTTAAATGAGAGGCAGCTATGACGAAGAAGAAGCTTAGGAAATACTTTCCCGGCAAAGGCAACAGATCAGAATGGTCAGCAGCATGGAGTAGCGGCAGCGACTTTTAGGTTACGAAATAGTTCCGTCGGGACGAAGAAGTCGCCAAACTCTTGATCTGGATCATTTAGGTCAAGCACACAAAGACAACATTTATCTCATCTATTTACACTTGAAGACCAAAATAGTAGTTACCCGTAAACCAGACCGAAATAAGACTTAAAGAATAAAACTGGTGTTAACAACATTCATCGAGATGACACGTGTATATATGACGAATCAATGATCCATTCCTCAAGACAACACGAGAATACTCGACAAATTTAGAAAGATTCCTCGAAATATCAAGATACCTTTTGATGAATTACCCTTGAATATTTCGACAACTTTCCTGATTATCAATATTCACAATATAGGTCCCGGGCTGAAAACGCTCCAAATCCAGAATGTCATAGGCTTGGCCTTTCACTCTTATCACATATGAGCAATGGCAACACAAACCTTTCCAACTTCTCCAATACTCTTATGTGCGACCCTATACACTCATATTGTGTTGGCAAAGACACTACCTGTTTGACCACTTATAGATCATAATGGTAACACTAACATGAAAGTAGTAAACGATCATTTGGGCCTTCGAGGGCCAGCATAGCAAAAGGGCTTCAGCCAGCTACTTCCCGCTCGACTCGCCAATACCTGCACAAGTCTAGTCCACAAAGACATGGAAAAACAACGTAACGGTCAATATTAGATGACCACAATTATAACGAACCCACCCCATTCCCGAGGTAGCGGTACTCCTTCCATGCAAGCAAGAAGTATGGCAATTTATATAATTGCACAACAATTACAGACATAGGCATGCACGGTCATACGTCCCATGCACTTAGAGCATATTATCGGTGTACAGAAATTCAAGTCCAACCTCTGTCTTAAGTATCAACTACTTAGACGGTCATTGAGCTTTTACCGTCAAGGCCATCTTGCCTCACAGACTCTACCAAGATCAGAAGGTGTACTGTGGAGCAACCTCTTCACCTACCAGTATGGGATGGGTTTAGATTAACTTTTCCCATGCTCAGATCGTCAATATCAAGCTGGCACGATGCGGGTATGGATTTACCTTAGCCTGTTAACAAAAAGTTAACCATCATTATCAATTAAGGTTGGCACTCAAGGCCACCAAGCTAGGCACTGCAGGCGTTTCAACTTAATATGCTACCCACCTTATCCCCAAGACATGGGCTTCACAATAATAAACCAGCTCACTGAGACCAATCGCAAATATTATCGCTATCGTTGTGCGATATTGTCAGAACCATGAACCTATCTCAAGTTCTGGTTCATGCCCAGAACATACCTCTTCTCACTGGTCTATACCTGTAGTGCTATCGCCAGTGATATTTCTATCGCGGATGATAACAACAAAGCATCATTTCTATTGCAAACTTGGGTGTTTCATGGAGACATACTCCAGAACTTTTGCAGCAACCTACAGTACCCCAAAAACCCTGTAAATTGCTCGTTTTCCATGGAGTCTTCTCCAGCAGGAAAATCAATCATCACCAATCCAGAGTAACTTGTCCAGATGAGCTTCACACAACATGTTTATTCCCATACAACGATCTGAGATATTTATTAAATTTTTACCTAAGATATTCCATATCAACCCAAATGAAGTATTTCACACCATCAGTTGATGGGTAAATCCATGCAACGATGCCAAATAAGAGGACTTATCATGTCCTAGTATTTAGAAAGGGAGTCATTAACCTCGAAGCATATTTCAGAGCCATGAAATTGCAATTGATCAGGAAGGAATCACTTGTAGGGCTTTTTGCTCCACGAATCTATCCTCAACTCGCGATTCCGATCTTAAGAACTCCTCTAAAGCTCTTCTAAAGGCTGAGAACAGCCTTCTTCTTCTTTCTCAACTTTTCTTTCTCTTGATTTCTCATGTTGAAAGAGATAAAGAGTGTGTCTGTGAAATCAAGAATGATAAGTAGTTTCTCATCAACCACCTTATCACTCGCGGGATTAAAACCAGCTATCTGATCCTCAGGCCAAAGCAAATGGATGACGGCAATTTCATATGATAATTCTAATTTAATGTTATTGTCAGGCGATATCTCACCATCGCGGGATGATTTCTCTAGCGATGGCTTCTTCACCAAGTCAGCACCGCTCAACGGTCGCTTCACAGCAACTAACACGTAGTAGCCTGCCACGTGGCACACTACCACTAGCAATATCAAGCTATCAGCATGTGATATCATATCAACTTCATCATTTTGTCAACTGCATCATTTTGATCACTATCGTTGGGTGATATCTCTATCGACTACAATAGCTCAACAATTTATATTTGTTGTTTTACAAATGTGAGAAACCTGGGGTGTAACAACAATAGGTATTTTCCAAGGTATTCTTCCTCGGTGGGCTCAACCTTCTTCAACCTAGAGTAGTTTGCAGTTTGTGGACTCAACTTGGTAATGTACTCCAACTTAGAATAGGGATAACCCATACATTATGGCATAGGACTAGTTGTCTGTTACTTCCCTAGAAGCGGTGGTGACCGTGCCACTACTGTCATCTTTCCACTACGACAAGGCTCGTAGGATCGCTACCTATTTAATGAGGTTGCTTATGTAAACATAATTCATAATTCTTAATTCATGTGTTCATGTTGGTTTCTAGCAAGAAGCTTGTGTAAGCTTGATGGTCATTGAAAAATATAGATTAGTTTTCTTTATTATGAATAAAGTTGAATACTATATTATCACCTTGGACCCTTATCGTATTTGGTGTATGGGCGCTATAATAAGATAAGTTATGTTTATATGCATGAAATCACTATTGGATCCTTATTACATGAGTTAGTATGGTCTCTCTCATATGGTAAGTTACTTTATGTATTACTTTAAATAGTCTTATTGATGTTAAACTAAATAAGTAACCTAATCATGTGTATGATGTGTTAATAATCTATTTTACCCTACTTGCATTGTACCCTAAGGAGCATCAAGGGGCAGTAGGATATACGTTACCTAGTTTTTTATAACTAATATTTTTTATATTAAGCATAATAGGAGCAGGGACTAGTAAGCCCACAGCAAGTGCTTCCTCTGAGGTTCAACCCATAATGGAGTAGGAGTAAAGCTATTCAAGTGACACGTGGTTCGCCACCATTACCAATCTCTTCGACATATTTATCTAAGGATCTAGTGGTTGTAAGTGTCATGGAGATTATCATTCTTGATTGATTTTACTTTTATTATTATTTTGGTATTTGATTATATAGCCCTTATATTTAGACTTTATTACTTTTTGTTTGAGAGTTTGTATGTGTGTATTTGTGATGACTATATTTGATTATGCTCCCATATGTATCCAAGCGTGCAAGAACATCTCACACGCCCGAGTGCACAGACACACTCCGTGCAGGCACCTTCCATATGCTCTCTTGCATACGGATATGCAACACGCTCTTCAGCAAGCGGGCACAGCCCGCACTCCCCACATGATTCCTTGGACACACCTTCCTCCCTCGCACTTACTTTCGCGCCTCCGCCATGCCGTTCCACTCCAACATGGTCTTCATTGATCATTCGCAACTTAGCTAAAATGTCTCTGCTCTCCTCATGCACAGGCTCAAAACTACGCGGACTTTTGGGGTAAATGATGTGGTGCTCCTCCATTTATAGGAATTACGGGCTAGGAATTGCCAGAATTCCTATACCTACACTAAGTTTGTGGGAGTCATGTAGGACTAAGTGGGGTTGACAAATTCAACCCCATAAATACCATGATGATACCGCCAAGAACCGCTCATGGTACGGAACTGCCTCACCGAAGACCCTCCCTCGCGACCATGAGCCCCCTCAAATCTGGCCACTCGGTTAGCCATCGCCGTACCTCGCGGTCACACACCCACATCCATAATGTCCCGAGGCCAGCATCATGATCGGCCATCGATGTGCCTCGTTACCTTATGCATGTGGCCGCGAGGGTTCACGACTAATCTCGCGGCCGGCCATTTGTTTCGTCGGACACACAGCTTTCAAAAATTGAATAACGTCGACCTAGCCTCTCTTGAACAGCGATTCCTTCAAGAAGTGATTCGACCGATCATGTTTCATGTTCTATAGAAGATTTCAGATCTAGTCGGATCAAGATTTCAGATCAAACTTCCAAGAGAAATTTCTAGTCTTCTATTTCCACAAGAACTTCAAGCTTTTCATTTCAAGGAAGAAGAAGATAGGATACTTTCAGATCTGAAAGATTAGATTGGATTTCAATCTAAATGCAATGTATAAACTTTTTTGTATTTTTGTAGGAAGATTTTTCTTCTGAGGTGTAGATCCTTGTGATAGGAACGAGATGTACGAGAGTTTTGTTCTCTGAGTGTAGGAGAGGTTATTCTCCGAGAAGTAAGAGTGGTGACTCCGAGTTGTAAGATTTATTTAAATCTGAGAAATGTAAAGTAGCTGAATCTAGCCCTTTGTGGTATATAGGTGAGGTAGGACAGTGGACATACCCAAATCAGGGAACCACTATAAATTCCTTTGTTGTGTTCTGTTTGTTCTGTGTGCTCGCTCTTAATATTTTTTAATCCGCTATAAGATGCAGAACTCGCCTATTCACCCCCCACTAGGTGATTTAGGTAGGCATCTAGACACTTTCAATTAGTATCAAAGCGAGGTTTTTCGTTATAAGGTTAACACCTTGAACAAGATCCCAGTCTAGTTGTCTAAGCATAAGTTTACTTTAATGGACTGGAGCAAGGACATGTCCTCAATGAAGCTTCTAGTGTGCACTAATGAGAACTTTTCTATGAAGAAAGAAAGAGTCAGATTCCTTATGGAAGTTGTTGATCCAAGAATCTTTTAGATTGTAGAATAAAGACCTCATGTTCCCACTCAACCAATTGCTTTGAATCCTAATGTTATGGTTCCAGAAAAGATGATGGACTTGAACAAAGATGAGATTTCTCTCGTCTCCTTGGACAAGAAGTCAAAAAACATATTTTCACGTATTGTGGATGACTCTATATTGCAAAATCTTTTCCAATGTAAGTCTACCAAGGAGATGTGGAATTCTCTGGTTATTCTAATGGAAGGTACTGAAGAAGTGAGAGATGATCGAAGATCTCTACTAACTCAGGAGTATGAAGCATTCAAACAAGACCTGAAGGATACCATCGCTAACAGTTATGAAAAGTTCTACAAGATTGTCAATTGTATGAGAAACTACGGCGGGGCATTCACTAATGGTGAGCTAAATGATAATTTCTTAAGATGCCTAACAAAAGAATAGGACACTAAGGTCATGGCAATTAGATAATTTGGAAAGTTTCCCAAGATTGATCCTAAAAACCTATTCGGGAAGCTCTTATCTTACGAACTACAAATGAATACAAAGAAAAAAGAAGAGCGAAATAATAAGACTTCAAGAAAAGAGAAGTATGTAGTACTGAAGTTCGAAGGGTCAAAGAAATATAAAGTTGTGTCACTAGTAAGGGCACAAGCGTCTGATGCACAAGAAGATTCTAAGCCAAGCACTTTAGGTTCTGAATTATCTGATGGAGAGTTCTCACTGAACTGCAAGATATTCAAACGAATGCTCAGCAAATGGAGGCCAAGGAAAAGTCAGTCTTCCTCTTCTGACTATAGAAGATCTCATCGTGACGGTGATCGTTCTAAGAAAAGACATAATAGAGACGATAGGTACAAATCTAAACCGAACAACATTCTTCTTCTGACATTATTTATTATTGTTGCAATTAGCCAGGACACATAATCGCGGAGTGTCCATAAAAAATAAGGAAGGATCCAAGAAAGAAGAGAAGAGATCCTTCAAGGGTAAGAGGAAGGAAGAAAAGAGCGTTATCGCAAAGAAGTCTAAGACTCTTAGCGATAGTGACTCAAGTGAGTCAAGCTCAAATAATGAAGAAGCCTTCTTCGGGCTCATGACTCACTCAGATGAGAAAGTAGGAACCTCCCAAGAAAACGGGAAGGTAAACTCTCACACCATGCTCTCTGAATAAGAAACATCATTTTGTGGTCACGAAGACAACTCTTTTGAGGAAGATGATTCTGACTTGATGGCTCAGCATCAAGTACTGTTGAAAGCTTTTAACAAATGTTGTAAGGTGGTCAAAAAGCAATAAAAAGAGAATGCTTCTATCATGGTAGTGGAATCAAGTCTGAGGGAGTAAATTGTAGGATTGAACCCTCTTAGAGATGAAGTTCACTCCTCGAAAGAGGAATTAAAATGCTCAGCTAAGATATTTTGTCAGAAGGAGAAGTTCTTAGATGAACTGGAAGAAAATCTTTAGGTTGAGAGAAAACTTGTTGAAAGCTACTCTAAGCAAAGGACTATTCTTCCACTTATCGATGAATTTTCTGCCCGAAGAAGGGTAGTGGTCTAGGCCAAGTAGCTGAGAAAGGTAAGGCTGCTAAGATATCTGCTACCAAAGGCAAAGGGAAGGCACCTTAAGGTCAGCCATCTTTTAAGAAGGTAATTTTTCCCACAAATAAATATGTCCTTGAGACATCCTATGGTCATCTTGCTAGGCCTACTTATGTGTAGCCTAAAAAGAACTAGTAAGGATGGACCCATCCCCGAGACATTGGTACAAGTGCTTTCAAGGCACCTTATAAAGAGATAACTCTTAAAGAATATGGTCCCTATGTTCATGGAACAAATTTCAATAAAGCACATAAAGCCAAAACTATTATTCCTAAAGTTAAGGAGACTATGAAGCTTTGTATATGCTATAATCATGAGGCTTCCACCTCTTTATAGCCCTATCTAGAACTCCCATTTAGAAGGTGAAGCAGAAATATAAAAGAAGGTACAATATGTTTGTTTGTTGGTGTTGCACCAATATTGGTCACTTTGTCATGGATTGTTTGTTTTATACAGTGAAATATGAAACTCCGCAAATTAAAATTGCTAGACCGACTGCTTGAAATGTTAATATTCCTAGTGGTGTTAAGCTAACTAGGAACCAAGGACTCAAATCTATTTGGGTTCCTAAGGGTAAATGATTTATGAATGCAGGTATGTCAAAAGGCCAACAAAACTCCTATTTGGTATTTTGACAGTGGATGCTCTCGGCATATGACTGGGACAAGAAGCCTACTTATAGAGTATACCCCAGTGGAGGATGGCCCAAAAGTTATTTTTGGCATTTCAGACAGGGGAGTTACTAAATGCTATGGTATGATTTCTAACGACATAGTCTCCTTCACAAATGTGTCTTATGTTAAAGGATTACAACATAATCTCATAAGCATAATCCAATTATGTGATAAAAGCTATATCATTGAGTTCTACAAGGACAAGTGTCTGATAAAATCGTTTGCTAATTTGGAGAAAATCTTAGCAGGCACTCAGAGTAGAAATATTTTTTGTTTAAATCTTCTTTGTTTAGATTATTCTACACTAGTGTGTCTTTTAGCAAAAGATAGTGCATCTCTCTGTGACCAATGACACAAGAGATTAGCACATATTAATTTTAAAACTATAAGTATGATATTTTCTCAGAACCTAGTATGTGATGCTCCCAGCATTAAGTGCCTTAAAGAGAGTCCATATCACGAATGCCAAATGGGTAAGCAGACAAGGGCTAACTTTAAGGGTATTATTGAAAAAGATTCTTCTAGATATTTATATCTACTTTATATGGACTTATTTGGTCATATGCCAATTCACAGTTTAGGAGGTAAGTTCTATTAGTTAGTCATTTTTGATGACTGATCTCCTTTTACTTGGGTGTTCTTTTTGAAATACAAGTCAGACACCTTCAAAGCTCTCACAAACTTTGTCAGGCAAATTCAGAACGAATTGAACTGCTTAGTGGTCAAAATAAGAAGTGACCATGGAGCAAAATTTGAGTCTTGGGCCATGAAAAAATTTTGTGCAAGTAAAGGTATCTTTCATGACTTTTCCACCCCACGTACTCCATAATAAAATGGAGTTGCCAGGAGAAGGAACGGAATACTTATTGAAGCATGTACAACTATATTGAATGACTCTTCACAACCAGAGTACTTCTGAGCTGAAGCAGTCAACACAGCTTACCACATGCAAAACAAAGCATTAATCAACAAATACCATCGCAAGACAACTTATGAACTATTCAAGGGCAGAAAACCGGTTTTGTCCTACTTTAGGATATTTAGCAGCAAATACTTCGTACTTAACAATGGGAAGTATTATTGCATGAAGTTTAGGGAAAAATATTTTGAAGGTATTTTTTAGGTTATAGTAGTCATAGTAAGGCATATAGGATTTTCAATAAGAAAACTTCGGTTGTTGAAGAGTCTATAAATATTATATTGATGAGAGAAGTATGCTTCAGAGCATCTCATATAGTATTGTTGGTGAAGTTGCAGGTGCCAGGATAAACGAGCTAAACTTGGAAGAAGCAATCAAGGAAGTTGCTCAAAATTAAGTCAAAGTTGTTAATCCTAGGATGGTTGAAAAGGAAATTCAAGATGAAGATCTTCCTCCACCTGTTGAAGGTGCACCGGGTGTGGCAGAACCTCCTGGTGGTGTGGGAAGGAATCTAGTGTTCAAACACTCAAGAGATCACCACGTAGATCTGATCATTGGAGATCTAAGTGATGGCATAAGAACTAGAAAAGGTACAACTAACGAAGTTTTGCATCTTAGCTTTCTCTCTCATGTTGAGCTGAAGAAATTTGAAGAAGCAAATAAAGATGCTTATTGGATAATGGCTATGCAAGAGGAGCTCAACCAGTTTTAAAGGTTTCAAGTTTGGGAGTGGGTGCCAAGTCCCAAAGGATAGAATGTGATTGGAACGAAGTGGATATTTAGAAACAAGCTGGACTAAAATGGAGTAATTATAAAGAATAAAGTCAGGCTTGTTGCACAAGGATACAAATAAGAAGAAAGGATCGACTTCGATCAAACATTTGCTATAGTTGCGAGATTCAAAGCTATTAGGTTATTAATTGCGTATGATACTCACAAATGTTTCAAGGTCTATCAAATGGACGTCAAATCAGCTTTCCTCAATGGTAATCTAAAAAAGGAAGTATACGTAGCTTAACCTCCAGGTTTTGTCAATTCAACTCTCCCTAAACATGTTTATTTTCTTAATAAAGATTTATATGGTCTAAAATAATCTCCTCGAGCTTTGTATGAGACGCTATCTAACTTTTTTCTTGAGAACAAGTTCACAAGGGGAAAGATAGATAAGACATTATTTCTTAGGAAATTTAACAACAACATTTTGCTAGTGCAAATCTATGTCGATGATAATATCTTCAAATTTATGAATGACCACATTTGCAAGAAGTTTTATAAACTCATACAAGAGAAGTTTGAAATGAGCAGTATGGGTGAGCTGAAGTATTTCTTAGGACTTCAGGTGAAGCAATCTGACGATGAAATTTTCATCTTTTAGACAAAGTTCACCAATGAGTTAATTAAGAAATTTACAATGGAGAGTGCAACCTCTATGAGGACTCCAATGGGTTCAGCTATGTCTCTGGATAAGGATGAGAAAGGCAAACCTTTTAATGAAACCAAGTACAAAAGTATAAATGGATCCTTTCTCTACATTACTGCTAGTATACCAGACATAATGTTTTCAACATGCGTATGTGCTAAATATCAGGTGAACACTAAAGACTCTCATTACGTCGCTGCAAAGAGAATTTTGAGATACCTTAAGGGTACACCAAATCTTGGCTTATGGTACTCAATTAGTAATGACTGTGAGCTAATTGGCTTTTCAGATGCTGATATTGCAAGTAGCAGGGATGACAAGAAAAACACCTCTGGAACCTGTTAGTTCCTAGGAAGAAGGTTGATTTCTTAGAGCAGCAAGAAACATAACTGTGTGACAATCTCAACAGTTGTGCCAGAGTACATCTCTGCAGTAAATTATTGCGCACAACTTCTCTAGATAAGAAATCGGCTCAAAGATTATAACATGAAGCTAAAGGAGATTCCAATGTTTTGTGACTTCTTTAGTGTGATTGAGATTGCTAATAATCTAGTCTCTTATAGTCGGGCAAAACACATCGAAATAAGGTATCATTTCATCCGGGAGCATGTGGAGAATGGTGACATCAACCTCAATTTTGTCCATATGGATAAGCAAGTCACGGGTATCTTCACGAAGCCGTTATAGTAAGATTGGTCAAGGAATTCTCTCAGAAGGCTATAATTCTTCATTTCGAAAAATTCAAACCTAAGGCAAATTTGTAGTATTTACTCGGGGGATCTCGACGAATTCATCGAGATAGGCTAAGTGTTCTTGCCGATATTCGATGAATGAGTCTCATCACCTTTGTTATTTCGACAATCGTCAGGATTTCTCTTGGAATTTCGACGAATTTGAATCTAGGTCATTTTTTCTTCTTTATTGGATCCGAAGAGTCAATTCAGGCTAGGGTACGCGCGTTTCTATCTATTTTAAAATATTAATTATATATATATTGAAGTATCGGGCAAACAAAAATCTCAATCGTCGAAAACCTTTCAGATTTCCGTCGAGAAGACTTCGACGCACTATTCATCTTCCACAGACTGTCTGTGTCGTCGTTTCGTCTACCACTTTTCTCATTCATTCTCCATGGCTCTAAGAGGTACCATAAATCTTCTAGTAGGGGGGGAGAACTTGTTCGCATAGGATTTTCGAAACATCATTTTGATGCTTGTGGCCGCTGGACTACCCTTCGTTCTATAACACCCGTGCAAGGGTCTGGATAGGGATTTATTGAAATTTATCCAATATGCAAAGCTCCGTCATGAGGATACGGTCAACAAAAGTAAGGTCTGAAATATTTCTATCAAAGTGAAGGCATCCCTCCTCACCCAATTCCTGAGGCTTCCCGAAGTTGTAGAGACCAAATATGTTGAAGATAGTGATTTCACTAGAGCTCTGCTATTATGTGGTCTACCCAGAGGAACTAGAACCATCAAGAGGAAAGCTATGAATGGTGAAGGAAAACTTCTCTCTGATATCATTGAGAAAGTTCTGTTATGCAAAGTCAGCTCCCATGACTATCTATACAATGACATGTTCAAGCTCATCACCGTAATCATCTGCAAAAAGAGAATAGATTGGGGAGTAGTACTGTTTGGCATAATCAAAGATAGTCTGTGTTCACCAAATTTTGGAAGGATTCTCAGCCTCTACTTGAACTAAGTGGACAGGAACACTTTTGACATGAAAAAAGGTGTACTGATCCATCACCTAAAGAGGATTGACTCTTCAATCTTTTCCATATGGGAAAGGAGAATTCCCCGTCATGAGGGAGTCATAGAAGTGGCTGAGGAAGAGGTTATTCCTGATGATAGGATTCCTATTCCTACCCCCCATGAAATTACTGAGAGCTCAAGTGTAGTGATTGAGGGGGAGTCAGTGTCGACTCAAGTGGCTGCAGATGTTCCATTTCCCTTGATTGTTCCCTCTTCTTCAGAGACAATTATTCTAGATTCTGTTATTGTAGAGATGGTTATTCCAAACACAGGTGTAGCTTAGACAATGATTGCTAATGTAGTTCCAGTTTCAGTTGCTACTTTTGAGACTATGACTGATGAGACTGCTGTAGATATGGTTGATGATGCTGATTTGGATGTTGACCATGATGATTCTGCTGAAGTAGAAGTTAAAAATCTAGGTAATATTTATACTGACAAGGTTGATGAGCAAGAGAAAGGGACTGTATTGGCTTCTAATGAGACTGTTGTTTTTGATAACATGATCATAAGTCTCCCAGAAATACTTCCAGTTATTGCTGAGGGGGAGCAGAGTCATCCATCAGTTTCGATTCAAATAGAGTTAGATAAGTTTGTTCGTAATCTTTAGAGAAGGATTGCTAGAATTCTAGGTGGCTCTCTTATTGAGGAGGAGGACATCATGGAAATCTCTGATGAGGAAGGAGAAATCGAGACGCTTCCTCTAGTCTAAGAGGGTTAAGATCCTGCTTTATTGTTGAAAGCTCATTTATCTCTAGTGGTATATTCTTCCAGTGACTCTGAGGATATTGTTGATCTTCCCTCTCCTCAAAGAACTCAGACTGAAGACATTCTAAGTTTTAGTCTAGATATCTTCTTGCTAAAGTCTATAGAAGCAATAATGTCCAGGCAACAAGAACATTTTGATCTATCTATCAAGTAATTTCTTTAAAAAGTGAAAAAGATTGAACAGGATGTGAACATTGATCTTTATGAAGTTAAGGTTTGTTTTGACACATTAGAATCAACTCTGGACACATGGTTCATTCAAGGTGGAAAAGCTATTGTTCACACAATGGCTGAACTTAAAAGTAATCTGGATGTGCTTAAGAATGTTGATGCAAATACAAAGACCATTATTACTACCCAAAATGGCGGAATAAACTACTTTGATGAACAAATGGTGCACTATAGTAATTAGATTGCTAAGGTAATGATTGAAGACATCAGAAAGAGGGAGATGGAACTGAAAGCTAAGGTGAATGCGATTGAAGCCACCTTTAAAGAACATTTTCAGGCAGACAACACCTATAGTTATGATAATTTCAAATGGCTGCATGGAGAATTATTTCCAAGAACTACTGAAGTAACAATGCCAGAACCATTACATGTTGATGTTCATCCTGCTCAGGATTACTCTCAATACTAGTCAGACACTCAAGATTTTCTTTAGGATTACTATCAATCTTATGCTGCTGTTGAACCAGAGTTGGAAGTGGTTGAAGAAGTACCTCAACTAGCCCTAAAGAAAAGAAGATTTGGAGAAGGCCCATCTGCTCGCAGGTATGATCCTAACAGGGAATTGTGTAATGTTTGGAGCCCAATCTCCATGGGTATTATTCTAGACACCTTCACACTGGTTGATATGGGAAATGAAGATCAATGGAATCACTATAATAGGGAGGAGTGGTATAAGCATGAAGTGGTCAATGCCAAAAGAAGGATTCATTTCAAAAAATATAGAAGGGATGTTCCAGATGCTGCTCCTCCGCCGCCAAAGTATTTTTCGAAGCCCAAAGCTTATTTTGACAGACAGTATCAAAAGAACATGAGCAAAATTGATTGAAGTCTACATTTTTTTTCAAGTTGCGTGAAAATTGTTTGCCCTGATAGAACTATTTATATATTCATTAATGTTTTGACTGAGTTAGAACTTCTTATTACTTGGTTTTATGTTCCTTTCCTTGTCTTTATTTAAGATTATCTTGTGTGCAATTCACCTTAGTATAGGGTTCTGATTTTTTTCAAATAGGGAGAGATTATTGGGTATTATTGTAAGACCCCATTTTTTTCGTTTTAAACAAACGAGGTCTTATGCCTAGAATTATCATTTTGTGGTGGCACCGACACTCGGGAAGGCCCCCACAATAAAATGCCAATTCTGTTGGCCTTTTCGATCACAAAATAAAGAGAAGAAAATATATACTGAATGTAAACATGTCCACAGAATCACATATAAATGAAAATCACAACAAGTCCATCAATATAGAAAGAAGAGAGTACTGTAAAAGATCAATACAGATGAAATATAAACGGGCTCAAGCCCGGTACATCAGAGTCCTCACTACATATCACTCATCGCGAAAGCTATAAGAAAGACTAATAACTCACAGAGCATGTCATAAGTGCTCTGGAACTAGACTGGCCCACCTCCATGCGCACCGTACTCCGCTGGTGCTTGTCTCTGGGCTGCTGGTCCCTGTCTCCCATCCGGAGCTCCTGTAATGTTGTGGTTCGAAAACCATTAGTCATAAAGACTAAGTCCGATCATCCCCTACCCCTTACCCTATGGCTCCTAAGCACTGAGGGGAGAGGAGGAAAGGGAAGCTACAAAGGTGGAGAGTAAGCAAAGAAGATGGCAGTGGAACTAATCTAGCAGTTATTCATGTTGTATATCAGCTAAGTAAGAAAGGTACAATCTAGCAGTTCTACAATAGTGAGCAGTAAAATAAACAAGATAAGCAGCAAATGTAATAAAAGACAAGGTAGAAAACAATTAAGTAAGTAAGTAACCTTAACTTATATGAATGCCCATACAAACTTATAAGTTAAGGGGTCTTCTGCAAGGCTCTCATCGTATAAAAAGTCCCATACTGATTTATACGTTGGGGTGTCGGTTGTATGCAATTATGAGTGTAGTGAAATGCTATGCCATGATTCATGCAAGTGTAACTCATGCACATTACTCTATGCGCACAGACCTTTAGTTCCCCCTGTTCGGGAAGCTAGCTTCACTCCCAGGAACCTCCGTTGTGGCAAACGGAGACAGTGGGTCGGGCCCCCCACTCCTCGACGGGTATTCACACTACCAGGACTAGCCCTTCCATATGCCCCTAGAATAACACAACCTAGAGTATCTGCATACTAATGCTGGCTATATCCACCAGACTTTCCTTGGCTAAGTGTCCCACACTGCCGAGTCAACGTATCGACGTCGGTGTGAACGACTGTCCAATACCGAAGACCCACCACCTTATCTATATCCAAACCCTCGAGCCCCAGGCTCCCCGAACTATCCCATTCATGCATCTACCTTCCAGAGCTACTATCCGGATGGCAATCAAAATAACTAAATCAACCTCCCTATCTACCGGGTGTGTGAATGTGAAACCCTAGTTACACTAGTTGCTCTTGTAGTTTGTTACTCCTACGGTTTACGTTATCCCAGGACTGCCCAAGGTATTTCCCATGAAGGGCTCTCGAGGGCACTAGGAACTACGATGGGTTGAAGACCAAAGCACCCTTTTGCAAGGCACTTATTATTATTGGTTAATACCCAATTCCCAATCCCTTTCACGTTATGTTGGATCTAACCCTAGTGTATTTAACTCACTCTCTCCTACGGGGAAGACAATGTTTTCGTTGTCCCCAAGCACCTCTAATCACTAGCCAGACTTCTCACTCCTCATCATGACTCCCTAAGTTCATTTTGCACCATAATTTGATTCCTGTAGTTTTTACTAAACGCAGACCATTCTAAGCTATATGATGTATACAATGGGAAGTACTCAAAATATTTATCCAAATGACCTAAGTTATTTACTCGGAGTCTATCATGTCATAATTAGACTAAATCCAGAAATTCACATTTTTCCTAATTTGTTTGATAATTAATTAATTTCTTTCCAATCTAATCAATGCTTGAATTGAACATGATGTACAGTATTTTCTCAAGTAATAGCCACCAGAAATTTATGAACACCAGATAATAGAGGATTAACAACAAATATCAAATTCCATGATTTTCCTTAAATGCTTTGGCTTCTAATTAATTAATCCATTATAAATCCAACAACCATAGATAAAGAAGGGAGTACTTCAATTTATCATCAGAAAATTATAGAAAAATTACTGAACCTTAAGGATGACCAAATAGGACCTCTGAACAGATATCATAATTTATAAAGCTTGCTAGGTACCAAAATTAATTCAAATTTTTTTACATGAAAAGTATCACTTTGTGAAGCAACTCATATAACCTGACTTCCTAAAATTCCATAAAAATATACAAAGATATATAACATCATAAAAGGTCCTCTGACTAAATTTCATAAGATTCCACGTAGTGGTTAATTCATAATAAATTTTTGAATAGAAAGTACAATCTGATAGTTTGTAAATGAAGTACTAAATTTATTGATTTAAAATTCATAAAAAAATTATCCAGATATGAATATCACTATGAAAACACTCCTGCCAAAGTTTGGCTAAGAATCAAGGTCATATGACCCATTATAAAATTCTTAGAAAGTAAAGACCTAAATACTTATTATGTGGTTTATGTGGGGTATTTGTGTCCAACCACTACCCAATCATTTACTAGGGCAATTCACCACCCTACAGTTACTTGTACTAAACATCAAGTCTAAACAAGGAAATATCACCCTATGTCCTTCACAAACCCCCAAAGTCCAACCTTAGGGTTTGAACTAGGGTCTTAGTGCTAACCCACCCCCAATCCATCTCAAACTCCACGAGAGGGTGTGTTTACTGACCATGGGGCTCTGTCCAAGGTCCCATCCTATTTGGGTGAGAATTGGCCCTTCCATGCCCCAAATATTCCTTGCCCTAATTTATCCCTTAGGAGACCAACTTTGGTCACAAAAAAACCTATTCAAATCAAACCCAATTGGGCTTAGATTTTTACCAGAGCATTAAGATATCCACCAAGATCACCTCCAAAATATTGGGGGTTCTTGAGCTATTTAAGACACATAATTAAATTGTATATAGATTATTAGATTTTCCCAAAAACTATAGGAAAATGTTTTCCGAAAATCCTAATTTTTTGATATGTTGTAGGTATAGGTAATAGTGAACCCCATCCAAAATTTCAAGTCATTTGGATGGCTGGATTGGTGGGAGCACTCAAAATACTATCTAGTCTAGCCTAGGTATAGACCCCACCAAACTGGGTGTTATGGTCAAACCACTTACCAAAATGGGCCCAAATAAATTTTAAGAAAAGCTAGACTTTACACGCAACAACTTTCATGTTGGTCATATTTCCTGTAGAGGGGCCTACCTATTTTTAATATTTAATTTAAAACCACCCAGTAAACGGGACTGAAAATACACTAAAATGAATTTAATAATTAAATCAGCACAAATCTTGAAGCAGATCCAAAGGCGCTGGGATCGTCTTCCTCCTCCATCCAAGGGCCATGATTTGCCCGACCTGGAGCGCTTTCAAGACACTGCCGCGGGCCATTCAGCCACTTTCCTAGCAGACCACCGGCACCACCACCTCCGTTGAGGTGGTGGCCATTGTCGGGCGCGGCGCAGCCGTCGGGAAGCGGAATCTGGCGAACCCGAGAGCTACATTTTTGCGGGAAAAACTAGGAAGAGAAGCTCTTCCCGATCGGGCTAAGTTGAGCCCGATTCTTAACCCTAAAAAATTCTAAGATTTACCCGTAGAGAGAGAGGAGGGGAGGATCTTATTCGCGGGCTGGAGGCATGTAGATCGACGGAAATCCATTAATGGTGAAGGTATCGCCGGCGGTCTTCAACAGCACGCAGAACTCTCTCGTCTCCTTCAGGAAAAGTGTGGAAACGAGTGCTTGAGTTCTAGGGAAGCTTTTAAACCAGTAAAAGGAGGGAGGGGAAAGGTCTAACTGCTGGTGGCCATTAATGGTCCTTTAAAGCTTTTTCGGCCCTGGTGGTGGGGGGCTGATTATGGCTGAAACTAGCAAGGTAACGGCTGGAAACTCCTCCTCTTTCCTAGAGGAGTTGAATCCAACCATTAAAAGAGGAGTGAAAGGTTGCCAAGGCATTCAAGCGGCATTAGTAGCCATGAAAACTGCCTTTCGGCCATGGCCGTGGCTCTTCCCTTTTCATAACCGTCACCACGTGGCATTTCCTCCACTTGACCGGACAAAATTATTTAAATAAGACTTAATTAGGACTTAATAAAAGAAATGGCTAATTTAAGACATCCTGTCCTACTTCCCGAAACGGCCCAGTTCAGCTGAACCAGCAAACAAGCCAAAACTACCAGTAAAATAATCTAAGTACAATGGCATTGAGTGAGCTCAGCTCACTCAACGCCATCCAGCCTACGGCATTGAGTGAGCTCAGCTCACTCAACGCCATTCAGCCCATGGCAAGATGGCGTTGAGTGCAGTCAGCGCACTCAACGCCATTCAGTTGATTGCGTTGAGTGCACTCGACGCACTCTACGTTTTTCAGCCCAAGTAAGATGGCGTTGAGTGCAGTCAGTGCACTCAACGCCATTCAGCTTATGGCGTTGAGTGCACTCGATGCACTCAACGCCATTCAGCCCACGTAAGATGGCGTTGAGTGCAGTCAGCGCACTCAATGCCATTTAGCTGATGGCGTTGAGTGCACTCGACGCACTCAATGCCATTTAACCAACGTAAGATGGCGTTGAGTGCAGTCAGCACACTCAATGCCATTCAGCTTATGGTGTTGAGTGCACTCGATGCACTCAATGCCATTCAGCCCACAAAATGATGGTGTTGAGTGCAGTCAGCGCACTAAATGCCATTCAGCCTATGGCATTGAGTGAACTCGACGCACTCAACGTCATTCTGCTTACAGCATTGAGTGCACTCAATGCCCCCAACGCCATCAAGCCTATGTCTTTGAGTGCACTCGAAGCACTCAACGCCCACCCAAAAATCTATTTGAAGTTAATATCTGATCTTCTACTTACAGACCATGGTGATTTTCACCCTGAGCCTGGGTCACTTGGCCTCCTTGGGCTTTCTAGGGTTTTGTCATGACCTAGTCATGACAAAACCACTCCTAGGGGTCTGGTCAGAAATGGGATGTTACAAATCCCAATATACAAAAATAAAAATTTCGTCGAGTATAGTAGTGGATACTCATCGAATTCGTCAAGTTTAATTATGTATACTCGTCGAATTCATCGTGTATACTTACTGACACTCGTCGAATTCGTCGAGTTTATTTAGAGAATAATTTATCTGATCTTAAAAATAGGTTAAGTAAGATTCATCGAGTATCCTCAAGTATACTCGTCGAATTCTTTGAGTGTACAAATAAACATTCGCCGAATTCGTTGAGTGTACAAATCGACACTCATCGAATTCGTCGAATTTACCAGTTAATACATGTCGAATTCGTCGGTCTCTCTGGAAAAGCTTCCGAATTCTCGAACTTACTTTTCTGGATTTATCTAAGTTAAATTCGTCAGATATGAAGTGATTCATCGAGTATACTCATGTAAATACAATGATACTCGACGAATTGACTTAGCGAAATTTTTCCAGATTTCTATCTGATGGGTTTCTATTTTGAGCCGACGGCTATGTACAGTACACATGGACTTTTCGTTTAGGAAGCAATTTTTCTAGCCGTTAGAAGAAGGAATCATATAAATACCTAAGGTTAATTCGTTCAACCCTAATTGGTTATTCCAACTTTGAAATCGAGAATACGGACGTTCTTTTTTTCGGACACACAGCTTTCGGAAATCGAAGAACGTCGACCTAGCCTCTCTAGATCAGTGATTCCTTCAAGAAGTATTTCGACCGATTGTGTTTCAAGTTCTACAGAAGATTTCAGATCTAATCGGATCAAGATTTCAGATCAAGCTTTCAAGAGGAATTTCTAGTCTTCTCCTTCTACAGGAACTTCAAGTTTTTCATTCCAAGGAATAAGAAGATAGGATACTTTAAGATCTGAAGGAGTAAATTGTTTTTCAATCTAAAAGCGTTGTATAAACTCTTTTATATTTTGTACAAAGATTTTTCTTCTGAGGTACAAGTCCTTGTGATAGGATCGAGTTGCATGAGAGTTTTTTTCTCCGAGTGTAGGAGAGGTTGTTCTCTGAGAAGTAGGAGTGGTGACTCCAAGTTGTAAGATTTATTTAAATCTGAGAAAGGTGAAGTAGCCGAATCTAGCCCTTTGTGGTAGATATGTGAGGCGGGAGTGGACGTACCTAAATCGGGGAACCACTATAAATTCCTTTGTTGTGTTGTGTTTGTTCTGTGTGCTCGCTCTTAATATTTTTTAATCTGCTATAACACGTAGAACTCGCCTATTCACCCCCCTCTAGGTGATTTAGGTAGGGATCTAGACTCTTTCAATTATAAATGTGATCTTAGGGTCTCATTCATTTCAATCTTCTCTTCCTCCCACTTTGTCTCCTATGCACCTGAGAGCTACCGAAGGAACCCCTTGAAGATCTCATTCGCATTCGAAGAATCCTTCGAAGACCTTCGAACCCCTTCGAAGATCTGCGATTATCTTCAAGCACTCCTTGGAGGTTCTACCCTGCGCACACTCCACCTTGTGCACACTCTACTTTGCGCCCATGTCATCGTGCATACGCTTCACCCTGTATGCACTTTACAATACGCACAGTGCACTTAGCGCCCAGTCTGTGTAGCAAGCCCTACTCTTAGGAATACTCCACAAGTAGGAAAAGATAAGTCGCTGACCCTAAGCCATGCAAATTGCGCAGCCATAGCTTCAGAGCACTGCCAAATCTTCAGAGCACTAAAAGAGCAATGCTCCATATAGTAACCAAGAAGATACATAACTCCATGAGCAGTGGCTTGTCACCCTCGGGGACCTCTCTCTCTCTCTCCTTCTACAAGTTTGTAAATGTTTGATTTAGGATTGAGTGACCTAGAGGGGGGTGAATAGGTCCAATTTAAATTCTAGGCTACTATTAGAAAATGAAAATTACTTTTTTATCTTTATTACCCCAGTCAGGTGAAATAGAAAAACTAATCAGTAATTAAAGATCATCACAGCACATCAAACACAGCACAGCAATCACAGCACAGTACACAAGATTTATAGTGGTTCCCTAATTGATGGGTACATCCACTTTCCCCCTTCGCCTATCTTGAAATGAACTAGATTCGACCAAACTCCTTCTTCTTTATTTACTCAGATCCTCAGATCTTATAGCTCAGAGCCCAGATGGCTCCTATAACTCAGACTATACAAGTCTTACCACTTAGATCACCAAGATCCTACACCACAAGTTCTTACTAAGAACTTTACCTCAGATTGAATCCACACTCCTACACCTCAGGAAACCACTACCATATAACTCAGAATAATCAGTTCCTACACCTCAGATAAATACCCACTTCTCCTACCTCAGGCAACTCCTGCCCTACCTCAGCCTTTATAACACAGGCTTAAAACTCAGAGAAATTGATTCCCCTACACTCAGATCTACAAGTAGATCTTATAGGATTAATGATGTTGAAAAGAAAGATTCAGAATTAGTCACCCAGCAAGAGAGAAACGGTTGACTGCTTCTTGAACTGAACTTGATAAATCAGCTTCCCTTGATCCTTATTGTAGATGATTTGATCGGTCCCTTCTTAGCTTTTCAAAGCTTCTTGAAGTTGAAATTTGGGTAGATCTAGGCTGGAGAATGTTAAAGACAATTCTTGATCAGGCTTCTCTCCATCTTTTGAATTCTAGCAGATTACTTCTTAGATCTGGCATGACCAAATTTTTCTAACTACCTTTTCTAAAGAGCTGGTCCCTTTTAATAGGCTCTGTCAAGAGTAATCGGCTGATCCGGTTAATAACTAACATCTAACAGTTCTGACAGTTATCAATATCTCTAGATTTTTGTATTCATGAAACAATTATGCTTGAAGTGTTGAAACTTGACTGTTGGATGTGTCGACACCAGTCCTGGGTGTCGACACTACTCTTGTAGTGATGTCAACATACTTCTGAATGTGTCGACATGGGCTTCGCCTTGTCTCGAAACTGCTGATGTAGAATGTGTCGACACAAGTCCTATGTGTCGACACAGCTTACTTCCTGACTGATGGTGTCAACCCAAGTCCTGAGTGTCGACACAACTTTCTCCTTAACTCAGCACTCCTGGTGTAAGACCCCCCTCCCGAAACACAAAACATGGCATGAGAGGGGTCTTATGCCCAGAACAGCCGCCTTGCGGTAACACTAGCACTCAGGCTATCCTGTACCACAAGACACCTATTCTGCCGGCTACCAACAATACCAACAGATAAATGCCAACCCAACCATAATAATATGAAAGTCAAATCCACACCAAGCATATGTCCATAAGTACATCAAAAGAGAAGCTGAAACAAGCTTCTACAAAATCAGAGTATGTAAACAAAATTGCCCCGAAGGGCTACAATAAGTCTCTCTCGCTCACATCTGTAACTGACGGTAGCGACGGTATCGTCCCTTCAGGCCCTGTCACCCTGGCCTGGCTGTCAGTCTGCATAGCCTACTGCTCCACCGGCGGGGTTTCCTCCTAAAAAGGAAGACGTAGCAACCGTTAGTCAAAAAGACTAAGTGGTTTCACATCCGCTCCCCCGGCAACTCCTCGGCACCGGGCGGAGAAAGGAACAAGTACAATAAATATATATCAGTAGTACAAGCAGGTGAAGTATGTGTACATATCATAAATAGCAATAGAAACAGTATACAAATGAACAAGGTCTTACTTTACAAATCTACAATCTATAGTAGCAAGAGAGTATATATCTAGAACAGTAAGTAACTCAACTTATATGGGTGCCCATACAAGCATATAAGTTGAGGGTCGTTCAGCAGAAAGTAACTCATCGTATAGGAGTGCCCATACAAACTTATACGATGAGGGTCTTGTGTATGTAATGAAGTGCAATGCTATGTATGCAATGCAATGACACACCCATGATCAAGCACATGCAATCGCTATGTCGACACAGACTTATAGTTCCCACTATTCGAGCAGGTAGCTAACCTCTCAGGCATCAATCGTCATGGCCAAACGGTGACAATAGAGCGGGCATCTCCACTACTAGGCTGGTCTCCACACTACCTGGCATAGGTCTCCGTATGCCTCAACGCTAAGAACACAACAGCGGAGCTCACATGCGCACTACGGCTCAGCGGGTTCTCTTGGGTAAATATGCACCAAGATCCTAGCCCCGACTGGCCTATGGTGTGACACGGAAGGAGCCTCGGAAATGAGCACGAGGAACAAGCCCAACCATTCACTTGGCACGGAAGGAGCCTCGGGACGTGAACACTGAGGACCAAGCCCAACCGCCCAAGGTCTAACTGTCAACTCCCATCGGTGTGATGATTGGCGAGCCCGTAGACCTGCCACACTATCCTTTACCCGGGATTACGACACCGCGTGTCGACTCATACCGCATGCAATTCCACCATTCATGGCATGGAAGGAGCCTCGGAGAAAGCACGAGGACTAAGCCCAACCATCCAACAAATACGGATGGAGCCTCGGGACGTGAACACTGAGGACCAATCCCAACCGTTCACGTGGCACGGAAGGAGCCTCTGGATGTGAACACCGAGGACCAAGCCCAACCGTCCAATTTTATCCAACTCAACCTCATTCCCATTAGTGACGGTCAACACCGCACTTGTTAACTTCCACAATGCTACCCGTAGGGAGACGACACTCTAAGCATTGGAGTACTTATTCCCTTCTATCAACTCAATACACCTCATGGCCATAATTTAATCATTCATAAACCCTTCCAAAAGAATTCAACCTGTTATATATAATGCGCATAATGGTGATCTACCAAATATAACAAAGCCTTTCATTCACTTAGGCTTGACTCACATCTCGGCATAGGAATTCGAGTCCTCAAACATCAACCTTCACATTACCCCGGTGATTAACACAAAAGAATTCACCCAACCTCGAGATGGATTGCAACATCTATTCCATCGAATCCAAGTTCATATTATAATCACCTAGAATTATATGTAATCTGGTCAGCAACTTTGACTGAGGATTCCTGTGGCTACAGGTATCGCCTGAAAACGTACAACCACTCGTTCGAAAGGTAATCTCAAAGGCTACAACTTTCGTGTTTAGTCGAAAGCCCAGATCTGGTCACATCATACCAGAAACCCAACTCGAAGTCTGCTGCGTACAGGATACAGATTTCCTGGGCATTAACTCCCAACCGCAGCGGATTCAAACGGACTTTCCCGTGGCTACAGGTATTGCCTGGAAACGTGCAACCACTCGTTGGAAAGGAAATTTCGAGGGCTACGACTTTCGTGTTTAGTCAAAAGACTAGATCTGACCCTTTCTTGCTTAAAATTAGCCAAGAAGGTCGCTGCGTGCAGAACACAGATTATGCACGCATCTTGAAGCGAAGTGAACAGCATCCGTTCATCTTCCTCCTCAAGCGATTTTCCCCAAACTGCAACCAGAAGTTCCTCCACCATTATTCTCCCTCTTGAAGCCATTTCCTCTTCACGAGACCACCCCTATCATCTCTTTGAAGCGAGGGGAGGTTGAAGATGACTAAGCTTTAGAACACAAGTTCTAGCATGGCCTTCCTAGAAAGCTTCATCTCACACATCAAGACTCTTTTGAGTCGATGTCTCGCCTAAGAATAGCTACAGATCTAGCACTAAGGGAGAGGGGAGGAAACTCACTTCATTTCCGGCGTTTCCTCCATTGCCGGCCATGGATCGTGTTACTCTTCGTTGCGGCATCCTTGGTGCAGTTGTTCTTCAAGGCAAAGGAAGGAGAGAGAGAAGTCTGCCTCTAAAGCTCGCACCAGCAAGCCCTCCTCCGGCGATCTGCGATATTCTCCTCTACCGCTCCCATCGGTTTTGCACAGTGACGGCTCGGCAAGAACGATCGGGTGCGATGGCTAGGGTTTGGTTTACTCCTTTTTATATTACATGTTAGGTTAAGTCCCTTCCGCCACGTGTCACTCTATAATAGGACCGCCCAAATTAGGTTTCATTTGAAGTGACCGGTCCAAGGATCATTCAGCACGAATCCCGAAGTCTAGTTCGGGCCACCTGTACAAGCCGGTGAATCTGCCTGGGCGCAGAAAATGCACAAGTCAAATTCGGCGGGAATCAGCCAGTGATTCCCGTCGATCGGCGAGTATTAGCGGGTCATTCTCGACGAATTCGTCGAGTATCAACAATGATACTCGACGATTTTCCCTTAGCCGTTTTATCGGACATCCTGTCGTTGTGTGTGTTGAGTATCAGTTGGCAATACTCGACGGTCGGTGGGTATCACCGGTTATTCTCGGCGATCGGTGAGAATCGTCAGGCATTCTTGACGATTTTCCCTTAGCCTACTGCAGTTCTGAGTCCGGCGGGTATCGACCACCGATACCCGTCGAATCGGCAAGTATCAACCTCCATTCTCGACGATCGACGAGCATCAACCTCCATTCCCGTCGATTTTTACTTGGCCGAGATCCCTCATCTCGGCTACTAGTTGGGGTATCCTTAAACCCAACCCTACACTTATTCATTGCACCTGACACCTCGCGTCAGTGCACCCCGAGCCCGAGTTGAGTCTCTTGACTCAGAACACGTGCGAGGGGCCTAGCGCGAATTGGAACATTACACCTGGTGTAGAGTGTGTCGATACTAGTCCTGAGTGTCGACAAAACTACTTCTTGTCTCAGCACATCTTTGATAAAGGTGTCAACACTGGTCTAGTGTCTCGACACATTTGTACTTAGCTTTATTTGCTTGCACACAAGAACTTAACACACATCAAATACAACTATGTGTATATCATTGAGCTGAAAAGGATTTCTCCAAATCAGGTACACAGTTTCCAATGTACCCAACAATCTCCCCTTATTTGGAGAAAGCATAGCCCTACTCAAAGTATCAACACATGTTCACAAAAATATTATGAATTAGGCATAAAGATAATAGTGTTGTTCTATAACACAGACAAGATCACATATTACATTATACATAAATCAACAAGAATAATGTTGAACAGAAGATAAAGTAAAGAATTGCAATACTAATTAATTAACACACAGAATGTTTGTGCAAACAAAAATTTTCATTAATAGTTTGTCAAAAGATTTACAACTAAGAGCATTGGTTATACAATGTTTTTAGAACAAATACAAAACAAAAATTCCCTAAGGTAATACTGGTTCTCTGATAACAATCCCCTTTCCAGACTGGTCTTTGGCTTTAACTTCTGGTTCCTTGTCATCAGCAACCTTCTTGCCCTTGTCATCCTTAGCCTTTGCAATTTCTTCCTCTTTCAGCCTTTGTCTTTCAAAATAGTGGTAGGGCTTTGGAAAGTATTTACTGGGCACAATAGAATTAGCAGGAATCCTTCCTGTATTTAGATCATATCTGAATTTTAGAATGATATCCTGCTGCTTTAGATGCATATCCCATTCTGCTCTAAATACCACTTACCCCTTTCAGTTGCATTATCATTAACTGTTTTCCATGCAGTGAGAATAATAGATCTTGAGGTTGGGCTCCAGTGCTCAAAATTTGGTCTTGCCTCAGCTTGTTCTCTAAATCTCTTCTTTGATAGTTGTGCCTCTATTTCCTTAGTAGTAGAAGACTTATCCACTTTCTCATAGATTACATTCTAATCTAAACCTTGAGGAGGACTGTACATAGTCTGTATAGCCTATTGAATATGTAAGACCCCATTTTTTTCTTTTAAACCAACAGAATCTTATGCCCAGGACCGCCGCTTTGTGGTGAAACAAACACACCCGAGAAGGTCATCACTACAAGACATCGATCTTGCTAGCTATACTGATCGCAGAAGAGAAGAGTAAGTACAAAGAGTAAAGTAAACTCGAATACTAGTCCACCAGAAATCACATGAAATAAAATAAATCTCCATGAAGGGAGAGTCCATAGTAATGATTAAGCAAAGTACTAAAGAGGGCTCCTTCACGATACATCATGATCCTCACTACAAGTCACTCAATGCGGAAGCAAATATATAATAACTACTAATGATCGGGACTCACTATCCCTGCTGCCTGAACTCCCGTGCTATATTGTCCCATCTCCAAGTGCACCGACCTCTGGGGCTGCATCTCCTGGTTCGGTTCCACGATCCCCTAAAATGATTTCGTCAACGAGCGTTAGTCTAAAAGACTAAGTCCCATCATCCACTACCCATCCCCCATGGCTCCTAGGCACCGAGCGGGGAGAAGGAAAAGGAAGGTAATGAAGGTGGAGAGTAACAAAAGTAAACAGGTGGCGGCGGAACTAGTCTATCATGAGTACATAAACAGAGCATATATAAGTAATAAGCTAATAAGTAAATAATATAAGTATACACATGATCAAGGTGAGCAAGTAAAAGTATATGAAGGTAAATTAAGTAACTATGACCTGTAGGAATGCCCATACAAACCTATAGACCAAAGGGTCATTTTTGCAAGGCCTATTATATAAAGAGTCACATACCAACTTTTACAATAGGTGTCAAGGGTTATATGAAATGACTATGTTATATCACGCAAGGATGCTATGATAAGAACATGCAAGTGAAACTCACACACCCTACTTTGTGCACACAGACCTTTAGTTCCACTTTTCTAGTGCCTAACCTCCTAGGATACCTCCGTAGTGGAAAACGGAAGTGCTGGGTTGGGCCTCGCCCACCTCTAAACCAATATAAGCACTACCAGTCAGACCTATTGTACGCCTCAATGTTGGTGCACTAAGCAAAGCTCCTGCATACTCTTGTCGGATGGCACACCGTACTTAAATTGGCTAAGTTCTATACCACACTTGCCGAGACAACGTATTGGTGTCAGTATGACAACTCTCCAATACCGAAGACCCATGTTGGGTATTTTATCCACAATAACCTAGATTTGTATGAAGTCACCCTTGAACTAAGATGAATTAATTATGTATTTGATGTCATTCTCTAGTTGAGTGCTAGTAAGTCATAATTTCCAAGTGTAGACCAGACAGTTTACAATGAGTCACCAAACACAGGACCATGCAATGTAATCCCTCATTGTGGGATCCATGGTGTTGGCTCATATGTAAACTCTCTCTTGGGATACACTTCATTTACAAGTGCTAAAGAAATGGATGGAAGAAAAGGTTGTTGATCTAGAAGAAAGAGGAAAGAAGAAAGAAATTTTTCCAAAAATATTTTCTAAGTACATGTTTCGAAAAAGATGAAGTCTTTCGAAAAGTCCAAGTCATTTTCGTCGAGACAGAAGAACTTCTCTCAAAAGCTTTTAGAGTTTTCGAAAACCTTCTCAAATTTTCTAAGTCATTCTTTTCGAAATAAGTCAGTCTGAGTTTTCGAAATGGCAAGTCATTTTTTCGAAAAAAATAAAATTGTTTTTCGAGAAGCCAAGCTCTGCTTTCGAAACGTCAATGAGGTTTTTGAATAGTCAGAACTACCTTTCGAAAAACCGAACTCTTCCTTACGAAAAACTAAATCAGTTTCGAAAATCAAGTTCCTCAGTTCTTGGAAATTCTGCGTAAGGCTATTTTCGAAAAGTGTCATGGCTTCTTTTAAAAAGACAAGTTCTGTATCAGAACATTTCAGCCCTTTCGAAGAATTTCATTGCAGAAAATAGAATTTCATCTCATCGATCGGATTTTCATTCTAACTCATTTAGTCGATCTAAATTTCGTCAGTTCCTATGATTGATCCATGTGGAATTTGACTTGATTATTTTTGACCATTATTAGACATCTTATATAAGGTCTTGTCATTCGTTTTCAAAACCTAAGAATTCAAAAAAGAATCTCTACATATTCTTAGATCGGGAAAAGCAACCGCCGACTTCGTCGTTCTCTGAAGCCTATTTCTGTGATCGAGGTATTCATGTAAAAGATAGATTCGACAAGATCCTTGGTCCTAGATTCTCAATATTGTGTTTGATATTATCGCCTCTCAAGGATTTTAGATCGTGATTCTCAAGAGTTCTTCCTCATCTTCTTCACCGAACATTCAATTTTCCAAGAAGGAATAAGTCTGAAGTTTTTAGATCTGAAGTGAAGTTTATTTTATTATTGTTGAGAAATCTATTTCAACTATTATAGGAGATTTTGTCTCCAAGTTTTGTAGGAAATTTTTCTTTCGAGTGTACATCCTGTTTTGGGGGATCGAGTTGTAGGGGCGTTGCTCTAAGTTGTAGGATTATTTTCAATTCGAGCTAATAGTGAAGTAGCCGAGTCTAGCGTGGTGCTAGATTAGTGAGGTGGAGAGTGGATGTACCCAAGGTTGGGGAACCACCATAAATCTTGTATTTTTAATAGCTTGCTTGTTTATTTTCTACGCTTTGTCATTACAAGTTTTATTCCGCAAAAAGATGCAGACCTCACCTATTCACCCCCCCCCCCCCCAGGTGATTTAGGTAGACAACTAAAAACTTCAATTGGTATCAGAGGGAGGTTGTTCATCAAAAAAGGTTAACACCTTGAACAGATCTTCTCCTAGTTATCTCAAGAGGATACAAGCATGGACAGAGCCAAGGATTTTGCTAAGCTTCCCTTATGCACAAAGACTAACTTTCCCATGTGGAAAGAAAGAATAAAATTCTTCATGGAAGTTGTGGATCCAAGGATCTTTATGATAGTGGAAGAAGGACCCCATATTCTAATGACAACCTCGACCATTGACCCAACAAAGCAAGTTCCAAAGAAGCTTATGGATCTTGACAAAGATGAGATTGCACTTGTCTCTTTAGACAAGAAAGCTAAGAATATCATCGCAAGTGCAGTCGATGATTATATGTTGTAGAATCTGATTCACTGCCAATCCGCCAAGGAAATGTGGCAGTCTCTCATCGTCCTGATGGAAGGTACTGAAGAATTAAGGGATGACAGAAGATACCTCCTAAATCAGAAATATAAAGCATTGAGATAAGGTCCCAAGGATTCTATTGCTGATACTTTTGATTTCTTTTTCAAGATTTTCAATGGACTAAGAGTCTATGGTCGGGTCTTCACTAATGGAGAACTGAATATCATATTTCTGAGATCCCTGACTAAGGAATGGGAAAACAAAGTCTATGCAATCCAGGAGTTTTGTAAGCTGATAGAGACTGACCCTCAGAATCACTTTGGAAAGCTAATGTTGTATGAGCTCCAAATAAACTCAAGAAAAGCTGAAGAAGAGAAAAGTCGGTCTGCATCAAAGGAGAAGTTAGTCACTCTAAAGGCAGATATCTCGTGGAAGTCAAAAGCTGCATCTCCGGCTCCCACACAGGAAGAGAGTGAAGAAGTAGCTTCAGAGCCAAGTACCTCGGGCTCAGAGCTATCTGAAGGAGAGTTTTCTCTGCTTTTAAGACAGTTCAAGAAGTTCTTAAATAAGAAGAAATATTGGAGAGGCAAATATGCCTCATCCAGAAGATCACGTCATGATGGTGATCGTGACAAGAAAGGCTCAAGTAGCCAAGACAGGTATTACTCAAAACCGAAAAAACATATTTCTTCTAATATTGTTTGTTATTGTTGCAATAAGCTAGGACACATCATAGCTGATTGCCATCACAAGAAGAAGGAGGGTGGAAGAAGAGAGGAGAAGAAATCTTCTTATAATAAGAAGAAAACTGAAAGAAGCCTAGTAGCCAAGAAGGCCAAGACCCTCAGCGACACAGACTCATCTGAGTTTAGTGATGATGAGGAAACCTACTTTGGGCTTATGGCACATACAATTGAAGAAGAAGAACCCCAGTTCAATGGGAAGGTAAACTCTAACACCACTCTCTCGAAATCAGATGCTTCTGACCATGATCATGAGGACTGTTTGTCTGATGATGAATCTGAACTCATGACTCAATACAAAGAGTTAATCAAGGCTTACGAGAAATGTCGAAGAGTCGCAAGAACTAAAGCTAAGGAGATTAAATCTCTTAAGGCTGAGGAGAGCACTCTGAGGGAGGAAGTCATAATGATGGACTCGCTTAGAAAGGAATTCCATGATGTGATGGAAGAATATAATAAAGCTCTCGAGCACCTGAACCTGAAGGAGAAAATCATTCAAAAGTTGGAAGAACAACTTGCTGCTAAAAAGAAACTTATTGAAAGTTTCTCCAAGCCCAAGACAGTCCTTCCACTTGTGGCTGAATTCTCTACTCAGGGTAAAGGAGCTGGCTTAAGCCATGTGGCTTCCCCTAGTAAATCTTCTAGGAGAAATAAAGCCCAAAGAAGAAATAAGGCCACCAAGAAAGCTCTAGCCAAGGAGAAGGGGAAAGCTCCTCAAGAACAAACTTCGTTTAAAAAGGTTATCTTTCCAACAAACGAGTTTGATTTTTATTCGTCCTACGGTCACTTTGTCAGGCCTACTTATGTAGAGCCAAAGTATTTATACCAAGGATGGACCCGTCCCCGGAAAATTGGTGAAAGTGTCTTCAAGGCACCTTATGAGGAGATCACTCTTCATAGCTATGGCCCTTATAGTCATGGTCATAACATCAAGAAAGCTCCAAAAGTTAAACCTGAAAGTGAGGGTAAGACCAATCCTACACTCTAGAGGGGGGTGAATATAGTAATTTAAAATAATTTTGCTAATTTAAAAATTATTCTAGTAGTGGAAGACTTGATTTAATAAGTATAGAGTGCTAAGCACAAACTGAAATAAAACAACTACAAAAGGATAAATTCACAGTACACAGCACAAGAAAGAGAAATCAATCCAGAAGACACAAGGAGCTATAGTGGTTCCCCAAAACCTGGGTACATCCACTCTTCTACCACCCTTGGTAGGAATCCACTGCAGGATGAGTTGATCAGGTGTCCTGGGCACCAATGAGCTTTTGATAAGGTGCTCTAAAACCAAACTAGATTTTTTGATCAGGTGTCTTTCCACCAAAGCAGAACTTTTGAAGGGAGTTCAAAAACCCTTTTACAAGAAAGGAAAAAGAAATAGATGTTGTCTTCTCTGTCAATGATCTGAGAGAATTATTAGTGGATGAGAAGTTGTCAAAGATCCCCCTGAGATGTAGCAGAAGTTCAGGAACTGGAAGCTTTGCAAGGGTGATAGGTCTTCAATGAAATGATTACTCCAACACTAGATGAATTCAGCAAAAACTGAAATGTTTTTTTGTCTTGAGAATGGAAGATGAAGACTTGAGAAAACTTTTGATCAGCAACAATCAAAAAGAAAACTTGTTGAGTTTTCTGTGTTGTTGATCTCCTTTTTCTCTGTATATTTTTCTATATTTTATGGTGCTCTGTGTTTGTATCTTTCTTTTTGTCTCTCTATATGAAATCCAGTTGTCCAATCTTCTTGATAGTCATTAGCAAAGTCATAAATGATTTCCTTAATTGTCAACTGTCTCTGGAGGAAATAATCTAAGTGCATTCCTTCTTTGTTTCCTTGAAACTTGCTCCTGATTTATTATAACGGCTAGAAATCTTCTTCATTAAATGCACTGATTTTAAATCCTTAATAAGCTGACAAAATCCTAGAAATTGTCGATCTCAAAATAAAATCGTCGATCTGAGCTTAACTATCGTCAAACTGAGCTCAGGGATATTGGAATTTGACTTGGACAGAAATCGTCGATCTGAGCTCAGATATCGTCGAACTGGGTTCGACGCCTCGTCGACTTGATCTAAGAGATCGTCGAACTGAGGTCGAAGCTTTGTCAGCCTGAACTTGGAGATAGTCGAACTGAGTTCGACGCTTCTTCGATCGGAGCTCGACGACAACTTCAATTCTTCTTCTTGGCTTCTCATCTGAACTAGGAGGTCTTGGGGAAAGCTTCAAACCTAAGTTCTAAGCCTTAGACCTAACTAGTTGACCTTTTCTCTATACAACAAGGTCAAAGCAACAATCCTATTGACATAGTGATCTTGACCCAAATTAGTAATAGGGTGTTCCAACAATCTCCCCCTATTTGGGTTAGGATTACTATTTACATGAGTTATAGAAAATAAAAACAATAACAACAGAAATACAGAAATAATATTGCAGAACCACAGATATGATTATATCACAACACAAAAGTAGTTCAGCAGAGATATAATATAGTTTTCAGCTTACATCCAGATTAATGCTTATCATAAGTTCTTTTTTTGAAAATGATTTCTCTATTTGGATTTTCTGAATCTTTCTTTGATTTGAAGTCATCAGCAGCACCAAGAGTCTTCTGGCTTCTGTTTCTAGGAACTATAGCTTCAAGATATAGCTGCATGTACTCCTCAGTATTGAAGAATGTCTTGGAGATGTATCTTTCAAGTTCTTGTCTTCTTTGATCTGATAGAGTTGAGATATTGGAAGTATCTTGGCCTTTTTCTCTTGCTTTCTTGATTTGATTTAGAGCATCCATTTCTTTTAGTCTGGCTGTCCAGGAGACTGGGTTATTCTCTGGGTCTACAAAAAGAACTGGTGGCTCAAACTTATTGATGGTGTCAGTAGGAGGAGCTTTTGAATGAAAGCCTTCTTTGAGTTTATAAGGAAAAGGACCAGAAGTGGAATCACTTGGGCTTTGTCCTTTCCTTTGATAAGGTTGATGTCTGGACTATCCTCTAGAATAAACTTGATAATCCCTTTAATTGCCTCTGTACTGACTTCCTCTTGACTGATTTCCTCTTTGCTGATATCCTCTGGATTGAGATCTTCCTTGAGACTGAGAGGATCTTTGAGATGAAGCATATGAGGATTGATGAGCTAAGTTTCCACCAGATCCTGCACCTGGAGAAGGAGGAGGAGGAGGAGGATGAGAAGTTCCTTGGTCAAATTTCCTTTTCTTCCTCATGGACTTCAACTGGTTCTTAGAGAATTGCATCCAGTGCTCAGTTATAGGGCAGCTGTGCAGGATATAATATGGAATGTCATGATCAGAAGTAGTCTTGGACAATTGAACTCTTTTCATAGCTTTACTTCTAGATTTCCTCTTCTTTGCAATAGTTGTAGAGGAATCATCAGAGAAAGTTCTGAATTCATCATCATCATCAGAACTCTGAGGCTCATCATATAAAATATCTTTTTGATTTAATATTTCTTTAGAGAAAACAGGAGCTGGAGCAAGAGGAGCAGGAGCAGGAATAATAACATCAGCAATTGAAACAACAGGAGCAGCCGACCCTGAAACAATAGGCTCAAGAGCTGAACAAACTGGCTCAACTAGCTCTATAATAGCCTCTGAAAAAGTAACATCAGCAGCAGCAACAAGAACCATAGAAATACTTTCCACAGATTTAACAGAATTTATATACATCTCTATCAGGGTTGGATCACAGCAGGAGAGGGGAACAATAGCCCTGGTTAAATCTTCAGCAAGGAGAGGTGCTGGAAGATAACTACTATAAAATGAATCAAATAATGATAATAAAGAATGTATATCTATTGCAGGACTGATGGTTGGAGCTGGAGCTGAAGCTGGAACTGAAACTTGATCTGAAGCTGGACTCTCTGAAGCTAGAACTTCTGATACTTGCATTTCTGAAGAAAAATTCTCTGAATGCAGCACTTATTCATAAGGAATCTCCCCCTGCCTAGTTTCAGTGACAACTGAATCTAGGCCCCCAGAAGAAGGGTTGGCCTAAAGGGAGAAGGGAGAAGATAATCTAATAGATAAATCATTCAAAGTCTTGACTAAGGGAGCCAAGGTTGAATCCAGTAAGAGAGTTAGCTTGGGAGCAAACAACTCATATAATCTATCTGCTAGAGAAAGAAGATCTACTTGCTCAAGATTAACTTGAGTAGAGGTAGAAGGAGGGGCTACAGAGATGGATGGAATGGATTCAGAGTAAAGTGGTATGGATGGTTGAGATATGGGGATGGATGTAATAGATGAAGCTGGGATAGTGACTGTTGGTAGAGATGAGGAGATGATAGGGGAAAAGGATGGTTGAGATATGATGTCATGTAGAATTTGTTGAAAGGATGTTGAGGTGGATGGAATATCTTGGGGTGAAGATGGAGAATCATCCATGAAGGAATCATCTAAAAGGTTGAATGATTGAAGATGGGAGGATGATTCTAAATCTATGGATGAGAAGAAGTGTAGTGGATGGAAAGCTTCTTGATGGGTTGCTGGAGGAGGTGGAGAAGTTATTGGAGGTGAAGGAATGGATGATGTAACTGGAGGTGGAGAGGGGGGAGAGGATATGGAAGAGGATGGCAACACTCTTGCTGGGGCAGTGGACTGAGGAGAAGTGACTATTTCAGTCCTTGTGCCTGAAGAAGCTTTAGGTGTAGCAGCCCTGCTAGGTTTGACAATCAGACTCTCCCATTTGCCAAAGAGAGCAGAAGAAAGTCTCTTGGAAGCATTGATATGCATTCCATTTGACACTAACAGCTGAGGGCACCTATTCTGCAGGAATAGGCCCAGAATTCTTCCAAAATTTACAAAGTTTTTATTGATTTTCTTCTTAATCAAATCAAAGAAGATGGCTCCCCAATCCAAGTGCTTCTTATCTACTATGGCAGCCATTAAGCAAAACTGATGTCCTTATATTATGTCATGAGCTGAATGTTTGGCTAAAATCACTTTTCCTACAATGTCTTCTAAAAATCTATACTCCATAGACAGATTTTTCTTTAACAGCTTAATAGGGTTTTCAGAATTGTGACCCATTTTATCTAACATCTCAGTAAATTCTACCCCTGATAGGTCTATGTTATCATGTCCAGTACTTAACCCAAAAATTTCTATAAGAATGGCCGGGGTTAGGGATAGCTGAGTTCCTGAGATGGTTCTAGTGACTGTATGTTGATCTAGATTGTGGGTAGTATAGACCCACGCTTTAATTTCATCTGCTGCTAATTTGATTCTGGTTGTCATGATGTTCACAAGTCGTTACTCCTTAAACAATTCCAAAACATACTTGAACATTTGATCAGTTCCTTCAAACGAATCTATGTCAATGTCAAAACCAGTATCGAACTTCATTGCTGCTAAAACGGTGACAGAAACTGACATGTTTCCTGCAAAAACAAACATGATCAAGTGTAGAGGAGTTTGGAGGGAAAGAAAGTTCTTGTAGAAAGTATGAAAGCGCAAAGGATAACGATGCCTGAAAAAATGATTTTATATCAGGGTTCGACACTGAAAAGGAAAGATTGTTGAACTCAGTTCGACGATCGACGGCTCTAGGGGAAACTGAAGGGTCTCAACATTCATCGATCTTCGTTAGATGATATTTACCATCGTCGATCTTCGTTCGACGATAATCGAGATCGCTGACCAAAAAGGATAGTCCAGCACTATCTGGAAAACATCGAGCTCCGTTCGACGATTCCTAACATCGTCGATCTCTGTTCGATGGAAAACAAAAGATAGTTAAATACTATATTGAAATGACGAGCTCCGTTCGACAATCTTCAGGAAAATCGTCGAGCGCAGTTCAGAAACATAGAAACCTTATAGACACTAGGAAATTCAAAAAAAAATTAACCTAGTCTTTGTCTCTTTTTAGGTTTAAAGGACTTGGAACTTAATTAAGACTTCCTCCATCTAACATTCCTAACTGATTAAGGAAGAAGGTGTGTTTCTTTTTATCCAAGGGTTTTGTGAAAATATCTCCCCTTTGTAAATCAGTTGGGATATATTCCAATTCAATTTTATTCTTCTCTATATTATCTCTTAAGAAATGATGTCTAATCTCTATGTGTTTTGTCCTACTATGGAGGACTGGATTTTAAGCTATTGAAATAGCACTAGTGTTATCACAAAATATTTTGGACTTCTCTAAGCTGTAGCTATAGTCCAGGAGCTTATTTTGAATCCACAATATCTATGAGCAACAACTACCTGCTGCCATATACTCAACTTCAACAGTTGATGTGGACACAGATGTTTGCTTCTTGCAAAACCAGGAGACAAGTCTGTCACCAAGAAACTGACAAGTTCCACTGGTGCTTTTCCTGTCTACTCTACATCCAGCATAATCAGCATCAGAAAATCCAATTAAATCAAATCATGAATTAGCTGGATACCAGATACCTAGGTTTGGACAACTTTTCACATACCTAAGAATCCTTTTAACTAATGTAAGGTGTGACTCTCTAGGACTGACTTGGAATCTATCACATATATATGTAGCAAACATTATATCAGGTCTACTAGCTATAAGATACAATAAGGAGCAAATCATTGCTCTATATCTTGTTTGATCAACTTGTTTCCCATGTTCATCAGCATCTAATACAGTATTAGTAGGCATAGGTGTTTTCATAGGAGATGCTTCAGACATACCAAATTTCTTAACTAATTCCTTTGCATACTTGGTTTGAGAAATAAATATGCCATCACATGTTGTTTAACTTGCAATCCTAGAAAGAAGGATAGCTCACCCATGCTACTCATTTCAAATTTGGAATGCATTAGGTTGGATAACCTTTTGCATAAATTTGAATTAGTAGAATCAAAAATAATATCATCTACATAGAATTGTACAAGTAGGATATTGGACTTATGGGTTCTAATAAAAAGAGTTTGGTCTACTCTACCCCTTTTAAAATCATTTTCTAAGAGAAAGCAAGCTAGGGTCTCATACCATGCTCTAGGAGCTTATTTGAGACCATATAATGCTTTATGCAATTTATAAACAGAATCAGGGTGAGTTAGAGAAATAAAACCTGGGGGTTATTTTACATAAACCTCTTCCTTGATGTCACTATTGAGGAATGCACTTTTGACATCCATTTGATAAACTTTGAACTTCTTGTGAGCTACATATGCTAGGAAGATTCTTATAGCCTCCAACCTTGCAACTGGTGCAAAGGTTTGGTCATAGTCTATGCCTTCTTCTTGAGAGTAGCCTTGAGCAACTAGCATTGCTTTGTTTCTTACTATGACACCTTGATCATCTAACTTGTTTCTGAATACCCATTTTGTTCTAACAATGGGATGATTCTTTGGCTTTGGCACTAGCTCCCAAACTTTGTTTCTTTCAAATTGATTTAATTCCTCTTGCATTGCAATGATAAAGTTTGGATCTTGTTCTGCATCTTGTATGGATTGAGGCTCAATTTGAGAAAGAAAGCAAGTGTGCATCAAATTTTGATTGAATTGGTTTCTGGTTTGCACACCAGCTGAGATGTCTCTAATCCCTTGGGAGATTGGATGGTCTCTTAATGTTACTAAATCAATAATGGGTGTTGATTGTTCACCAACTTGTGTTGTTATTTCCTCTTATGGAACAACAATTTGTGTCACCATGACTTGCTAAAATCTGACTGTCATCTTCATTCTCACTGCTTTCAGCTTCTTGTTGAATGGATAAAGGTGATGGATCTTGTTCAATGATATGTAGCCTGTTCAAATTTTCTAATATAGAATGTACCTGCAAAGGGTCTATGGTAGAAGTGTTCTTCTCCTTGTAAGACATGTTAGTTTCATCAAAAGAGACATTAACTGTTTCTTCAACTTTATGAGATGATTTATTAAAAACCCTATAGGCCTTACTTATCATGGAGTATCCCAAAAACACTCCTTCATCAGCTTTGGCTTCAAATTTTGCTAAGTATTTTTTATTGTTGTTATGAATGTAGCAAATACAACCAAAAATCCTAAGATAATCAACTTTAGGTTTCTTCCCTTTGAGTAATTCATAGGGAGTCTTGCCCTTTAGCGTATGTATCAAACTCCTATTCAAAACATAGTTTGTAGTGTTCATAGCCTCTGTCCAAAAGGATAGAGGGAGGCGAGCATCTGTCAACAATGTTGTGGCAGATTCAATAAGGGTTCTATTCTTCCTTTCAGCTACCCCATTCTGTTGAGGAGTTCTAGGAGCTGAGAAAGTGTGTCTGATCCCTTCCCTCTGACAAAACTCTTGCATAAAAAGAGAACCAAACTCTGTCCCATGATCACTTCTGATCAGGGCTATGTGAGTATTGAACTCAATCTGTATACATTTAAGAAACTCTGTCAAATACTTGAAGTTATCAGACTTCTTCCTCAGAAAGAACACCCATGTGAATCTAGAGAAGTCATCTACAACTACTAAAGTGTAAGATTTACCTCCTAGGCTTTGTACAGAAATGGGTCCAAATAGATCCATATATAATAAATACAAAATCCTAGGTGAATCACTCTTATTAAGTGACTTAAAACTGTTTTTAGTTTGCTTGCCTAACTGACAAGACATGTAAAGTCCTTCCTTCTTGTAGGGGCCAGAATGTAGTCCTCTAACAAGATTGTCCTTGGATAGCCTAGCAATGGTTCTAAGGTTGATATGCCCTAGTCTCTTATGCCATAATTCATTAGGTTTGCTAAGTGAATTAAATAAACAAATGTCTACATGGGTTGAATGAAAATAAACTAGATAGATGTTACCTCTTCTGTTACCTGTCAACACAGTTGTGTTGTCTTTTGATTTGATGAAGCATGAAGACTTGTTGAATGTGACCTAGTAGCCTTCATCACATAGCTTACTGATACTGATAAGATTGTGCTTCAGTCCTTCCATATATGCCACCTTCTTGAATGTTACTGATTCTATTTGGACTGCACCATAACCTTTGGTCTGTCCAAAGTTTGAATCTCCAAACATGAATTTGGGTCCATGTTTAGCCTTGAATGATGTCAGGTTATCCTTACTTCCTGTCATGTGCTTGGATTACCCACTATCCAGATACCAATGCTGGTCCATGGTTGGATAGGTCTTCACCTGCACAAATAACAGTTCATTTGTTTTTGACCTAGTTTACCTTGGGTCTAGCTTGATAACCTTTGAAATCAGAAATGAAAGACACCTCTGGTTGACTCTTATATCCTTCATGATGATATCTCCTAGGAGGAATTATCCATTCAGTATAAGGGTTGAACCCTTGAGATGTAGGATATCTAGAAATAATTTTTGACATACCTCTTGTGAACTGGTCATATCTCTAAGCTCCGTACGACGATCGTGGATCTGAGTTCGACGATCTTGGGTCAGATCGTCGAGCTCCGTTCAGCAATCGATCTTGCTTGTGTTCAGAGATCAGAGATCGTCGACCTGAGTTCGACGATTTAGCATGAAGTCGCTTAGCTCTGTTCGAAGATCGTCGAGCTCCGTTTGACGATTTCTGTTGATCTTTGTTCTTTTGGGGTAGATCATAATTCTTTCTAGCTACCTCCACAACTCCTTTTCCTTTATCAGAAATAAATTTAATAGGAGTTGTTAACACAATAGCTTGGCTGGATGAAGCACCTAAGCCTAGTGTACTATTGAGTCTTGAGTTCACTGTTCTTGTGATATCCATCAGTTTGATACTTCTCCCATTAAGGGTTTCTTCAAACTTCTTGGCCTCAGATAGTTCACTTTTTAGTGAGGCTATCTATTCCCTACAATATTCTAACTTTTCTGAGAGTTTGAGGTTATCTGAACTTACGGTACTGTATTCAGATAGTTGATTTCTGAGAGAGATAATTTCTTTCTCAGAATTGAGTAGATCTAAAAATAGTGCTTTAAATTCAGACTTGAAGTCCTAAGAATTAAAATCAAATGAATCAATTACATGATCTTCTTCTAGCTCTGGTTCAGATTAAGATTCATGTTCTGAATCAGTGTTGTTCTGAGATGCATTGATTGCCATCATGTAGAATTCCTTTTCTTATGCATTATCCTCATCATCACTTGAACTTGATGATGCATCAGATTCTTCTTTTTTTTCACTCCATGTTTCAGCAACAAATCCCTTCCTAGTGTGCTTGTTCTTGCTGGAAGAGGATCTATCATAATGATTTCTTCTGGAGTCTTTTTCTTTTCTATTTTCTCTCTTGTCCTTCTTATCCTTGTTTTGATTTTCTGGACAATTTGGCAGTATGTGGCCTGGTTTCCAGCAACCATAACAAATAATCTCTTTATTATTTGATTTATGATACCTTGGCTTTTCTTGGCCTCTAGATGACCTTTTTCTGAAATACTTCTTGGCCATTTTGTAGAACCTCTTGGCTAGGAGGCTCATCAGTTCTTCATTGCCTGTGACTTTTTCTTCAGACTGTTCTTCTGTTGCCTTAAAAGCAATTGACTTCTCCTTCCTGACTGCTGGAGAAGTTTTCTTCATCTCTTCTTCTCTATTTTTGATGAGCTGCTCATAAGATTTGAGCTTGCCCAATAGAGCTTATGTAGTGATCTCATTCAGACTTCTGGCATCCTTGATGGGCCAGATCCTTGAATCCCAAGTGCTGGGGAAGCATATTAGGATTTTGTCATTTATCTCTATGAGAGAGATCTCCTTGTCCAAGGTCTTAAGTTCACTAATAATCTGACTTAATCTGTTGTACATGTCAGCTACTTATTCACTTTCTGCTTTCTTGAAATTCTCATACTGAGTGATGAGATGAGATCTCCTATCTTTTCTTTCATCAACTGATCCTGACACAAGCTCAGATAGCTTGTCCCAAATCTCTTTATCTGAGTTACATTCAGCTACCTTTTGAAAGATATCATCAGACATTGTCTGTGCCAGGATGTTCATAGCTTTGGCATCAACAACCTTCCATTTCTTTATATAAGCATCTGTTCCTGAAGGAGGTGGAACAGAATTTGTATTTGTGCTTGCAGGAGGCTCTGGGCAATCTGTCAAAACGGAATTAAATAAATCTTCATCAATAGAATTCATGTACAATTTAATCTTTGCCTTCCAAAGTGCAAACTTGGAGAGATTGCACACTGGAGGTCTGGTGCTAGCATAATCCTTGTTTTGTGCCATGAATTTAAACATAAATAGATATAATAAAAATAACCATCTATAAGGATGGATCTTAAGATAGATCTTTTGGTTCATATGTTAGTCTGTATTAACAACCAATTTGGCTAAGCAACCAACCTACCTCTGGTACCAATTAAAAGTGAGGGTAAGACCAATCCTACACTCTAGAGGGGGGTGAATAGAGTGATTTAAAATAATTTTCCTAATTTAAAAATTATTCTAGCAGTGGAAGGCTTGATTTAATAAGTGTAGAGTGCTAAGCAGAAACTGAAATAAAACAACTACAAAAGGATAAATTCACAGCACACAGTACAAGAAAGAGCAAGCAATCCAGAAGACACAAAGAGCTATAGTGGTTCCCAAAAACCTGGGTACATCCACTCTTCTACCACCCTTTGTAGGAATCCACTACAGGATGAGTTGATCAGGTGTCCTCGGCACCAAGGAGCTTTTGATAAGGTGCTCAAAAACCAAACAAGATTTTTTGATCAGGTGTCTTATCACCAAAGCAGAACTTTTGAAGGGAGTTCAAAAACCCTTTTAAAGGAAAGGAAAAAGAAATAGATGTTGTCTTCTTTATCAATGTTCTGAGAGAATTATTAGTGGATGAGAAGTTTTCAAAGCTCCCCCTGAGATGTAGCATACGTTCAGGAACTGGAAGCTTTGCAAGGGTGATAGGTCTTCAATAAAATGATTACTCCAGCACTAGATGATTTCAGCAAAAACTGAAATGTTTTTTTTTTCTGGAGAATGGAAGATGAAGACTTGAGAAAACTTTTGATCAGCAACAATCAGAAAGAAAACTTGTTGAGTTTTCTGTGTTGTTGATCTCCTTTTTCTCTGTATATTTTTCTATATTGTATGGTGCTCTGTGTTTGTATCTTTCTTTTTATCTCTTTATATGAAATCCAATTGTCCAATCTTCTTGATAACCGTTAGCAAAGTCATAAATGATTTCCTTAATTATCAACTGTCTCTGGAGGAAATAATCTAAGTACATTCCATCTTTGTTTCCTTGAAACTTGCTCCAGATTTATTATAACGGCTAGAAATCTTCTTCATTAAATGCTCTGATTTGAAATCCTTAATAAGCTGACAAAATCCCAGAAATCATTGATCTCAAAATAAAATCGTCGATCTGAGCTCAACTATCATCAAACTGAGCTCAGGGATATTTGAATTTGACTTGGACAGAAATCGTCGATCTGAGCTCAGAGATCGTCAAACTGGGTTCAACGCCTCGTCGACTTGAGCTCAGAGATCGTCGAACTGAGGTCGACACTTTGTAAGCCAGAACTTGGAGATAGTCGAACTGAGTTCGACGGTTCGTCGATCTGAGCTCGACGAAAACTTCAATTATTCTTCTTGGCTTCTCATCTGAACTAGGAGGTCTTGGGGAAAGCTTCAAACCTAAGTCCTAAACCTTAGACCTAACTAGTTGACCTTTTCTCTATACAACAAGGTCAAAGCAACAATCCTATTGACATAGTGATCCTGACCCAAATAAGTAATAGGGTGTTCCAACAAAACCCGTTGTGGAAAAGCCTCTTAAGGAGAAGAATTCATGTGAGTGCCATCACCACAAAGCTTCTAACTCAAAATCTACTGCCCCTGCTAGAACACACTCATAAAAGGTCAAGTAGGAGAACTTTAGGCAAAGATACAACATGTTTGACTGTTGGTTTTGCGGCAAAGTTGGTCACTTTGCCATAGATTGCTGGTTTAACCCCAAATATTATATAACTCCTCAAGTTAATAATGTGAGAAAGACCACTCACAATGTTAATATATGTAGGGGGAGTATGCTAACTAGAGACTAAGGACCCAAACAGGTTTGGGTTCCTAAGGCAAATTTATTCTACTTTCGCAGGAATGTCCAAAGGACACCAAAAATCCTATCTGGTATTTGGACAGTGGATGCTCTCGGCATATGACTGGGACTAGAAGCCTACTCCAAAATTATTATCCAGTCATGAATGGTCCAAAGATCATCTTTGGAGGTTCTGACAGAGGAATTACAAAAGGCTACGATAAGATTACTAATGGTAGTATATCCTTCTCAGATGTGTCTTATGTTGAAGGATTGGAACACAATCTTATAAGCATAAGCCAACTCTCTGATAAAGGATACATAGTAAAATTTCATGCAGACAAGTCCTTGATAAAATCGGTCGATAACTTAGAAATGATTCTATCAGGTACTCTTAGTAGGAATATATTTTGTTTAAATTTTATTTGGGTAGACTCTTCTACACTAGTGTGCTTTTTGGCAAAAGATAGTGCGTCTTTTGGTGACCAATGACACAAGAGATTAGCACATATAAATTACAAAACTATTAATAAATTATTTTCTTGTAATTTTGTACGTGATGCACCAAACGTTAAGTGCATTAAAAATAGACCTTGTCACACATGTGTAAAAGACAAGCAAATAAGGGCTACTTTTAAAAGCATTAGTGGCAAAGACTCTAATAGATATTTACACCTACTTCATATTTACTTGTTCGGTCCACTACAAATTAGAAGTTTGGGAGGTAAGGATTATACATTGGTTATTGTTGATGATTACTCTCGCTTTGCACGAGTGTTCTTTCTAAAACACAAGTCAAATACTTTGATATCTGTACTAATTTTCCAGGCAAGTTCAGAATGAATACAGCAGCTCCGTTGTCAAAAGCAGAAGTGATAATGGAAAAAAGTTCAAGTCTGGGTCCATGACAAAATTCTGTAAAAGTCTTGGTATCTTTCGTGAGTTTTCCTCTCCTTGTACTCCTCAACAAAATGGAGTTACTGAGAGAAGGAATAGAACACTCATCGAGTCTTGCAGAACCATGTTGAGTGATGCCTCACTACCGGAATATTTCTGGGCTAAAGCCATCAATACTACATGCCATATGCAAAATCGAGCACTCATAAACAAGAACTATAATAAGACACCTTACGAACTACTAAAGGGTAGGAAACTGACTATTTCATATTCTAGAATCTTTGGTAGTAAATGCTTCGTCCTTAACAATGAGAAGTATCACATAACTAAATTTAGTGAAAAGAGCTTTGAAGGTATTTTCGTAGGTTATAGTAGCCATAGTAAGGCATATAGGATTTTTAATAAGAAAACCATGGTTGTAGAAGAATCTATTAATGTTGTATTTGATGAGATGAGCTTGCTGCAAGGTAGCTGTTCTAGTGTGTTTAATGAAGATGCAGGTTCAAGACTAAAGGAATTAAACTTGGATGAGCTGACTAAAGAAAAAGCTCAAAAGTTCATCAAGATCACCACTCTAACCCCAATTGGAGAGGATGATCACCATGATGAAGATGTCATCCAAGTTGATGAAGTCACTCCAGTGATAAAGGAAGCTCTAGAAGCAAGAACCCTGGAGCTTAGACACTTGAAGGATCACCCAATTGATCAAATCATAGGAGATCCCCGGGATGGTGCAAGAACTCGTAGACGTACAACTAATGAAAATCTATATTTAAGTTTCCTCTCGCAGGTTGAACCAAAGAAGTTTTAGTAAGCAAACTAAGACGCATCTTAGTTAATGGCAATGGAAGAAGAACTGAATCAATTCAAGCGTTGCCAAGTCTAGAAGCTTGTTCCAAGACCCAAAGGTAAAAACATTATCGGGACAAAGTGGGTCTACAGGAATAAGATGGACGAAGATGGAACAATTATAAAGAATAAGGCCAGACTCGTCGCCAAGGGATACAAATAAGAACAAGGAATTGACTTCGATCAGACATATGCTCCAGTGGCAAGACTGGAGGTAATCAGGTTGTTCCTAACAAATGCAGTACTTAAGGGCTTCACTGTCTATCAAATGGATGTGAAGTCGGCCTTCCTTAATGGTGATATAAAGGAAGAAGTGCGTATGGAACAACCTCCAGGTTTGGTTGATTCTAACCATCCAGAGTACGTTTATCTTTATTTAAAGCTTTATATAGTTTGAAACATGCTCCTCAAGCTTGGTATGAGATGCAGTATAACTTTCTTCTTGAGAACAAGTTCACAAGAGGAAAGATAGATAAAACATTATTTCTTAGGGAAATAAAAGACAAGATATTGCTAGTGCAAATCTATGTCGATGACATCATATTTGGCTCTACTGACGACAATGTTTGCAAAAAAATTTCCAAACTTATGCAAGGGAAGTTTGAAATGAGCAGTATGGGAGAGATGAAGTATTTCTTAGGACTTCAGGTGAAACAATTTGAAGATGGAATTTTCATCTCTTAGACGAAATTCACCAAGGAGTTAATTAAGAAATTCGGAATGGAGAACGCAACCTCTATGAGCACTCCAATGGGTTCAGCTATGTCTCTGGACAAGGATGAAAAAGGGAAACCTTTTGATGAAACCAAGTATAGAAGAATAATTGGATCCTTGCTCTATCTTAATGATAGTTGATGGAGATTTTCTCCACACTAGCGCGTGTTTCCAATTGATGAGGCAAGTATACCTATCGTTCGGAGTATAGAATCAAGTGTCGTATTTCAACTCGGGACTTGTCGAGTACTTGTATTCACAAGGGAAGCTATTATCTTATCGGAAGAAAATTTGATTTTTGTTGAACGAAAAAATAAGTGTTACACTAAGGAAGAGAAATTCAATTATGAGGAAGCTAGCACTTGATCTAGAATCCCCTTGGGCTAAAATAAACCTTCTTGAGAAATAAAGTAATGCAAGTTCTTAACTACTCACTCGATCGTGGAGGTTTCTAGAGTAAAAAAGCATCTCTTTCGAGCTCATGCTTCTGACTAACCTTAGGTTGATCGATTAAGACCTTTCGGTCAGTCGAAACCCCTAAACTTGCTTTAGGCGGTGAACCCCTCTATTGGATTTGACTCCAATCTGGAAGATTTACGTCGTCCTCTCTCGAGGAGTGCATTTAACTCCTTTTATCTTTGTGTGATCTCCTCGTATCCGCAACCTCTCGGTCATTAAGGATACGGATCTTAAATTGAAGATCATATCCGCGTAATATGAATTCGATGAACTAAAAATCAAAGATAAATCGTAGCGAGTAAAATTAAGAACAAGACATTTGATAAAAGAAGGAGAAGATTTTATTTTATTCCAAGGTTCATCATGATCAAGTGCTAAAAGGAAGTCAACTACTCATCATGATTAGGGAATTACATTAGAGGGTAGAGAGACATGCTTGAATTAAAAACAAGTAAAATTAAAACTAACAACAATAGTAAATCTAAACTAGAAATGGAAAATAAAGCATAAGAAAATAGTAAACTACAAGGCTCCAACTCCAAAAATTCGACCCCTGAGCATCTGAAGTTGTCTGGAATGTATAGGAAAAATTTCTGTTTGGTCACGCCCTAGGTCACGCCCGTGACCTAGGGCGTGTAAGGCTCCGAATCGTCGTCTTGAAACCCCGGGAACGTTGGAGGAGAAACCACCAAAATCTGTTAATTGACGGGTCACGCCCCTAGTCACGCCCGTGACCTGGGGCGTGTCAGAGCTGTTTCTGGGAAACAGTGGGAAGCTGAAAACGGCGGGAGTAAACTTCACTTGATTGAGGCATCACTCCCTTGGTCACGCCCGTGACTACGGGCGTGTCTAGCTGCAACGATAATCTGGAGGCAACGACATGAACGGCAGGTTAATTGGCTGAAAACATACTTGACACGCCCTGGGTCACGCCCGTGACCCAGGCGTGTCAATTTAATCTGACGTGGCATCAGCTCAATGGTCCTTCAGTGGCTAACACGCCCCGTGTAAACAGGACACGGGCGTGTCACAGAATGACATGGGCATGTTTGGGCCGGTCGACGATCTTTAGGCGCGGTTCATCGGCTATATCTATAGACTTAACTCTTATGTGTCACGCCCCTATATCACGCCCAGGTAGGGCGTGTCACAGGGCGTATCACAGGGCGTGTCTAGGCCAATAATGCAAAATTCCAAGTTTTGCTCTAGATAATCTGTAGAATTACCCTGCAAGATTAAAAATTATTTTATTAGAACAAATAAATATAAAATATAAAAACTAGTTAATTATAACTTAATATTATAAAAGTAATATATAATATCTAACTATTAATTAGAAAATAGCATAATAAAAATAGGAAATAATTAGAGTTATCAAATACCCTCATACTTATCCATTTGGTAGTCCCGAGCAAACAACTTCCTATAGGGAGTAGAAAAATTTTAAATGCTAGAAAAGAAAATTGAACCTAAGGAGTAAAATGCGAAGTCTTATGCCTATGCTTGTAGCTATTTTTGTAGAAAGACATACTCAGCATACAAATTAGGTTTTTATTTTTCTTATAATGCGTTTTCACTATTATTTTTACTTTTAAACTGAAAAATCCGGTAAATCTCAAAATTACCTTTAGAGAGAGTGTAACGTGTGTACTAAGATAACATTGCACAAATAAAGATTAAGATACCCTCCAAAGAAATCCATCAATGTTGATGGACATAGGCTTGCCCTTTCACACTCTCGCCACGGCACTAGTCTAACTTATAAACATAAATCAATAGAGCTTAATTAGATTGAAATGTAGGCTTAGGTTTTTGGTGATGGTGGTCAAAGATAAAAAGATGGCTAGTCACACCAAAACCTAGGGAAAGCTTTTACACAAAAATTTTCTATGGCTTTAAGAATGCAGCCAAATTCCTAATTCTTTTGTTTTTTTCTTGTTTTTTTCAACACTCTCATCATGTTGAAATTTTTTCCTATCTCTTCATTTTTTTCTTAATAATTTTTTTCTTTATTTTGAAGAGGAGAGAAGAATAAATCAACTCTTTTTTTTATAAGAAACGAGCCACCAAAAATTAAAAGGCTGCTAATTACTCACAGGCCTTGTTTGTATATTTGTGTTCAAGCTTGGTTTTAGGTGTGCAATTAGGTTGCTTTTTAGGCTTTGGTAAAATGCTTGGTGGAGCTAAAACAAAAAGATAGGGTAAAAGGCTCAAAAATGGCTTAACAAAGGTAAAAATTTAAGGTATGGGTACAAAAGCTCAAACTTGCCAAAAGAAGTGCCTAAATCATATTTATGCTAATTAGTCTAACTTATGCAAATTCTTGAGAATAGTTAGAGGGCAAGTTCTAGACATCGAAAAAGAATACCTCTCTCTTGGTCCGCGAAATATCTCTCTAGCAAACTTCTACTTACTCACCTAAATTATTTTAAATTTTTACCGTTTTTCAAAATTAAAGTAAAAAAAAATATTTCCACGCATTTAGAAAAATGAAAATCTAATTATACGCTGAATATTTAAATCTACATAAAATTCTACTTACACGTGCATTTAACTAGAAACACAGCATAACCAACATTTTTACTCCAAAATTCAAAATTCAATCAAAACATTAATTTTTTCTAAACACTATAAAGAAATTGAATTACTAGGAATTTTGCATGTGAATAAATATGAAAATAACAACTTCTCTATTAAATTTTTAAACCTAATTTTTTTTTATTATTTCTTAGACTTCCCGAGGTATACCCTGTGAAGGGCTCTCACCGGTACTAGGAGGTAAGATGGGGTTATATCCCAAACGTCCCTTTCTAAGAAATTTAATTTTCGATTTTCTAATTTTTTTTTTCAATTTTTGAAAGACAAAATACAGAAGAAAAATAAAATTTTAATTTTATTTTTTGGAAATTTTTGAAATAAAATTTAAAAGTTTTTTTTTAGTTTTTTGAAATATAAATTTTAAGAGTTTTTTTTAAATAGTTTTTTTTATTTTATATTTTGCTTGAGAAATATTCCTCCCCCATACTTAAGCAATACATTGTCCCCAATGTAAAATTGAAGAAAAGGCAAGAAAAGGAAACTTTCCTGAGAATATCCAACCAGCATAAAAAGAGACCCTTAAGAGAGGGACAAAGCAAAACATAATATTTTTATAGATTTTTTTCATAATTAAAACAAATACAGGAAAAGAAAAACAAGTTACAGATACAAAGACAGAGACCCCTACAAGTCCAAAGAAAGAAAAAGATAGCTACTCCTGAGGGGAGTGTCCCCATGCTCCTGATAAAAAGTCAGCACGTTCGCGAACTCGCGGGTAATATGATCCATGGAAGAAGCGTGACTCTCCTCCAGCTTGGTAAAGCGCTCATCAAAACGATCGAAGCGACCGTCAAAATGGGTTTGCAACTGGTCTATGCGAGTATGTAGCAATCCAAATTGTTGATCCCAAGGATTTGAAGGCTCGGGCGCTGGGGCAGAATGCAGTGGTGGTGGCGGAATCTGGGAGAATGATGAGTATCGCTGGTACTGGCATAAAGATCATGATCCCCGCCACAAACAAATGGGGGAATAGCCTCAAACTCGCCTTCGCGTCGGCGTGCTAAGCCAAGGGCCTGAAGGGTCAGAAATTGGAGGGCCTGCGGCATTTGCATGCAAGTGAGCCGTGGAAAGGCATCCCAAGCGCCGTACTTCTTGGTGAGGAAAGTGATGAAATTCCCGCCGTGCACCGCTCCCAATCTCACATTTTCGGCCTGGTACCGAAAGAAAATGGCGAGCATGTAACCAAGGTTGAGGGGTACCCGGCAAAACATACTATATAAGTATAGTAAGTCCGCCCGAGTCACCACGCCATGGCTATCATTGCGTCCGGAAAGGGTAAAAGTTAGAAGGTTGTGGAGAATGCGCAAAGCGGGGGAAATGAAGTGGCTACCCTTGGATTTCTTTGGGGTGTAGGGGGTGGCGTCATTACTGATTTCCGACCAAAAAGTGAGGAGGTTGAAGACGGGAGGGAAATCAGTTTTGAGGTCGAGGTAGGAGGGGGAAGTGGAAAAGGCCTCCGAGTAAAAGCCCATGGCGATATTGAGTTGGCGGATGGTGAGCTGGTGCATCATCCCACCCATACGAAAGATGATGAAATCATCATGCGCTGCCCAGTGGAACTCAAAAGAGGCCAAGAACTTGATGGTGAGCTCGAGGAAAGCGGGCTCGGAAATGGCGAAAAGGGGAGCCCATCCCGTGGTGGATAGAAATCCCTGAACTATCTCCGTTGCTCCGAATTGGGCGAGGATGGCCCAGTCAAAGATCCGGAACAAGGCAAATAGTTTGGTGCGCAGTCGCTCGCTCTGGTCTTGTTGGGTGGCATTATCAAAAAGAAGAATAGCTTTCGTCGATTCGGGATCTGCAGGATGCTCGGAGGAAGAAGCTATGGAACGAGGGTGGAGGAGAAGCATGGTGAGGAAGAGGGAAGAAATTCGGACACAAGGAGAGGGGAAGAGAAGGTTTGAAGGCTGGAATGTGTGGAGAGAAGAGAAGATAAAAATTCCTAATTATAGGAGTTTTCGAGACGGTCACGCCCCCCTGTCACGTCCATGACAGGGGGTGTGACAAGCACGGGTCAAAGCAGAAAGGAATCCGAGATGGACTGCCTCGAATTCGGGGGTCACGCCATATAGTCACGCCCGTGACTTTAAGAGTCACAGCCGTTACTAAGGGCATGTAAGAGGTATCCTATGTAGGAACGCAGGGATCCGAGGCGCTGGCCTCGGATTCTGCTGTCACGCCCCAGTATCACGCCCGTGACTCTGGGGTGTGTCCGTCAAATCCGATACGTGAAAAAGGAATCCGAGGCGTGACTGGTCAATGCCTCGGATACCCGTGACATGGGTATAACAAGCCCGGAACCTATATGGGTCACGCCCGTGACATCTCTGAAAGACGGACGGGGAAACCGAGGGAGGAGGGACCTCCCGCAGGTTAGGCTAATCACGGCCTGCACACGCCCGTGACCGACAGGTCACGCCCGTGACAGGGGCGTGTACGTGAAAAAAAACAGAAATTTTTTTCTTTTTCTTTTATAAATATATATATATTTTTGCTTTTTAAAGATCCAAATAAAATTGAATAAATTAAAAGTTACCGACTTGAAGAATTATGTAGACTTGACGATCGTCTCCATCCGATCGTCTTGTAATGATGTCCTTCAAACCTATAAAAATTGAAAAAGAAAATAAAAATAAAACGAAAGGATAACAGTGGGATGCCTCCAACGAGCATTTTGTTTATGGTCGGTGAGCTCGAACATTGTGGTGCGCGTGAATTAGGGGTTTGACAACATTATGTTGTCCAATTGTGTGTTTATCTTATCACCGGAAACAAATAATTTCAGTTGGTGCCCATTCACTTTAAAGTCGCCTCCTTCCGGGTGCGAAATAAGCACCGTCCCATAAGGCAAAACCTCCTCTACGATGAAGGGGCCGGACCAACGAGACTTAAGTTTACCCGGAGATAAGTGCAAGCGCGAGTTATAAAGGAGGACTTGGTCTCCCGGTTGGAAGTCCTTTGGGTGCTTAATTTTCTTATCATGATAAAATTTGGTACGCTTCTTATAGAGTTTATTATTCTCATAAGCAAGGGAGCGCCACTCATCGAGCTCGTTAAGTTGGAATTTACGAAGCTCGGAGGACAAATTTTCATCAAGATTTAAAAATTTAAGTGCCCAAAAGGCATGATGTTCAAGCTCAACCGGTAGATGACATGCTTTCCCATAGACAAATCGATACGGCGTACAACTGATAGCGGTCTTGTATACGGTCCGATAAGCCAATAGAGCATCATCAAGCTTGACCGACCAATCCTTTCTACTAGTAGAAACCGTTTTTTCGAGCATACGTTTAATTTATCGGTTAACTACTTCTACCTGGACACTAGTTTGAGGGTGATAGGGGGTGGCTAAACTATGTGTAACGCCGTATTTAGATAAAACCTTAGCAAATTGTGCGTTACAAAAGTAGGTGCCCCTATCACTAACTATTGCCCGCGGTGCTCCAAATCGTGAAAATAGTTTTTTTGAGAAATCGAGTCACGACTCGGGTGTCATTAGTGGGAAGGGCTTACGCTTCCGCCCACCGTGACACATAGTCGACCGCTACCAAAATATATTTATTTCCATAGGATATTGGTAGCGGTCCAACAAAGTTGATCCCCCATAAGTCAAAAACTTCTACTTCTAAAAATGAATTTAAAGGCATTTCATCACTGCGGGAAATATTACTTGAACGTTGGCATTATTCACAATGACTTACATGGGCGTGAGCATCCTTGAAGATGCTTTGCCAATAGAAGCCTGCTTTAAGAACTTTTCATGCCGTCTGATAAGCTTTATAGTGCCCACCGGTGAGTCCCTCATGACAATGCTTTAAAATTTGGGCGTCTTCCTCATGAGAAACACATCTCCGCACTACTTGGTCCGCGCAAACACAAAAGAGAAAGGGATCCTCCCAAAAATAATTTTTCAAATCGGAATAGAATTTCTTCTTTTCTTGATAAGAAAAACCATTCGGGAGAAATCTCGCAACAAGGTATTTTGCGAAATCGGCGAACCAAGGAGTGGGGAGAGTAATTACCTTATGAATGGCGAGAAGGCGCTCCTCGGGGAAAGTGTCATCAATGTCCTCCTCTATGAGCTCCCCCAAATTGGGGTTCTCCAACTACAAAAGATGATTAGCCGCCAGGTTCTCCACTCCTCTCTTGTCACGAATCTCCAAGTCAAATTCTTTGAGTAGTAAGATCCACCTAATCAATCGTGGCTTTGCATCTATTTTTGTTAGTAAATATCGCAAAGCAGAATGATCGGTAAAAACAATAATTTTAGACAAGGTTAGGTAGGAATGAAATTTATCAAATGTGAATATAACAGCTAATAATTCTTTTTCGGTGGTAGTATAAATTTCTTGTGCGGCGGTTAGTGTTTTGCTCGCATAATAAATAAGATGAAAATTTTTATTTATACGCTGTCCTAAAACCGCACCTACGGCAAAACTACTAGCATCGCACATTATCTCAAATGGAAGTTCCCAATTGGGAGCGATCATGATAGGAGCGTTGATCAATTTATCTTTAATAAGAAAAAAAGCATGCAAACAATTTTCATCAAAAATAAACGGCGCATCTTTTTCTAATAAGTGTATAAGAGTCTTAGTGATTTTAGAAAAATCTTTGATAAATCGGCGATAGAAGCCGGTATGCCCCAAAAAACTACGAACAGCCTTAACATTTTAGGGGGGAGTTAGTTTTTTTTATAGTTTCAATTTTGTCTTTATCTACCTTTATGCTCTTACTAGAAATTTTATGGCCTAAGACCAAACCTTCCCGCACCATAAAATGGCACTTCTCCCAGTTTAAAAATAGGTTCATGTTCTCACATCTTTAGAGTACACGGGAAAGATTTGTTAAACATAAATCAAAAGAATCTCTAAAAACGGAGAAATTGTCCATGAAGACTTCCATGTTATCCTCCACTAGTTCATCAAAGATCGCTAGCATACACCTTTGGAAGGTTGTCGGCGCATTGCATAAACTAAAGGGCATCCTTCGATAGGCAAAGGTGCCAAATGGACAAGTGAAAGTTGTTTTCTCTTGGTCTTCGAGCACGATTGGGATTTGAAAATATTCCGAAAGACCATCAAGAAAATAATAAAAAGAGTGCCCGGATAACCGTTCAAGGATTTGGTCAATGAACGACAAAGTAAAATGATCCTTACGGGTGGCATCATTTAATTTGCGATAATCGATGCACACCCGCCATCCGGTAATGGTTCGAGTAGGAATTAATTCATTTTTATCATTAGGAACTACCGTTAATCCTCCTTTCTTTTGCACCACTTGGACCGGACTCACCCAAGATCTATCCGAAATCGGATAGCTGATTCCCGCATCTAATAATTTAATTACCTCGGTCTTGACTACCTCCTTCATGTTAGGATTTAGCCGATGTTGATGTTGAATAGTTTTGTGAGCGTGTTCTTCCAATAAAATTTTATGGGTGCAAAAGGAGGTATTAATCGATCTAAAATCCGTGATCTTCCACACAATTGCACGGTGATGACGTTTTAAAATATTAGATAATTTATTTTTTTTCATCATCGGTCAAGTAGGCTGATACAATTACGAGAAGTTTAGAATCCTCCGCTAGAAATAAATATTCTAAATGATCAGGCAATTGTTTTAGTTCAAGAGTAGGAGGTTCATCATAAGATGTTTTAAAACGATCACTACCGACTTTTAAAATTTCAAATATAGGTGCACGAGTGATCGAACTATTTTCATGAACAACTAAATCTAAATTTTCAAAATCAAATTCATGATCAATAGATGATAAAGCAAGTTCAGAAAAAGGAAAGGAGTCTTCTTCGGGAGAAGCCTCCAAGTAATAACATGAGTCGTCATTAGCGAGCGAATTTTTCATAGACGAGTCAATAATAAAGGTAACTTCTTCATCTCCGACTCTAAGGAGAAGTTTACCATTACTAACGTCTATGATAGCGCGTGAGGTGGCAAGAAAAGGGCGACCGAGAATGATTGGTACCTCGGTGTCCTCTTCAATGTCAAAGATGACAATCTACCGGAAAGATAAATTTGTCAACTTTGACAAGCACATCCTCTATGATCCCCATACGGAGCTTGACAGACCGATCCGCCAATTGAATTCTCATTCTTGTGGGTTTAGGTTCTCCTAATCCCAACTTTTTCACTAGAGAATAAGGCATTAAATTGATAGAGGCGCCTAGATCGGCTAACGCACGTTTTACCAATAAATCACCAAATAGACATGAAATAGAGAAACTACCTGGATCGGGAAATTTCTTAGGTAATATATTGAGTAAAACTGCCGAACACTCTGCGTTCAATTGAACCGTAGAGATATCCTCAAGTTTCTTTTTATTGGATAAAAGATCCTTAAGGTACTTGACATACTTCGGCATTTGTGCAATGACTTCGCAAAATGGTAAATTAATTTGAATTTGTTTAAACATGTCTAAAAATTTACCATGATGCTCATCCACCCGGTCTTTTTGTATTCTAGACGGATAGGGAAGAGGTGGTTGATAAGCTTTTTGTTTATTATAACTAGAAGGCTTAATCGGAGGAGAAGATGAAGAAATTGTTACCTCCGTATCAACAGGAATTGGAGAAGTTGCAACCGAAATTGTAGAAGTGGTTTCCTCCTTCCCGCTTCGTAAAGTGATGGCTTTAGCTTGCTCCTTTGGGTTGGGCTCCGTATTGCTCAGTAGCGCTCCTTGTTGGCGATCGGAGAGCATTTTAGCGATTTGCCCAATTTGCTTCTCCAAACTACGAAGGGATCCGGTGAGATTCCAAATGTTGGCATCATTTGTAGTTGTATATTTGGTGAACAACTCCTCGATATTGGGAGATTTTAGAGCTTGTGGTGGAAAATAACCGGGAGGGATGGTGTTAGGTGGGCGAGCTGCATTCCCCGGATTACTCCAAGAGAAGTGGGGATGGTTTCTTATACCCGAGTGATAGGTATTACAAAAATTATTACCCGGATTATAAGGTGGCCGATTCGGATTACCCATATAATCCACATGCTCGATGATAGTAGTAGGCTCCCAATATTGGGGCTTACAGGTAGGTGTAGACGAGGAAGCAGTCATCTCGTTCGTTTATTTTTGTAGCTTCTCAACCTGGAGAGATAAACTAGAAACCGTATCTATTTCGTACATCTCGGGCGGTTGAGGTGGATGAGACCGAGGTGTACTCCACTGATACGTATTCATGGACATACCTTCTATAAGTTCTTGGGCGGCCGCTGGTGTCTTGTTATTTAAAGTTCCACCGGCGGCAGCATCAATATGTTGCCTCGTTTGTTGATTGAGGCCATTATAGAAGGTTTGCACTTGTAACCAATCGGGGATTGCATGATGCGGACAACGGCGAAGCAATTACTTAAATCGCTCTCAAGTGTCATATAACGTTTCTGTATCAACTTGGGAGAAATAAGTAATATCATTGCGCAATTTGGCCGTCTTAGCGGGCGGAAAATATTTCGTGAGAAATTTTTCCGTCATCTCGGCCCAAGTAGTGATGGAGGCTCTTTGTAGAGAACTCAACCACTACTTAGCCTTGGTGCGCAAAGAAAAAGGAAAAAGCCTTAAACGAATAGCATCATCGGAAACCCCGTTGATTTTAAAAGTATCGTATATTTCTAAAAAGTTAGAAATATGTGCATTTGGTTCCTCATCTTTAAGCCCATCAAATTGTACCGATTGTTTTTAATGATGTTTGTCTTCAATTCAAAGTTATTGTTCGCAATAGCGGGTCGAACAATACTTGATTGCGCATCATCCAAATTTGGCCGGGCATAGTAGGACATAGTCCGTTCGTCGGCCATATTTGGATTTTGATTACCCAAATTAGAAGAAAATTAATCGGAAGAAGAAAAAGAAGAAGATGGTGAAGAAGAAAAAGTGTTACCTACGGATTCCTCGGCCAAATCTGGAGAATTGAGGTCACGGAGTCTAAGACGTTGCCGTAAGCTTTGCTCGATCTTCGGATCCAAATCAAGTAGATTTGACGGATTTCCTCGGGTCATACACAAAAATCAAACAAAAGATAAAAGTTTTAAGATTTAAAACTTTATAAAATAAAATTTCCCGGACTTCCCAAGGGCTACCCAGTGACGGGTTTGCAAGGTACTAGGCGGTATTGTGGGATGAAAACCCGGCACGGCCCTTTCGCAAGAAATTTTAATTATAAAAATTTAAGGATAAAACTTTCGAATAAAAAAGAATTTTTTTTGAATTAAAAAGAAAATGATAAAACTAATAGATCCTTGCTTTCAAAATATCAACAAAGAAAATTCCCCGGCAACGGCGCCAAAAACTTGATGGAGATTTTCTCCACGCTAGCGCGTGTTTCCAATTATGAGGCAAGTATACCTATCGTTCGGAGTATATAATCAAGTGTCGTATTTCAACTCGGGGCTTGTCGAGTACTTGTATTCACAAGGGAAGCTATTATCTTATTGGAAGAAAATTTGGTTTTTGTTGAACGAAAAAAGAAGTATTACACTAAGGAAAAGAAATTCAATTATGAGGAAGCTAGTACTTGATCTAGAATCCCCTTGGGCTAAAATAAACCTTCTTGAGAAATAAAGTAATGCAAGTTCTTAACTACTCACTCGACCGTGGAGGTTCCTAGAGTACAAAAGCATCTCTTTCGAGCTCATGCTTCCGACTAACCTTAGGTTGATCGATTAAGACCTTTCGGTCAATCGAAAACCCTAAGCTTGCTTTAGGCGGTGAACCCCTCTATTGGATTTGACTCCAATCCGGAAGATTTACGTCATCCTCTCACGAGGAGTGCATTTAACTCCTTTTACCTTTGAGTGATCTCCTCGTATCCGCAACCTCTCGGTCATTTAGGATACGGATCTTAGATCGAAGATCATATCCGCGTAATATGAATTCAATGAACTAAAAATCAAAGATAAATCATAGCGAGTAAAATTAAGAACAAGACATTTGATAAAAGAAGGAGAAGATTTTATTTTATTCAAAGGTTCATCATGATCAAGTGCTAAAAGGAAGTTAGCTACTCATCATGATTAGGGAATTACAAAAGAGGGTAGAGAGAGACATGCTTGAATTAAAAACAAGTAAAATTAAAGCTAACAATAATAGTAAATATAAACTAGAAATAGAAAATACAACAAAAGAAAACAGTATACTACAAGGATCCAACTCCCAAAATTCGACCCCTAAGCATCTGAAGTTGTCTGGAATTTATAGGAAAATTTCTGTTTGGTCACGCCCTTGGTCACGCCCGTGACCTAGGGCGTATCAGGCTCCGAACCGTCGTCTTGAAACCCCGGGAACGTTGGAGGAGAAACCGCCAAAATCTGTTAACTAACGAGTCACGCCCCTAGTCACGCCCGTGACCTGGGGCGTGTCAGAGCTGTTTCTGGGAAATGGCGGGAAGCTGAAAATGGCGGGAGTAAACTTCACTTGATGGAAGCGTCATGCCCTTGGTCACGCCCGTGACTACGAGCATGTCTCGCTGCAGCGGCAATCTGGCGGCAATGGCACGAATGGCGGGTTAATTGGCTGAAAACGTACTTGACACGCCCTGGGTCACACCCAAGACCAAGGCGTGTCAATTTAATCTAACATGGCAGCGGCTCAATGGTCCTTTAGTGGCTAACACGCCCCATGTAAACAGGACACGGGCGTGTCATAGAATGACACGGGCGTGTCTGGGTCGGTCGACAATCTTTAGGCACGGTTCGTCAGGCTACATCTACAGACTTAACTCTTGTGTGTCATGCCCAGGTAGGGCGTGTCACAGGGCGTGTCTAGGCCAATAATGCAAAATTCCAAGTTTTGCTCCAAATAATCTGTAGAATTACCTTGCAAGATTAAAAATTATTTTATTAGAATACATAAATATAAAATATAAAAACTAGTTAATTATAACTTAATATTATAAAAGTAATATATAATATCTAACTATTAATTAGAAAATAGTATAATAAAAATAGGAAATAATTAGAGTTATCAGTAGTAGACCAGACATAATGTTTTCAACATGTGTGTGTGCTCAATTTCAAGTGAACTCTAAGGAATCTTACTACGCTGTTGCAAAGTGGATTTTGAGATACCTTAAAGGTACACCAAATCTTGGTTTATGGTACCAAAGAAATAATGATAAAGAACTAATTGGATTTTCAGATGCAGACTTTGCAGGTAGCAAAGATGACAGAAAGATCACTTCCAGGACTTGCCAATTCCTTGGAAGAAGGCTCATTTCATGGAGTAGCAAGAAGCAAAATTGTGTTGCAATATCAACCGTCGAGTCAGAATATATTTCTGCAGGCAGTTGTTGAGCACAACTTCTATGGATCAAGAATCAATTCGAAGATTATAATTTGAAATTCAGGTGTATTCCAATGTTCTATGACTCCACCAGCGCTATAGCAATCGCCAACAATCTAGTTTCTCATAGCCATACAAAGCATATCGAGTTGCGATATCACTTCATTCTAGAGCATGTGGATAATGGAGACATCAACCTTCAATATATCCCAACTGATAGGCAAATTGTAGACATTTTCACAAAGCCGCTGGATGTGGGCAATTTCTCACTCTTCAAGACAGAACATAGGATGCTCAACATGGATTCTAGAATGGTTCAATTTAAGTCAAGTGATGAATAAGAATCAAAGCCTCAGAAAAAGCCAAAGGAACTCTCACCCAGCAAATCTTCAAGTTGTTCAAACTTAGAATTGGATTTCTTAAAAAATACTTGCATTTTTCGAAAAGAACTCATGTTTCTCGAAAAGGTACTTAGACTTCTCGAAAATAACTTGGATGTTTCGAAAAGATCTATGGCATTTTCGAAAAGCTTTATGGATTTCTCAAAAAAGACCCTGTCTCTTCTGAAAAATCACTGGCCCTTTCGAAAACGTATAGGACTTCTCGAAAACTCCTTCATTCTTTTCAAAAACATCTTATACCTTTCAAAAAACTCTGTCCGCCTTTCGAAAAATACACTTCGCTTTCGATAAAAAGTGACGACCTTTCGAAAAAATGAAAAACCTGATTTTCAGCAATATTTCGCGAATTCGAATCGTCACCAAGGTACATCTGCCTTTTTCTTTTAATTTTTTTTAAAAAAAATTATATATATAGAAGTCCGTAGAAAATCCGCCCAACCTTTTTCAAAATCAAATCTTTCAAAGAAAGCTGCTTCATGACCGCAGCTTCATTTCCTCCAGGTTTTCCGACGAACAACCGTCGTTCTCCCTCAACCAACAAGAAATCACTTCAACTTCTGAAATCGATGGCTCCTCCATCGAAGATTGGATTCGGAAGTGAGTTTGTTCACGCTCGAATCGCTGACCAATCCGATGACTTCCGTAATGTCATCCATCTTCTCGAAGCCTCCGGCCTTACATTTATTCTCGAGAAACCGTACAGGGTGTGGATTCCAGATGTTGAAGAGTTATTCAGAAATGCAAATCTCAAGCGTGCAAGGAAGGTTCTGAAGACTAAAGTCCGAGATATCAAGATCAAGATGAATTCGACCTCTGTCTCAAAGCTTTTGAAATTACCTATAATTATTGAGGAAGATGATCTCAAAGAACCCGACTATGCTAGGACTATGTCCTTCTGTGGTATCTCCCAAGAAAGCCTTTCCATTCATAGGCCAAACATGAATACAGAAAGTAAATTGCTAGCCGACATAATCGGGAAGGTACTACTTTGCACGACTCACTCAATAGCATATCTATCCAACGACCTCTTCGATATGATGACCGCCGCCATTTGTCGCAAGAAGTTCCCATAGGGATCTCTGCTATTTGAGAATATCAATGAGTGTATCAAATCTCTAAACTATGCTAGAATCATCTCCCTATATCTCCATCAGCTCTACCCAGATGTTTTTGACTTGTCTAAAGGTGTGTTTGTGAACCACCTAAAGAAAGTCACCATGGCCTCTATAACCCGATGGGAAATCAAATTTCAGAAGCCAGGGCAGGCTCCAGTAGCTCCTAAAGTTGTTGCTGAGGACAGTACCCCATCTCTGCCTCATACCGATGTAGTTGGCACATCAAGTGTAGTTGTTGAGGGGTAGCCTGCTCCTATAGTTTAGGCAAAAGAACACAAAGTTCAGTTCCAAAACCAGCACTTCAATCAGATATTCCCTCATAACAGGTTAAAGATTCAGTTGCTACAGTTGATGACTTTGTTGAGAAAAGCACCTCACTGCATGAGGATGACTTGGGTATGCACATTGATTCCTCCTCTGATCATGCAAAGTTCACTAATTATCAAGTGAATGCAAGAGTAGCATCCACTGATGCTGACATCTCAGAGATGGTAGAAGAACTCATGTCTGATGATCCTCTACTACTATCTCCTGTAAAGGTCACTCCTGTTCCACCCTCCTCTCCTACTAAAACTCCAGCACCAACTACTGATAAGTCTTACTCCCCATTACATGTTGAGGGGGAGCCTGAGATCATCATTTCTAACGAGGATGAAGAGATTCTAGCTGACCCTATTGACCCTCCCCTCAAATCATTAGACTTCTCTCTACCAACTATTCTTGGTGAGGAAGGAGAAGTCGTGCTTCACACCCACCGAGGCCAAAGCTTAGTTGTTATTGAAGAAATACCAATTTGGTCAGTTCAAGCTCAAATCCATCTGCCTCCTCCAGTTCCAGCTCCAGAAACTCCTAATAATACCATTCTTGGTAAGATTGAATTAATGCTAAAATAATAGAGAGATTATTTTGATGAGTCTCTCAAGGCAGTCACAGATAAAGTAACTGCTCTCGAGAAAGAGATGAGAAGAGGATTTGTTAAGATACAGCACAATACTAATTCTCTCAAATATCAATTCCAAATAGGTTGAAAAGCTATGGATCACACCATCACCAGTATTGGTGAGGTGATGGATCAGTCAGTTACCTTGGCAAATAATAAAAATTCAACTTGAAAAGAAAGCCAAAGAGCATAGTTTCCAAATATGCATAGAAGTTGGTACTTTCAAAGAAGATGTCATCAGCACCCTCTCTATAGAAGTCAGAAAGGCGGAGGATTTAGTAAAGGAATACTTAGAAAAATCTGAAGAAAGAAAGAAGATAGAATGGGAAGCAAAGCTGAATGAAATACAAGCTGATGTTCAAACCCATATTGATGATGTCAAATTTCATACAAATGATACAGCAATTTGGATGCATAACCAGATTTTTCAGAACTTCAAGTGTATCCAAATATTATTCCACATCATCTCAATCCTACTGCCCAACATCCTTCCGCCCCAATGCCAACATTCTCTCCTAGACCTAAAGATCAAGAAGCTCCTCCTACAGAATATTCTCAAGTTTGGTCAGAAAGAGAAATGCCTCAGATTCCTCCTCTTGAAATTCCAGCTCATAAGAAAAGGAAATATGGTGACGGTGCTTCTGCTAGCCGGTCCAATCCTAATCAGGAAGCTGAAAGGAGAAGAGCTCGAGAATTTGCTGAAATATGGAGTCCAACCTCCAAATCCCTAATTCTTGAAACTCTAAAACTTGTTGATTTTAATGAGAACAGAAATGATCATTATAGCCCCCTATGAATGGGACTTATATGAGAAATCTCTTACCAAAAGGAGAATTTATGACAAAGAATATGGAAAGAACAATCCCAAGGCTCCACCAAAACCTGCCAAATACTTTCCTAAACCTTACAGCTATCAGAAGAGGCAATAAGAGAAGAAGGAGAGGCCATTACATTAGCACAGCAAGTAGAAATTGAAAATGATCAAAAATTTCATATATGAGATTTTGTAGAATTAGATTTTTTTTGGAGTATATATATATATATATATATATATATATATATATATATATATATATATATATTTATATATCTTTACTAATTATAAAGAAATAAAAATGGTTTATAAAACCATGCTTTTAAAATCCATTGAAGCCATCATGACCGTTAGATCTGTCCAGATATTTCAGGAGCCGTCTGATCAAACCGCTACCTCTCTCTCTACTTTTTCATAGGTCTCCTAAACCTATAGGGTTATCCTAAAGCTAAATTCTCCTTTTGAAATAATAAATTCAAAAAAAGTCCTAAAGTTAAGTAAATAACTATAAGTCCAAGCCGCAACCCGAAATTTATGCAGATGAGAGAGAAATAGAAGCCCGTAACCAGCAATTTAAGCCCACAACTTAATTCAAACAATATTTGCCCGAAATTCAATATAAACCCGAAATTCCTAATTGAACTGGCGGTGTGGGACTAAAAAGAAGTTTGGCGACCGCAAACATACGGTGCGGGTGTACGGGCAAGGCTTTTTGGGAGACAAGATGGTCTCAAAACGAAAAGTGATCAACATGAAAGTTATAGATCTCAGCAATACAAACAACTTTCATGTCGATCACTTTTTTATTTGGAGCCGTCTTGGCTTTCGCTTTGGGCCTCAAAAATGGGGGTGGCGAGAGGCTTTACACATACGGTGCGGGCGTACGGGAAAGGCTTTTTGGGGGGATAAGATGGTCTCAAAACGAAAAGTGATCAACATGAAAGTTGTAGATCTCGGCGATACAAACAACTTTCATGTTGATCACCTTTTGATTTAGAGCCGTCTTGGCTTTCAATTGAGGCCTCGAAATCAGGAGCAGCGAGAGGCTTTACTGTAGCACTCTCGCCTCCTCCGATTTCGAGGCCCAAATCAAAGGCCAAGACGACACCAAATCAAAATATTATCAACATGAAAGTTGTTTGGCTCGCCGAGATCTACAACTTTCATGTTGAGCACTTATCAATTTGGAGTCTCCTTGCCCCTTGCCCGTACGCCCGTATAGTATTCTACTAGGAAAAACACCATTTGGTGCAACATTGGCTTTCCAATTTTGACTTTGCACCAAAGGGTGATAAAACCATGGTACCATGGAAAATGCGACTGGGCCGGGCGGGCTGGGGCAGGCTTCCAGCAGGAGAAGCCCTCTATCATTGGCCGGGTACTCTGGCGCGTGGCCACCGGGCCGTAGGCCCGTGCCTGTCACTCGTATTTTGACTTTTCTTAATTTTCATTGCAATCATTTTCATTATGCTTGGTAGTTAATTCTTTAATTACTTTGTTGTAATTCACCTTTGTGTAGAGTGTTCTGACTTCTACAAATATGGGGAGATTGTTGGGTATTATATCCATAATAACCTAGATTTGTATGAAGTCACAATTGAACTAAGATGAATTAAGTATGTATTTGATGTCATTCTCTAGTTGAGTGCTTGTAGATCATAATTGTCAAGTGTAGACCAATATAAGTTTACAGTGAGTCGCCAAATACAGGACCATGCAATGTAGTCTCTCATTATGTGATCTATGGTGTTGGCTCATGTGTAACCTCTCTATTGGGATACACTTCATTTACAAGTGCTAAAGAAATGGATGGTAGAAAAGGGCGTATCTAGAAGAAAGAGGAAAGAAGAAAGAAATTTTTCCAAAAATATTTTCTAAGTACATGTTTCGAAAAAGATAAAGTCTTTCGAAAAGTCCAAGACATTTTCGTCGAGACAGAAGAACTTCTCTTGAAAGCTTTTAGAGTCTTTGAAAATCTTCTCAAATTTTCTAAGTCATTCTTTTCAATATAAGTCAGTCTGAGTTTTCGAAATGGCAAGTCATTTTTTCGAAAGAGACAAAATTGTTTTTCGAGAAGCCAAGCTCTGCTTTTGAAAAACTAAATCCGTTTCGAAAATCAAGTTCCTCAGTTCTTGGAAATTCTACATAAGGCTGTTTTCGAAAAGTGCCACGGCTTCTTTCGAAAAGATAAGTTCTGTTTCGAAACATTTCAGCCCTTTCGAAGAATGTTATTGCAGAAAATAGAATTTCATCTCGTTGATCGGATTTTCATTTTAACTCATTTCGTCAATCTAAATTTCGTCAGTTCCTATGATTGATCCATGTGGAATTTGACTTGATGATTTCTGGCCGTTATCAGACATCTTATATAAGGTCTTTTCATTCGTTTTCAAAACCTAATAATCTAAAAAAGAATCGCCGCATATTCTCAGATAAGAAAAAGCAGCCTCCGACTTCGTCGTTCTCTGAAGCCTATTTTCGTGATTGAGCGATTCATCTAAAAGATAGATTCGACAAGATCCTTGGTCCTAGATTCTCAATACTGTGTTTGATCTTGTCGGCTCTCAAGGATTTCAGATTGTGATTCTCAAGAGTTCTTTCTCATCTTCTTCATCGAGCATTCAATTTTACAAGAAGCAAGAAATCTGAAGTTTTTAGATCTGAAGTGAAGTTTGTTTTATTGTTATTGTAAAATCTATTTCAACTCTTGTAGGAGATTTTGTCTCCTAATTTTGTAGGAAGTTTTTCTTCCGAGTGTAGATCCCGTTTTAGGGGATCGAGTTATAGGGGCGTTCCTCCGAGTTGTAGGATTGTTTTCAATTTGAGCTTATAGTGAAGTAGCCGAATTTAGCGTTGTGCTAGATCAGTGAGGTGGAGAGTGGACGTACCTAAGGTTGGGTAACTACTATAAATCTTGTGTTTTCTGTGGCTTGCTTGTTTATTTTCTTGTGCTTTGTCATTACAAGTTTTTATTCCGTAAAAAGACGCAGACCTCACCTATTCACCCCCCTCCCCTCTAGGTGATTTAGGTAGACAACTAAAAACATACACCCATCACCTTATATTTTATGCACATGCAATATTAATGTGTTTCCCCACGGAGCCAAGGCTCCCCGGACTATTCCGTCCATCACAAATATCTACCCAGCCATCGGCTTGCCGGGCAAACCTACCCATCACCAAAACCACCGAGCCTACCGCTCGTGAGACCCAACCTAACTACCACAACACCGGGGAGTGTGAGTTTAAGTGTAATCCTAGAGTATTTCTAATTACTCTTGAAATCAATTAAACTTATGGCTTACGTTAACCTCGGACTGCCAAGGCATTCCCGGTGAAGGGCTATCACAGGGCACTAGGAACTATGATGGTAGCTGAAGCCCATCGTTCTCTTTCACGAGGCACTTATTATTATTGGTTATTACCCAATTCTCGATCCATTTTAATATTATACTTGATCTAACCCTAGTGTATTTTGACTCTCTCTCCACAGGAAAGACGATCTTTCGTCGATCCCGAGCACCTCTTAACACAAGTTAACCCAACACTCTCCTCATAATGACTCCTAATGAAGCTCTTTTCTTTTTCACTTTACCAAGATCAGTAACTATTAACCCCATCTCCATATTTCCATTCCACATGTTATCACAATTTCCGCAGTTTTACTAAATATACTCCAACCTAAGCTAGATGATGTACATGACAGGAGATACTCCAAATTTTCATCCAAAAGCCCTAAGAAAATTTTTGGGGGTCTTTCATAACACATTTAGCCTAAATCCAAAAACTTGTAATTTTCGTAATTAATTTGGCAATTATTAAATTTCCCGAAAGTTAGGCCATGGGTAATTTTAATTATGAAGTACTAGATTTTCTTAAGTTATGGCCATCCAAAACTTATGAACAGTGTATGATGGCAAACTAACAGTGAGTACCAAATTTCATAGATTTTTATAAATTTAATAACCTCTAAATAATTAATTCAAAGTAATTCAAATAATTAGATTTAATGAAGGGATTACCATAAATCATAGTCCAAAAATTATATAAAAATTACTAGAGCCTTATAATGATCATAAAATATTACTGACTAAGTTTCATGAAATTTCAAGGTCAGTGGGCTATATAGAAAAACACTTCAAATAAATCCATTAGAGTGCACTTTGTGAAGTAACATTCTCATAAACTCATCCAAATAACATGTAATAATTTTATAGACTTTATTATGCCCTAAAAGATTCTCTGGTTAGGTAACACAATTTTCCAGGAAGATATAATATTTATTATCTATTTATCAAAATATGCTACACTAGTTTACTTTACACATGATGTACTAAGAGGAGATACCCAATTTTTCCAACTAATCTAGCATTGCATACAAATAGTATTTGATTAACTTTGCCAGAGTTTCATATCATTCTAAGACTATCAAACCACAGTTACTTCAATATCATCAAAAAGGGCAAGGTGGAGATTATACCTACAAGTATGAGATACTATTTCCTAAATATCCTATAATAAATTTCAAAGGTTAATAATACTATAAAATTACTCCTACCAAAATCTCATGAAGGTCCAAAGTCATATGACCCCTTATTTATTCCTTAAGGTGTATAGACCTAAATAATTTCCAGGTGATTAAAGTGGGGTGCATGTGCCCAAATACTACCAATTTTTTCCTAGGGCATTTCACCACCCTAAGATCACATAGACTTAACACCATGTCCATACAAGGACATATTACTCCAGGTCCTTCACCACCCCCAAAGTTCAACCTTAGGTTTTGAACTAGGGTCCTAGGGCAAATCAACCCTATTGCACGCTAAAATCGATGTGAGTGTATTTTAACTGACCTTGAGGCTCTGGCCAAAGTCCCATCCATTTGGGTGAGGATTGGCCGTTCCATGCCTTAAGTACCCTTTTGCTCTATTTTATCCTTAAGGGCAAAACTTTGGTCTCACCAAAACCTAATCAATTCAAACCCAATTGGTCTGAGATTTTTATTAGAGTCATAATTTTACCCTAAGAGATAGCCACCAAAATTTTGGTGATTTTAGAGGTCTTTAGACCCTCTAAAAAAATCATACAAGGTTTATTGAATTATTTAAAAAATAATAGGGAAATGTTTTCCAAAAATTCCCATATATGTTATAGATCTAGATATGGATGACTTATGCTCCATATTTCAAGTCATTTGGAGGTCAGGTTTGATGGGGGCACCCCAAACAATCTCTGATCCACCCTAAGTATAGACCTCACCAAAATGTGTGTTGAGGTCTGACCTGAACTCCAAATTGGTTCAAACCAATTTATAATAAACTAGACTCATAGAGCTACAAGTTTCATGTTGGCCATGTTTTCAAAAAAGTCCTCTAAATCTTTTTAATTTAAATCCAAATGCAAGTGATTTTTCTGTGACAGAAATATAAATATAACATAAAGCTTAATTCATCAAGATCTGCACAGATCTTAAAGCATGATCAGGCAGCGGCTGGCTTTCTTCTTCCTCCAGCCAACGGCCCAGATCTATCCGACCTGAAGCAAACTCCAAGTCCACTTGGCGGCCCTCCGGTCACCTCTCCGGCCAACCACTGCCACCACCACCTCCGTTGAGGTGAGGGATATCAGTCGGAGGTGGTTTGGCCGCCGGAGATGGCGGATTTCGGCAAACCCGACACCCTCATTTTCACGAAAAACTAGTGGAAACATTCTACTGTATCATGCTCAATTGAGCCCGATTCTCATCTCTAAAGATTCCTAAGATCTAACCCATGAAGGAGTAGAGGAGGACCTGGTTTGCGCCCTGAATGTGTGTACTTTGCCTCCTCACCATTTTCGGCCACCAAACTTTTACTCCTTTGCAACTCCTACACCAACCTCAATGGAATTGAGAAATAATCGAGGAAAATGCTTGCCCTTGCTCTATTGAAGGTCCTTAAAGAAGGAATTTGGGATAGGAGGCTTATAACTCCCAAATATCATTAAACTCCATTAATGGCCATAACTCAATTTTTTTGGTTTCAACCAAATTAATAGGCTTGAGCCACCCCAATGGCCGACCACCTCCAGAAACTTCTCCTCTCCCTCAGAGGAGTAAAAGCCCCATAAAAGTGGGGGTTATGGAGCCTCCTTGGCAATAATGGCCATTAATCCCTAACATTATCTCACCTCCAAATCTCTATTCTAGCGAGGGTTAGTTCGACAAATTTGCTCTATTCGTCGATCTCCGCTCGACAAATTTTGCTTCTAGTCGTCGAATTCCGCTCGACGAATTTGCTCTATTCGTCGAACTCTGCTCGACGAGTTTGCTCCCTTCGTCAAACTCCGCTCGACGAATTTGACCCGTTCGACGAAGTCTGAACCTTGTTCAGCAAACTTGCTCCGTTCATCGAACTCCGTTCGATGAACTCTGGACCCATTTTAGCACTTACTCTGTTCGACGAATATTTTTTTAGCTCAATGAATTCTTTGCTGAGTTCGACGAATATGCTCCATTCGATGAACTCTCGCTGAGTTCGACGAATCCGACCGGTTCGACGAATTGCTTGCTGAGTTCGACGAATCTGACTGGTTTGACGAATTACTTGCAGAGTTCGATGAAAATGACCGGTCTTATAATTTCTAAATATTTAATAACTAAGACTTACTATTTGCAGCCCAAGATGTTTCACACCCTAATTCACTTGTTCCCCCAACTCCTTCAGTGCTTCCTAGGGTTTTGTCATGACCCAGTCATGACAAAACCATCTTAGGGGTCTAGAAGTCTGAGGGATGTTAAAGAATATCCTCAAACTGAGTTGGTTGGAAACCAGACTCAAAAACTTTGTCTTTATCATACCTGATGGGAGAGTAGCCTAAAGTCTCTCTTATGATTTTGGAGGTCCAGATAGCATGCTTAGCGCATGTCTTTATCATTGCTCTCTCCCCCTTTATGATTTCTCTTTCAACATGATCTCTTAAATCATTCTTATGAAATCTTAATTGGTTGTCCAAGTGATTGATTCAAGAAGTTAAAGTTTTTTTTACTTTAAGTAGATGATCATCCAGCTCCTTATCAGATGCTTTGATATCTTGTAACAGTGATGCTTTATGAGATGCCAGTCCTATTTCCATTTCTTTTGTAGTGGAATCAATCTTAGTTCCCAAACCAGTGGCCTAGTTCTTTATTTCTTCTAATGTAGTATTATGCATTATTATGAGATTTTCATTCTTTTTGTTCTGATTCTCAAGAACATAGTCTTGCTTGATTGCCACATCATCTTCTAGTTGTTTGGCTTCTAGTTATTGCTTGGCCAGGTAGACAACATCATTTGATCCTTTCTCAAAGAAATTGGTCACGTCTATTTTTAACAAATTTACCTCAAACCTGATTGATTTTATATCTTGAGCCAGTTGGAATTGTAACTCTTTAAGACTTTCATCAACATATTTCTCAAGAACTGTCCAATGATTATACAACATTTTCTAAATTTGCACTAGTTGAGAGCTAGTGTCTACTATAGGAGCAGCTGGTGTTCCAGATTGTAAATGCCCTTTGTAGCTTCTGCTCCTTTTTGTAATTTCAGATATTTTTCTCTTTTTGAGCTGAGCAGCTTGCTCTTCCTCTGAATCTAAAGAGCTTACCATCTCCACACTCTTATCCAGCTCAACAGACTTCTCTTGTATATCTCATCCAGTGCCTAGGGCATGTTCTGGTAATTCCCCCTGAACAGCAGCAACTCCATCACCAATATTGGTGGTATCTTGGTTTATTTATTCTTGCACCTCTTAAGTAAGAGGAATAACATCCTCTTGAGCTTTATTCAAGTCTTGGTCTGGAACAGCAATAGGTTCCTGAATAGTTTCTAGATCTTGAACTACCTCAATTTTAATGGCAGTAGTTGTATCCATTGGTAATACAGTGATGTTCTCCCCCACAACTTGATGCACCTCTTGCAAATTCTCCCCCTGCACCTGAACACTAGTTCCAGGTGAGAACCTGGGAGATCTTCTTTGTTCTACCTCAGTATCCTTATCTGAACTGAAGTTCACCTCTTCTTTAGAATCACTAGTGGATTCAACTTACTCTACCACAGATTTCTTTGCCTTTACCTTCTTAGACGTCTCGGGTTAAGGAGTCTCTTTAGACAAGACCCTGTCCCATCTTGACAAAATGTTGAGTATTGCATCCATAATAGCCTGGATTTGAAGAAGCACCTGATCAAGCTATGGTGAATTGAGATGTATTTGATATTTATTTTCAATTTGTTCTTGCAGCTATTCCATGCCAAGTACACACCAATGTCAGGGTACAGTGGGTCAATATACACGGGCCTACGCAACGTAATCCCTCATTGTGTGGGCAAGTGTGTTGACTCACGTGTGCTCTCTCTATTGGGGTGTACTTATTTTCAAGTACAGGCTAAAGGAAGACCAAGAGCAGAAGAAGGAGCAAGAAAGGTCAAAGCCTAAGGCTCAAGAAAGTAGAAGGAAGAAATGGGAAATTTTCCCAAGTAAGAATCGACGGGAACCGTGAGTCATACCTGACGACATCATCGGGTATCGTCACTGATACCCGTCGACTTCGTCGGGCATGTTCATCGATAGCCGTCGATCGGCCCTAGCTGCCTTGATCCAGAATTCTCCATGGTCAGAAATTATCCATGTTAAAATCGAAGGGCTTCACCAACGATGCCCGCCGATGTCAACGGGTATCGTTGGTGATACCCGCCAATTCTGACTTAGCAGATTTCCGCCACTTCACTGGACCAAACCGGGCCGCCATGCACAGTATAAACCGAAGCTCTGTTCCTTCCTTTTTGGGTCCCGAAATGGCTACTTAGGGTTTGTTTTGGGGTATATACCTAAGTTTAAATCATATTCAACACGGATCCAGAAATACGAAAAGAAATTTTTCGGTCGTGACCTAGCTTTCGCCGATCTAAAGCCGTCGATCGCTCGATTGTCTCCGTCGTCAATGCCCTCTCACAGCTGATCGCGCTTCGATAGAACCTAGGCAAGCCGCTGGTCCCTCGCTTCTCTCTTGAGATCCTTTGTCTTCTGATTCACCGACCGAGACTTGTTCTTCATTCCAAATCGGTAGAGACGCTTGATCCAACTGAGATCGATTGGTGACCTAGCTTGCTTCGTCAAGAAGTTCAGATCTACAATGCATCGCTGCCGCACTTGCTTGCCGCCGCCGATCAAGTCAAGATCTGATCCAAGAGGGAAAAACCAAGTGTGGATTATTTGTCATTTTAGTGCAAGCTCTCAACAAACGAAGAAGGGCCTTGGGTTCTCCAAATTGCTTTTTTTGTATTTCTTATTTACATTCAATTTTTGCAAGGAATTTTATTCCTAGTTGTAAGGGTTGGGTGCAACCCGCTTTGGTGGAGTGTTGACTCCTTGTTATAGGAAGGGTTCCTTCCGAGTTGTAGGAGCGTGGCTCCGAGTGGAGAGATTGGATTTCAATCTCATTTTGGAGGAGTTTCTGAGTCGTCCCCGTGTGGGAGATAGGCGAAGGGGAGAGTGGACGTACCCAAGGTTGGGGAACCACTGTAAATTACTAGGTGTTTTTTGTGCTTGGTTTGTTTAATTATGCAGGTAAAGACGTCACTGCACCTATTCACCCCCCCCCCCCTCTATAGGTGGATTAGGCTATCACTACACACTTTCAAGTGGTATCAGAGGGAGGTTACTCGTCAATAAGGTTAACACCTTGAGTAAAATCCTTCGTCTAGTTTCAAAAGATTCAAGCATGGACGGGTTCAAGAACACCGGAAAGATTCTCGTTTGCACTAAGGAAAACGTTCCTATCTGGAAAGAAAGGATCAGGTACTACATGGAAGCAGTCGACCCCCGAATTTTCATGATAGTGGAGGAGGGACCCCAAATTCCTATGATCAACTCTACAATTGATCCTACAAGGAAGGTACCTAAGAAAATCATGGATCTGGACAAAGATGAGATGGCTCTCTACGGTATGGACAAGAAAGCCAGAAACATTCTAGTCAGTGTCGTTGATGATTCTTTGCCTCAGAACTTCATCCACTGCAGAACTTCCAAAGACATTATGCAATCCTTGATAGTCCTGATGGAAGGCACTGATGAAGTAAGGGACAATCGAAGATCCCTTCTAAACCAGAAGTATGAGGCCTTCAGACAGGGGCCCAAGGAAGAGATCACAGACACATTTGAGAACTTCCTCAAGATTGTAGATGGCCTGAAGAATTATGGCTGGACTTTCACTGATGGCGCGCTGAACGACAAGTTCCTGAGATACTTAACTAAGGAATGGGACAACAAAATTTGTGCCATCAGGGAGTTTGGCAGACTTGCTGAAACCGATCCTCAGATCCTCTTATGGAAGCTCCTATCTTATGAGCTTCAACTCAATACCAGAAAAGCTGAAGAAGAGGCCAACATACCTTCCTTGAAATAGAAGACTGTTGCGTTGAAGGCAAACCACTCAAGGAAAGGCAAGGCGGCTGCATCAGCCCGTTCTAGGGGAAAGGCTGAAGAAGAAGATACTGAGCCCAACTCGTCAGGCTCAGAGCTATCTGAAGAGGAGTTCTCTCTTATCAGCCGTGAGTTCGGGAAGTTCCTCAGGATAAGAAATCAGAGAAAAGGAGACGGCTTCTCCTCCAGAAGAACACATCAGTCAGATGATCGTCAAAAGAAGAAGAATTATTCTTCGGACAGGTGTGATTCTAAACTGAACAAATATCATTCTGCTGATACTATTTTCTTTGGTTGCAATAAGCCAGGGCATGTTATTATTGATTGCCCTCAAAATAGAAAGGACAAGAAAAAGGAGAAAAAGGAGAGGAGCTACATTGCCAAGAGGCCCAAGACCCTCAGTGAATCTAACTCGTCAGAATCCAGTGAGGATGAGGAAGCCTTCTTCGAGCTCATGGCTCGCTCCGAATCAGAAGGAGAATGTCCCCCATTTACTGGGAAGGTAAAAGATCACACCCCTCTCTCTGATTCTGATTTTGGCTTTGACTCTGAGTCTACTGAAGATGATTACGAGGACAGCCCATCTGCTCGTGAAGCTGAACTCCTTGAACAGTATGAGCTTTTTCTCAATACTTTTGATCGATGTAGAAAGGATTTGAGGGTTCAGAAGAAGGAAGTCAAATCTCTTAAGGCTGAGGGAGTTTCCTTATGAGAAGAAATCACTAGCCTGATATCTCTCGGATAGGAACACCTCGACTTAACCTCTGAGTACTCAGACTCCCTAAGGCACCTTGACCTTCAGCAGGAAACAATTAAGAAGCTGTAAGAACAGCTTGTGGCCGAGAAGAAAGTTGTAGAAAGCTTCTCTAAGCCCAAGACTATTCTTCCTCTGCTTAATGAATTCTCTGCTCAGGCTAAAGGCGCTGGCTTGGGTCATATGTCTGAGCCTGGTAAATCATCCAAGAGAAATAAAGCTCAGAGAAGAAATAAGGCTGCCAAGAAAGCCTCTGCCGCTGAAAAAGGGGAGGCCCCACTCAATCAGACCACATTCAGGAAGCCCAGCTTTCCCTATAATAAACATGATTTTGAGTCCTCTTACGGGCACATCTTCCGTCCCTCGGTTGAAAAGCCTAAGAGCCGGTACCTTGGATGGAACTTCCCCCGTAACTTTGGCGAGAGTGTTTTCAAGGCACCCTATGAGGAAATCCAACTGCAACATTATGGTCCTTTTTCATCAGGACATAATAGGAAGCAGGCACCAAAAGTCAAGCTTGTTATACCTAAGGAAAATTAGGTGAAGAAATCATGTGACTGCTGTCACCATGACGCTCCCTCATCCAGTGCCCAGGCCCAAGCTAGACCTACCATCTCACGGGTCAAGCAGGAGACTAAGAGGAGAAGGTACAACAAATTTAACTGTTGGTGTTGCGGGAAGGTTGGCCACTTTGCCGTGGATTGCTGGTTCAATCCTAAGAATTTTGAAGCTCCTCAAGTTAACCAAGCGAGGCCGGACACTCGAAAAGTTAACATTCCTAAGGGAAGTGAACTGACAAGGAATCTAGGACCCAAACCGTATTGGGTTCCTAAGGGAAAATGATTCTGTTTTGCAGGTATGTCCAAAGGCCACCAAAACTCCTATCTGGTACTTGGACAGTGGATGCTCTCGGTATATGATCGGGAAAAGAAGCTTGTTGCGTGATTATTCCTCTGTTGCAGACGGACCCAAAGTTATCTTTGGAGGGTCTGATCGTGGAATCACCAAAGGCTATGGTATGATTTCCAACGGTGTATTCTCTATCACCGACGTGGCTTATGTTGAAGGGTTAAACCATAACCTGATCAGTGTAAGCTAGTTATGTGATAAAGGGTACGACGTTAAGTTTTGCAAGGATAAATGCCTGATTATATCGTGTTCCTCTATGGAGACGGTATTAACAGGCATCAGGAGCAGAAATATTTTCTGTCTAAATTTTTTAAGCTTAGATTCTTCTATGCTAGTATGCTTAGTTGCAAAAGATAGTGTATCTCTTTGTGATCAGTGGCACAAGAGATTAGCGCATATTAAATTCAAAACGCTTAACATGCTATTCTCTAAAAATCTAGTAAGGGATGCACCCACTATTAAGTGCATTAAAGAGAGCCCCTGCCACGCTTGTCAAATGGGCAAGCAGACAAGGGCTACCTTTAATGGCATTGTAGAAAAGGACACTTCTAGGTGTCTGTACTTACTACACATGGACTTATTCGGTCCAATGCAAGTTCACAGCATAGGAGGCAAGTCATATACGTTGGTGATTGTTGATGATCACTCCCGTTTCACGTAGGTGTTCTTTCTGAAACACAAGTCAGATACCTTTGAGGTATTCACAAAGTTCGTCAAGCAGATCCAAAATGAACTAGACTACACCGTGGTAAGAATCAAAAGTGACCATAGAACAGAGTTCGAATTTGGTGCTATGACCGAATTCTCTGGAAACTTGGGTATCTTTCATGAGTTTTCCTCCCCTCGTACTCCACAACAAAATGGAGTTGCGAAGAGAAGGAATATAACTCTTATTGAAGCAAGCATGACAATGCTGAATGATGCGTCTCTACCAAAATATTTCTGGGCAGAGGCTGTCAACACGGCTTGTCATGTGCAAAATAGAGCGCTTATTAATACAAGCAATCGAATGACTCCTTATGAGCTGTTTAAGGGCAAGAAACCGACTATGTCCTACTTGAGGATCTTTGGCTGCAAATGCTATGTACTTTATAATGGGAAATATCCATGTACTAAGTTTGGTGAAAAATGTTTTGAAGGTATTTTCGTAGGATATAGTAGCCATAGTAGGGCATATAGGATTTCTAATAAGAAAACTCTGGTTGTAGAAGAATCTATAAATGTTGTATTTGATGAAGCGAGCTTGCTTCATAGTAGCTCGTCTATTGGTACTTTTGGAGATGCAGGTACCTAACTGTAAAAGTTAAGTCTAAATGAGACTGAAAAATATGATGCTCAATAGTTTGTAAAGATCTCCTCTCCTACCTCATTAGGAGAGGAAGACCCTCAGGAGTTGGAAATTCCACAGGAAGAAGAAGTGCCAGAAGCAGTAGCAGCTGCAAATGCAAGACTCCTAGAGCTCAGACACGTGAGGGATCATCCCGTCGATCAAATCATTGGAGATCCGTGGGATGGTGTCAGAACTCGAAGAGGTATAATTAATGAGATTTTGCACTTAAGCTTTCTATCACAGGTTGAGCCAAAGAAATTTGACGAAGCCAACAAGGATGCCTCGTGGATATTGGCCATGCAAGAAGAACTTCATCAATTTTAAAGGTGCAAGGTCTGGGAGCTCGTTCCCCGGCCTAAGCGACAAAATGTAAATGACACCAAGTGGATCTTTCGAAACAAGCTGGATGAGAATGGAATCATCATAAAGAACAAAGCACGACTCGTAGCTCAAGGATACATATAGGAAGAAGGGATTGACTTCGATCAAACCTTTGCACCAGTGGCAAGGCTTGAAGCCATCAGGTTGTTCCTCGCGTATGTTGCTCATAAAGGATTCACCGTCTATCAAATGGACAAAAAATCTGCTTTCCTAAATGGAAATTTGAAAGAAGAAGTATACGTAGCTCAACCCCCAGGTTTTGTTAATCCAACTTTCCCTGAACATGTGTACTTTCTTAATAAAGCACTATATGGTTTAAAGCAAGCTCCCCGCGCTTGGTATGAGACATTGTCTAGGTTTCTTATTGAGAACAAGTTCTCAAGAGGAAAAATAGACAAGACATTGTTTCTTAGGGAAGTCAAAGGCAAGATTTTGCTAGTGCAAATCTATGTCGATGACATAATATTCGGCTCAACCGATAACAACCTTTGGAAGAAGTTCTCAAATCTTATGCAAGGGAAGTTTGAAATGAGCAGTATGGGAGAGCTGAAGTACTTCTTAGGACTTCAAGTGAAACAGTCTGTAGAGGGAATTTTCATATCCCAGATGAAGTTCACAAATGAACTTCTAAAGAAGTTCAGAATGGAGAGTGTAACCTCTATGAGTACTCCAATGGGATCAACTGTGTCTCTGGACAAGGATGAGAAAGGAAAACCTTTTGAGGAATCCAGGTACAGAAGCATAATTGGATCCCTACTCTACCTTACTGCCAGTAGACCAGACATTATATTTTCCACATGTGTTTGTGCTAGATTCCAGGTGAACACTAAGGAATCTCATTACGTTACTGCAAAGCGAATATTGAGATACCTTAAAGGCACACCTAATCTTGGCTTGTGGTACCCGAGAAATAATGATGTCGAGCTTATTGTCTTTTCAGATGCTGATTTTGCAGGAAGCGGGGATGATAGGAAAAGCACTTCTGGGACGTGTCAATTCCTCGGAAGAAGGCTTATTTCATGGAGTAGTAAGAAGCAGAACTGCGTCGCAACTTCTACGACTGAATCAGAATATATATCAGCAGTCAGCTGTTGTGCCCAACTCCTGTAGATAAGGAACCAGCTGGAAGATTACGATCTGCAGTACAGAGAGATTCCTATGTATTGCGACTCCTCGAGTGCAATTGCCATAGCTAATAATCGAGTATCGCATAGCCGGACAAAACATATTGAAGTGCGCTACCACTTCATCCAGGAGCATGTGGAGAACAAGGACATTGCACTCAGCTATGTCCCCACTGATCAGCAGCTCGCAGATATCTTCACAAAGCCGTTGGACGAGACCAAGTTCAACTTCTTCAAGACTGAACTTGGGATGCTGAACATGGACTAAAGAGGCTTGAGTTGCACATGGACCTTGGATCAAGGGGAGCTACAGCTTAAAAGTCAAGTCTATGCATGAATGCAGACTTTAAGGGGGAGCATGATGTCCCTAAGGGAGCTCCATATTTACAGAAGCCAAAAAGGGGGAGAACTCTCTCTCGGCTAAGGAAGCTAAGGGGGAGATTACCCTCTCGGCTAAAGTGGCCCCAAGGTGGCCCAAATGATGGAAATGGTAATGAATTCCAACACATTTTCTTTATGCTTTATGTTATCATTTATACTATACAGTTCACCTTAGTTTGTAAGGTTTAGGCTTCTTCAAATAGGGGGAGATTCCACATGTTATCACAATTTCCGCAGTTTTACTAAATGTAGTCCAACCTAAGTTAGATGATGTACATGACAGGAGGTACTCCAAATTTTCATCCAAAAGCCCTAAGATAATTATTGGAGGTCTATCATAACATATTTAGCCTAAATCCAAAAACTTGTAATTTTCGTAATTAATTTGGCATTTATTAAATTTTCCCAAAAGTTAGGCCATGGGTAATTTTGATTATGAAGTACTAGATTTCCTTAAGTTATGGTCATCCAAAAATTATGAACAGTGTATGATGACAAACTAACAGTGAGTACCAAATTTCACAGATTTTTATAAATATAATAACCTCTAAATAATTAATTCAAAGTAATTCAAATAATTAGATTTAAAGAAGGGACTACCATAAATCATAGTCCAAAAATTATATAAAAATTACTAGAGTCTTATAATGATCATAAAATATTACTAACTAAGTTTCATGCAATTTCAAGGTCAGTGGGCTATATAGAAAAATACTTCAAATAAATCCATTAGAGTGCACTTTGTGAAGTAACATTCTCATAAACTCATCAAATAACATGTAATAATTTTATAGACTTTATTATGCCGTAAAAGATTCTCTGGCTAGGTAACACAATTTTCCAGGAAGATATAATATTTATTATCTATTTATCAAAATATGATACACTAGTTTACTTTACACATGATGTACTAAGAGGAGATACCCAATTTTTCCAACTAATCTAGCATTGCATACAAATAGTATTTGATTAACTTTGCCAGAGTTTCATATCATTCTAAGACGATCAAACCACAGTTACTTCAATATCATCAAAAAGGGCAAGGTGGAGATTATACCTACAAGTATGAGATACTATTTCCTAAATATCCTATAATAAATTTCAAAGGTTAATAATACTATAAAATTACTCCTACCAAAATCTCATGAAGGTCCAAAGTCATATGACCCCTTATTTATTCCTTAAGGTGTATAGACCTAAATAATTTCCAGGTGATTAAAGTGGGGTGCATGTGCCCAAATACAACCAATTTTTTCCTAGGGCATTTCACCACCCTAAGATCACATGGACTAAACACCATGTCCATACAAGGACATATCACTTCAGGTCCTTCACAACCCCCAAAGTTCAACCTTAGGGTTTAAACTAGGGTCCTAGGGCAAATCCACCCTATTCCACGCTAAAATCGATGTGAGTGTATTTTAACTGACCTTGAGGCTCTGGCCAAAGTCCCATCCATTTGGGTGAGGATTGGCCCCTCCATGCCCCAAGTACCCTTTTGCCCTAATTTATCCTTAAGGGCCACACTTTGGTCTCACCAAAACCAAATCAATTCAAACCCAATTGGGCTGAGATTTTTATTAGAGTCATAATTTTACCCTAAGAGACAGCCACCACAATTTTGGTGAGTTTAGAGGTCCTTAGACCCTCTAATCAAATCATACAAGGTTTATTAAATTATTTCAAAAACAATAGGGAAATGTTTTCCAAAAATTCCTATTTTTAGATATGTTATAGATCTAAATATGAATGACTTATGCTCCATATTTCAAGTTATTTGGAGGTCAGGTTTGATGGGGGCACCCCAAACAATCTCTAATCCACTCTAAGTATAGACCTCACCAAAATGTGTGTTGAGGTCTGACCTGAACTCCAAATTGGTTCAAACCAATTTATAATAAACTAGGCCAATAGAGCTACAAGTTTCATGTTGGCCATATTTTCAAAAAAGTCCTCTAAGTCTTTTTAATTTAAATCCAAAGGTAAGTGATTTTTCTGTGACAGAAACATACATATAACATAAAGCTTAATTCATCAAGATCTGCACAGATCTTAAAGCATGATCGGGTAGCAGTTGGCTTTCTTCTTCCTCTAGCTAACGGCCCAGATCTACCCGACCTGAAGAAAATTCAAAGTCCACTTGGCGGCCCTCTGGTCACCTCCCCGGCCAACCACTGCCGCCACCACCACCTCCGTTGAGGTGAGGGCTATTAGTCGGAGGTGGTTTGGCCGCCGGACACGGCGGATTCCGGCGAACCCGACACCCTCATTTTCATGAAAAACTAGTGGAAACATGCCACTGTGTCATGCTCAATTGAGCACGATTCTCATCTCTAAAGATTCCTAAGATCTAACCCATGAAGGAGTAGAGGAGGACCTGGTTTGCGCCCTGAATGCGTGTACTTTGCCTCCTCACCATTTCCGGCCACCGAACTTTTACTCCTCTGCAACTCCTACACCAACCTCAATGGAATTGAGAAATAATCGAGGAAAATGCTTGCCCTTGCTCTAGTGAAGGTCCTTAAAGAAGGAATTTGGGAGAGGAGGCTTATAACTCCGAAATATCATTAAACTCCATTAATGGCCATAACTCCATTTTTTGGTTTCAACCAAATTAATAGGGCTGAGCCACCCCAATGGTTGACCACCTCCAGAAACTTCTCCTCTCCCTCAGAGGAGTAAAAGCCCCGTAAAAGTGGGGGTTATGGAGCCTCCTTGGCAATAATGGCCATTAATCCCTAGCTTTCTCTCTCCTCCAAATCTCTATTCTAGAGAGGGTTAGTTCGACAAATTTGCTCTATTCGTCGATCTCCGCTCGACAAATTTGGCTTCTAGTCATCGAATTCCGCTCGACAAATTTGCTCTATTCGTCGAACTCCGCTCGACGAGTTTGCTCCCTTCGTCGAACTCCGCTCGACGAATTTGACCCGTTCGACGAAGTCTGAACCTTGTTCAGCAAACTTGCTCCATTCATCGAACTCCGTTCGACGAACTCTGGACCCATTTCAGCACTTACTCAGTTCGACGAATATTTGCTTAGCTCGACGAATTCTTTGCTGAGTTTGATGAATATGCTCCATTCGATGAACTCTTGCTCATTTCGACGAATCCGACCGGTTCGACGAATTGCTTGCTGAGTTCGACGAATCTGACTGGTTTGACGAATTACTTGATGAGTTCGACGAAACTGACCGGTCTTATAATTTCTAAATATTTAATAACTAAGACTTACTATTTGCAGCCCAAGATGTTTCACACCCTAATTCCCTTGTTCCCCAACCTCCTTTAGTGCTTCCTAGGGTTTTGTCATGACCCAGTCACGACAACACAATCCTAGGGGTCTAGAAGTCTGAGGGATATTATAGAATATCCTCAAACTGAGTTGGTTGGAAACCAGACTCAACAACTTTTTCTTTATCATACCTGATGGGAGAGTAGCCTAAAGTCTCTCTTATGCTTTTGGAGGTCCAGATAGCATGCTTAGCGCATGTCTTTATCATTGATCTCTCCCCCTTTATGATTTCTCTTTCAACATGATCTCTTAAATCATTCTTATGAAATCTTAATTGGTCGTCCAAGTGATTGATTCCAGAAGTTAAAGTTGTTTTACTCTAAGTAGAAGATCATCCAGCTCCTTATCAGATGCTTTGATATCTTGTAACAGTGATGCTTTATGAGATGCCAGTCCTATTTACATTTCTTTTGTAGTGGAATCAATCTTAGTTCCCAAACCAGTGGCCTGGTTCTTTATTTCTTCTAATATAGTATTATGCATTATTATGAGATTTTCATTCTTTTTGTTCTGATTCTCAAGGACATAGTCTTGCTTGATAGCCACATCATCTTCTAGTTGTTTTGCTTCTAGTTATTATTTGGCCAGGTAGACAACATCATTTGATCCTTTCTCAAAGAAATTGGTCACGTCTATTTTTAACAAATTTTCCTCAAACCTGATTGATTTTATATCTTGATCCAGTTTGAATTGTAACTCATTATGACTTTCATCAACATATTTCTCAAGAGCTGTCCTATGATTATACAGCATTATCTAAATTTGCACTAGTAGAGAGCTAGTGTCTACTATAGGAGCAGCTGGTGTTCCAGATTGTAAATGCCCTTTGTAGCTTTTGCTCCTTTTTCTAATTTCAGATATTTTTCTCTTTTTGAGCTGAGCAGCTTGCTCTTCCTTTGAATCTAAAGAGCTTACCATCTCCACAGTCTTATCCAGTTCAACAGACTTTTCTTGTATATCTCCTCCAGTGCCTAGGGCATGTTCTGGTAATTCCCCCTGAACAGCAGCAACTCCATAACCAATATTGGTGGTATCTTGGTTTATTTATTCTTGCACCTCTTAAGTAAGAGGAATTACATCCTCTTGAGCTTTAGTCAAGTCTTGGTCTGGAACAGCAACAGGTTCCTGAATAGTTTCTAGATCTTTAACTACTTCAATTATAATGGTAGTAGGTTTATCCATTGGTAATATAGTGATGTTCTCCCCCATAACTTGATGCACCTCTTGCAAATTCTCCCCATGCACCTGAACACTAGTTCCAGGTGAGAACCTTGGAGATCTTCTTTGTTCTACCTCAACATCATTATCTAAACTGAAGTTCACCTCTTCTTTAGAATCACTAGTGGATTCAACTTACTCTACCACCGATTTATTTCCCTTTACCTTCTTAGAAGTCTTGGGTTAAGGAGTCTCTTTAGACAAGACCATGTCCCATCTAGAAAAAATTCTTAGGCCCATCCTTCTCATGTGATTGATCTTTATTCCAGCTTTCTGGTTGATGATATCTGGAATAGTCTTAACTATATACAGACAAACTATTCTGCACATATTAGGCTTCTAAATTCCTTCTACTATCCTATCAAACACAACCTTGTTCCAATCAGTCTTTATCCTAAAAAAAATCCTTGTCATCAGGTTGAACATGAATGATGAAATCCTATCACGTGCTCTAGTATTATAGAGGAGCACCTTTCTTATTACTTCAGAAAAGAATTCCCCTTGGGAATTCATTCCCTTCCTATGTATTGAAGTACCAAACCTGGTATTTGGAGCCATTCCACACCACACTAATGCCTCTACATTCGTTCAGGAATCAGGTTCATCTTCTTGTGCTTTTCTTGGAATCTGAAAAACTTTGGCCAGCCTTTTTTTATGATCTTTACTCTTGCTCCATTAATATTTGATTTGATCTTGGCTAACTTAGAGTTGAGATAAGCATTGGAAAAGAATTTAGATACCTCTCTCTTCCATATCTTGGTTGGTTCTGAAAGTAGATTCTCAAGACCTACTTCATTGACTAGGTCTATCACCTTCTTGATTTCTTCCTGTGCGGCGTCGAATACATTTCACACTAGCTCATAACCCTCGTTGATGTTATCGTCCATCTTTGGCGCCATTGGAGTTGAGATAATTTGAGATTGAGAGGAGTCGATTAAGGATTTCTAGCTCTCGAGACTCTGGGAACAGTCTCTCAAGTTTTCTAGTAAGGGTAGTCGACAACTCCTTTCACCTTCTTTTTATAGTAATTGTATGTGATAGGCGAGAAGGCACGCTGCATTTAGACTTATCTGAAAATTCTGGAAATGTCTAGTGTCGACAATTAAAACCTACACAGTCGAGATGTGTCGACTTAAGTTGACACAAGGTTCTTGTCTCTCGATACAGCCCTCAGAGTCTCACACCCTTATGTCTCGACACTAATTTTTAATGTCTCGACATATGACTATCTATTGTGTCGACACACATTCTCTGGTGTCTCGACACTATATTGTCCATAGTGTCGACAAACACTGTGGTGTCTCGACACAATTCTTGGACTTAGACAAAATTTGTGTTCTGACTATAATTTCTTGACTTATATCAAGTCATTCTTATTTGTTTAGATTTGTCGACATGGTTAGTTATCTTTTATCAGTTGTACAGTCTTTTCTTGTTACTAATTGAAAATGTTTACTCAATGTTCAATATACCTAGTTCAAATTTAAAGTAATTGAATTTGCTTTCATCTAGGGTTTTGTAAAAATGTCAACAACTTGTCTTTCTGTTGGAGTATACTGTAAGATGATATTTTCTTTTTCAACATTCTCTCTGAGAAAGTGATATCTAATTTCTATATGTTTAGTTCTACTGTGTGAAACAAGATTATTAGCAATTGAAATTGCACTAGTAGAATCACAAAACATAACAGATTTACTTAGTTGTACATTGTAGTCCAATAGTTGATGCTGAATCCATAGCAACTGTGCACAGTAGCTTCCAGCAGATATGTACTCAGATTCTGTTGTTGAAATTGCAACACTAGTTTGCTTTTTGCTACTCCAACTTATGAGTCTTTTCCCTAGAAACTTACAAGTTCCAGAAGTACTCTTTCTGTCTTCTTTACACCCTGCAAAATCAGCATCTGTGTACCCTATGAGTTCAAAATCACTATCCCTAGGATACCAAATCCCAAGATTGGGTGTGCCCTTAAGATATCTTAGTATTCTCTTTACAGTAGTGTAATGAGACTCTTTGGGTATGCTTGGTACCTAACACAGACACATGTTTAGAACATAATATCTAGCCTACTAGCAGTTAAGTAAAGGAGTGATCCAATTATGCCTCTATACAAGGTTACATCTATTGGTTTCTCAGATTCATCCTTGTATAGTGACACAGAAGAATCCATTGGAGTTCTCATGGTAGAAGAATTATTCATACCATACTTCTTAATTAACTCCTTAGTGAACTTAGACTGAAAGATGGATATACCATCTTCAGATTGTCTAACTTGGAATCCCAAGAAGAATTTTAGCTCACCCATGCTACTCATTTCAAACTTGTCTTGCATAAGCCTGACAAATTTTCTACACAACTTCTAATTATTAGACCAAAAAAATATGTTATCTACATATATCTAGACTAAGATGCTTGAACCTTTGATGTCCTTTAGAAATAATGTCTTGTCTATCTTTCCTCTAGAGAACTTGTTCTCTATAAGAAAGGTAGATAGGGTCTCATACCAGGCTCTAGGTGCCTGTTTTAACTTATACAAAGCTTTGTGCAATCTGAAAACATAGGAGTTAAGTTTAGGATTAACAAAACCTGGTGGCTGCTCTACAAAGACTTCCTCCTTTAGTGTACCATTGAGAAATGTTGACTTTACATCAATCTAGTAGACCGTGTATCCTTTGTATACTGCATGAGCCAAAAACAATCTTATGGCCTCTAGCCTAGCTACAAGAGCAAAGGTTTGGTAAAAGTCTATTCCTTCCTTTTGTTTATATCCTTTAGCCACTAATCTAGCTTTGTTCTTAACTATAACCCCATGTTCATCTAGTTTATTCCTATAAATCAACTTAGTACCTATGACATTGTCATCACTAGGTCTAGGAACTAGACTCCAGAATTTGCATCTCTCAAATTGATTGAGCTCTTCTTGCATAGCAATAATCCATTTGGGGTCAGAATTAGCTTCTTCAAACTTTTTAGGTTCTACCTGAAAGAGAAAGCTAAAGTATAGAAACTCATTGTGATGTTTACTTCTAGTAGTTACCCCTAACCTAGCATCACCTATTATCTGATCAATAGGATGATCTCTAAGGTGTCTAACATCTACTAGCAGGAGCCTAACATCACCTAGTTCTATAAGAGGATTAGGATGATTATCTTCCTCCCTGTGGGCAGTTACTGTATCTTCTATAGGAATTTCTACATTATCTCTAGTGTATAACTATAAATAAGGTGAGTCACCTATATTTAACTTCTCCATTCTAGAGTCTACATCACCTACACTAGAGTTGTTAGAAATCTCATTAAATAGTACAGAAGTTTCATCAAAAACTACATTAATAGATTCTTCTACAACTTGATGTTTCAAGTTGTAGATCTTGTATGTTGTGTTGTGTGCACTATATCCTACAAAGATTCCTTCATAGGATTTCTCAGAAAACATAGTTAGATGAGTTTTCCCATTGCCCAATACATAGCACTTACTACCAAAAATTTTGAAGTAGGACAGATTTGGTTTTCTTCCTTTCATTAGTTCATAGGGAGTCTTGTTGTGATTCTTGATGATCAAGACCCTATTTTGAACATAGCATGTTGCGTTCACAGCCTCAACCCAGAAATATTCTGGGAGAGATGTATCACTCAGCATTATTCTAGCTGTCTCAATGAGATTTCTATTCTTCCTCTTAGCAACTCCATTTTGTTGTGGTGTTCTTCGAGAGGAGAACTCCTGAAAGATCCCTAGTTCCTTACAGAAATTTTTCATCTTTTCAGATTGAAATTATGTACCATGGTCACTTCTAAGCTTGACCACAGAACAACCTATCTCATTCTGAACGTGTCTGACAAAATCAGCAAGGATGTCTAGTGTTTCAGACTTTCTCCTTAGGAAGAATAGCCAAGCAAACCTAGAGTGATCATCGACAATCACATTTGTATAGGACTTCCTACCCAAACTAAGAACTTACATAGGACCAAATAGATCTGTATGAAGTAAGTAGAGACACCTCTCAGTGTCTTTGGACTGAATGCACTTAAAGGAGACTTTTGCCTGTTTGCAATTTTGACATGCAGGACATAAGCCTTCTTTAAAGCATTTAAGCTGGGGACTATTTCTAACTAAGTCCATAGAGAATAGCTTGCTCATAGATTTATAGTTTAAGTGAGCCAGCCTCTTGTGCCATTGCACATACAATGAGTCTTTCTCACTAGCTACTAGACATACAGGTGATTTTTCATTTACACTTAAGATATTTAGAAAATAAATGTTCCTACTCCTAGTGCCTGACAAGATGATCTCTTGATCACTTGTGTTCCTTATCAAACACTTGTCATTGTGGAAAACAATTTCATAACCAAAATCACAAAACTGACTTATGCTTATCAGACTGTGGTTCAATCCTTCCACATAAGCCACTTTTGTGATGGTAACTAGGCCATTAGAAATATTACCATATCCCTTGGTGAGTCCCTTCTCTGACCCTCCAAAGATGACTTTTGGTCCATTCCTCCCTGGAGTGTAATCTCTTAGCAAACTTCTTGTTCCAGTCATGTGCCTGGAACAACCACTATCCAAGTACCATACTATCCTTCCTGTGGTACTTGGTTCCACCTGCAAACACAGAATTAGTTCACCTTAGGCACCCAAATAGTTTTGGGTCCTTGGTTCCTGTTAGGCTTTGCTGTGTGAAACACAACAGACTTTCTAAACAAAACTGGTTGAGTCTTATATAAAGGTGATGTTGGATTATACCAACAATCTAGGGCAAAATACCCAACCTTCCCACAACACCAACACTCAAATCGGTTGTATCTTTTCTTTGGTTGCACATTTGATGTTGTTCTTTTGTGCAACATATAATTGTCATCCAACTTCCAAGGTAGTGGTGCAAAATTCGCACCCTTACCTTTCTGATTTAAGTGTGGTGCACTAGGACCAACTCTAAGAATTCCTTGGCTTCTTAGATTGGTCACCCTCTGTGGATGTATTTGGCCTTTATTGTCATTAGATGTCTATCCCTTCCAGCAAGGCTCTTTATTGACCTTACTGGTAGAGCACTCAGACATCATGTGTCCAGGAACACATGATCTCAAGCATCTGTTAGAAGGCAGATACTTAGAAGGTTGCTTAAATATACCCATTGGGGCTTTACCCTTAGGTACATATTTCTTTTTGAACTTTTTGTTCCTAACATACCCTACACCACTTCTAAATAGTGTAGAGAAGGTGTCTATAATAGGTAGCAGTGACTTGGGTTTTGAGAATTGAGTCAGGAGCTGTCTTTCCTGGGTAAGCTTTGCTTCCAGGTCCTTGACAGTCTTGACCTGTTCTACTATTACCTCTGTATGTCTATCTATCTTATTGGTTAGTTCTATAAGCTTCAGTTTTTTTTAGGTCCAACTTTATGTTGGCCCTCTCCAACTGAAAAGAAACTCCCTCAGAGATTCTAATTCTCTGGCTTGATCCTTAGCAAGCTCTTTGCTTGCAATCAAGGCCTTTAGTAACTTCCCATATCTGTTGATAAGGGTGTTAAATTCAGCTTCAATATCTGAATCATGTTCTCTATTATTAGAGGAGTGTGAACATTGTAGGATCAAGCGCATACCCAACTATTCCAAAAGCTCGGAGTGTGCTACTTAATTTCTTAAATAAGTAGTAGAGCGCCACGGGTCAAGTGAACGAACGCCGAACCCAAAAATCCCCCCCCCCCCCCGGCGTCCAGCACAACCCGTCGGCTCAGAGGTGGGGTTACCACATGGCCCACATGGCTCAGAGGTGGGGTTACTACATGTCCACGGTTGTCTGACCCGCCAGACCCACACAGGTATAAGGGAAAAATCGGGATTTAATAGCGCCCCCCCCCCCCCCCCCCCCCCCCCGTTCTTGAACCCATGACCCCCTCTGATACCAAATGTAGGATCAAGTGCATACCTAACTGTTCCAAAAGCACGGACTGTTGGAAAGGGTGCTACTTAATTTCTTAAATAAGTAGCAGAGCGTCACGGGTCAAGTTAAGGAACATCGGACCCAACAAACATGATTCATTTTCTGATGTAGAAAAAGAATCTAAGGCTAAACTATAAGAGATTGACTTTACCTTAGTAGGATCTGAACAATCCTGATCTCCTTCTCCTGATTGGGTCTCCTCAATAGCCATCAGGCCCATGAGAGCCTCCTCTTTTGATTTTGATGAACCAGACTCAGTACCAGACAGTATAGGCTGTCTCTTTGCCAAGAGGCTTTTGTCAGCCTTCTTGTATTGTCCATCTTTCTAGTTCTCTGACTTTTTCTCCTTTCTTTTTGTTGGGCAATCAGCTATGACAAGTCATTTTCTATTGCAACAATAACACACAATATTAGTCTTAATATATTTATTCTGTAAAGAACCATACCTGTCCCCAGATTTCTTTTTTCTGAGCTTATCTGGATGATTTCTCTTCTTGAGAGAAGAGTCTCCAGCTGGTCCCTTCCAGCTGCCTTACATTCTTCTCCTCAACATCTTCTTAAACTGTCTAGAGAAGAGAGACAGTTCCTCCTTAGTCAGGTGTCCTTCTGATGAGGATGATTCGAACACTCAGAAGCTATTTCCAGTCTTTCTGAGAGTGTTGACTTCTCTCTGACTTTCCTGGATGACTCAACCTTTAGGGACAAGGTCTTTTCTCTATTGTGTGCTCTAGCTGAATCTTCTTCAGACTTCCTGAGATTGAGCTGTAACTCATGGGACAACACCTTGCCAAATAGAGCCTGGGGGTCTATGTTGGCTAAGTTCCCTATTTCTCTTATGGCACATATCTTACTGTCCCATTCCTTGTTCAGGAACCTCAAGAACTTATTAAGTTCATAAATAGTAAATTTCCTGCCATAAGTTCTCAGGTTGTTTACAATTCTAAAGAAATATTCAAAACAATCAGCCACTGAGTTTTTCTTATCCTGTCTGAAGGCTTCATACTGTTGGTTTAGCAGAGATTTCATATCATCTCTGACCTCTTCAGTTCTTTCCATGTAGACAATCAGTGACTACCATATTTCTTTAGCTGTCTTGCAATGAATAAGATTTTGAAAAGAGGAATCATCTATTGCACTGACTATTATATTATGTGCCCTCTTATCCATAGAGGCCAGAATTATCTCATCCTTATCCTTATCCAAGTAGGTCTTTGGCATCTTGATGTTGGTATCAAGAACTGACACTTTCATGGGAATGAAAGGTCCTTCAACCACTGTGATGTATATTCTTGGATCTGCTGCCTCCATGAATAATTTGACTCTTTCCTTCGAAATTCCAAAATTCTCTTTGGAGCAAACTGGGAGCTTGATGGAATTATTTACCCTCTGAGCCATGATATATCTTTCTCTATAATCCTTTGGATTCTCACTAGGTTGTTATGCCTTCTCAGTTGTTGCAGTATGGAGACCGGGCGGTCTGGCGGTCTGACTCTGGCAGATTGAAGACCGCGCGGTCTGGCGGTTTCTCCCAGTGGTTTGGTAGTCGGGTTGTTGCTTCTTGGTGTCCGAGTGGTCTGGCGGTTTGTCTCAGGCGACTTGGAGACCGACAGTTGATGATTATTATCACATAACATGTTAATAACTTGATGCGAAATCATTCTATAATTTAATGATAACTATGTAGAAAGGCATAAGCTAAATTAAATTAACATTTCAGGCAAGTGTACCTATCAATCATAGTATAGGAGAATTCTACATCTCGTGTCGTATTCAACAGGGTCTTTTCAAATACTCGTGCTCACCCTCACTCTATTATCATACCGATAATTAACATTGAATTCTAATTTATATTAATCTCACTATGACTATTTAGATAAAGATACATTGGAGTGTTAAATTGATGAAAAGATGAAAGTTAGGAGCATTCACATAAAACTACTTTTGCATTTAGTCAAATCTATTTAATCATGTAATAACAACATTATCAAATACATTGTAATGTATGGGTAAATCATTCATTAAATTCTCTCTCGAGCAATTCAAAATCTAATCTAAATGAGTAAACTTTCTCTCGAACAGTTTACAATACTCAAATTTTCACTAAGTACGTTACCCTAAATATTACACAAACTTATGAAAGGTTATCTCTAACATATCCTAAAATCATTTATACATATCAATATTGTACAATTAACATATCTCTCGATCATGAAAATTACGGTGTAAACAAACATAACTCCTAATTATGAAATTATTAACATCATTTCAAACATCCAATTTCTCAATCTAAAGGTTTGAAATTCATGAAAAACAAAAGTTAAATTCATATTTAGGATAATCATTTTTGTTCCAAGAAGTATATATGCATAAACTACCACAAATTTGAGAAAAACAATGCGATGCATGATTAAACAAATTGTTCAAATACAAAGTTCATGTAAAAATATGAAATAAGAAAAGTTGAATCACCAAAATAAATCAAAATTAAGAAGATACAATGAAGAATTAAAGGCATACAAAAGAATCTTCTTAAATTATCCTTCTCTTGGGTGCTCCACTTTCGTTCTCCAGAAAAGCTCCAATGCAAATTGATCCAAAAGTCCAGAATAAAATTTTCTCAAGGTTTTTATAGTCTTATCGCAAACATGGTCGAACACGGGTTACGACACGGCCGTGTTGCAGGCCGTGTCGGCAGTTCCATGGCGGTTCCACATGAGCAGACATGTTTGGTCATGGGCCGTGTTAGATGACACGGGTATTGACACGACCGTGTTGTAGAACACGGGTATTGACACGGCCGTGTTGTAGAACACGGCCGTGTTGTTCTTCATGTTCTTCAGACACGGGTAGGCTGGATTTAATTCTTCAATTTGTCCCGAAAAGGACACGGTCTGGACACACGGGCGTGTTCGCACCCGTGTGGTGCTTTGAGTCTTCCTTCATTAAATCGTTTCAGCTAGGATAGAATACGGGTAGGCACACGGGCATATTCCTACCTGTGTTTGACCAATTCTTCTCCTGTGATCAGCCCTGTTGGTCCCGTCTGTAACACCCCGAAACTCAAAAGAGAGACGGGTGGCATTTTTAAGCCAAGATGGGGTTTTGAAGCAGGTGACACGGGTCTCGACACGGGCGTGTCGGAGGCCGTGTCAGGGCATGTTCGACCACGGGTCGTGCGGTCGACGCTTTGGCGGTCGATGATCATCGAGTTGTAGAACACGGCCTAGGACACGGGCGTGTCCCAGGCCGTGTCATTCCAGGGAATCTACAAGTGTGGTACACGGGCCGTGATACGGGCACGAACGCGGGCGTATCAAATTTGACACGGGCGTGTCTGATGCTGTGTTACAAGGCTGTGTACCTCTCTGACTGCGAAGTGTTGGCCGATCGCACACGGTGGGCGTGACACGGGTCCCGACACGGGCGTGTCAAAAGTGACACAGGCGTGTCGGAGGCCGTGTCAAATGCCGTGTGCTGTTTTTTGAGTCGGTCGAGACGGCGAATGGGTGATACGGCCAGGCACACGGCCGTGTTGCAACCCGTGTTCAGAACAGATTTTATAATTTGAGGCCTAATTATGGCCGTTCATTTCTTTGATTTGAGATCCGACGGCTGGGGGTTATTTCCCCAGGGTTATACCCGGGAATAAGGTTTAGAAACCCTCATTTCTCTTGAGTGGTTCTCTTTCTAAAAGCTAGAGAGAGGAGAGAGCAAGGAGGAGGAAGAAGGGCTAGATCCGGTCGCCGGAGGAGATTCGGAGCTCCAAATTGCGAACCGTCTTCGGATCCGCGGAGGCAAGGAGATTGCGGTGCTTTTCATCCGCATAGATTTTCATGGCGCCACGGAAGAACGCAAGGGTAACGATTTCTCATCCTTGGGCATGTGAAGCCCTTTTTCCCTTTACATAGGAAGCCCTCTCTCGCGAGTGAGCGAAGAGTTGGAGCGTTCCTTGGGGTAGATATGTAAAGTCCCCCTTGTGTAGAGTCCGTATGCGTAAACGGGCATAGGCATTGTGTGTGAAACCTATTCGGACATATTGGTTCGGATCGGTGATGTTGCATTGCATTTGAACCGGGCAAGACTCTGGATGTTTGGGTGTTTTCGGGTTTTCTACTTGGTAGATTGCAATAGGGAGCCTTAGAGATTAACTCTAAGGTGCACCCGGAAAACTGGGCAAAAGCGAGTTTTGCCAACACGGTGGTCGGGGAGCCAATGTGAACATAACCGGGTTATGTGATTATTGTGGTGGAAACGGGACTCGGTGAGTCTTGACCTGCGCATATGGCTTAAATTGTCATTGCGGTGTGAGCACGGGTCAGGCGGAACCGTTCCCGGTCTATGTCGTTCGGTAGGACCGTTGGCAAGGATGAGGGTCTTCGGTGGTCTATGGCTTAAATTGTCGTGACCAAGGCCAGGAAGGCAAAATGCTCATATGGTTGGCCGTCCAAGAGGTGGTGGTGGAACGGGAACGTCTATGGCTTGAATTGACGTGACATTGGCCGGTTCACCGTGAAAGTGCCCTGAGTGCATGGGGTGTGTGGCCGTGCGAGCCTACGCCTGTGATGAAGTGTGTTTACACTATTGTTGTTGCCTACTAATAACGTGCAGGGAAAGAGCATCGCCGCCCTGATTTTGGGGGCGGGATCGTTATAATTTGGTCAGCATAGCTGACCGTTATTTTGTTTACCACCGGGCGGTGGTTTGTGGCTTGTAGGTGCTGCGGAGCCGAGCGGGAAATAGCGGGCTAAAGCCCTTGAAGCTGTGCCGGCCCTCGAAGGCCTAAATATTTATGTTTTTCCCGTTTATCATGTATGGCCGGCCTGCGTGCCGAGGTTTGGAAAACACTTTATTTAAAGCAAACTGTTGTAAGGCCTTAAGGCCCGTGCTCGTGTGTTGTACATTCCTATTTGGTTTGTGTAGTGGACATTCATGCGTGTGGCTGGGTTCTTTCCTTTCTTGCAACTTAATAATTGCTTCCGCTAGGTGTTGTGTAGGATGTTATGATTGGTTGATTGGTCTCAATAAGTAACCAACCTGTCTGTCCGTGGTATATGGCATCGGGCCCCGGTCGGACCTACTGCTATATGCTATGTGACGGATAGGGGTGTTACAAATTGGTATCAGACTACTGGTTTCGGTCAAACTTAAATGAATTCGTGGGCGAATTCACTTTAAGGGGTGGTGAGCACATGTGTGCGTCATCGTTATAACATGAAAAGAACCCATGAATGTCCACTTAGGAATGAAAATACACATGTTTGAGGAACCTGCGTGTTCCTATAATTGCTATTTTCAATAGTGTTTGGTCGCTTATCGGTGCTTTTGCACGATTATAGGTGACCAGAAGTGGTGTTGGACCGTCGGAACGGCCGGGTTCTGAGGCAAGCAGTGCACCAAGTGAGGCGCCTGCAACACCTCCGTCTGCCGAGACCATTAGGTTGGTGGCAGAAGCTGTCTTTGCTATGATTAATGCGTAACCTGCAAGACAGGTGCAGCAGCCTGCTCCTACGGAGGAGCAAGTGCCGCTCCAAGCGACGGAGCCTAGAAGGGTTGAGCAGGTGGCGGTGGAGCCGGAGTTGCCTAGGAGAGCAACTGAAAGACAGTTGAAGCATGTGATGGGCTTCCACCCACCGGTGTTCTCGGGAACGGGAACCCCGACCCAGGCTGAGGATTGGCTCTCAAGAGTCAATAGGGTGATGACAGCGACAGAAACGGAAGAGTGGCAGAAGACCACAATAGCAATGTTCCTTTTGGATGGGGACGCAAGGTTATGGTGGGAAGGCCTAGAGCTACACCAGTTGAGGGGAAGGCCATTGGCCGAAGTTCCTATGGCGGAGTTTGCAAGATTGTTCATGGCTCGATACCTCCCCTCAGCGCAGAGGATCGCATTGGAGAACGAGTTCCAAAAGTTGGTGCAAGGAGATAGCACTGTAGACGAGTACCTCTACGAGTTTACTCGGTTGGGGAGATATGCTAGCGCTACATTTTCCTACGAGGAGCGAAATACTAGCCGCTTCTACGAAGGGTTAAGAGATGAGCTGAGGTTGCTACTGTCAGGGCCCATGGCGCAGGGTTTCCTAACCTTGGTCAACTCGGCCCGGTCCTTGGAGAAGGACATGAAGAATGTTCAAGCGAAGAAGGAATCCGGTGGTAAGAAACTGGAGTTCAAAGCGCCGACTACATCGAAGTCGGGCTATCGAAAATTCTTCAAGAAGGCTAGAACGTCGGGTCCAGCTCCTTCTTCAGGTGCCTCGGGGGCAACTACAAATCGAACCCCGGGCGCTTGTTTTACTTATGGAAAGATGGGGCACTTTGCCCGCAATTGCTGGAGCGGATGCCCAAAGTCCGAGAGAAAGCAAGGAGCTACTTACGAAGAGAAGGGCAAGGCGGTGGAGTCAACCGTGTCCCACTATGCTCCGACTCAGCCTAGAGTCTACAACTTGGGGCAGCAGGAGGCTATTAAACAAGCGGATGTGGTGACAGGTACGAGTTAATTTATAGCAAGTTAACTTAGATACTGTTGCTTATTGCTTGTTAGCCTAATATGGTTTGCATAGGCTTTGTTTTGATTAGCGATAGTCCGGCACGGGCACTGTTCGATACGGGAGCTTCACACTCCTTCTTGTCCGAAAATTTTATATCGCGCATCGGAATCCCTTCTTCGATGGCGAAGGACAAGTTGGATGTGCTGCTACCGAATGGGTGCTCGATGCGTGCGGACAGGTTGTGCACCGTAAAGGTTCACATTGGGAGCCAAGAGTTTGACTTGCTAGCGTCATTGCTGCCACTAGTAGAGTTCGACGTTATCTTTGGGATGGATTGGCTTTCGGAGCAGAAAGCTTGGATTGACTGTGACTGGAAGGAGGTCAAGCTAGGTGTTGGACTGGGGACAACATTCGAGGGACTCAAAGGGTCGAGCAAGACGCTGATGTCTGCTCTTCAAGTGGTAAAGGCAGTTCATGCTGGTGCAGAGCTATTCTTCGCAATGGTGGGGGTTGTGGAGCCAAAGTCCGCATTGGATAGCATCCCCGTGGTTTGTGAATACCCCGATGTGTTCCCGAATAGTCTTCCCGGGGCCCCACCGCAGCGAGAGATTGATTTCACTATCGAGCTCATACCGGTGTCACGTGCTCCGTATAGGTTGGCGCCTAAGGAGATAGCAGAGTTGAAAGTTCAGCTAGAGGAGCTGATGGAGCAAGGTTATGTGCGTCCAAGCTCGTCGTCTTGGAGCGCACCGGTCCTCTTCGTTAAGAAGAAGGACGGGAGTATACGGTTGTGTATCGACTACAGAGAGTTGAACAAGCTGACGGAGAAGAACAAGTACCCGATCCCGAGGATTGATGATCTGTTCGATCAGTTGGTCGGATCGTCGGTATATTCTAAGTTGGACTTGAAGTTGGGGTACTATCAGTTGAGGATAAGGGAATGTGATATCCCGAAGACGGCATTCAGCACAAGGTATGGGCATTTCGAGTTCACGGTCATGCCATTTGGAGTGACGAATGCGCCATCAGTGTTTATGGACTTGATGAATAGGACGTTCCGAGATTTCCTGGACCGCTTTGTGATCGTCTTTATTGACGATATATTGGTGTACTCGCAGTGCGAAGAAGATCACTTCAAGCACTTGCATCTAGTGTTGGAGACTTTGAGGAGGAATGAGCTTTATGCGAAACTCTCCAAGTGCGAGTTCTGGCTACCCTCAGTAGCGTTCCTTGGTCACATTGTTAGTGGGGAAGGTATAGCGGTGGATCCGGCGAAGATCGTTGCGATACGGGAGTGGCCTGCATTGTCTTCTGTCGCGGAAGTCCGTAGTTTTCTCGGGCTTGCCGGATATTACAGGCGCCTCGTAGAGAACTTCTCGCGGATAACGCTACCTCTCACGAAGTTGACAAGGAAAGATCAGAGATTCTTGTGGACATAGGAGTGCGTGCAAGCGTTTGAGGAGCTGAAGAGACGGTTGACCACGACGCCAGTGCTTAGTTTGCCGAGTGGGACCGAGGGCTTCGAGGTGTATAGTGACGCCTCGGGTAGTGGTTTGGGCTACGTGTTGTTGCAGCATGGGAGCGTGATAGCTTATGGATCGCGTCAGCTGAAAGTGCATGAAAGGAACTATCCGGTCCACGACTTAGAGTTGGCGGCCATGATATTTGCACTTAAGCTGTGGAGGCACTACCTATACGGCGTAAGGGTCGATATATATACCGATCACAAGAGCCTGAAGTACCTATTGGATCAGAAGGATCTTAACATGAGGAAGAGGAGGTGGATGGAGTTCCTGTGGGACTACACCTTCAAGATTCATTATGTACCCGGGAAGCGCAATGCGGTTGCTGATGCGTTGAGTCGCAGGGCTCCCGCCCAAGCCAACTGGTTGTCAGTGCATGATGAGCGGCTGATACGGGAGTTGGAGGAGCTTGAGATCTATTGCGTTGACAAGCAGACGAGCGCCAAAGCAATGTTGAACTGGACAGAGGTCCAGTATGACCTGGCTGATCGGGTTCGGCATGCATTGGAGTTAGATGACTCCATGAAGGAGCTTATGGAGGCAGCGTTGGATGGGTCAAATTCCCAGTTTTCAGTGGAAGATGGGTTGCTAAGGAAGGATCATCGGTTGTGCGTCCTAAGCGGGAGTAACCTACGGGCGGAGTTGATGTACGAGGCTCATCATACCAAGTACTCGATCCACCCAGGGAGCACAAAGATGTATCGTGACCTCAAGAAGCTGTTTTGGTGGTCGGGGCTTAAGAAAGACGTAGCGTTGTTTGTGGCTAAGTGCCAAACGTGTGCCTTGGTGAAGGCGGAGTGCCAAAAGCCGGGAGGATTTCTGAAGTCCTTGCCTATACCGGAGTGGAAGTTCGACGACATATCTATGGACTTTGTGCATGGGTTGCCAAGATCGCAGAAGGGGAACGACGCCATCTGGGTGATCGTAGATCGGTTAACTAAAGTGTTGCATTTCATTCCGTATAGGAAAGACGACTCGGTGGAGAAGTTGGCAAAGCTATATGTGGACAATATAGTTAGACTGCATGGTGTGCCTCGCAGCATTGTGAGTGATCGCGATGGGCATTTCACGTCCAATGATTGGAGGTTGGTGCAGCAGATGCTGTGGATAAAGTTGAAGTTCAGCACAGCCTTCCATCCGCAGACGGATGGGCAGACCGAGAGAGTCAATAGAACGATGGAGTACATGCTCCGCATGTGTGTTCTAGACTTCGGGAAGCATTGGGAGGACCACCTGTATTTGGTGGAGTTCGCGTACAACAATAGCTACCAGGCGAGTATCCAAATGGCGCCCTTTGAGGCCCTATATGGTAGAAAATGTCGCACGCTGTTGTCTTGGTTAGAAACGGGTGAGACAAGGTTGTACAAGAAGTAGGAGGTGGAGAGTGCTACCTCATTGGTGCGGATCATTCGGGAGCGCTTGTTGATCGCTCAGGACAGGCAGGCGAAGTATTACAATGCCAAGCACCGGAACGTGGAGTTCGCGGTGGGCGATTGGGTATACTTGAAAGTGAAGTCGTTCAAGGGGGTTTCGCGGGTGAGACGCTTGAAGAAGCTGAGCCCAAGATACCTTGGACCTTTTGAGGTTCTGGAGCGAGTCGGCGAAGCCGCTTACCGTTTGAAGCTATCGGTGGAGTTGAGTGGACTACACGATGTGTTCCACATCTCTGTGTTGCGGAAGGCGGTGCAAGAGCCTTCGCTAGTGATCGCAGTGGATCAAGTACCGGTGGACGAAGGGTTGACGACTAGGGTCAAGCCCGTTCGTATCGAAGACGTAGAGGTCAAGAGGCTCTGTAACAAGGAGATCCGGATGGTTAAGGTCCAGTGGGATAATTGCGGTCGGGAGGAGCTCTCTTGGGAAAGGGAGCAAACCATGCTGGAGGAGTACCCGGAGTTATTTTGCCCAGGTACCGTTAAAAGTTTCAAGTTCCTATGGTTTTCCTTTAGTAAATTTCGTGGGCGAAATTCTTTTAAGGGGGAGAGAGTTATAACACCCCGAAACTCAAAAGGGAGACGAGTGGCATTTTTAAGCCAAGACGGGGTTTTAAAGCAGGTGACACGGGTCTCGACACGGGCGTGTCGGAGGCCGTGTCAGGGCGTGTTTGACCACGGGTCGTACGGTCGATGCTTTGGCGGTCGACGATCGTCGAGTTGTAGAACATGGCCTAGGACACGGGCGTGTCCCAGGCCGTGTCACTCTAGGGAATCTACAAGTGTGGTACACGGGCCGTGACACGGGCACGAACACGGGCGTGTCAAATTTGACACGGGCGTGTCTGATGTCGTGTTACAAGACCGTGTACCTCTCTGACTGCGAAGTGTTGGCCGATCGCACACGGTGGGCGTGACACGTGTCCCGACACGGGCATGTCAAAAGTGACACGGGCGTGTCGGAGGCCGTGTCAAATGTCATGTGCTGGTTTTCGAGTCGGTCGAGACGGCGAATGGGTGACACGGCCAGGCACACGGCCGTGTTACAACCCATGTTCGGCCCAGATTTTATAATTTGAGGCCTAATCGTGGCCGTTCATTTCTTTGATTTGAGATCCGACGGCTGGGGGTTGTTTCCCCAGGGTTATACCCGGGAATAGAGTTTAGAAACCCTCATTTCTCTTGAGTGGTTCTCTTTCTAAAAGCTAGAGAGAGGAGAGAGCAAGGAGGAGGAAGAAGGGATAGATCTGGTCGCCGGAGGAGATTCGGAGCTCCAAATCGCAAACCGTCTTCGGATCCGCGGAGGCAAGGAGATTGCAGTGCTTTTCATCCTCATAGATTTTCATGGCGCCGCAAAAGAACGCAAGGGTAACGATTTCTCATCCTTGGGCATGGGAAGCCCTTTTTCCCTTTGCATAGGAAGCCCTCTCTCGCGAGTGAGCGAAGAGTTGGAGCGTTCCTTGGGGTAGATATGTGAAGTCCCCTTGTATAGAGTCCGTATGCGTAAACGGGCATAGGCATTGTGTGTGAAACCTATTCGGACATATTGGTCCGGATCGGTGATGTTTCATAGCATTTGAACCAGGCAAGACTCTGGATGTTTGGTTGTTTTCGGGTTTTCTATGTGGTAGATTGCAACAGGGAGCCTTAGAGATTAACTCTAAGGTGCACCCGGAAAACTGGGCAAAAGCGAGTTTTGCCAACACGGTGGCCGGGGAGCCAACGTGAACATAACCGGGTTATGTGATTATTGTGGTGGAAATGGGACTCGGTGAGTCTTGACCTGCACATATGGCTTAAATTGTCGTTGCGGTGTGAGCACGGGTCAGGCGGAACCATACCCGGTCTATGTCGTTCGGTAGGACCGTTTGCATGGATGAGGGTCTTCGGTGGTCTATGGCTTAAATTGTCGTGACCAAGGCCAGGAAGGCAAAATGCTCATATGGTTGGCCGTCCAAGAGGCGGTGGTGGAACGGGAACGTCTATGGCTTGAATTGACGTGACGTTGGCCGATTCGCCGTGAATGTGCCCTGAGTGCATGGGGTGTGTGGCCGTGCGAGCCTACGCCTGTGATGAAGTGTGTTTACACTATTGTTGTTCCCTACTAATAACGTGAAGGGAAAGAGCATCGCCGCCCCGATTTTGGGGGCGGGATCGTTATAATTTGGTCAGCATAGCTGACCATTATTTTATTTACCACCGGGCGATGGTTTGTGGCTTGCAGGTGCTGCGGAGCTGAGCGGGAAATAGCGGGCTAAAGCCCTTGAAGCTGTGCTGGCCCTCGAAGGCCTAAATGTTTATGTTTTTCCCGTTTATCATGTATGGCCGGTCTGCGTGCCGAGGTTTGGAAAACACTTTATTTAAAGCAAACTGTTGTAAGGCCTTAAGGCCCATGCTCGTGTATTGTACATTCCTATTTGGTTTGTGTAGTGGACATTCATGCGTGTGGCTGGGTTCTTTCCTTTCTTGCAACTTAATAATTGCTTCCGCTAGGTGTTGTGTAGGACGTTATGATTGGTTGATTGGTCTCAATAAGTAACCAACCGGTCTGTCCGTGGTATATGGCGTCGGGTCCCGACCGGACCTACTGCTATATGCTATGTGACGGATAGGGGTGTTACACCGTCAACTCCCCTGTTTGCTCCAAGACTTTTAGTTCCACTAGTTAGTCGTACCTGCATTAGAGAAATGACGTAGTAAGTGGGGAGTTCAATACATAAAATAGTAAAAACTCTAAATATGCTCTACTATTCATGATAATACCAATTCTCAACTATTTTGCGCAATTACTTGAGTAAAGAGGTAGAAAATAGCGGATATGATTACAATTATGATTGTAAAAATCTACCATAATTGTACTCATCAAATACCCCCAGACTTGAGTGTTTGCTTGTCCCTAAGCAAACTAATTCAAACAATTGGGTTACCGATACATAATTCTTCTTCCGCACACTGATTGTTTTGAATTCAAATAGAAATTTGATGCTGCAATTGTATAGGAAATAGTATAGCAAACTTTTCTAAATATAACTTTTTCTTTAAAATTCCTCCAATACATATCTTAACTACTTTTCACTCTTTCTTAGAATTAGGATTATAGTTATCCATAACTATTGTAAGGAGAAAATAACAATCTTAATAACATATGCATTAGTCTTTCAAAACTTAAAAATACCCCTACTGATAATCATACACTTTCCTTTACACACCCTCTCCATAGCACTAATGAGAATTAGTAAAGTTGGATCCTTAGGACTTGTATGGTGGTGTAACGTTTTTGGCTTAGGATAGGTGATTATAGGTGGGGTAAGCAAAAATAACTCAATGGTTTTTTTTCACACCTACATCACAATTGAGCCCCTTGTATGGTCAATACCTTAACATACATTGATATTCTACGAGCACCCCCAGACTTTGCACGTATTATACTTCCCATATATTTTTTTTTGAAAATGGATACTCTGTAAATTTTTTTCTTTACTTCTTAACCAAGGGTCCATAGTAGGGATCATTCCGAATGGGTGCAAGTGTACACGCACTCAGTCCACATATCACTATGAAAGAAAAACAAAACTACCACAAATATTCATTCCATGACGATCTCAATGGTAGGTGTGCTACTAGGCGAGGATTGGCCTTGGTGAAATTTAGAGGTGGAGTATCACAAAAATATAGGGATAAGGTCCAAATTGGGTGAGCAAGGGTATAATGTTTAAGGTTTTGGGATTGAACGGCTCAAGCTATCCAGAAGGAGGCCTAAGTCATTTCCACCTTTACTAATTAATATGTGCAAAAGGTTTGAGAATCGCTAGTAAGTTCTAGACACCAATAGAGACAATTTTTGTTATTTTTGATCTCCTAATACAGAAATTATCAAAACATTACACTCATCGACTCACTTTAGTATAGATAAATATATTTTCTAAAATGGAGTGATTATTAGTTAATAATATAAAGGACAATCTTTTTAAACAAAATTATATGGAGAAAAGTGAGCTAATGAATTTCTATACGTAGTTACTAATAGACAAATTTGAACCTGAATTCGGTTTAATCAGCGTGTGAAAGTAAATTAGATTGTTATATTCCCAATGAGTGAAGTAATGAAATCTTAAAGAGAATTAACCAAAAAATTTCGAGGGGGTGTATAGTAAAATAGAGTACTATGATAGAGCGAATATAAGTAACTGTAATCATGCATCCCACTGTCAACACCAATACCCCTAGACTTGTGTTGCAATGTCCTCATTGCAAAATAAAAAAAATAGATAGAATTTTCACCAGGATATAAAGAACTGATGATCATGAAAATAAAGAATCACAGAACGAAACAAGAGCAAAAAATTATTTTTTTTGTATTTTTTTTATAGATAGACTAAACATGCTAGTACAAGATCATGATAATAATAATAATACAGCACTACATAGCCAGATATACAGGGATATATATCAGAAATACATAGGCGCGTCATCCTGGTCAGCCGGATCATCCTGAGTGTGAGATTGATGAGGAGCTGTCCGTGGTGGGCTGGTAATCCCCAAGTGCTGCCAGATCTGATATATCACGTCCTCAGTCTGTTGCTGCGTCTCCTCGATACGCTGAAGGCGCGGTGATAGCTTAGTGTCATAGAAGTGTTGGAGCTCCTGTGCATATCGAGACTGTCGCAGAGGCTGGGTAGTAGAGGACTCCCCCTGAGTATACGTCGAGCGGGCTGGGGGGATGAGAGGCTCATCGAGGTCTGGATCTACCTCATCGTCATCTTCGTGGACATGACGTCCACAACTCGCAATGGTATATGTAATACCACCCCGGCCTTGACGAGCTGTGACGAGGCGGATGGGTCGAAGACTGGTCATGGTGATAGGCACAATCTTCGCTACCACCGTCATCGGGGGAAGAGGCAAGAATATGCCCATATTCCTTGCTAGGCGCGTGATGTAGGGAGCTACACAAATGGACCCAACGCGGGAGTTCTCCGCCTGATGAAGAATGAATTGAGCAAGCATATAGCCCAAGTGGATAGGATAACGGGCTATCATGCTATACAGATAAAGGATGTCCTGACGACGGACAATGCCGGAGCTTTCGCCCCGGCCGCTCAGGGTATGGCTAAGCAGATGATGGACGTAATGTACGGTTGGGGAATTCAGCTTTGAGGCCTTAGACCTCTTGGCTTCATAGGGCTCGGTGTCAAAGGATAGACGACGCCAAATATCGCCTGCCTGGTCACGACATGGGAGACCAAATTGCAGATCAGAGTAGGCAGCACTAAGGAGGAATGCTTCTTCGTACACTCCTAAATGTTGTGTAAACTAGAGAAGAGATAGTGTATAGAAGGCGCCTCCTACCCGAAAGGAAATAATTCCCTCGGTTGGTCTTCCATTCTCTGTCAAGGAGGGTCGAAGGTTTAAATAGAAGGTGGACAAAAACTCAAGCGTGAGTTCTCGAAAACCTATCTCTTCTATGGCAAAAAAACCCTTGCCACCCTACTACAGAAATTAATTCCTTTACATTAGCCACAAGACCTATGGTTTCCAGGACGTCCCAGTCTATTATGCGTATATCCTGGAATTTCTTGGCTTGCAGGCGATTATTGTAAGACCCCCTTTTTTTTCTTTTTTCAACCACCGGGGTCTTAGCCCAGAACTGCCGCTTTGCGGTGGCACCGACTCACGGGAAGGCAACCACTACAAAACGCCAATTCTGCCGGCCCTTTTCGATCACAAGAGAGAGAAGTATTTATACATAAATGTAAACAAGTCCACAGAAACATGTAAATAAAAGTGAAATCATAACCAGTCCATCAATAGATAATAACAGGAAAATAGATAAATGGGCTCGAGCCCAGTACATCAGAGTCCTCACTACAAGTCACTCATCACGGAAGCTAAGAAAATACTAATCACTCACGGAGCTGGTCGCAGGTGCACCGGTGCTAGACTGTCCCACCTCCATGCGCACCGTACTCCGCTGGTGCTGGTCCCTGGACTGCTGGTCCCTATCTCCCATCCGGAGCTCCTGTAATGTTTGGTTCGAAAACCATTAGTCATAAAGACTAAGCCCTATCGTCCCCTACCCCTCCCACCACGGCTCCTAAGCACCGGGCGGAGAGGAGGAAAGGGAAGCTACAAAAGTGGAGAATAATCAAGCAGGTGACAGGGAGCTAATCTGGTAATTATTTAGAATGAATTAGATCTAACAATCCTACGGTAGTAAGTAATAAGGAGAGCAGTTAATAAGTAGCAATTTATATAAAAAAACAGCTAGAGAACAGTAAGTAAACAAGCAAGTAAATAAGTAAGTAACCTTAACTTATATGAATGCCCATACAAACTTATAAGTTAAGGGGTCTTCTGCAAGGCTCCCATCGTATAAAAAGTCCCATACCAATTTATACGTTGGGGTGTCGGTTGAATGCAAATATGAGTGTAGTGATATGCTATGCCATGATTCATGCAAGTGCAACTCACGCACACGACTCTATGCGCACAGACCTTTAGTTCCCCCTGTTCGGGCAGCTAGCTTCACTCCCAGGAACCTCCGTAGTGGCAAACGGAGACAGTGGGTCGGGCCCCCCACTCCTAGGCGGGCATCCACACTACCAGGCCTAGCCCTTCCGTACGCCCCTAGAAGAACACAACCTAGAGTATCCGCGTACTACTGCTGGCTGTACCCACCAGACTTTCTTTGGCTAAGTGTCCCACACCGCCGAGTCAGCGTACCGATGTCAGTGTGAACGACAATCAGATACCGAAGACCCACCACCTTTATTCTGTACTCCAACCCTCGAGCTCTCGGCCCCCCGGACAGTCCGTCCGTGCACCTACCTTCAGAGCTACTGTCTGAATGGCAACCAATCCTATAATTCTACTTTCCTAGCTATCGGGGAGTGTAAATGTGCAACCCTAGTTATACTAGTTGCTCTTTTAATTCATTATTCCTATGGTTTACGTTAGCCCAGGACTGCCCCCGGTATACCCCGTGAAGGGCTCTCAAGGGGCACTAGGAACCAAGACGGCGGCATTACAGCCCGAAGTTCCCTTTCGCAAGGCACTTATTATTATTGGTTGATCTCCCTTAACCCGATCCTCTTTTAGTTACTTTAGTTCTAACCCTAGAGTATTAAGACTCTTCCTCTTCTTCCCGGGATGGACGATCTTTCGTCGTTCCCATACTCCCTTATCCTAACCAGTCTCATACTCCAATTATCCTGACTTCCAATGATGAACTCAATCTTAACTTGCCCTACCAACCATCAACTACCAGAATTCCGTGGCTTTACTATATGCAGACCATCCTAAGCTATATGAGGTACACAAGGGGAGGTACTCCAAATTGTCTTCCAAATCTCCTATAATATTTACTGGAGGTCTACCATATCATAATTTGTCTAAATCCAGAAATTTATAATTTTCCTAATTAATATGATATTTATTTAATTTTTCCCAAAGATTGGCCATGGGTAATTTTAAACATGAACTACATGATATTCTTAAGTAATGGCCACCCAAAAATTATGATCACTAAATAACAGTAAGGTATCATCAAATACTAATTTGCAGGATTTTACAGAAGGTATTTTGCCTCTAATTAATTTATCCATTATAATCTCATTATTCCCATGTAAAGAAGGAAGTACTGAAATTACTCATCATAAAATTATAGAAAAATTACTGATTAGTAGTATGGTATAAAAAAGATCTTTGTGCAAAGAATCATAATTTTACTAGCTTGCTAAACACCACTAAAGATTTTATCAAATAATCAAGGTAAAACATACTTAATGAAGCAAGCCTTAGAATTAAACTTCCAAAAATCCCATAAAAATTCACAGAGATTTAAAACCATAATAAACGTTTTCTGCCTAAATTTCATCAATTTCTAGAAAGTGTGTATTCCATAATAAATTTTCTAAGCAAATCATACAAGCTACTAAATCGTTAATGAAGTATCCAAAGTAATAATCTTAAAATTCATAGTAAAATATCCAGAGCTTGTACCATCCCTATAATTCAATCTACCCAAATCTCAACACTTTTCAATGTGTTTTAGTGTCATTTCCTATCTCTACAAGTTTTGCACCCTAAACTAGGGTTAGATTTTTAGGTGTCCCCACGGTCTCCAAATCTACTAAGATTTCATCCAGAGAACTATATTGGCCCTATGGTTCTCTTCACCCAATTTCGGGTCAATCCAAGGTCATTTGACCACATGACCTTCACAAACCACCAAGATCTATCCTTAGGGTTTGGCCTTGGTTCATAGGGCAAACTTACCCCGATCCACCTCAAACTCTGTGAGGGTGTGCTAGAGAATATTACTAGCCAGTGGTAAAAAATCTCAGCCTCTGTTGAGGTGATCTGACCACTCAAATCTCAAAAGTGCACTTTTAACCTAAGACCCCTTATTAGGGCAAAACTTAGGGTTGATCATTTCTAATCCAAACCATCTCCAAGTGAGATGAAAAATTAAACAGAACCTTATTGTGAACCCAGGGACCACTCACCAAAATTTGGGAGGGTTTGGAAATTATTTAACCATCTAAATAAATTCGGCTAGGATTATTGAATTTTCCTAAAAACTATAGAGAAATATTTCCCAAAAATCCTAAATTTTGGACAGCATCCAAATATAGATAATATCAGGCCACACTCCAAATTTCAAGTCATTTTGATGACTGGATTGGAGTGGGGAATTTTTCTAAGGTCGAGACAGCCCTCTGGATAGACCTCACCAAAAAGGGTGCTGTGGTCTAACCAGGATTCTAAATCGAGTGAAATTAATTTTAAATTAACCTAGACCTCAAGGGCTACATTTGCTATGTTGACCACTTTTCCTGTAGGAGCCTCTAGATATTTTTCCCACATTATTTAAAGTGACAGATATTTTCATTCAGAAATTGCTTCACACATAAAATCTAATTAAATGGCACTGTTCATCTTCTTCTACAGCCCGAAACCAGAGCCCTGAAAACCTAATTTCCTGTAGCTTTTCCAAACTATTTCCCGGCTATCCAGCCATCTCCCTGGCCGGCCACCACCACCACCACCTCTGTTGAGGTGAGGGCTATCGTCGGGCGGCGGCACGGCCGCCGGAGAGGCGGTTTCCGGCGAACCCGCCACCATGAAATTTTCGGAAAAACATGGAAAATGCTCACCCAATCTGGCTCTGTTGAGCCGATATCTCTCCTAACGACTTCTAAGATCTATCCGCAGAAGAAGAGGGAGGGGAGGACCTTATTCGTGGGCTGGAGGCGTGTAGAGCGTCGGGAAGCCATTGGCGCGGTGGTGGCGTCGCCGGAAATTCTTCAACAGCAAGGGGGAAATCTGAAACAGTTTGATGGAGAGTGTAACCTTTTCCCCTTGCTCTTAGGAGTCTTTTATAGATCAGCAAGTGGGGAGGGGAAAGGATGAAACATTCATGGCTCTTAATATTTCCCTTAATGACGTTTCAGTTATGACGAATGGCAGTTGAAACGCTGGAGATGAAGAGGCGTTTGCCAGGTGGCGATTTCCTATTGGACCCACTTTTCCTTAATTATTAACATAATTAAAGTAGGAAACGACCCATAAATACTCTTGGTTTTCATTCCCATAGTCAGAATTTATTATGGCGTCGATTACGGAAATTTCCAGTCTAGCTGACGTTTCGGCCTTGGTCACGGGCGTGACACATAGGTCACGGGCGTGACAGGCCTAGTTAGCCAATTCTGGGTCGACGATCGTCGAATTGGGATCGACGATCGTCGAGCGTGGTCACGCCCTATGTCACGGGCGTGACATTGCGGGTCACGGGCGTGACATGCCTGGTGACTAATTCTGGGCCGACGACCGTCGAACTGAAATCGACGATCGTCGGACGTGGTCACGCCCTATGTTACGGGCGTGACATTGTGGGTCACGGGCGTGACATGTCTGGTGACTAATTCTGGGCCGACGACCGTCGAACTGAAATCGACGATCGTCGACCATGGTCACGCCCTATGTCACGGGCGTGACTCTGTGAGTCACGGGCGTGACAGGCCATGAGGCAAATTCTGCGCCCGACGATCGTCTACCTGAGATCGACGATCGTCGAAGGAGTCACGCCCAAGGTCACGGGCGTGATACCTGGGTCACGGGCGTGACAGGGCCGGGTGGAAAATTCTACGCCCGACGATCGTCCCCCCTGAGATCGACGATCGTCGAATGAGTCACGCCCTAGGTCACGGGCGTGACGGGTCGGTCACGGGCATGACCAACCTGTGACCCGAAATCTTGGTCGATTTATTTCAACTTTTGGGCTCCCCAGGGTTCTACCATAACCAACCGACTCCTAGGGGTCTAGCCGGAAATGGGATGTTACAAATCCCAATAAACAAAACAAAGATTTCGTCCCCGTAATCAAGGTTAAGCCTACGGGACTCTAATCGGGAAGAGAAGCTTGTAACATCCCATGAGATTTAAAGAAATTACATTTCTACGTTATGTTTGTTTTGTGCGGTTTCAAATGTAAGATTAATTCACCCACTTAACTAGGTATATACACCCCAATAAACAAACGATTAGCCCTATTCTTGAAGTTTCAGTCCCATTGATTTAAAACAGGAAGGCAATTAATTGTCCAGAGGGGTTGTGAGGTATACCTGACGAAAAAGTTCCGGGTATTTTTGCCGCATCAAGTCCTGTGGCTCCCATGTATGCTCCTCCTGCCCATGATTGTTCCACAGAACCTTGACTAACGGAACCTTCTTCTGTCGCAAGACACGCACTGTTGTGTCGTCAATCCTGATAGGCTTCAAGTTGACTGACCGATCCGAGGCCACCGGGCCATCTGCCGAGGAAATCAGCTGCTCAGGGCGTAGCAAAGCCCTCCGAAGTGAATAGACGTGGAAGACGTCATGCAATCCCGCTAACTCCGGCGGTAGCTCCAGTCTATAGGCTAAGGGGCCGATCCGCTCCAGGATCCTATAGGGCCCCATATATCTTGGACTGAGCTTCTTCTGCCCGCGAACCCGCGAGACTCCGTGCATCGGCCGTTTCTTCAAGAAAACCCGGTCTCCTACCTGGAATTCTACTTGACGATGCCTCGCAACGTAGTATTTCGCCTGTCTGCTCTAGGCTTCCAACATCCTATCTCGAATTAATCTAATCTGAGCATCTGTATCTCCCACGAACTCCGAGCCTAGTGCCTGCGGATCCTCATCCTGAACCCATGATAGTGGGGTTCTGCACCTCCTTCTGTACAACGCTTCGTATGGAGCCATGCCTATGCTGGACTGATGAGCGTTGTTGTACGAAAACTCGACCAGTGGCAGCAATCTCTCCCAAGGCTCGCCACGGTCCAAAATACATAGTCGCAATAGATCCTCCAGTGTACGGTTGGTGCGCTCTGTCTGTCCGTCGGTCTGAGGGTGAAAAGCTGTGCTGAATGTCAACCGAGAACCCAGATGGGCCTGGACTGACCTCCATTCCCTGGATGTAAACCGCCCATCCCGATCCGAAACGATAGTCTTGGGCACCCCATGATAACGCACAAACTGCTCAATGAACCTCCGTACTAATACACTGACTGGTGCGCCCTTTGCCACTGGAATGAATCTGGCCACCTTTGTTAGCCTGTCCACTATCACCCAGATCGAGTCATTCCCCGCACGGGATCGAGGTAGCCCATGTATGAAGTCCATGGCTATATCCTCAAACTTCCATTCCGGCACCGGAAGCGGCTACAACAAACCTACCGGGTTCCTACATTCCGCCTTCACGAGCTGGCAGGCCTCGCAATGCGTCACAAAATACGTAATATCTTTCTTCATACCCGGCCAGTACATCGTCCTCTTTAAATCCTTTACCATCTTGGTGATCCCCGGGTGTACCGAATACCGGCTACAGTGAGCTTCCGTCAAAATATCCTCCCGGATCCGTCCTCCTACTGGTATGTAGACTCTGCCCCGGAAACACAGGAGCCCATCCCTCAAAGAGTAATCTCCTGTCGTGCCTTCCTCCAAGGCTCGGAATATCGGCTCAGCTCTCTCATCCAACATCTGCCCATCTCTGATGCGGTCTCGAATATCCTCAGTAGTAACCATCGACCCCAGGTACTCCATGTATAGCTCCGGGTCATCCTCAGACACCAGTGAAATCTGCATCTCCTCGAATGATCTAACACACTCCAAGGCCATCAGCTGCGGGCCTACTCCTCTCGTACTCGCTCTCCGGCTCAGAGCATCCGCGACCACGTTCGCCTTCCCCGGATGGTAGTGCATGGTGTACTGGTAGTCTGACAGAAACTCCACCCAGCGTCTCTGTCTGATATTTAGCTCCTTCTGGGTGTCGACGTACTTCAGATTTTTGTGGTCAGAGAAGATATCGCAGTGTACTCCGTAGAGATAGTGTCGCCAGATCTTAAGAGCAAAAATGACTGCCCCCATCTCCAAATCGTGTATGGGGTAGTTCTGCTCGTGCTGCTTCAACTGACGGGAGGCATAGGCTATTACGTGCCCATTCTACATCAGAACGGCACCCATCCCCTGATAGGAAGCATCTGTATGCACCTGGAATCCCTCCTTCCCTGATGGAAGAGCAAGGATGGGAGCCGAGGTGAGACGATCCTTTAGCTCTTGGAAGGCAGATTCACATCGAGGCGTCCATATAAAAGGGGACTCCTTCTTCTTCAGAGACGTAAGAGGGAGGGCAATCTGAGAGAACCCCTCGACGAACTTCCGGTAGTAACCGGCAAGTCCCAAGAAACTTCAAACATCCGTGGCCGACTTTAGAGATGGCCAATCCCGTACTGCCTGGATCTTTGCAGGATCCACTGCCAGACCTTCTCCACTGATGACATGGCCCAGAAAGGCCACCTCCTTTAGCCAGAACTGGCACTTACTGTACTTGGCATACATCTCATGCTCACGCAGCTTCCCCAAGGTCAAGGCCAGATGTCTCGCGTTCTCCTCCTCCGTCCTTGAATAGATGAGAATGTCGTCGATGAATACAATGACAAAGACGTCCAGATACTCCTCGAACACCCGATTCATCAAAGTCATGAATGCGGAGGGTGCATTCGTGAGCCCGAACGGCATCACGGTAAACTCGTACAAGCCATATCTGCTGCTGAAAGCCGTCTTCGGAATGTCCTCCTCCCGAACACGAAGCTGGTAGTACCTTGACCTCAGATCCAGCTTTGAGAACCAATGGGCTCTCTCCAGCTGGTCAAAAAGCTCGTCTATCCTTGGTAAGGGATACGTGTTCCGGACTGTCAACCTGTTCAGAGCCCGGTAATCTATGCACAAGAAGGGTCCCGTCCTTCTTCTTAACGAACAGCACCGGAGCTCCCCATGGTGAAGAGCTAGGCCGAACGAACCCGGCCTCCACTAACTCCTGAAGCTGGCTTCGGAATTCCACCAACTCCCTTGGGGCCATTCGATAGGGAGCTTTGGATACCGGCTTAGCCCCCGGTACGAGCTGAATCTGAAAGTCCTTCTCTCGGTGCGGGGGTAACCCTGGTAGCTTCTCTGGAAACACGTCGGCGAAGTCCCGCACTACTGGAATATCTGCAATGGAGTCCTTGGCTACGACCGCCTCAAAGAGGACCTGATAAACTTCTTCCCCCTGCAGGTGGGCCTTAACGGCCTGCACAGACGATAGTAAGGTACGGGGTGCTGGTATAATACCTTCGATAACAATGAAGGAGTCGTCGTGCCTCACGGTGATCCTCTTCGCCACGCAATCGATCTGGGCATGGTTCCAATACAGCCAAGTCATGCCCAGAATCAGATCGTAATCTGGCATCTTCAGAACCGTTGTTGGTGCCTCAAACGCCTTTCCGCCGATCCTCGCTTCCATATTACAATGAGCAGAGGTCAATATCTCTGATCCATCGGGTAGGCGCACCCTCATCATCTTCCCGGTGAATGGCTCCACTCCTGCCAGTCCTTTCACAAAATCCTCCGACACGAATGATTGCGACGCACCAGTGTCGAAGAGGGTGTGAGCGGGCTTGCCGCTCACGAAGACTATGCCTGGGGTAATTAAATGTCTTAGTATTCTTTTTGTAGTTTACCTTCTCTTAATTTCTAGCCAGGTTATGTTTAGAAATAGTAGTTTATATGAAGAAAATTTAAAAGTACTGTCATACCTGTGATAACCTGCTCCGGGTTCCGGGGCTGTGTCAGGTCTAGAGCATACACCTGTTCCCTCTCTGGCCTGCGACCACGATCCTGAAATCCTCGTCCTCGGTCCTGTCCTCGTCCGCCAAACTGTCGGGGAGGTGGAGCGCCCTGAGGTGCTGGTGTGGGTGCTCACCTCACAGGGCAGTTCCTCTTGATATGCCCCGGCTGGTTGCACTGATAGCATACCGGTGGCTACTCTGCCGTCCTTGGCATTTCCAGCATCTGTATAGGCTGGGGAGCTAATACCCCCTGACTCCTCTGCTCCTGCCCAAACTCTTGACGAGGCTGAACCTCGTTCCTTCTCTCTCCAATAACCTGGCCTCGAGGACGGTCTCTACGTCCTCCAATCACTGTATCATCAGCCGGTCTCTTCCGGCTCTTCACTGTAAGCTTATCCGCCTCTCTCTTCTTAGCCATTTCCAGAATCCTGGCCAGACTCCCCTCTGAGACGAAAAGGAGGGCTTGCCTCATGTCATCTTGCAGCCCCTTATAAAACCTCCGGGCATAGCCAGCATCGTCTAACTGGTAAGCGTCCGCATAACAGGCCAGGTGAGTGAACTCCTGATAGTACTCCACCACAGTCCTGTTCCCCTGCCTCAACCGCAGGAACCTATCCTCCAGGTCATCTCTCGCCGACTGAGGTACAAAATGTCCCAAGAGCGCTGCTCTGAACTCCTCCCAAGTAATATCAGCACATTCCATCCCTGCAAAGGTGGTGTCCAGCTGAGATTTCCACCATCTCTTTCCGTGTGACTCTAAGCAGGAGACTGCCAAAGTGACTGCCTCCTCTGTGGGGCATCGAATCCCTGCCAGCATCTTGTAAATGGTGTCCAACCACTCCTCCGTACGTACTGCAGACTCCGTCCCCTGTTAGGATGGAGGGGAAAGTCCTCGGAAGACCGTCATCCAATTGGCCCCAGGGTTTGGCTGTGGGGCCGGGGCTTGCTGAGCTCTGAAGGCCTCCAGGATGGCCGTCAGTGTTTGCCCCATCTCCGTCTGCTGGAACGGAACTGGTGCTGGCGGAGTCAGGACCACATTCGGAGCCTGAGGTGTCCCCTGCTGCGATGTAGGGTTCGTCGCAGGCTACAAGTAAAAATTCCATTTGTTAGAGAGCGAATGAATGGAATTTAAGAAGAGTTAGGATAGACTTTCACATGTAATTTCCCTTATGGGCACACCACTGCTTCCGCTGCTAGTTTGTCCGCAAACTAAGCTCGCACGGGGGTGGCCCAAGGTTTTTGTGGACTACTTCTCTTTCGATCGAGGTTTCCTCTGATACCACTTGTAAGACCCCCTTTTTTTTTCTTTTTTCAACCACCAGGGTCTTAGCCCAGAACTGCCGCTTTGCGGTGGCACCGACTCACGGGAAGGCAACCACTACAAAACGCCAATTCTGCCGGCCCTTTTCGATCACAAGAGAGAGAAGTATTTATACATAAATGTAAACAAGTCCACAGAAACATGTAAATAAAAGTGAAATCATAACCAGTCCATCAATAGATAATAACAGGAAAATAGATAAATGGGATCGAGCCCAGTACATCAAAGTCCTCACTACAAGTCACTCATCGCGGAAGCTAAGAAAATACTAATCACTCACGGAGCTGGTCGCAGGTGCACCGGTGCTAGACTGTCCCACCTCCATGCGCACCGTACTCCGCTGGTGCTGGTCCCTGGACTGCTGGTCCCTGTCTCCCATCCGGAGCTCCTGTAATGTTTGGTTCGAAAACCATTAGTCATAAAGACTAAGCCCTATCGTCCCCTACCCCTCCCACCACGGCTCCTAAGCATCGGGCGGAGAGGAGGAAAGGGAAGCTACAAAAGTGGAGAATAATCAAGCAGGTGACAGGGAGCTAATCTGGTAATTATTTAGAATGAATTAGATCTAACAATCCTACGGTAGTAAGTAATAAGGAGAGCAGTTAATAAGTAGCAATTTGTATAAAAAAACAGCTAGAGAACAGTAAGTAAACAAGCAAGTAAATAAGTAAGTAACCTTAACTTATATGAATGCCCATACAAACTTATAAGTTAAGGGGTCTTCTGCAAGGCTCCCATCGTATAAAAAGTCCCATACCAATTTATACGTTAGGGTGTCGGTTGAATGCAAATATGAGTGTAGTGATATGCTATGCCATGATTCATACAAGTGCAACTCACGCACACGACTCTATGCGCACAGACCTTTAGTTCCCCCTGTTCGGGCAGCTAGCTTCACTCCCAGGAACCTCCGTAGTGGCAAATGGAGACAGTGGGTCGGGCCCCCCACTCCTAGGCGGGCATCCACACTACCAGGCCTAGCCCTTCCGTACGCCCCTAGAAGAACACAACCTAGAGTATCCGCGTACTACTGCTGGCTGTACCCACCAGACTTTCTTTGGCTAAGTGTCCCACACCGCCGAGTCAGCGTACCGATGTCGGTGTGAACGACAATCAGATACCGAAGACCCACCACCTTTATTCTGTACTCCAACCCTCGAGCTCTCGGCCCCCCGGACAGTCCGTCCGTGCACCTACCTTCAGAGCTACTGTCTGAATGGCAACCAATCCTATAATTCTACTTTCCTAGCTATCGGGGAGTGTAAATGTGCAACACTAGTTATACTAGTTGCTCTTTTAATTCATTATTCCTATGGTTTACGTTAGCCCAGGACTGCCCCCGGTATACCCCGTGAAGGGCTCTCAAGGGGCACTAGGAACCAAGACGGCGACATAACGGCCCGAAGTTCCCTTTCGCAAGGCACTTATTATTATTGGTTGATCTCCCTTAACTCGATCCTCTTTTAGGTACTTTAGTTCTAACCCTAGAGTATTAAGACTCTTCCTCTTCTTCCCGGGATGGACGATCTTTCGTCGTTCCCATACTCCCTTATCCTAACCAGTCTCACACTCCAATTATCCTGACTTCCAATGATGAACTCTGAAAGTGAAGGGATAGATACTACTCTAGAGGGGGGGTGAATAGAGTTATCAAATTTTGTACTAGACAAAACTTAATAGTCTGCCCAACTCCCTTGGAGTGAAATGCGGAATGAAAAGATTATAGATATGGAGATAACCCTAAAGCCTAACACAAGTGATGTGCACAGACTCAAGCTAACTGTAATTACAGTTAAGGCTTGGATAACCTAATCAGCAACTAGCAAACCTAGTTATATCTAATCACAGCCACAATGCAAGAATTTAAACAAGGCAATCCAGACGACACAAGGAATTTATAGTGGTTCCCCAAACAACTTGGGTACGTCCACTCTTCTACCAACAAGGTAGGAATCCACTCAGGTTTTTGATCAGGTGCCCTGCCACCAATAAGATCTACTTCAGGTAGATCAAGAGACCCTTTAGACTTTTGATCAGGTGTATAAAAACCGAACACAGGTTTTTGATCAGGTGCCCTGCCACCAAGGGATACTTTTGAAGGGAGTAATAACCCTGTACAGGAGGGGGAAAGGGGTTAAGGTGTCTTCTTTATTTTACAATAGATTAGAGAAGCACAATAACTTGCACTGAGCTAGACAGCTCTAAAAGAATCAAGGCTCCCCCTGGCTCAAAGAACGTCCAGGTGAAGTCTTGCTTCAGTGCAGAAACTCTTCAGTGAGAACTGAAGGAAAAACTACAAGAAGATATAAAATAATAAAAGAAAATCTTCTAGCAGCTATCTTCTTCTTCTTCTTCTTCAAACGATCTCTGAGTTAGAACTTCCTGGAACAGGAGAACTCAGGTTGAAGAAGAGCAGAAGAGCAAACACTTCTCAATTGAATGAAGATTGCTGAGAGCAGTGAACTTGGACTTGATGAAAGCTTGAATGCTAATTGAATAACTCTTACAATCACTGGTTAGCTAGCTGAAATCCTTCTCCAAAGGATTCCTTTTATAGCAGCAACAAGCAACGGCTCTTTTCAATTTGAACTGTTTGTCTTCTTCTGAAACTTGAAACTTGGGCTGCAAATATCACAAAGACAAACAAACTCTGCAGCAAAATATTCTATAAAAGGGATAAACCTTTTTCAAAGAAGCTGTAGGAAGCAATCTGATAATAAAGGTACTAAATAAAATCACATCAGAAACAAACTCTTTATAGCATAAGGAAGACTTTTCAGTCTAACGGCTATAAAAGACTGACAGCAGATAAAGTAAAATACAATGACAACTAATAAGACAAACAACTTTATTTGAAAAGATTTTACTCAGGCAAAAGGGATGGAGCAGATATTGCCTGGAAATATTATCATAAAACAACTGAAATAAAATGCCAGATAATGTATTAATTTATTAAATAGAATAAATAAATACAAAATAAAAAGGCAAACAGAAAACGTCGAACGACCCTCGGAGATCGTCGACCAACACACGGAGATCGTCGACCTATCGGGCAGATAGTCGAACGATCCAGATAGTCGAACTATCAAAGAAGATAGTCGAACTACCTAGGCAGATAGTCGACCTATCAGAACAGATAGTCGATCTATCAGATAGTCGATCTATCCGGACAGATAGTCGAACTATCAAACACAAACAGATAGTCGACCTATCAAGCAGATAGTCGACCTATCACAGAAAACAGATAGTCGACCTATCAACAGATAGTCGACCTATCAAAACAAAATAGATAGTCGATCTATCAACAGATAGTCGAGCTATCAGATAGTTGAACTATCAGGACAGATAGTCGAACTATCAAAGACGACAGATAGTCGACCTATCAACAGATAGTCGACCTATCAAAGCGGAATAGAGAGTCGACCGATCAACAGATAATCGAGCTATCAGATAGTTGAACTATCAGGACAGATAGTCGAACTACCAAACCAAGCAGATAGTCGACCTATCAACAGATAGTCGAGCTTTCAACATAGACAGAGCGTCGACCAACTAATAGACGATAGTCGATCAGCCGATAGACGATAGTCGAGCGACGTTCGACTATGGTCGAACGAAAAGCTACTTAACCAAATTCTTCATCTGGAAAAGCGGGGACTCTACAGCTAGACCACTAACCATTGACCATAGATATTTCTTGGGTCAAGGGACTAAAAAGACAAGACTAAACTCAAATCAAACTAGGATACCAACAATCTCCCCCTATTTGAGTTAAGTCTCTCAAAAACTAAAACACAGAACTAGCTATAGAACAAGACAATCAATACAGGAAATAGTTAAGCAACTAAATAGCAATTAACAATCAGTCAGATAAATAACAGCAGTCAATCAAAATTAAGAATCTACATAATCAGGCTTGGGATCAGAAGAGCTAGGAACAAAAGAAACTTTCCGCAAGGGATCAATGGCTTCTTTCTTAGACATCTTTAAATCTTGCACGCCAATAATCTTCAGTTCTGCAGCCCTTGGAACAACTGCTACTGGGTGCTTTTCCATGTATTTTGAAGGGTCAAAAACTTCAGGACTAACCTGGATTTTATCGAGTTCCTTCATTCTGAACATTGACATTGTAGAAAGTCCTACAGAGTCCTTTCCTTCAGCCTTAGCTTTCTTTATCTGGGATGATCCAATAAGTTCTAGAAATCGAGCCATCCTGAAGTCAGGATCTAACTCTTGGCTTTCATACACATTTTCAGATGATGTATCAATAGGCTTCACAGCTTTAAACTTAACAGATAAATCTAATAAACTTTCAGCTGTATCTTTAACTTCTTGAATAACTAAGATGATGGAGGAGCAAACTCAGCAAACTTCTTACTGGATTTTTCAGAGAAAACAGTTCTTTTACCTTTTGAAATATCCTTAGCAACATGAACTGGTATAGCAGGAGAAACCTTTTTCTTGGGAGAAGGAGGAGGTGAAAATGTTGGCTTTTGATATACAACCTCCTTTACTTGCTCTTTAACCTCAGTATCATGCCTTTGAGTACCAGTATATGATTTGCCTTGGTGGCTTTGAGAACTTTTCCTTGAATGAGGCTGAGAAAGAGCAGATTTTGCAGATGGAGCAGATGGATTAGCAGATAAATTGCCAGAGGCTCCTGCACTGGGAGGCGGAGGAGGAGGACCTCTGGGTGTCCATCTGGGAGCAGGATTATCATATCCCTTAGATTTCTTTCTTTCCTTTTGCTGGTTCTTAGAAAACCACATCAAGTGCTGGAACTCTTTCGACTTTGGATCCATTCCTTTCAGAATGTAATAGGGAATATCATGATCTAGATTTGGAGGAGGAGGAGCTACAGCTTTCCTTTTCTTCTTTGCAGCTTTCTTTCTCTTAGAATTCTCAGATAGATCTGAATCATCTTCATCCTCAGAATGAGATGAGGGAGGATGATCATATGGATCATAGGCTTCTGATACAGCCTTTTCCTTTTCTTTTAGGTCAGCTTTCTCTTTCTCTTCTTCTATGGCATCCTGTGCCAGAAGGGTATCTAAATCCAACCTTGGGGAATCATCCCATAAAGTAGACTTTTCAGTTTCAATTTCAGAATCCTTTTGTTGAAACTCAGGAACTGTCGAGGGGACCAGTTCAGATAGCACTGCTTGCTGAGCAGGTTCAGCAGCCTCAGAAACTAGAACAGGCTCAATAGCCTCAGATAGCACTGCTTGCTCTACAACCACTTGGACATCAGGAGCTAATACAGATTCAGGCTCTACAGCATCTAGAGTTTCTGGAGCAGGTTCAGGTTCTGGCTCTTGGACAACTGCCACTACTTCTTCCATTCTGAAGGATTAGGAATAAAATCTTGCTAAATGACATCTAGTCATCCCTTCCAGATATTCCCATACTAACATATCAATTAAGTAATCTACAAATTGGGAAAGAGACATACCTTCAGGATTTTCTTCATGGTGACCTAACTCCCATAAATCATCTAGAAAGGATGTGATTATTCCTTCTAGGTATAGGGCAACCAGGGGAGTTGAGGATTCTTCCAGGTAAACTTTTACAACAAATTCAGTCATCATTATTGCATCAGATATTTCTTTTTCTTTTTCAGATGGAGGAGGAGCTGAAATTTCTGCTGCTTTTTCTGATACTGCAAGTTGAGCTGCTGGAGGGGAGGCCAACGGCTGCTCAGAGACATCTTCATTGAACATCTCCCCCTGCCTGATTTCAGTGGGAACTGAAACCAGGCCCCTGGATGAAGAGGGCTCAGTAGAGTTAGAAAGAATTTTGATGGCATCAGACAAAGAAGCAATGGAGGAAGCAAGTGGAGCAATTGCCTCTTCAATCATGATTTTGATTGAAGGGGTAATTAACTCCACAATGCTGGAAATGAATTCTGGAGTTATCTCAAAAGATGGTGGGGGAACTGCAGTGGATGGAAGATCAGCAGGAGGAATGTATTCCTGATGAACTGGGAAGCGAACTGGAGATGGAGAAGGAGAATGATGGGTAGAAGCAAGAAGATTAATATGATCTGAAGATTAAACTGGAGAACGAATAGGTGTAGAAGGTACAGAAGCTAATAAATCAAAACTAGGATGAGATATCCTAGCAAGATGATGAGGGATAGGAGATGCTGGAGAAGAAGATGGAATTTCAACTGTTGTTGAATCAAGAACAGGGGAGGCAGAAAGTCGTACTTCAACTGAAGTTGATGGAACTTCAACTGAAGTAGACAGCAGAGCAGAAGAAGATGAGGGAAGAGATAGAGGAGATGAGCCAACTTCTTGAGGGTGGGGAGCGACAGAGTCAGTCCTTGTGCTCTTAGATGCAGCTGGAGCAGCCCCTGCAGGAGCGGGCTTCACGAAAGTCCTCTTCCACTTTGAGAACAAGTTGGGATCCATCTTCTTACTGGCATTAATGGTTGTAGAAGTTGAAATCAGTAGCTGGGGATATCTTTCCTTCAGAAAAATCCCAATAACCCTGCCTAGGGTAACCTCTTTCTTATTGTTCTTCTTCCTTATCAAATCAAACAAAACACCTGACCAATTGATCCTTTTCTTGTTGACAATTGCACACATGAGTGCAAATTGTTGTCTTGTAATGTTATCATGGGCAGAGTGCTTGCCTAGCAACACTTTTCCAACTAACTCAGCAAGAAATTTTATCTTAAAAGGAAAATTTACCTTGAGGAGCTTGGAGGGAATGCCTTCTGCATGTCCCAGCTCAACCAACATCCTTCCAAATTCTGGAGCATCTTGCTCAAATTCTTCTTCGCCATTAATCAATCCAAAAACATCAGTCAAAACGGCGGGAGTCAGAATTACCTCTACTCCGCCAATTGTTCCTGTCATTGAATCTTCAGTAGAAGATGAAGTAAATGCCCATTCCTTTATCTCTGAAATATTTAACTTGATCCTTGTAGACATGAGCCTTTCCAGACCTTGATCTTTGCAGAGCTGAAGAATTTCCACGATACCGGGTTCGCAGCAACTAAATGCGTCAAAATCCACACTGAATCCGGCGTCAAACTTCACGACTGCGAGGAGCGCTGGAGAAATCGCCATTGAAATGCTAGAGAAGGCGCGAGAGAGACGGAGAAGACGAATCGGCAGAAAATCGCAAGAGGAGGAGCAAGCGGGAAGACGGAATGCGAAAGGACGCTCTTCGTCGACGATAAAAGCGAAGATCTTTTAACCTAGGTCGACTATCGGCTTTATATTAGACCGGAGATAGTCGATCTATTTAAAAGATACTGGAGACGATGGTCGAACGGTCGTTCGACGATCGGTCCAGAAGCAGAGTAGTCGAGCAATCGTTCGACTATTTCTGGCTTCTCAAACAACAAGCTGTCGTCATCCAGGGATCGACGATGAGCTCGACTTATTCGACTATGGTCGAACGCCAGTCGACGATCTTCAAACGGACAAGCTTTCATCAACCATAGGTCGACGATGGGCTTGACCCGATCGACTATCTTCGAACGTCGTTAGACTATCTTCAAACAAGTTTCAACAAGGTAGAAGTCACACTTAGTCTCTTCCATTGATCATGCCTAGTTGAACTAAAAAGAACAGATGTTTCTGTTCATCTAAGGGCTTGGTGAATATATCACCTCTCTGAAACTCAGTGGATATGAACTCAAGACAAATCTTGTTCTTTTCCACACAATCTCTCAGGAAATGGTGCCTGATCTCAATGTGCTTCGTTCTAGAGTGGTGCACTGGATTTTGTGCAATTGAGATAGCACTGGTACTATCACACATGATTTTGGTGTTCTTGTGTGAGTAACCATAATCCACAAGCTGGTTTTGAATCCATAGGATCTGTGAACAACAACTGGCAGCTGCTATATATTCAGCTTCTGCAGCTGAAGTTGAGACAGAAGCCTGCTTCTTACAGAACCAAGAGACCAATCTCTCTCCCAGGAACTGACAAGTTCCTGAGGTGCTCTTCCTGTCAACTCTGCAACCAGCATAATCAGAATCAGAATATCCAATTAATTCAAATTCTGACTCAGCTGGGTACCAAAGTCCTAGATTTGGACATCCCTTCAGGTATCTCAAGATTCTCTTGAGAAGAATCAGATGAGATTCCTTGGGGTTGACCTGGAATCTAGCACAAAGGCATGTAGCAAACATTATATCTGGCCTACTTGCAGTTAAATATAATAGGGAACCAACAATGGCCCTAAAATTCTTTTGATCAACTGGCTTGTCGTGATCATCAGAATCAATAACTACATTAGTAGCCATAGGTGTAGGCATTGCTGAAGCATCAGCCATCCCAAATTTCTTTACCAATTCCTTGGCATATTTGGATTGGGATATGAAGATACCATCAGCATCTTGCTTAACTTGGAGACCAAGAAAGTAAGACAGCACACCCAAACTACTCATCTCAAACTTAGAGTGCATCAGGTCAAAAAACCTTTTGCAAAGTTTGGGATCAGTGGAACCAAATATAATATCATCCACATATACTTGAACTAACAGGATTGTGTCCTTGTGGTGCTTGACGAAAAGGGTTCTATCAACTACTCCCCTAGTAAAGTTGTGCTCTAAAAGGAAACTAGCTAGAGTCTCATACCAGGCTCTGGGGGCTTGCTTTAGTCCATAAAGAGCTTTCTATAACTTGAACACATGTGAGGGCTGAGTTGAAGAAACAAACCCTGATGGTTGTTCAACAAACACCTCTTCCTTAAGCTTACCATTTAGGAATGCACTTTTGACATCCATCTGAAAGACCTTAAACTTCATGTAGGCTGCATAGGCTAAGAAGATCCTTATTGCTTCTAGCCTTGCAATAGGAGCAAAGGTTTGGTCATAATCTATACCTTCCTCCTGTCTGTAGCCCTGAGCTACAAGCCTAGCTTTATTCCTTACAATAATTCCATTTGCATCCAACTTGTTTCTATACACCCACTTGGTGCCTATGATCAGTTGGCCTTTAGGTCTTGGAACCAAAGTCTAAACTTTACATCTCTCAAACTGATTGAGTTCCTCTTGCATAGCAATGATCCAGTGGGGATCTAGCTCTGCATATTTAAAGGTGAGGGGCTCAACCTGTGAGAGGAAACAAGCGTGCATCACATCCTGTCTTAATTGGTGTCTTGTTTGCACACCAGCTGATATGTCTCCTATCACTTGAGATGTAGGGTGATCTCTAAGTGTGACAACATCAGCAGGTGGGATGTGATCTTCAGTAACAGTTGGGATTAATTCCTCAGGAGGAATTTGATCTACTGTTGGTGGAACAACAACAGCTTCAGCAATGTCTTCATCACTGTCTGATTCAGTGATCTGAAGAGTTGATAGTTGAAGAATCTCTTGAGTAGCATCAGGTACCTGCAATGAACTGGAGGAAGGAGAATTTTCCTTCTCCTTGTAAAACATCTGAGACTCATCAAAAGATACATGCACAGATTCTTCAATTTTACAGGTTGATTTGTTATAAACCCTATAAGCTTTGCTTACTTAGAAATATCCAAGCATAATTCCCATTAAAGCTTTTGCTTCAAACTTTCTAAGGTATTCTTTATTGTTATTATGAATATAAACTACACAGCCAAAAACTCTAAAATAGTTTATTTTAGGTTTCTTTCCTTTAAGTAACTCATAAGGAGTTTTACACTTAAGCATGTGTATCAGACTTCTATTCAAGACATAATTGGCTGTACTAACAGCTTCTGCCCAATAGGAAAGAGGCATATTAGCATCTGCCAATAATGTGTTAGCAGCTTCAATGAGTGTTCGATTTTTCCTTTCAACTACCCCATTTTGTTGGGGAGTTCTAGGAGCTGAGAAGCTATGTTTGATACCTTCTCTCTCACAGAATTCTTGCATGAGAAGAGAGTCAAACTCAGTACCATGATCACTTCTGATCAAGGCCACATGAGTAGAGTACTCAGTCTGCACACATAATAGAAAGTCTGTAAGGGATTTGAAGTTATCAGCCTTAGTTCTCAAAAAGAAAACCCAACTGAACCTAGAGAAGTCATCTACAATGACTAAGGTGTAATACTTCCCTCCTAAACTCTGTACATTTATTGGGCCAAATAGGTCCAAATGTAATAAATACAGGATTCTAGGAGAATCACTTTTATTTACAGATTTAAAAGAGTTTTTGGTTTGCTTGCCTAGCTGACAAGCCTTGCATAGGCTCTCCTTCTTGTAGGGGCAAGAAGGTAAACCTCTAACAAGGTTGTGTTTAGATAACCTAGATATATTTTTAAGGTTAACATGACTAAGCCTCTTATGCCACAAAGAATTATTATTAATTGTTACTTCATTAAATAAATAGATTTCAGAATGAGTTGAATTGAAATCTACTAAATAAATATTACCTAATCTAATGCCTACTAAAACAACATTATTATTTAAAGTAATATTACAAGAAGAGTTAGAAAATGAAACCTGGTAGCCAGCATCACATAGCTGGCTGACTGAAATCAAATTGTGCTTCAGTCCTGTCACATATGCAACTCTCTTGAAAGTAACAGCTCCGATAGTGATTCTGCCATAGCCTTCTGTCTGACCACAGCTTGAATCTCCAAAGATCACCTTTGGGCCGAGCTTAGCTTTGAACTTTGATAGTTGATTTTTATTTCCTGTCATATGCTTGGAGCATCCACTATTCAAATACCACTTATTTTGAGTGATAGGATAGGCCTTCACCTGCAAGAAATTCATTTAGACATTGTGGACCCAGGTAACCTTGGGTCCCTTGTTTTTCACATAAGAAAAGCTAGAAATAAATGAAAATGCAGGCTGAGGGTGGTAACCTAATGGGTGAGATCTCCTAGGTGAGATTCTCCATGCAGATGATGGGTCAACAAACCTAGGGTTTCTATTTTCATTTAGGTTTCTACGAGTTTGATGATGATTTTGAAAATCATATTGAAAACGTCGATCGACGTTCGACGATGGGCGCTCAGATCGTCGAGCTTCGTTCGACCATTGAGCTTCCGATCGTCGAGCAGCGTTCGACGCTCTTTGTATTTCTTTAAAAAATTTCTTCCTCTTTTCTCTCTTAGCTTTATTTAAAGTTTTATTAACTTGATTTACTTGCTCAGTGTTCTTTATCCCATCAGCTGAGATAAAGTTCACTGGAGTTGAAAGATTATTTTTAAGAATAATTGGGGGTTCACTGGGAGAAGCTCCTTAGCCTAGTTTGTTATTACCTGACCTAGTGTTAGTCATGCTGGTTATTTCTAATAACTTAAGGCTTCTACCATTTAGAGATTCTTCTAACCTCTTAGATTTAGCTAACTCAATTTTAAGAAACTTAATTTCTTCACTATAATTAGTGAGATCTTCCTTTAACTTAATATTTTCAATAGATATGATTTCTGATTCAGCTAGCCTATGTCTAAGTTCTTTAATCTCTTTTTCAGAACTAATTAAATCTAAACATAAAGATTTAAATTCTAATTTGAATTCACCAGAAGTGAAATCATAAGAAGATAGTACCTCATCTTCTGTTGGCATTTCTTCCTCTGAATCTGAACTCTCTGCAGCTGAGTGATTGCTGCAAGTATCTATTGCCATCAGGCAAACTTCCTTTGCCTTCTTCTCTTCCTCATCCTCACTGGAGCTTGAGGAGGAAGATTCTTCATCAGAATGACTCCAGGTTTCAGCAATGAAACCTCTCTCCTTCTTCTTGTTCTTGTAGGAGGATGGCTTGGAGTGCTTCCTGTGCTGTTCCTTTACTTTCCTCTTATCTTTGTTCTTCTCCTCTGGATAATCTGGTAAGATATGTCTAGGTTTCCTGCAACCATAACAGATAATTTCTTTAGCAGGTGAACGGTCATACCTTGGTTTGTCTTCATAGCGTGAAGACTTCTTTCTGAATTCCTTTCTCCCCATCTTGAGAAACCTCTTGGCAAATAATGTCATTAGTTCCTCATTGGATTGGCTGCCTTCAGAAGCATCAGCAGCCTTAAGAGCTAGAGATTGTTTTTTTCTTGTTGGAGTAGGGGTATTTGCTTCAGCTTCTGCTTCCCTGGACTTCAGCACTTGCTCAAAAGACTTGAGCTTGCCGAGAAGGGCTTCTGTTGAGATCTCTGTTGTACTTCTGGCTTCCTTGATGGGCCAGATCCTCAGATCCCATGTGCTAGGGAAGCACATAAGAATCTTATCATTGACCTCTGTCAATGAAATGTCCTTGTCAAGGGTCCTCAGCTCATTGATGATTGAGCTGAGCCTTGTATATGTAACGACCCCATCCGTTAAATGATGTATAGTAGAAGGTCCGGCCGGGGCCCCACACTATATGCCACAAACAGACGGTGAGGTCACAGGATATTACCAAACCAACCACGAATCCTAACTCAGAGCATTCTAGCGGAAGCTTTAAGTTGCAATTTGAACTCTAACCAGGAATGTCCAATATATAAACCACCTTTATATATAACCACGGAATGTACACAAATACATAGAGTTTGGCCTTAAGGCCTTACAATTCCTCTTTTCACACCGTATAGTTTACAAAACTCGGCGCGCAGGCCGGCCATACATGAGTAAAAGAAAGTAAGCAAAAGCATTCGCTTAGCCTTCAAGGGCTAGCCGCAGCAGCAGCAGCAACAGTAGTAGGGCTTCAGCCCTTCACTTACCACTTGGCTCTCCAGCACCTGCATAGGAACAATCCACCCAACCGGTGGCAAACAATGCAACGGTCAGCATTCAGCTGACCCAATTATAACAATCCTACCCCTTTCTCGGGGCATTAGCATTCTTTCCCTGCAAAGCATGGCATCATCATATAGCAACTATGTGCGCGCAGGCACATTCAAGCCATCACAACTATCGGCCACACGGCCCGACAGTCCGTGCACTCAGGGCACATTCTTGGTGTACCGGAATACCAGGGTCAACACCACCGTCTACACGGTATTTGAGCATTCTAGTCTTTCCGGCGCGCGGGCCTAAGACTCTCATTAGGCGCTCCAACAAAACCTATAACCAGGCTTCCAAGTCGGACGGACCTAACGCAGGTACGGATCCGCCACCCCCCGTTGCTCAAGTCGTCGTGCCACCTCAAATACGGAAGTATCCTTGGCTATTTATAGGCGCGGGTCGGTTTCACCTTTCCTGTTCGGCAATCTGCCTTTTCATCGAGTTGCAGCCCAACGGCTCAACCGCTCATAAAGTGGCAACGCACGGCCACAAGAGTTGCATCCAACCCTCTTCATTTCCAGGACATCATCCAGTACTTCCTGCTGCACCAAGCAACAGGTAGGCACAAGGCAACACAAGCCATAATCACGGAGCCTTCTCCGATATGCAAACAAGCATCACCAATCCAGACCATGTCCAGATGGGCTTCACACAGCATGCCTAGAGCCGTACTCCAATTCCGGCCTCTAAAAAGGGGGACTTCATATATCTACCCCAAGGGACACCACAACCCACCGCACACTCGCGGGGAAGGGTTTTCCCTATGCAATGCAGAAAAGAAGGACTTCACATGTCCAAGAAGGGAGATCGTTACCCTTGTCGATCTCTTGGAAGCCATCGAAAACTAGCCGGTGAGAAAGAACCGCAGCAGCCTTGCCTTCACAACGCCGGCTTCGGATCACGAATCGGACCACGGGAACTCCGCCGGTGGCTTGATCTCCTCCTCCTTCTTCTTCCTCCTCTCTCTTTCTCTCTTCCTTAAGCAAATGAAGAATGACTTTCTTCATCAGCCTCTACGGATTAAATCCAGCCAGGAAATCACCTGAGCCCTTGGATCAAAAGAGAGAAATCTGAACGGCCACGATTTGCCCAAAAACTCAATTTTTGGCTGACACGGCCTGTGACACGCCCGTGTCACAGGCCGTGTACCCTTAAGCGGCACACGCGGTATTCGTACCGACTGAGATTTACCAGAACACGGGCATCGACACGCCCGTGTCGAACCTGACACGCCCGTGTCATTCCTGAGATACGCCCGTGTCACCCTCGCCTCATCGAGCTGCAAGCAGTACACGGGTCGGAACACGGCATCGGACACGCCCGTATCCAACCTGACACGCCCGTGTTCAAGGCTTGGTTCAAGGCCGTGTAATCTTCTGACTCAAAACGCATTTTATTTGTGTGACACGCCCTGGGACATGCCCGTGTCCCAGGCCGTGTACCCCCGACACGCCCTGGGACACGCCCGTGTCCCAGGCCGTGTAAACTGACCTGCACCTCAAAATCATTTTGAGTCTTTTCGGGGTCTTTTTGGGGTGTTACAATCCTCCCCCCCCCCCCCCCCCCCCCTTAACAAAATTTCGTCCCGAAATTTGCACGGTAAGGAAACAAGAACCAACAATACGTTAACTTGAGAATTCTGATATAACAAAAGTACACGGTCTACAGTTTATACAAACATCTCGGGAAATTCAGCTCGCATGGTCTGCTCTCGCTCCCATGTTAGCTCTTCACGGCCACAATTGTCCCATCGGACCTTGACCATCCCGATCACTTTGTTCCGCAACTGTTTCTCGGCTCGATCCTCGATCCGAATGGGTCTAACCCTCGTCGTTAGCCCATACTCGACCGGTACCCGATAATTCTCCACTACTTGAGCTGGATCCTTCACCGCCTTACGAAGGACTGAGATGTGAAATACATCATGTAATCCACCCAAGTCTACTGAAAGTGCTAATCGATAAGCAGCTTCCCCAACTCGCTCCACCACCTCAAATGGACCAAGATACCTCAGACTTAGCTTTTTCAAACGCTGAATCCTGGACACGCCTTTGAAGGGTTTGATCTTCAAATATACCCAATCACCCACCGCGAACTCCACGTTCCGGTGTTTGGCATTGTAGTACTTTGCTTGACGATCTTGGGCTATCAATAGCCTCTCCCGAATAGAGTGTATGAGCGAGGTAGCTTCTTCGACTTCCTTTTTCCCACTCAGCTTAGATTCGCCTGCTTCTACCCAAGCTAACGGTGTACGGCATTTCCGACCATATAAAGCCTCAAATGGCGTCATACCAATACTCGCTTGGTAGCTATTATTATATGCAAATTCGACAAGAAATATATAATCTTCCCATCTCTTACCAAAGTCTAGGGCGCACATGCGGAGCATATCCTCCATCGTCCTGTTGGTTCATTCAGTCTGGCCATCCGTTTGGGGATGAAAGGCCGTACTAAACGCTAACTTTATACCCAACATTTGATGAACGAGCCGCCAATCATTCGATGTGAACCGCCCATCACGGTCACTAATGATGCTCCAAGGAACACCGTGCAGTCGAACAACCTGCTCCACATAAAGCTTGGCCAAGGTTTCCACCGAATCGTCTCTTCTGTTTGGAAGGAAGTGCGCCACTTTTGTCAACCGGTCCACAATCACCCTGAGAGGACTTAGCGCTACCAACTGCACCAAAAGACCGGCCTGAAGGTCAAAGGCGCATACTAATCTTTATATCAAAGGTCCTCGGGCAGATCCACGGGGCAGCCAGTTAAGCCATTACCGCATAGCACCGCAGCGCGGGGGCGATTCCGGACCGCAGCCCCAACAATCCCCCCCCCCCGGAAACGACCCCGGGGTTTCGAACCCGCGACCTCCTCTGATACCAATTGAGAGGACTTAGCGCAACCACTCGCACCAAAAGCCCGGACTGATGGAGGACGGTGGCACTAATCTTTATATCAAAGGTCCTCGGGCGGATCCACGGGGCAGCCAGTTAAGCCATTACCGCATAGCACCGCAGCGCGGGGGCGATTCCGGACCGCAGCCCCAACAATCCCCCCCCCCCCCGGAAACGACCCCGGGGTTTCGAACCCGCAACCTCCCTCTGATACCAATTGAGAGGACTTAGCGCTACCAACTGCACCAAAAGACCGGCCTGAAGGTCAAAGGCGCATACTAATCTTTATATCAAAGGTCCTCGGGCGGATCCACGGGGCAGCCAGTTAAGCCATTACCGCATAGCACCGCAGCGCGGGGGCGATTCCGGACCGCAGCCCCTACACACCCAGATTGAATCATGACCGCGTAGAGATCTCGGCAACCTGTGCACGAAATCCATCGAAATGTCATCGAACTTCCACTCCGGAATAGGTAACGACTTCAGGAAACCGCCAGGCTTCTGGCATTCTGCTTTCACCAACGCACAGGTATTGCATTCAGCCACATAACGTGCGACATCTTTCTTTAATCCGGGCCACCAGAACAGCTTTTTCAGATCTCTGTACATCTTTGTGCTCCCTGGGTGAACTGAGTACTTTGCAAAGTGAGCTTCGTACATCAACTCTTCCCTCAATTTACCCACACTTGGGACGCACACTCGACCATTTCTTCTTAACAAACCGTTATCCCAAGAGAATTAGTCATCCGGCCCATCTTTTGCATAGCGCTGGAGGCTTTCATCAAGCTCTGTTGCTCACTGAACTCTGTCCGTAAGGTCATATTGAACCTCCGTCCAGTTCAAGCATGCATCGGTCGACGAACCCTTGTCAACACAAGATATCTCCAATGCTTCCAATTCCTGGATTAAACGCTGATCATGCCTCTGCAACCAGCTTGCCCGTACCGGAGTCTTCCGACTCAAAGCATCAGCGACCACATTTCCCTTCCCGGGAGTATAGTGAATCTCGAAGGTGTAGTCCCCAAGGAACTCCATCCATCTTCGTTGTCGCATATTCAGATCTTTCTGATCCAACAAATACTTTAGGCTTTTATGATCTGTATAGATATCCACCTTCACGCCATATAGATAGTGCCGCCACAACTTGAGCGCAAAGATTACCGCCGCCAACTCCAAATCATGGACGGGGTAATTCCGCTCATGCACTTTCAACTGGCGCGAGCCATAAGCAATTACTTTACCAAACTGCAGAAGAACGCAGCCTAAGCCGCTCCCGGAAGCATCACTATAGATCTCATACCCATCGGTACCACATGGCGATGTCAACACAGGCGCTGTGGTCAAACGACTCTTCAATTCTTCAAAAGCTCGCGCGCACTCCGGCGTCCAAATGAACTTTTGATCTTTTCTCGTCAGCGTGGTCAGAGGTAAAGCAATCCGTGAGAAGTTTTCCACAAATCGTCTATAGTAGCCCGCAAGTCCAAGGAAGCTCCTGACCTCGGCCACTGAAGACATCACTGGCCAATCTCGGATGGCACTTATCTTCAACGGATCCACCGCGATACCTTCTCCACTTACCACATGGCCTAAAAAGGCTACTGAAGAGAGCCAGAACTCACACTTTGAGAACTTGGCATAAAGCTTATTCCTCCGCAGGGTATGCAAGACCAACCGCAAATGGTTTGCATGATCCTCTTCCGACTGAGAGTATACTAAGATGTCATCGATAAACACAATAACGAACAAATCCAAGTACTCTCGGAACGTTCGATGCTTAGGTCCATAAATACCGAAGGCGCATTACATAGGCCAAACGGCATTACCGTGAACTCATAATGACCGTAGCGTGTTCCAAACGCCGTCTTCGGAATGTCACCTTCCCTAATCCTCAGCTGATAATATCCCGATTTCAAATCCAATTTGGAATAGACCGTTGATCCTGCCAGCTGATCAAAGAGTTCATCAATCTGTGGGATCGGATATTTGTTTTTCTCCGTCAGCTTATTCAATTCGCGGTAGTCAATACATAACCGTAAGCTACCGTCTTTCTTTTTCACAAATAGAACAGGCGCGCTCCAAGGTGACATACTTGGGCGTATATATCCCTGCTCCAACAACTCTTGCAATTGGACGTTCAACTCAGCCATCTCTTTTGGCGCAATGCGATATGGAGAGCGGGCCACAGGTTTCGCACCTGGCACCAACTCAATAGAGAAGTCAATCTCCCGCTGGGGTGGTAACCCAGGAAGATCTTTAGGAAACACATCGATAAACTCTGACACAACCAGCACTTCACCGACACTGGCCTTTGGCTCAACAGCCTGAATTAGCATGAAGAATAACTCCGCGCCCTTCTGAACAGCATTGACGAATTGGAGTGCAGACAACAGAGTCCCGCCAACTCCTCGCATACCAGCGAACTTCGTCACAAGTCTGGTATTCTGGCCCAGTGTAATCTCCTTGGAGTTGCAATCAATAAAGGCACGCTGCTCCGAGAGCCAGTCCATACCAAAGATCACATCAAACTCCGACAACGGTAGCACAGCTGCACTCAAACTGAAATCCTGACTTCCTATTTGCACATCCACATCGCAAGCCCTATCCGCAAGCATCACACAGCCATTCGGCAATAGCACCCTTGTACTATCCACCGTCACATGACTTGGTACCCCAATGCGAGATACGAAATCCTCAGACAGGAAAGAATGCGAAGCACCCGTATCAAACAGGGCTCTCGCCAAATTATTCTGAATCAGGACAAAGCCTGCAGCACACACACCATGCACAAGCTATACATAACCAAAAACAATAGCACATAAGCAAGTAAGCTAAATCAACTCGTACCTGTGACGACGTCACTTTGCTTAATCGCTTCCTATTGGCCAAGCTGATAGATTCGGGGCTGTGCCTGAGACGCAGAGGAATCAACCACCGCTTTGCCCTTCTCAGCATACGACGCACCAGCCTTCTTGTCCCCTTTGGGCTGAACAACCCGACAGTCACGGGCGATATGCCCCACTCGGCCACAGTTATAGCATGTACGAGAATCTGGCCTTGATGTCGCCCCCGACACAACGGTCGTAGTCACTTGCCCAGACGGCTTGGACCTCTTGCCCCCTTTCTTCTGGTAAAACGATTTGCTCGGGCGAGGTGCTTGAACCTCTGGCTTTGACACAACCAAGCCTTTGTTCCCTTGCACCCGCCGCATATCCTTCTCCAACGCACACGCAGTATCGACCAACGCCTGAAACCCTTGGTTCACTGAACTCGACAGCAGGAATCGCAACTCATCCCGCAATCCTTCATAGAACCGATTCGTTTTCCTTTGGTCATCCACGAAGATTGTGCCCGCATACCGTCCCAACCTGGTAAACTCATGCAAGTAGATATCCACGCTATCTTCCCCTTACTTTAACCGTTGGAACTCATTTTCCATAGCAATGCGTTGCGCCGCTGGGACATGTTTCGCCAGAAATATCCGAGAGAACTCCTCAATCGACACTTGCGTTAATTGCCTGCCCGCCAAATGGTGTACCTCAACCTCGTCCCACCACAACCGCGCCTCTCCTTCAAGCATGAAGGTGGCCAAGGTGACCTTTAGAGTTTCCTCCGCCCTGATCGCTGTCATTATCCTCTTGACATGCGATAACCAATCTTCTGCCTGCGTTGGGGATCCCATTCCCGTAAATGTAGGAGGACTAAAGCTCATGAATTTCTTCAACTGTCGGTCAGCTACTCGTGGATCTACAGCCTCAACCGGCTCGGGTCTTACAACAACACGAACTGGCTCGACTGCCGGCTGCGCTTGCCCGGTCGGCTGAATCATGGCAAATAGAGCCTCAGCAACTAAGCGAACAGTTTCCGCAGATGGAGGAGGTGTGGGCACCTCAGCTGGTGCCACACTCTCATCAGAGCATTGGGGCTCAGACTGCCCAGCACCACTACGCGTCACCTATAGGTGGACAAGATACACATTAGCGAACGTATGCAAGCAAAACAACACAAAAAGGAACGCGCAGATTCCTCAAACAAGATTTTGTACATTCCTTAGTGGACATTCCAGAGTTCATTAGTGTTACAGCAGGGCGCATAAACACGAGCTCGCCACCCCATAAAAGAATTCGGCCACGAATTCGATAGAGGAAGACCGAACGAAGCTGATACCAAAATGTAACGACCCCATCCGTTAAATGACGTATAGTAGAAGGTCCGGCCGGGGCCCCACACTATATGCCACAAACATACGGTGAGGTCACAGGATATTACCAAACCAACCACGAATCCTAACTCAGAGCATTCTAGCGGAAGCTTTAAGTTGCAATTTGAACTCTAACCAGGAATGTCCAATATATAAACCACCTTTATATATAACCACGGAATGTACACAAATACATAGAGTTTGGCCTTAAGGCCTTACAGTTCCTCTTTTCACACCGTATGGTTTACAAACCTCGGCGCGCAGGCCGGCCATACATGAGTAAAAGAAAGTAAGCAAAAACATTCGCTTAGCCTTCAAGGGCTAGCCGCAGCAGCAGCAGCAACAGCAATAGGGCTTCAGCCCTTCACTTACCACTTGGCTCTCCAGCACCTGCATGGGAACAATCCACCCAACCGATGGCAAACAATGCAACGGTCAGCATTCAGCTGACCCAATTATAACAATCCTACCCCTTTCTCGGGGCATTAGCATTCTTTCCCTGCAAAGCATGGCATCATCATATAGCAACTATGTGCGCGCAGGCACATTCAAGCCATCACAACTATCGGCCACATGGCCCAACAGTCCGTGCACTCAGGGCACATTCTTGGTGTACCGGAATACCAGGGTCAACACCACCGTCTACACGATATTTGAGCATTCTAGTCTTTCCGGCGCGCGGGCCTAAGACTCTCATTAGGCGCTCCAACAAAACCTATAACCAGGCTTCCAAGTCGGACGGACCTAACGCAGGTACGGATCAGCCACCCCCCGTTGCTCAAGTCGCTGTGCCACCTCGAATACGGAAGTATCCATGGCTATTTATAGGCGCGGGTCGGTTTCACCTTTCCTGTTCGGCAATCTGCCTTTTCATCGAGTTACAGCCCAACGGCTCAACCGCTCATAAAGTGGCAACGCACGGCCACAAGAGTTGCATCCAACCCTCTTCATTTCCAGGACATCATCCAGTACTTCCTGCTACACCAAGCAACAGGTAGGCACAAGGCAACACAAGCCATAATCACAGAGCCTTCTCCGATATGCAAACAAGCATCACCAATCCAGACCATGTCCAGATGGGCTTCACACAACATGCCTAGAGCCATACTCCAATTCCGGCCTCTAACAAGGGGGACTTCACATATCTACCCCAAGGGACACCACAACCCACCGCACACTCGCGGGGAAGGGTTTTCCCTATGCAATGCAGAAAAGAAGGACTTCACATGTCCAAGAAGGGAGATCGTTACCCTTGTCGATCTCTTGGGAGCCATCGAAAACTAGCCTGTGAGAAAGAACAGCAGCAGCCTTGCCTTCACAACGCCGGCTTCGGATCACGAATCGGACCACGGGAACTCCGTCGGTGGCTTGATCTCCTCCTCCTTCTTCCTCCTCTCTCTTTCTCTCTTCCTTAAGCAAATGAAGAATGACTTTCTTCATCAGCCTCTACGGATTAAATCCAGCCAGGAAATCACCTGAGCCCTTGGATCAAAAGAGAGAAATCTGAACGGCCACGATTTGCCCAAAAACTCAATTTTTGGCTGACACGGCCTGTGACACGCCCGTGTCACAGGCCGTGTACCCTTAAGCGGCACACGCGGTATTCGTACCGACTGAGATTTACCAGAACACGGGCATCGACACGCCCGTGTCGAACCTGACACGCCCGTGTCATTCCTGAGACACGCCCGTGTCACCCCCGCCTCATCGAGCTGCAAGCAGTACACGGGTCGGAACACGTCATCGGACACGCCCGTGTCCAACCTGACACGCCCGTGTTCAAGGCTTGGTTCAAGGCCGTGTAATCTTCTGACTCAAAATGCATTTTATTTGCGTGACACGCCCTGGGACACGCCCGTGTCCCAGGCCGTGTACCCCCGACACGCCCTGGGACACGCCCGTGTCCCAGGCCGTGTAAACTGACCTGCACCTCAAAATCATTTTGAGTCTTTTCGGGGTCTTTTTGGGGTGTTACAGTATACATGGCTTCAACTGATTCAGCATCAGTTTTCTTGAAATTCTCATATTGTGAGATAAGGTTGGACCTCCTGTCCTTCCTTTCATCAGCTGAACCAGCTACAATCTGGTTCAGTGTATCCCACATAGCTTTTGCTGAGGAGCATTCAGCAACCTTCTGGAATACCTCATCAGACATTGTCTGAGCCAGAATGTTCATCGCCTTGGCATCTGCTATCTTTGCCTTCTTGTACTCATCATTGTAGTCTGGAGGAGGCACTGCACTCATATCAGATGATGAGGCAGAAGCAGCAGCAGGTGCTCTTGGGGGTCCTGACAAAATAGAAGCAAAGATGCTTTCATCAATAGAATTCATATATAATTTGATCCTTGCCTTCCAGATGCCAAACTTAGCTAAGTTGCATGCTGGAGGTCTGGTGCTAGAATAATCCTTGGACTGGGCCATGATAGTGATAATGAATATCTATAAACTTTAGTATCTATCAGGATCTTGTGACTTAGGTGTTAGCCTATTCAGTCAGTCAACCTCGCTCTGATACCAATTGAAAGTGAAGGGATAGATACTACTCTAGAGGGGGGGTGAATAGAGTTATCAAATTTTGCACTAGACAAAACTTAACAGTCTGCCCAACTCCCTTGGAGTGAAATGCGGAATAAAAAGATTATAGATATGGAGATAACCCTAAAGCCTAACACAAGTGATGTGCACAGACTCAAGCTAACTGTAATTACAGTTAAGGCTTGGATAACCTAATCAGCAACTAGCAAACCTAGTTATATCTAATCACAGCCACAATGCAAGAATTTAAACAAGGCAATCCAGACGACACAAGGAATTTATAGTGGTTCCCCAAACAACTTGGGTACGTCCACTCTTCTACCAACAAGGTAGGAATCCACTCAGGTTTATGATCAGGTGCCCTGCCACCAACAAGATCTGCTTCAGGTAGATCAAGAGACCCTTTAGACTTTTGATCAGGTGTCTAAAAACCAAACACAGGTTTTTGATCAGGTGCCCTGCCACCAAGGGATACTTTTGAAGGGAGTAATAACCCTGTATAGGAGGGGGAAAGGGGTTAAGGTGTCTTCTCTATTTTACAATAGATTAGAGAAGCACAATAACTTGCACTGAGCTAGACAGCTCTAAAAGAATCAAGGCTCCCCCTGGCTCAAAGAACGTCCAGGTGAAGTCTTGCTTCAGTGCAGAAACTCTTCAGTGAGAACTGAAGGAAAAACTACAAGAAGATATAAAATAATAAAAGAAAATCTTCTAGCAGCTATCTTCTTCTTCTTCTTCTTCAAACGATCTCTGAGTTAGAACTTCCTGGAATAGGAGAACTCAGGTTGAAGAAGAGCAGAAGAGCAAACACTTCTCAGTTGAATGAAGATTGCTGAGAGCAGTGAACTTGGACTTGATGAAAGCTTGAATGCTAATTGAATAACTCTTAGAATCACTGGTTAGCTAGCTGAAATCCTTCTCCAAAGGATTCCTTTTATAGCAGCAACAAGCAACGGCTCTTTTCAATTTGAACTATTTGTCTTCTTCTGAAACTTGAAACCTGGGCTGCAAATATCACAAAGACAAACAAACTCTGAAGCAAAATATTCTATAAAAGGGATAAACCTTTTTCAAAGAAGCTGCAGGAAGCAATCTGATAATAAAGGTACTAAATAAAATCACATCAGAAACAAACTCTTTATAGCATAAGGAAGACTTTTCAGTCTAACGGCTATAAAGGACTGACAGCAGATAAAGTAAAATACAATGACAATAATAAGACAAACAACTTTATCTGAAAAGATTTTACTCAGGCAAAAGGGATGGAGCAGATATTGCCTGGAAATATTATCATAAAACAACTGAAATAAAATGCCAGATAATGTATTAATTTATTAAATAGAATAAATAAATACAAAATAAAAAGGCAAACAGAAAACGTCGAACGACCCTCGGAGATCGTCGACCGACGCACGGAGATCGTCGACCTATCGGGCAGATAGTCGAACGATCCAGATAGTCGAACTATCAAAGAAGATAGTCGAACTACCTAGGCAGATAGTCGACCTATCAGAACAGATAGTCGATCTATCAGATAGTCGATCTATCCGGACAGATAGTCGAACTATCAAACACAAACAGATAGTCAACCTATCAAGCAGATAGTCGACATATCACAAAAAACAGATAGTCGACCTATCAACAGATAGTCGACCTATCAAAACAAAACAGATAGTCGATCTATTAACAGATAGTCGAGCTATCAGATAGTTGAACTATCAGGACAGATAGTCGAACTATCAAAGATGACAGATAGTCGACCTATCAAAGCAGAACAGATAGTCGACCTATCAACAGATAGTCGAGCTATCAGATAGTTGAACTATCAGGACAGATAGTCAAACTACCAAACCAAGCAGATAGTCGACCTATCAACAGATAGTCGAGCTATCAATGCAGACAGAGCGTCGACCAACTGATAGACGATAGTCGATCAGCCGATAGATGATAGTCGAGCGACGTTCGACTATGGTCTAACGAAAAGCTACTTAACCAAATTCTTCATCTGAAAAAGCGGGGACTCTACAGCTAGACCACTAACCATTGACCATAGATATTTCTTGGGTCAAGGGACTAAAAAGACAAGACTAAACTCAAATCAAACTAGGGTACCAACAAACTCAATCTTAACTTGCCCTACCAACCATCAACTACCAGAATTCCGTGGCTTTACTATATGCAGACCATCCTAAGCTATATGAGGTACACAAGGGGAGGTACTCCAAATTGTCTTCCAAATCTCCTATAATATTTACTGGAGGTCTACCATATCATAATTTGTCTAAATCCAGAAATTTATAATTTTCCTAATTAATCTGATATTTATTTAATTTTTCCCAAAGATTGTCCATGGGTAATTTTAAACATGAACTACATGATATTCTTAAGTAATGGCCACCCAAAAATTATGATCACTAAATAACAGTAAGGTATCATCAAATACTAATTTGCAGGATTTTACAGAAGGTATTTAGCCTCTAATTAATTTATCCATTATAATCTCATTATTCCCATGTAAAGAAGGAAGTACTGAAATTACTCATCATAAAATTATAGAAAAATTACTAATTAGTAGTATGGTATAAAAAAGATCTTTTTGCAAAGAATCATAATTTTACCAGCTTGCTAAACACCACTAAAGATTTTATCAAATAATCAAGGTAAAACATACTTAATGAAGCAAGCCTTAGAATTAAACTTCCAAAAATCCCATAAAAATTCACAGAGATTTAAAACCATAATAAACGTTCTCTGCCTAAATTTCATCAATTTCCAGAAAGTGTGTATTTCATAATAAATTTTCTAAGCAAATCATACAAGCTACTAAATCGTTAATGAAGTATCCAAAGTAATAATCTTAAAATTCATAGTAAAATATCCAGAGCTTGTACCATCCCTATAATTCAGTCTACCCAAATCTCAACACTTTTCAATGTGTTTTAGTGTCATTTCCTATCTCTATAAGTTTTGCACCCTAAACTAGGGTTAGATTTTTAGGTGTCCCCACGGTCTCCAAATCTACTAAGATTTCATCCAGAGAACTATATTGGCCCTATGGTTCTCTTCACCCAATTTCGGGTCAATCCAAGGTCATTTGACCACATGACCTTCACAAACCACCAAGATCTATCCTTAGGGTTTGGCCTTGGTTCATAGGGCAAACTTACCCCGATCCACCTCAAACTCTGTGAGGGGGTGCTAGAGAATATTACTAGCCAGTGGTAAAAAATCTCAACCTCTGTTGAGGTGATCTGACCACTCAAATCTCAAAAGTGCACTTTTAACCTAAGACCCCTTATTAGGGCAAAACTTAGGGTTGATCATTTCTAATCCAAACCATCTCCAAGTGAGATGAAAAATTACACAAAACCTTATTGTGAACCCAGGGACCACTCACCAAAATTTGGGAGGGTTTGGAAATTATTTAACCATCTAAATAAATTCGGCTAGGATTATTGAATTTTCCTAAAAACTATAGAGAAATATTTCCCAAAAATCCTAAATTTTGGACAGCATCCAAATATAGATAATATCTAGCCACACTCCAAATTTCAAGTCATTTTGATGACTGGACTGGAGTGGGGAATTTTTCTAAGGTCAAGACAGCCCTCTGGATAGACCTCACCAAAAAGGGTGCTGTGGTCTAACCAGGATTCCAAATCGAGTGAAATTAATTTTAAATTAAACTAGACCTCAAGGGCTACATTTGCTATGTTGACCACTTTTCCTGTAGGAGCCTCTAGATATTTTTCCCACATTATTTAAAGTGACAGATATTTTCATTCAGAAATTGCTTCACACATAAAATCTAATTAAATGGCACTGTTCATCTTCTTCTACAGCCCGAAACCAGAGCCCTGAAAACCTAATTTCCTGTAGCTTTTCCAAACTATTTCCCGGCTATCCAGCCATCTCCCTGGCCGGCCACCACCACCACCACCTCTATTGAGGTGAGGGCTATCGTCGGGCGGCGGCACGGCCGCCGGAGAGGCGGTTTCCGGCGAACCCGCCACCATGAAATTTTCGGAAAAACATGGAAAACGCTCACCCAATCTGGCTCTGTTGAGCCCAATATCTCTCCTAACGACTTCTAAGATCTATCCGCAGAAGAAGAGGGAGGGGAGGACCTTGTTCGCGGGCTGGAGGCGTGCAGAGCGTCGGGAAGCCATTAGCGCGGTGGTGGCATCGCCGGAAATTCTTCAACAGCAAGGGGGAAATCTGAAACAGTTTGATGGAGAGTGTAACCTTTTCCCCTTGCTCTTAGGAGTCTTTTATAGATCAGCAAGTGGGGAGGGGAAAGGATGAAACGTTCATGGCTCTTAATATTTCCCTTAATGACGTTTCGGTTATGACGAATTGCAGTTGAAACGCTGGAGATGAAGAGGCGTTTGCCAGGTGGCGATTTCCTATTGGACCCACTTTTCCTTAATTATTAACATAATTAAAGTAGGAAACGACCCATAAATACTCTTGGTTTTCATTCCCATAGTCAGAATTTATTATGGCGTCGATTACGGAAATTTCCAGTCTGGCTGACGTTTCGGCCTTGGTCACGGGCGTGACACATAGGTCACGGGCGTGACAGGCCTAGTTAGCCAATTCTAGGTCGACGATCGTCGAATTGGGATCGACGATCGTCGAGCGTGGTCACGCCCTATGTCACGGGCGTGACATTGCGGGTCACGGGCATGACATGCCTGGTGACTAATTCTGGGCCGACGACCGTCGAACTGAAATCGACGATCGTCGGACGTGGTCACGCCCTATGTTACGGGCGTGACATTGTGGGTCACGGGCGTGACATGTCTGGTGACTAATTCTGGGCCGACGACCATCGAACTGAAATCGACGATCGTCGACCGTGGTCACGCCCTATGTCACGGGCGTGACTCTGTGAGTCACAGGCGTGACAGGCCATGAGGCAAATTCTGCGCGCGATGATCGTCTACCTGAGATCGACGATCGTCGAAGGAGTCACGCCCCAGGTCACGGGCGTGACACCTGGGTCACGGGCGTGACAGGGCCGGGTGGAAAATTCTGCGCCCGACGATCGTCCCCCCTGAGATCGACGATCGTCGAATGAGTCACGCACTAGGTCACGGGCGTGACGGGTCGGTCACGGGCGTGACCAACCCGTGACCCGAAATCTTGGTCGATTTATTTCAACTTTTGGGCTCCCCAGGGTTCTACCACAACCAACCGACTCCTAGGGGTCTAGCCGGAAATGGGATGTTACAATTATAGCGGTTTTTATGAACTGCATCAGTGAAAACTAGGGGTTGAACGACGTCGCGCCTCTCAGTAGACAATGCTTGAAGTTCCGGTCTACGTCGGTGACCGCCTTGGCTTTGTGATGACGACATGATCTGAGAATAAAGGGAAAAATTCTAAAGCGAATGAAGAAGGAGAGAATAAAAAAAATAACTAAGAAGAGATTTGATAGAGGTAAACCCAGGAATTGTACCGATGATGTTGATAGCGAAGAGACGAGGCGAATCTATGAAATTGGAGGAGCTGATGGTATTCCCGGCTGGAATGGGTGCAGGAATGGAAAGAGGAGAAGTTGGAAATGATGGAAAGAAATGAAAAAAATCTGCCTCTATAAAAAGAAGTCGAATACGGGTGTACACACGGCCGTGTGTGCACCCATGTTAAGGAATCGATGCGCGCGGGAAACACGGTCTTCAAGGAGACGTGTGGTCATTTCGTGGGAAACTTCTCGTGTCAGTTGGACACGGTCAACAATACGGTCGTGTCCATAACCTGTGTGGTCATCCTGACAGATGCTGGGCTCGGACACGGTCTACGACACGGGTGTGTGTGGACCCGTGTCCTTCTCTGTATGAAAACACTTTAATCGGTCGTATCGACACGGATGTGCACATGGCTGGGTGTATAGCCGTGTACATCAACACACGGCAACGAACACGGCCGGGTAGAGACCCGTGTCCTGCTCTGGCTTATAATTGAAATTGCGTTGTATGACACGGCAAGACACACGGGCGTGTCATTGCCCGTGTGGTGCTCTGGAAAATTGCGCCTTTCCCTGGTTTAAATACGGTACGGCTGGGTGAATGGGCGTGTGCTAGACACGGCCATGCACACGGGCGTGTGCTTGGCTGTGTACTCTTCTTATTTAGTGATTTCTCCTAAGTGCATTATTTTTTCTTTTCTGGGTAGAAATTTAACTAAAGTTTTCATTAAAATTTCTATAAACTATATGAATAAGTTATTATATTAGTCCATACAGTCTTTTAGTCTAGATGAAGGCAGGATTCTAGTCGAGCAAAGTCTTGGGGAAGTGCACTGTAATAAAGTTTTAACCGGTGCCCGTTGACTTTAAAATCTCCCTTTTCAGGGTGAGTTAGTTCGACGGTGCCATAGGGAAAAACTTCTTTAACCTGGAATGGTCCGGACCACTTAGACCTAAGCTTCCCTGGGAATAGACGCAATCTAGAATTAAAAAGGAGTACCTGGTCACCCTTGTTGAATGTTTTGGTTTTTCGGAGGTGACGGTCATGAAATAGTTTGGTTTTATCCTTATAAATTCTGGAGTTCTCATATGCCATAGTCCTCCATTCGTCTTGTTCATTAAGTTGAAGTTTGCGTTTTTCCCCTATAGAATTAGTATCAAAATTTAGAGAGTGTATTACCCAATATGACTTGTGCTCTAATTCTATAGGTAAGTGACAAGATTTACCATAGAATAATCTAAAGGGGGTGGTCCCTATAAGTGTTTTAAATGCGGTCCTATAAGCCCATAAACAATCGTGTAGTTCCCTAGACCATTGTTTTATATTCCCTTCTATAGATTTTTCTAGGATGCGCTTAAGTTCTCTATTGGATACCTCAACTTGACCACTAGTTTGTGGATGATATGGTGTAGCTATCATATGTGTGACTCCATATTTCTACAATACCTTATCTAGCTGTAGATTACAAAAGTGAGAACCACTATCGCTAATAAGTGTACGTGGTGTGCCAAATCGCGCAAATAGAGATTTCAGGAATTGGATTACTACTCTACTATCATTAGTAGGTAAAGCTTGCGCCTCGACCCACTTTGATACGTAATCTACGGCTACCAAGATATACTTATTCCCGAATGAAACTGGAAATGGACCCATAAAATCTATCCCCCACACATCAAATACTTCACATTCAAGAATAAAGTTTTGCGGCATTTCATGTAATTTAGAAATATTACCTGATTTCTGACAAGAATCACATGAAAGCACATACCTTTGGGCATCCCTAAATAGAAGGGGCCAATAAAAACCCGAATCAAAAACCTTTTTTGCAGAGCGATTTGCTCCATAGTGACCGCCAGTAGGACCTGAATGACACTGCTCCAGGATTCTCTACCCTTCCTCGGCTGATACACACCTTCGGATCACGGAATCTGCACATATCCGAAAAAGAAAAGGGTCCTCCCAAAAGTAATATTTCTAGTCGGAGAAAAATTTCTTTTTCTGCTGGTATGAAAAATCCTTTGGGAGGACCTTAGCCACAAGATAGTTTGTATAATCTGCAAACCATGGATAATCATTATTTACTTTCGAAGATAAGGCAAATAACGATTCCTCAGGGAACGTATCAGAAATTTCAGATTCATCTAACATTTCTCGTAATGGATTTTCTAAATGTGAAAGATGGTTTGCCGCTAAGTTTTCTGCTCCTCGTTTATCCCGAATTTCGAAATCAAATTCTTGCAATAGAAGAACCCAACGGATTAAACGAGGCTTAGCTTCCGCCTTGGCTAGAAAATATCTAAGTGCAGAGTGATCCGTGTAAACTACCACCTTGGACAATGTTAAATAGGATCTAAATTTATCAAAGGCAAAAACTACTGCTAGAAGTTCTTTTTCAGTAGTAGTATAATTCTCTTGTGCATTATTAAGTGTTTTACTAGCATAAAATATAGGATGAAAATGTTTGTTTCGGCGTTGTCCTAGAACAGCTCCTACCACAAAACTGCTAGCGTCACACATGATTTCAAACGGCTGAGTAAAATCAGGCACTATCATAATAAGAGAATTAATTAATCTCTCTTTTAAGAACTCAAAAGCATATAAACACTCTTGATCAAAGAGAAAAGGTGTGTCCTTTTCTAAAAGTCTCGTAAGTGGTTTAGCAATTTTGGAAAAGTCTTTAATAAACCGGCGATAAAATCCGGCGTGGCCTAAAAAACTTCTCACTGCCTTAACGGATGTGGGTGGTGGTAACTTTTCTATTGTCTCTATCTTTGCTCTATCTACTTGAATTCCCTTATTGGAGATTTTATGACCTAGTACTAACCCTTCTTGTACCATAAAATTGCACTTATCCCAGCTAAGCACTAAGTTTGTCTCCTCACACCTCCTCAGAACTTTCTCTAAATTATTCAAACATAAATCAAAGGAATCTCCAAAGACGGAGAAGTCATCCATAAACACTTCCATGATATATTCAACATACTCGTTGAAGATGGCTAACATGCATCTTTGGAAAGTAGTGGGGGCATTACATAAACCGAATGGCATACGCCTATAGGCAAAGGTGTTGAATGGGCATGTGAACGTTGTTTTCTCTTGGTCTTCTGGGGCTATTGGGATTTGGAAATACCCAGAAAGTCCATCTAAAAAACAATAATATGAATGTCCTGACAAGCGTTCTAATATTTGGTCAATAAAGGGTAAAGGGAAGTGGTCCTTCCTAGTGGCATCATTTAGCTTCCTATAGTCAATACAGACACGCCAACTTGTTACTGTTCGCGTTGGAATTAATTCATTTTTATCGTTTGCTACCACAGTTAAACCACCCTTCTTAGGAACGACTTGGACAGGACTAACCAATGAACTATCGGAAATAGGGTATATTATACCAGCATCTAACAATTTAATAATTTCAGCCTTAACTACCTCTTTCATATTAGGATTAAGCCTACGTTGCGGTTGAATAGATGGCTTATAGCTTTCTTCCAATAGGATTTTATGAGTGCAAAAACGAGGATTAATACCTTTTATATCAGATATTTGCCAGGTTATTGCACCTTTACATTTCTTCAACACAGTTAATAATTTGGTTTTTTTCAATCTCAGAAAGATTAGAAGAAACGATAACTGGGTAAGACGAATTAGTTCCTAAGAATACGTACTCGAGATGATCCCGTAAATTTTTTTAATTCAACTACAGGTGGATTCTTAGTATTATTCTTATGAACTTCATGATCTCCTTCTGTAAGTAAGTTATATTCAGTACTTCCGTTCATCGAAATAGAGTTATCTAGAAAAAGTAAATGATCAACAATGTCTTTACTAGTTTCATCTTCTAGAAAACAATTAGTAATGCAAATTTATAAAGGATCTTTATAATAAAAATTAGAATCAATAGAAGTCATTAAATCATCAACACCATGAGAAAAATAGCAACAATCATCACTATCTAAAGATTGTTTCATAGTATCTCTAATTTGAAAAGTGACTTCATCCTCCCCTACTCTCAAAACTAATTTACCATCAAAAACATCAATAAGAGCTCTAGAAGTGGCTTGAAATGGACAACCAAGTATAAGTGGCACTTCGATATTTTCGTCCATATCTAGAATAACAAAATCGGCAGGAAATATAAATTTATCTACCTTAACCAATACATCCTCCACTATGCCTCTAGGATACTTAACCGACCGATCTTCTAATTGAATACTCATCCTAGTTGGTCTAAGTTCTCCTAAGCCTAGTTTCAAATACAATTTGTAAGGCATTAAATTTATATTAGCTCCTAAATCCGCTAAAGCTTTATTAACTTGCAAATTGCCGATTAAACATGGAATTGAAAAAGAACCGGGATCCTTAAGTTTTTGTGGTAATTTATTTTGTAAAATAGCAGAGCATTCTTCACTAAGTGTGACTAAAGATAATTCTTCTATTTTCCTTTTATTAGAAATTAAATCCTTCAAAAATTTTGCATACTTGGGCATTTGAATAATATCAGAAAAAGGTAAATTAACATGCAATTGTTTAATCATAGATAAAAATTTACCATATTGCACATCCATGCGCTCCTTGTTCAAGTTTGTTGGATATGGTACTGTAGGTTGATATTCCATCGGTATCACGTTTGGTGCTTCGCCACTAGACTTCGCTTGAGGTGCTTCCTTCACAAGCCTTGGATCTTGTAACTCTTTCCCGCTCCTCAATTGAATTGCTTTAGCATGCTCCTTAAGGTTTGTCTCAGTATTTCCTGGAAGTGTCCCTTGTTGTCTCTCTGATACCATCCTTGCCAACTGCCCAATCTGATTCTCCAAATTTCGAATAGAACCCTCTTGATTACGGAAGGCAACATCAGTAGTTTGCATGAACTTTGTAAGGATATCTTCCAATGTTGGCTTCCTTGGCTCCAATTTTTGTTGTTGTTGTTGTCCAAACAGGGGTTGTTTGCCTTGGTTGCCTTGCCCTCCCCAAGAGAAATTGGGGTGGTTCCTCCATCCTTGATTGTATGTAAAACTATATGGGTTGTTTCCGGGATTGAAAGGTGGCCTAGGATTATTACCCATGTAGTATACATGTTCTTGCACTTGAGGTTCACCACTAGGTATTCCAACAAGGGAAGGGTCCCATTGTTGAGGTACCATGGGGGGTGTAGTTAAAGAAAGGTTGTCCATCTTTTGATGGAGCTTCTCCACTTGAATTGCTAAGGCTGTAACGGCATCCACTTCATACATTTCGGAAGGCTTAGTAGACTTTGGCCGCACGGTAGTCCATTGGTAGCTATTCATTGCCATTTCTTCTATTAACTGCTGGGCTGCCTCAGGTGTCTTATTGTTCAAGGTGCCTCCACTAGCCGCATCAATCATCTGTCTGGTGGCCTGATTTAGACCATTGTAGAAGGTCTGAATCTAAAGCCAAGAAGGTAAGGCATGATGGGAGCATCTCCTTAATAATTCTTTGAATCGTTCCCAAGTATCGTACAATGATTCAGCCTCCAATTGAACATAAGTAGAGATGTCGTTCCTTAACTTTGCGGTCTTTGCCGGTGGAAAATACTTCATCAAAAACTTCTCAACCATCATGTCCCAAGTAGTAATGGACCCTCTAGGTAACGAATTGAGCCACTACTTTGCCTTATGCCTTAATGAGAATGGGAACAATCTCAATCGAATGGCATCGTTGGAGACACCATTAATCTTGAAAGTATCACATATTTCTAGGAATCCGGCTAAGTGTGTATTGGGGTCCTCGTCTTGTAAGCCACCATATTGAACATATTGTTGGACCATTTGTATCACGCTCGATTTCAGTTCGAAATTATTGGTTGGAATTGGTGGTCGAACAATGCTTGACCCAGTTCCTTGGAGATTGGGTCTAGCAAAGTCAGACATGGTTTGCTCATTTTGGTTTGCCATGGTATCTAAATCTTCAGGATGGTGTTCTCCTTGATTCACTATTTCTTCTTCGAACAGTTCGTTTACAATATCTGTGGTGTTAATACCCACGTCTCTTTGATTGGTGTTGTGAATAATTCATTCTGGATCAGAATGAAATGGTTCTAGCCAAGAATTTCTTGCCCTTGTCATAGACTAACAGACTACAAAATAGAGATTAAATAATATAATTATACTATAAACTTAGTTACATATATTTATTAGTAAACAAAAATGATAGATTAATAGAGTTAAAGCTTTCAAAATATTGAAAAGGTTCCCCGGCAACGGCGCAAAAAACTTGATGATTATTTTCACATAACATGGTAATAACTTGATGCGAAATCATTCTATAATTTAATGATAACTATGTAGAAAGGCATAAGCTAAATTGAATTAACATTTCAGGCAAGTGTACCTATCAATCATAGTATAGGAGAATTCTACATCTCGTGTCGTATTCAACAGGGTATTTTCAAATACTCGTACTCACCCTCACTCTATTATCATACCGATAATTAACATTGAATTCTAATTTATATTAATCTCACTATGACTATTTAGATAAAGATACATTGGAGTGTTAAATTGATGAAAAGATGAAAGTTAGGAGCATTCACATGAAACTACTTTTGCATTTAGTCAAATCTATTTAATCATGTAATAACAACATTATCAAATACATTGTAATGTATGGGTAAATCATTCATAAAATTCTCTCTCGAGCAATTCAAAATCTAATCTAAATGAGTAAACTTTCTCTCGAACAGTTTACAATACTCAAATTTTCACTGAGTACGTTACCCTAAATATTACACAAACTTATGAAAGGTTATCTCTAACATATCCTAAAATCATTTATACATATCAATATTGTACAATTAACATATCTCTCGATCATGAAAATTGCGGTGTAAACAAACATAACTCCTAATTATTAAATTATTAACATCATTTCAAACATCCAATTTCTCAATCTAAAAGTTTGAAATTCATGAATAACAAAAGTTAAATTCATATTTAGGACAATCATTTTTGTTCCAAGAAGTATATATGCATAAACTACCACAAATTTGAGAAAAACAATGCGATGCATGATTAAACAAATTGTTCAAATACAAAGTTCATGTAAAAATATGAAATAAGAAAAGTTGAATCACCAAAATAAATCAAAATTAAGAAGATACAATGAAGAATTAAAGGCATACAAAAGAATCCTCTTAAATTATCCTTCTCTTGGGTGCTCCACTTTCGTCTTACAGAAAAGCTCCAATACAAATTGATCCAAAAGTCCAGAATAAAATTTTCTCAAGGTTTTTATAGTCTCATCGCAAACATGGTCGAACACGGGTTCCGACACGGCCGTGTTGCAGGCCGTGTCGGCAGTTCCAGGGCGGTTCCACACGAGCAGACGTGTTTGGTCATGGGTCGTGTTAGATGACACGGGTACTGACACGGCCGTGTTGTTCTTCATGTTCTTCAGACACGGGTAGGCTGGATTTAATTCTTCAATTTGTCCCAAAAAGGACACGGTCTAGACACACGGGCGTGTTCGCACCCGTGTGGTGCTTTGAGTCTTCCTTCATTAAATCGTTTCAGCTAGGATAGAACACGGGTAGGCACACGAGTGTGTTCCTACCCGTGTTTGACCAATTCTTCTCCTGTGATCAGCCCTGTTGGTCCCGTCAACTCCCCTATTTGCTCTAAGACTTTTAGCTCCACTGGTTAGTCGTACCTGCATTAGAGAAATGACGTAGTAAGTGGGAAGTTCAATACATAAAATAGTAAAAACTCTAAACTATGCTCTACTATTCATGACAATACCAATTCTCAACTATTTTGCGCAATTACTTGAGTAAAGAGGTAGAAAACAGCGGACATGATTATAATTATGATAGTAAAAATCTACCATAATTGTACTCATCAACAGTCTAGCGGTCTCCTATTGCGGCTTGTTCTCTCCTTCTGGTGGTTGCCGAGCAGTTAGCCTATTCGTCTAACCGCGTGGCTTATTCAGTCTGTTTTTTGTAAAGCCACTTATACCTGTAACTATTTAGTCCCGCATTGCTTATGTATAATCTCTCCCATCTCCTCAATTCTATAAAAGGAAGGTCATACCTTTGTAATACTTATAATTTTTGGATAATAAAATTTTGTTTGTCCAAACTTCGGTCTTCTTTTTTTTCTTGTTTGCATATGGTATCAGAGAACTCGATCTTTTCCACCTTATTCAGTGTTCCTCTCTATACGTGTAGTTTGTTCTACCTTGTCCGCGTGGTTTTCCCGCTCTCCCTTTCTGTTCGCGAATTATTTTTCGCGATCTCTCTTCTCTCTTTCTTCCCGCGATTTCTCTTTAGTCGCGCAGTTTCGCCTCTGTTCGCATGGACTCTATTTGTTCGCGTGACCTCCTTGCATGTTTTTCTTCATGCGATCTCCTTTGTTCGCACGAATTCTGTCCCTTTGCTTTACTCTGCTTCTTAGTCGTAGCTCTTCTGGCCGCTAGTATGTTGACACCATGATCGCTGCTGTGCTCCTCCTTTTTTGTCCGCTATAGTTTTCCTCGTGTCCGCTGCGGTCTCCCCTATTTTTTCGTGACCTCTTCGCTCCATTCCTTCTCTTTTTCCATGCGGTTTCCTTTTCTGGTTCGCGTAGTTTCCTTGTCGTGACATGTCTTCTCGCGACCTATTTTCGTGGTTTGCCCTTCTCGTCGCGACCTGTTCCTAGTTGTTGTGACCTATTCCTAGTTGTCATGACCTGTCTTCTCGTGACCTATTTTCGCAGTTTTCCCTTCTTGCCGCGACCTGTTCCTAGTCGCCGCGACCTTCTCCTCTCGTCGTGACTTGTTATTGTCACAGCAACTTGCTCTTCTCGCCGCGATCTTTTATTCTCATTGTGATCTCCTCCTAGTCGCCGCATCCTGTTGTTCTCGCCGTGACTTGGTCTTCTCGCCGCTTCCTGCTGTTCTGGCGCGGTCTCCTCTTTGCTGCTCGAGCAGTCTCCCTTCTATGGCTTCCACCTCCTCCTCAAAGTTGTCCTCCTCGGTGGTCACATATTCCGGCAGTGCTCACGTCATTACTCATGGAAAATGGTTGATCGACTCTGGTACTACCAATCATATGACAGGTAATCCTCTGTGTTTTTCTCTCCTAGAAACACATGATCTGTTTCTCTCGGACTTTGTTGCGGACAGTTCTCCATCATCGATCAATGGGATAGGAGTGGTTCAAGTCACTCCATCTCTTCGCTTGGCGGATACCCTCTATGTGCCCAAGTTCCCTTGCAATTTATTATCGGTTACTTATCTATGCAAGCAACTACAGTGTTCTATCATATTCACTCCTACTTCTTGTTCTTTTCAGGATCTGGACTCCCAACGTACGATTGCCACTTAGACTGAGAGTGGCAGCCTATACTTTCTCGATAACGTTTCTGCTCTGTCCGCCTTCTCCACCTCTTCTATAGATCTTCTCCAATGGCATCTTCGTCTTGGCCATGCTCCTCCATGACTTCTTCGTCAACTTCTGCCCCAACTACCTCCGCAAAGTCCTCTCAACTGTGAAGCCTGTCAGCTCGGCAAGCATCATCGCTCCTCCTTCCCACCAAAGCAAGGTCGTGGATCTTCCCATCCATTTGATTTAATTCACTCTGATATCTGGGGTCCTGCTCCTGTCCTCACCATAGGTCGGGTAGTTCATATTTTGTAATGTTCATTGATGATTTCTATCGTTGTACATGGGTGTACTTCTTAAAGGATCGCTTTGAATTGTTCTCTGTATGGACATCCTTTTATTCCATGATTAAAATATAGCTTGATGTATCTATTAAGTTCTTTCACTCTGATAATGTAACATCCCTTAGAATTTTAGATCCCTAGGATGGTTTTGTCATGACTGGGTCATGAAAAAACTCTGGGAAGCACTAAAGGGTTTTGGAGAACATGGGAATTAGGGTGTGAAACACCTTGTGCTGCAAATAGTAAGTCACAATTACCAAATATTTAGAAATCATAGAACCGGTAGAATTCATCGAACGAGGAATTCGTCGAGCTCAGCAAATATTCATCGAACAGATTGAGTGCTGAACTGGGTTCAGAGTTCGTCGAACAGAGTTCAACGAATAGAACAGGTTGCTAAACTAGGTTCAGCGTTCGTCGAATGAAGCTCGACGAACGGAGTAAGTGTTGAACTGGGTTCAGAGTTCATCGAACGGAGTTTGAAGAACAAAGCAGGTTGTTAAACTAGGTTCATCATTCGTCGAACGGAGCTCGATGAACGGATTAAGTGCTAAATTGGGTTCAGAGTTCATCTAATGGAGTTCGACAAACAGAGCAGGTTGCTAAACTAGGTGAAAGTCTTTAATTTCAAGGATAGCTAAATCACCTAAATGGGGTGAATAGGTTATTGGTCTCTTTCTTAATTCTTTTCTTTTCTTTTAGTTTGTTGTTTGTGTGGTTGATTAATTTCTGCTTTCAAGATGATTTACCACTGCACAAAGAAATCAAACATAGCAAAGCACAAAGATATTTATAGTGGTTCCCCAACTGGGTACATCCACTTTCCCTCCCACCTATCCAACTGTCTTGTTGGACTAGGCACTTCTCAAAAATGCTCCACTGAGCTTATACCTCAGGACCTCAGCCTTACATACATATTCTTCACAGAACAAAGCTTAGAACCACAAGGGTTCCTACCTCAGAGCCCTCTAGAGCTCCTACAGTTCAGTTATCCACTAATGACCTACCTCAGCCTTATTTCTAAGGCCTACAACTTAGGCACTTCAGCCCTAAAGCTTCAGTCACACAGCCCTACTCTCAGAGTGTTGTAGCACTCCTATAAATCAGTACCCTTTCAAATACCTATAGCACAGATCCAGGTAAACTGAATCCTATAGGATGAAAGTGGATTGATGGATATTCTTGGCACAAGAGATATTTCTCTATGTCAAGCTTCTTGACTGAGATAGACTAAGCCCAACAATGACTACAGAAGTTTATTTCCTGAATCTACCTTTACTAAACTAAGATATACTTAGTCCTAACTATTTTCACAGCCACAAGTAATTACTTGTGTTGGAAGTTACTTGCAGAGCAATGTTCTGCCTCTCCCTGAATTGAGATAGAAGCTCAGCCCTCTCTTCTTCACAGCTACAAAGATCCTTATGCTGGAAGAAACTTGCAGAACCCTATTCAGCCCTTCTCTTTTTCCTGGGCTGAGGTGATTCAACCCTAACTTTGACTCCTGAGGAATAGTCCTCTGAGCATTCTTTCAGATCTCTTCTTCTTTAAGCTTTCTTCTCTTCACAGCTTCTAGACAAAGATCTTCTAGTGCTTGAGTTGCTGAAATTGTGAAGAACCTGTAGCAAGGGTCAGCCCTTGGCTGCTATCTTATGCTCAGAGAAGATACTCTGAAATAGCTTGCTAGTGCAGGTGAGAATGGCATCAGCTATCTTGTTGTAGAAGATGTTGATTCCAACAGCTGACTTACTCTTTTTCTTTCTCATCTTGAGCTTCCTGTTCTATTGCTCCACAACAATGGCTGGGGAGACAAACAACTGTAATTTCTTTTATTTTTTGAGACGCACGACTCTTTTAGCAATGGGTCCCACACATTTAATGTTGGTTGCAAATTTGCTTTAACGCCAACTATCGTACTGTAGGTCTGCGGCACCCTTTGTCGTGTATTATAGTCATCCCGCCACTTATTTGAAATATGTTGACTTGTTGATGTCACCAGCTGTGGACTTAGCAAAAAATCAAGCATCAGAGAATAGGCGTTGAGTGAGTAAGCATCACTCAATGCCAAAACACTTAGATAGATTCATTGTCTCTTGGTGTTGAGTGAGTCACCTTCACTCAACACCAAACTACTTAGAATATTAAGTCTGATTCTAGGCATTGAGTAATTCAGCTCCACTCAACGCCAATCTTGCTTTATCAGCTTTCATCTGTTTGGCGTTGAGTGAGTAAGAATCACTCAATACTAAACCCCTTAGACAAAATTCTGTCTTCACTAGGTGTTGACAGCGTTGAGTCAGTAACCTCCACTCAACACTTTTTGCCTTAACCAAATTTCTGCTTATTCAACAACATAAGCGTTGAGAGTGTTGAGTGAACATGCCTCACTCAAAGCTTTCAGCCTTAGCCAATTTTTTGCTTATTCAGTAACATAAGCGTTGAGAGCGTTGAGTGAACATGCCTCACTCAATACTTTCTGTTTTAGCCAATTTTTTGCATATTCAGCAACATAAGCGTTGAGAGCATTGAGTGAACACGCCTCACTCAACGTTTTCTTCCTTAGCCAATTTTCTGTATTTAGTAGCATGGCGTTGAGTGAGTTGACTTCACTCAACGCCTGTGGACATAGCCACATTTTAGCTCATTCCAACTTAAGGCTTTTACTGTTGTAGCCTATCTCATAGCGTTTTACTGTATGGCATTGAGTGAGTTGACTTCACTCAATGCCTGTGGACTTGGTCATTTTCTCAGCTTGTCACTGCCTTGGCTTTGACTGTATAGGCTTCACTCAGCGCTATAAGCCATCTAGCGTTGAGTGACTGATCTTCACTCAATTCCTATGGACTTAGATAGTTATCTGTCTTTCCACCACTCAGGTAAGAACTTACCTGACTTGGCCACTTAGGCTACTTATCCCATCATAGCTTATCAGGACAAACTTCAATCATTCACCTTAAACACAAGTTAGATCATAACATGTGTATACATTGTTTTACTAGTCCTTCTTCAAATTCAGGACATTGGGATCAATAAACCCAACAATTCCCCCTATTTGAAGAAGTCAAAACCTAAGCCAATGTATACACTAAACATACTTATTTTATAAACATTTAAAACATATCATCACAGCATAATTCAGATAAATCATAGACATAATCATCACAGCATAATTCAGATAACTCATAGACATATCAAATGATGAGTTAGACAAATCATGATTATAACAAAAGGTTGTTCTATTAAATCATATAGGGAATAAATGTTTAAGCAATATAAACACAGTGTTTCATCCCTAGCCTTGAAAGCAGAACCTGAAACATTTTAAGTCTTAGGTTCCCTTATCATAATTCCACTGTCTCTGGATTTATTTGTCGACTTGTCTTCATCTCCAGCTATCATCTTCCCTTTCTTATCAGCTCCATCAACAGCCTTAGCCTTAGTAGCTTCAACTTAAGCTTTATCCTTTTGTCTCTCAAAATATCTGAAAGGCTTGGGAAAGTATTTGGATGGTTCCACAGCATTAGGAGTGAGAAGATTTTCCTTTTGTCCCTCAAGAAAGTCCTTCTTTCTGTGTCTCTCTTTTCCTTCTTATCCCATTCAGTCTTGCTGTACCATTTACCTCTATCAGATCTTTTGGCTTTGACCTGGTCCTAAGCAAGCAGAATAATAGATCTGGACTCTGGGCTCCACTGCTCGAAATCAGGCATGTGTTCCATTTCTTCTCTATATATCTTTTTTCCTTAGCTTGGCCTCTACTTCATCATCATCAGTGATTCTTTCTTTGACCTGTAGTGACCGATCTACTGTGGGGCTGAAGGAAGGATTATGAGCACCAGTAGTCTTCTCTCCCCACTGAGCATTAGCATTGTCACCTTATTCAATATAATGAACATATTCTTGATTGTCTTAAACTTGGGCTTCACTATTATACATCTTGTTCAAAACATCTTGTACATGGTCAGGCATCATTGGGATGTTATTATATTGCAATGGCTCCATTCCCAATGAGCTTCTCACAGCATTTGTGGCCAAGACCATATTCTCAGTATTTGTTCTGATGATTTGTCTCTCCCCCTTTTTCACTTCTATAATTACTTGAGTAGTCTGGGAGGTGCTAGTTTTGCTTCTTTCCCATTCCAGGTAGTTAACTTCAGCAGTTTCTTGATCTTTAACTTCTAATATGTGGTCATCAAGCATCTTGGTGCAGGCATCCATCTTAGTGAATATTTTAGTGTTTTGTTCTTTTCTTCGAATTTTATCATTCTCATGAATGGTCACAGAGTTCTTAGCCTGAATAGTTTGATTTTCAACTATAATAGCAATATTCTGGTTTGACACATTTAGTTTCTCCATGGTGTAATCTACAGTAGGAGCAGCTCTTGTAAGGAATTTTATGGTTTCTCCTTTCAGCATATTTAGTTCAAACCTTATAGATTTGATCTCAGTTGCAAGATCATTTCTAACATCTTTGAGGGCTTCATCCACATAGTTTTCCAATGCCCTTCTTTGCTCATCTAGCAAACCTTTAGCTGGGCCCTGAAGATAGATGGCAGCTGATCAAATTTGGCAGATGTGCCCTCATCCAGGGCTTCAGTTTCTCCTTGTACAGGCTTGCTCCCTGTTCCTTGAGTTATGCCACTCTTATGTTATTCTGTTTCTGGATGTGGTGAGGAGTGTGCTTTCTCATCACTGTCTTCCTCTTCCTCAGATTCTTATGACACTAGATTGTGTAACTCATGACCAGGGAGACCAGAAGATTTCTCCCCCTCGACCACTTCCATGCTTTTGTTTGCATGCAGGCAAGTAGCAGCAGCATCATTTATTGGAGGAACCTCCAGTTGCTCCCCTATAAATAATGCAACATGCATTATTTCTTGCATCAGTTGTTCCCCCTCAATTTGAGCAATCCTTCCCTTAATACTAGGAGTTTCCAAGACATTATCATGTACTTCTTTATCTTCATACATAGGTATTTGCCTATCTGCATCTTCCAATCTGGCGGCATCATCCCCCCATTCCTGCAGATATTTTATTAACAATTTCCTCTGTTATTTGGCCAGCATCCTTGGATGGAGACAAATCCTCTCCTTCCTCTTCAGCAAATACTGCTAACCCAGCAGCAGTCTCATCCACTTCAGGAACTGAATGTGACTCTAGTCTGCTCACACAACTAAGAAGGGTAAGTTCAGAAAAGGAGGATACCTGGATATTCATGTCCCTCCTGGACACTTCAGTAGATGACGATAGATCAGGATCATGAGGCTCTTTGTCCTCAGATGAGTTCCTAAAGGAGCTGGGCTCAGTAGCAGCAATTCTCTTCCTTTTTCTCTCCATAGCTTCAGGACCACGGGGCAGAAGGACCTTGTCCCATCTCTCAAGCATCCTGATGTCCATCCTTCCCATATGGTGTATTCTTGCACCAAGTTTTAGATTCAGAATTTTTGGAGAAGTTTATCAAAGAAATAGTGATAGGATTCTCCACAAATTGGGTTCAGCCATGCATTCCACTACTCTTTCAAACACCACTCTTGCCCAATCAGTTCTCTTGGACAGTATGATCCTAGCCATAAGTTCAAACATCCTTTTTGAGATTTTATCATGGGAGCCTGTTTTGCATATCAAAGCTTTCCCAATGACATCGGCTAAAAACATTCCTCTCAGATTAAGTTCTTTCCTTTAAATTGATCTGGTTGAGTGCTTGGAAAGTCCACACCATTTCATTGCCGATTTTGCATTGTCCAGCAATAGCTCTTCTTCGTCCTCAGTTGCAGAAAGCTTTTGGAGCTACAAAGCCTTGGTTAGCCTTATGGCATTATCTTGATCTTCTTTCCACTTACCATAGTCTTAACTTTACCAGCCGAAGCATCCGCTTTGGCGTTGGCAAACAACTCCAGTACTTCCCTCTTCCACAGAAGACGGGGTTCCGTCAGGACGAAAGCTAGGTTAGATTTCTGCAGAAGATTAAGCACCTGCAGAACTTCTTCCGGAGCATCAACGAATCCATTTCGCACCAGTTCTGCACCTTCAAAGAGGAAATCTGGTCCCTTGGGCGCCATCTCTTTTGAGAATTTGAGAAAGCAAGCGAAAGCGGCTTTCCATCGATTTAGCGAATGCGGGCGGGAGAGGGTAAGGAATCTTGACTTGGCATATTACGCAAGTCCTTCTATTTATAGGTATTGTTAAAAGGAAGGCGGAAAGTCACTAATACATCTTTGTTGTTTTAATCTTAATCAATGGCCAGGATTGAGTCCCGACACATATCCGCAGTCCGTCTTTTCTCAAGTATTAGCTAAGTGGGCTTAATTAGCTTAAACTCGATTTTCTTTAGTAATTAATTTTTGATTAGCCCCTAACTAAGTTGTCCTGACTTGCAGGGGTAATATAACCTGCAGTACACATTCTAAACCGTGTTCTATTGGGGTGCAATTAGACAAAATTTTAATAACCTTATATTTATTTTAATTGAGAGAGTATTAGCCCCCCAACCTCAATTGACTCAACCAAATTTTGATACAAACCTAGCTTGGTATCCATATTCAATATGTATTTCGGTATGTTGAGAAAAGTAACTTTTTGTGGATGGGTGAACATGTAAGACATTAACATATGTATTAAGAAGAGTTTTTGTTTTTACATCTTCTTAGTCATTTGTTTCAATTACCCTTCTCAAGCATGAGTAATCAATTTTGAAATTAAGTGGTAGAATAAAAGAAAGGTGAATTCTACTTATCTCTGCTCTGTAGACTTGAAGTCCAAGTTGGATTCATAATTTCTGAGCATACCAGCAACCTTGCTTCTGAGCTTTAGCCTTTGATGTTCATCTGGTTTTTCTTTATAAACTCCCCCTTAATAATTGCACTTGTCATTGACATTTAGTGCATGTTGAAAAGTCAAATCATTTCTTGTATCCAGACTTGGGTTTGGTATAACATTGTCCAAGGATCATAAATGGTTGTAGCCACATGGACTATCCTGCAAGACAGAATTACCTTCCCTTAGGAACCCAAGCTGGCTTGGGTCCTAGGTTCTTGTTAGCTTGAAAAAGCAAATGTCTACTTACAAGAGCCCTATTAGGAATACTTTCTCTTTCCCTTGGCATACTAGGGTTGTGCCAACAATCTATGGTAATGTGGCCCACTTTGCCACAACACTAGCACTCATGAATATTATATCTTCTTTTCTGAGCAGGTCTGACAACATGGTTGACAGTAGACTGAATAGAAGAAGATGCAGCTTCCTTTTTCCAAATTCTCTTAGCCACAGTTTGACTGAGAGTAGGTCTGACATGATAAGAGCTTGGATTTTCACAAGGTTTATCAGCAACAGTTCTCATTGCATAGGACATGTTGTTGGTGTCCTTGGAAGATTCCAAGTCTTGCATCCTGGAAGATTTACCCTTGGTTAGAGTGTGAGCAGGGAGATTTTGAGAAAAGTCCACTGTCATGCTCAAGAGAAATGGAGCTGGTGCATTAAATACAAAAGGTCCAGGATGGGCATTTTGCACTTCTTTATGGGGAGCCTTCGGAGCACTCAGACCCATGTCCTTTCTTCTTCCATTGTAAGAGACATTTGTAGTCTTACAAGGAAGATTCCTATTCCTCCAGTGACCATCCCTAGGGTCTTGGTCATACCTGTTGGTAGGGAGAATTACCTTAGGAAAGGTAGGCAGAGGCCTGACAGGAACTTGGCCTCTTTTTTGAGATTGGGTTACTTTAGAAATCCACTCAGATTCAGATATTCTCTTGATAGAATCTATCTTAGAGAAGTTAGCCACAATTCTCCTCTTCCTATCAAGTTTCTCCTCAAGATTCTTGATAATAGAGTCCTTGTATTTTAAGGACTCAACATGGATATCTATAATGATTTTTAGATGAGCTGCTTTCCCTCTCTTTTACACATAGGAAGGATGAAGCTTCATCCAGCTGAGAAGCAGTCTTATGTAGGGAGGCTATTTCCTCTGCTTGTTTCTTAACAAGCAGCTTACTTTCCTTGAAAGCTTTCAGAAGGGCAGCATGATTGTCAATCAATTGATTGATATAATAATCTGTCAAAGTACCCTCATCATCACTAGATGAGGACACATCAGAGTCTGTATAGGATTCATATCCAGACTCTGAGGATGAGCTAGATGGGGAATGTACCTTATTTTGACAAGGCTGATCCTAGCAAGATTCTACTTCTTGTTAGCTATTTGTCCATGGCATCTGCTTTCCCCTTCTTCAGCTTCATCCACCTCTGCATCACTCTCTCAATGTGATAGAGGGTCCCTAATTCTTGCTCATGCATCTGGAAGGACTTTGTCATCACCAAGAGCAGCCAATAGCCCAATGCTTATCTTGTCCTCTCTGTAGATTTGCTGCTCCATATAGTTCCTCATCTTTTGATTCATCCTTGAACACATAAGTTTAACCTTTTAGCTATCCTTGGAGGTCAACTCAGACTATTAGATCCTTGTTGAGCAACCTCCCTCTGATACCACTTGAAATTCTTTAATTTCAAGGATAGCTAAATCACCTAGAGGAGGTGAATAGGTTATTGGTCTCTTTCTTAATTCTTTTCTTTTCTTTTAGTTTGCTGCTTGAGTGGTTGATTAATTTCTGCTTTCAAGATGATTTAACCTGCACATAGAAAACAAACACAGCAAAGCACACAGATATTTATAGTGGTTCCCCAACTGCGTGCATCCACTTTTCCTCCCACCTATCCAACTGTCTTGTTGGACTAGGCACTTCTCCAAAATGCTCCAATGAGCCTACACCTCAGGCCCTCAGTCTTACACATAGATTCTTCACATAATCCAAGCTCAGAACCACAAGGGTTCCTACCTCAGAGCCCTGCAGAGCTCCTATAGTTCAGTGATCCACTGATCACCTACCTCAACCTTATTTTTAAGGCCTACAACTCAGGCTCTTCAGACCTACAGCTTCAGGTACACAACCCTACTCTCAGAGTGTTGTAGTACTCCTACAACTCAGTACCCTTTCAGATACCTACATCTCAGATCCAGGTAAACTAAATCCTACATGATGAAAGTGGATTGATGGATATTCTTGACATAAGAGATATTTCTCTGTGTCAAGCTTCTTGACTGAGTTAGACTCAGCCCAATAATGACTACAGGAGTTTATTTCCTAAGTCTACCTTTATTAAACTAAGATATACTTAGTACTAACTACTTTCACAACCATAAGTAATTACTTGTGCTGGAAGTTACTTATAGAGCAGTGTCCTGCCTCTCCCTAAACTTAAACAGAAGCTCAGCCCTCTCTTCTTCACAACAACAATGATCCTTGTGCTGGAAGAAACTTGTAGAACCTTGTTCTGCCCTTCTCTCTTTCCTGAGCTGAGGTTATTAAACCCTAACTTTGACTCCTAAGGAATAGTCCCCTGAGCCTTCTTTCAGATCTCTGCTTCTTCAAGCTTTCTTCTCTTCACAACTTCCAGAAAAAGATCTTCAGGTGCTTGAGTTATTGGAACTATGAAGAACCTACAGCAAGGGTCGTCCCTTGGCTGCTATCTTATGCTCAGAGAAGATACTCTGAACTAGCTTGCTAGTGCAGGTGAGAATAGCACCAGCTATCTTATTGTAGAAGATGTTGATTCCAACAACTTACTTGCTCTTTTTCTTTCTCAGCTTGAGCTTCTTATTCTATAGCTCCACAACAATGGCTGGGGAGAGGAACAACTGTTACTTCTTTTATTTATTGATACCCAATGGCTCTTTTAGCAATGGGTCCCACACATTCAATGTTGGCTACAAATTTGCTTTAACGCCAACCGTCGTACAGTAGGTATGTGACACCCTTTGTCGCATACTGTAGTCATCCCGCCACTTATTTGAAATATGTTGACTTGTTGACTTGCTGATGCCACCAGCTGTGGACTTAGCCAAAAATCAAGCATCAGAGAATAGGCATTGAGTGAGTAAGCATCACTTTCACTCAATACCAAAACACTTAGACAGATTCACTGTCTTTTGGCGTTGAGTGATTCACCTTCACTCAATGCCAAAATACTTAGAATATTAAGTCTGATTCTAGGCGTTGAGTGATTCAGCTCCACTCAACACCAATCTTGCTTTATCAGCTTTCAACTGTTTGGCGTTAAGTGAGTAAGCATCACTTAACGCCAAACCCCTTAGACAAAATTCTGTCTTCACTCGGCGTTGACAGCGTTGAGTAAGTAACCTCCACTCAATGCTTTTTGCCTTAACCAAATTTCTGCTTCTTCAGCAACATAAGCATTAAGAGCATTGAGTGAACATGCCTCACTCAATGCTTTCTACCTCTGCCAATTTTCTGCTTATTCAGCAACATAAGCGTTGAGAGCGTTGAGTGAACATGCCTCACTCAACGCTTTCTGCCTTAGCCAATTTTATGCTAATTCAGCAACATAAGCATTGAGAGCGTTGAGTGAACACGCCTCACTAAACGCTTTCTTCCTTAGCAAATTTTTTGTATTTAGTAGCATGGCGTTGAGTGAGTTGACTTCACTCAACGTCTGTGGACTTAGCAACATTTTAGCTCATTCCAACTTCAGGCTTTTACTATTGTAGCCTACCTCACAACCTTTTGTTGTATGACGTTGAATGAGTTGACTTCACTCAATGCTTGTGGACTTGGCCATTTTCTCAGCTTGCCACTTCCTTGGCTTTGACTGTATAGGCTTCACTCAGCGCTATAAGCCATCTGGCATTAAGTGACTGATCTTCACTCAACGCCTGAGGACTTAGATAGTTTTCTGTCTTTCCACCACTTAGGTAAGAACTTACCTGACTTGGCCACTTAGGCTACTTGTCCCATCATAGCTTATCAGGATAAACTGCAATCATTCACCTTAAACACAAGTTAGATCACAACATGTGTATACATTGTTTTGCTAGTCCTTCTTCAAATTCAGGACATTGCGATCAATGGATCCAACACTAGGTTCAGCGTTCGTCGAACGGATCTTGGCATACAGAGTAAGTGCTAAACTAGGTTCAGAGTTTGTAGAACAGAGTTCGACAAACAGAGCGGGTTGCTAAACTAGGTTCAACATTCGTTGAACGGAACTTGACGAACGGAGTAAGTATTGAACCGGGTTCAGAGTTTGTCGAACGGAGTTCGACGAACAGAGCAAGTCACTGAACAAGGTTTAGCCTTCGTCGAACGGGGCATATTCGTCGAACGGAGATCGATGGATAGAGAAAATTTGTCGAGCGAAGTTCGCAGAATAGAACAAAATTCATTTTTTTAAGCTTTTGGAATTGGTGATTTGGAGTAGAGAGAAAAGCTTGAGATTAATGGCCATCATGGCCATGGAGGCTCCATAACTCCCACCTTTATGGGGCTTTTATTCCTCTGAGGGAGAGGAGTTTTTGGAGGTGGCCTTCCGTTAATTTGGTTCATCCCCTTAATTTAATTGAAACCAAAGGGGTGGAGCTAATGGCCATTAATGGAGTTTAATGACTTTTGGGAGTTACAAGCCTCCTCTCCCAAATTTCCTCTTTAAGGACCTTCACCAGGGCAAGGGAGATTGTTTCCCTCGATTCCTTTTCATTTCTATTGAGGTTGGTGTAGAGGTTGTAGAGGAGACAAAGTTTGGTGGCCGGAAATGGTGAGGAGGTAAAGCGCACGTCTTCAGGCCGCAAATTAGGTCCTCCTCTACTCTTTCATCATGGGTTAGATCATAGGAATCTTTAGAGATAAGAATCCGGATCAGTTAAGCCGATTCCAAGCTTCAAATTCCATGAATTTTTGGATTTGGGCTTCCGCTCGGGTTCGTTGAAAACCGCACCTCCGGCGGCCGTGCCGCCGCCCGGCGATAACCCCCACCACAACGAAGGTGGTGGCGGTGGTGGCCGGCAAGAGAGGTGGCCTGGTGGCCGGGAAATGGGCTTGGAATAAGCTCCAGGTCGGGATGATCTCAGTCGTTGGCTGGAGGAATAAGAAAACTAGGAGCCACTCGACTTGCTTTAAGATCTGTGCTAGATCTAGTATAGTAAGTTTTGATTTATGGTTTTTCTATCACAGTTATTGGGCTGTTTTAAATTAATTATTAAAAATATGTAGGGTCCCCTACAGTAAAAGTAGTCTACATGAAAGTTGTATCCATATGAGTCTAGATTACTTTAAAATTGGTTTGAACCAATTTGGAGTTCAGGTCAGACCACAGCACTCATTTTGGTGAGCTCTATACCTAGGCTAGGTCATAGATTGTTTTGAGTGCCCCCATCTATCCAGCCATCCAAATGACTTGAAATTTTGGATGGGGGTCACTCTTGCCTATACCTAAAACATAACCAAAAATGGGAATTTTTGTAAAATATTTTCCTAATGTTTTGTAGAAATTTAATAATCCATGTATGAACTATTTAAGGAGTCTATTGACCTCTAAACCCACCAAAACTTTGGTGTCTGACTCATAGGGTCTTGGCATGATCATAATAAAAATCTCAGCCCAATTGGGTTAGATTTGAATAGGTTTTGGTGAGACCAAAGTTTGGCCCCTTAAGGGTAATTTAGGGCAAAGAGTGTTTGGGGCATAGAGGGGCTAATTCTCACCCAAAGGGGTTGGGACTTGGGCTAAAGTTCCATTGTTAGTTTAAGCACCCTCACATGGAGTTTAGGGTGGATTAGGGTGGATTTGCCCTAGAACCCTAGTTCAAACCAAAAGGTTGAACGTTGGGGATTTGTGAAGGACATAGGGTGATATGTCCTTGTATGGACTTGGTGTTTAGTCCATGTGATCTTAGGGTGGTAAAATGCCCTAGGAAGGGGTTTAGTAGTATTTGGACACATGCACCCCACCTTAATCACTTGGAAAATTATTAGGTCTATATACCCTATGGGATTAAAAAGGGGTCATATTACTTTGGACCTTCATGAGATTTTGGTAGGAGTAATCTTATAGTATTATAAACCTCTGAAATTTATTATAAGATATTTAAAAAACAGTAGCAATATTTGTAGTTATAACCTTCATCTTACCCCATGTGATGATTTTGGAATAACAATGATTATATTAACGTAGAATGATATGAAACTCTGGAAAGGTTAATTAAATATCATTTAGAGGCACTAGTAAATTATTTGGATCATTTGGGCATTTCCTCTTAAAACTTCATGTGTAAAGTAAACTAGTGCACCATATTTTGATAAATAGATAATAAATAGTATACCTTGTTGTAAATTTGTGTTACTTGGCCAGAGAACTTTTTAGGGAAAAATGAAGTCTAGATAATTCATCACATGTCATTTGGATGAGTTTATAAAATGTTACTTCACAAAGTGCACTTTAATAGAATTATTTGAAGTATTTTTATACATGGCTCACTAATCTTGGAATTTCATGAAACTTAGCCAGTAGTGTTTTATGATCCTTATAAGTCTCTGGTAATTTTTATATAATTTTTGGACTATAATTTATGGTACTCCCTTCATTAACTCTAATTATTTGGATTATCTTAAATTAATTATTTATGGGTTAATACTTTTATGAACGTTTGTGAAACTTGGTATTCTTTATTATGTTGGCATCATATAGGGATCATGATTTTTGTGTGGCCATAACTTAAGGAAATCTAGTACTTCATGTTCAAAATTACTCATGACCTAACTTTTGAGAAAATCTAATAAATGCTAAATTAATTAGTAAAATTATAATTCTCTAGATTTAGGCTAAATATGTCATGATAGACTCACAATAATTATCTTAGGGCATTTGGATGAAAATTTGGAGTACCTCCTATCATGTACATCATATAGTAAAACTATAGAAACTGTGATAACATGTGGAATGGATATAGGGAAGATGGGGATTATTGATTTACTGGTCTTAGTAAAGTGAAAAAGAAAAGGAGAGCTTCATTAGGAGTCATAATAAGGAGAGTGTTGGGTTGACTAGTGTTAAGAGGTGCTCGGGATCGACGAAAGATCGTCTTTCCTGTGGAGAGAGAGTCAAAATACACTAGGGTTAGATCCAGTATAATATTAAAAGTGATCGGGAATTGGGTAATAACCAATAATAATAAGTACCTTACGAAAGGTAATGATGGGCTTCAGCTACCATCATAGTTCCTAGTGCCCTGTGAGAGCCCTTCACCGGGAATACCTTGGGCAGTCCTGAGATAACCTAAACCGTAAGAATAATCAATGTTTAAGAGTAACTAGTATAACTAGGATTTCACTTACACTCACACTCCCTGATGTTGTGGGAGTTAGGTTGGGTCTCGCGAGTGGTAGGCTCGGTGGTTTTAGTGATGGGCATGTTAGCCCGGCGAGCCGATGGCTCGGTAGATAATTATGACGGACGGGTTAGTCCAGGGAACTTTGGCTCGGTAGATAATTGTGATGGATGGGATAGTCCGGGGAGCTTTGGCTCAGTGGAAAAATATAGTAATATTGCATGTGCATAAGATAAAAAGTAGTGGGTCTTTGGTATTGGAGATTCGTCACACCGACACCAATACGTTGACTCGACAAGTGTGGTTTAGAACTTGGCCAAATAAAGTCTGATGCGCAGCCGATAAGAGTATGCAGGAGCTCCGCTTAGTGCACCAGTGTTGAGGCATACAATAAGTCTGACTAGTAGTGTTAATACCGGTTTAGAGGTGGGCGAGTCCCAACCCACCGCTTCCGTTTGCCACTACGGAGGTATCCTGGGAGGTTAGGCTCCAGAAAGGGGAACTAAAGATCTGTGTGCATAGATTCGAGTGTGTGTGTTGCACTTGCATGTTCACCTCATAGCATACTTGCATGTCATAGCATCATCATTGCATATAACCCTTGACACCTATTGTATAAAATGGTATGGGACATTTTATACAATAGGCCTTGCAAAACGACCACTTGGTCTATAGGTTTGTATGAGCATTCCTATAGGTCATGGTTAGTTACTTAGTTTACCTTCTCATACTATATTTGCTCACTTGTTCTTGTGTATACTTATGTTGCTTACCTACTACTGCTTACATATACTTGCTCTATTTATGAACTCATGATAGACTAGTTTTGCCGCCACATGCTTATCTTTGTTACTCTCCACCTTCATTACCTTCCCTTTCCTTCTCCCCGCTCGGTGTCTAAGAGCCATGGGGAGGGGTGGGGGATGATAGGACTTAGTCTTTTAGACTAATGGTCATTGACCAAATCATTATAGGGGAGCGTGGAGCCGAACCAGGAGATGCAACCCTAGAGGTCGGTGCGCTTGGAGACGGGACAGTCTAGCACGAGAGTTCAGCCAGTAGGGACAGTGAGTCCCGATCATTAGTAGATATTATAGATTTTCTTCCGCGATTGAGTGATTTGTAGTAAGGATTTTGATGTATCGGGCAAGAGTCATCTTTAGCAATTTGCTTGATCATTTTTATAGACTCTCCCTTCGTGGAGAATTACTTATATATGTGTGATTCTGGTGGACTAGTATTGAGTTTCATTTTACTCATGTACTCTTATATTTATTCTACTCTTCTGCGATCGGTATGGCCGGCATGATCAGCATTTTGTAGTGACGACCACCCTGGGTGTGTTGGTGTCACCGCAAAGCAGTGGTTATGGGTATAAGACCCCGATGGTTTAAAAGAAAAAAGGGGTCTTACAGATAACGCCAAAGAATATCTTAGTCAAGATTTTTCTTCCTTCTGTATGCAACATGGGATTATTCATCAAACTAGTTGTGTCTATACCTCACAACAAAATGGCGTGGCTGAATGCAAAAATCGTCACCTCCTTGATGTCGCTCGCACTCTGATGACACAAATGCAGGTTCCTCGCTCCTATTGGGGCTATGCTGTTCGCATCTCCTGCTATCTCATCAATCGCATTCCCTCCACGGTTCTTCGGAATCAAACCCCACCATTCTCCATTCTCTATCCGGGCAAGGATCTGTTTCCTCTCCCTCTACGTATCTTTGGGTGCACAACTTTTGTACATGCTTCTTCCGCCACTAATAATAAACTCGCCCCACGTGCCACAAAGTGTGTCTTTTTGGGTTACTCTACTACTCAGAAAGGTTATTGTTGCTTTTACCCTGTTCTTCGTAAGCAATTCGTATCCGAGAGCGTGACCTTCTTCGAGAATGCGTCCTATTTCTCTTCTAACACCTCTCCTCCTTCTGATATTTCTGCTACCATCCCCTCCACCACGTCTATTCCCATCGAGATTTTTCCACCGTCTACTCCTATCGAGATTTCTCCTACCGTCCCCTCCACCACGTCTACTCCCATCGAGATTTCTCCACCACCGTCTCCTACTCTCTCTCTCCACCTCTACTGTCTCCCTCCTCTCTACGGCTGTCTCTCTCCACTCCCTAGCCAGCTCTCTTCGCCACGGATGCTCCGGCTACTGAGGAACATGCCGACCTAGATCTTCTCATTGCTCTTCGCAAAGGGGTGCAAACAAGTACCCAGAACTCGCTGGCTGCTGTTGTTTCCTATGATCATCTAACTCCTTCTCGCAGGGCATTTGCATTGGCTATCTCTTCCACTGCCACTCCTTGCACCTACTAGGAATCTCTTGTTATTCCTCATTGGAAGACTGTCATGGATGAGGAAATTGCTACCCTCACTGAAAGGGTTACATGGACCCTTGTTCCTCCCCCGTTGGCAACTGATGTGGTTAGCTATCATTGGGTCTTTATTGTGAAATTCCATCCGGACGGCAGCGTGGATTGATACAAGGCCCGCCTGGTCGCCAAAGGCTTTACTCAAACTTATGGTGTTGATTACTTTGACACCTTCTCTCTCGTTGCTCGTCTCAGCACCATTCAGGTTCTTCTCTTTGTGGCTGTCAACAGGGATTGGCCCATTTCTCAGCTAGATGTTAAGAATGTCTTTCTCTATGGTGATCTTCAGGAGGATGTTTACATAGAGCAACCTTCTGGGTATATTCCTCAGGGGAGACATGAGTATGCCGGCTAAAGAAGGCCATAGATGGCCTAAAGCAAAGCCCTCGGGCTTGGTTTGACAAGTTTAGCGGCATTGTTGCGACCATCGATTTTGCAAGAAGTTCTACCGATCACTCCTTATTCATTTGCAAAACTTCCTCGGGTCTGGTGGTTCTTGCTGTATATGTCGATGATATTCTTCTTACTGGCGATGACCAGGCTGGGGTAGCTTTGACAAAGAAACACCTTTGTCAACACCTGGTCACGAAGGATATGGGTTCCCCAAAATACTTTTTGGGGATTGAAATCTCTCAGAAACCCAACTCCTTGTTCCTCTCCCAACGAAAGTATGTTCTTGATTTACTAAAAGAGGCAGGGTTGACTGGTGCTAAACCTGCCCGATGTCTCATGGCTACTGGAGAAGACAAAACTTGGATAGATGACTCACCTCCTCTATTCGATATTACGAGGTACCGGCGTCTGGTTGGCAAACTCATTTATCTCACAGTGACCAGACCCGACATCTTCTATGATGTAGGCAAGGTTAGTCAATTCATACAAGCTCCTAGGGAGTTACATCTACAGTCTTACCTGAGAATATTGGAGTATGTTAAAGCAGCGCCAGGGAAGGGACTGCTTTTTCAGAAGAATGGTCACTTGAGGGTTGAAGCATACTAAGATTCGAGCTATGCTGATGACAAAGGAGACTGCAAGTCAACATCGGGTTTTTGCACGTTTGTTGGAGGAAATCTTGTGAGCTGGAACAGCAAGAAACAGTTTGTTGTCTCCAGGTCTAGTGCAGAAGCAGAATATTATAGTATGGCATCGACTACATGTGAGTTAAAGTGGTTACGGGCTCTCATGCTTGACTTAGGAGAGGTCTACAACTATCCTCTTCCTATGTTCCGCGACAACAAGGCCGCGATACACATCTCCAGAAATCCGGTCTTTCATGAGAGAACAAATCACATATAAGTTGACTGTCATTTTATTCGGGAAGAGGTTTTAAAGGAACAGATTTGTACTCCGTTCGTCACTTCTAACAACGAGTTGGCGGATATCATCACCTAGTCGGTGTCCGCTTCCTTTTTCACATTTGCGATAAGCTGAGCATGATTGATATCTATGCTCTAGCTTGAGGGGGAGTGTTGTAGTATGGAGATCGGGCGGTCTGGTGGTCTAACTCTGGCGGATTGAAGACCGCACGGTCTGGAGATTTCTCCCAGCAGTTTGGTAGCTGGGCTGTTGTTGTTTGGTGTCCGAGTGGTCTGGCAGTTGTCTCAGGCGACTTGGAGACCGGCGATCTAGCGGTCTCCTATGGCGGCTTGTTCTCTCCTTTTGGTGGTTACCGAGCGGTTAGCCTATTCGTCTAACCGCACGACTTATTCGGTCTGTTTTTTGTAAAGCCGCTTATACCTGTAAATATTTAGTTTCACATTGCTTATGTGTAATCTCTCTTATCTCCTCCATTCTATCAAAGAGAGGTCATACCTTTGTAATACTTATAATTTTTGGATAATAAAATTTTGTTTGTCCAAATTTTAGTCTTCTTTTTTTCTTGTTTGCAAATCAGTGAACCTCCCTCTGATACCAATTGTAAATGTTTGTTTTAAGATTGAGTGACCTAGAGGGGGTGAATAGGTCCAATTTAAATTCTAGGCTACTATTAGATAATGAAAATTACTTTTCTATCTTTATTATCATAGTCAGGTGAAACAGAAAAACTAATCAGCAATTAAAGATCATCACAGCACATCAAACACAGCACAACAATCACAACACAGTACAAAAGATTTATAGTGGTTCTCCAATTGATGGGTACATCCACTTTCCCCCTTCGCCTATCTAACAATGAACTAGATACGGCCAAACTCCTTCTTTCTTTACTCAGACTATACAAGTCTTACCACTCAGATCACCAAGATCCTACACCTCAAATTCTTCCCAAGAACATTACCTCAGAGTGAATCCACACTCCTACACCTCAGGCAACCACTGCCCTATAACTCAGAACAATCAGTTCCTATACCTCAGAGAAATACCCACTTCTCCTACCTCAGGCAACTCCTGCCCTATCTCAGCCTTTATAACATAGGATTACAACTTAGAGAAATTGATTCCCCTATACTGAGATCTACAAGTAGATCTTACAAGATTAATGATGGTGAAAAGAAAGCTTCAGAATTAGTCACCCAGCAAGTGAGAAATGGGTGACTGCTTCATGAACTGAACTTAATAAATAACCTTCCCTTGATCCTTGTTGTAGATGATTTGATCCCGACTCTTCCTAGCTTTTCAAAGTTTCTTGAAGTTGAAATTAGGGTAGATCTAGGCTGGAGAATGTTGAAGATGATTCTTGATCAGTCTTCTCTAGACCTTCTGAATTCTAGCAGATTACTTCTTAGATCTGACTTCACCAAATTTTTCTAACTACCTTTTCTGAAGAGTTGATCCTTTTAAATATGCTCTATCAAGGGTAACCAGCTGATCTGGTTAATAACTAATATCTGACAGTTCTGACAATCGTCAGTACCTCTGGTTAGATTTTTGTACTCAGGAAACAATTTTTCTTGAAGTGTTGAAACTTGATTGTTGGATGTGTCGACACCAGTCCTGGGTGTCGACACTACTCTTGTAGTGATGTCAGCATACTTCTGAATGTGTCGACACGTCCTTCACCTTGTCTCAACACTGCTAATATAGAATGTGTCGACACAAGTCCCGTGTGTCGACACAACTTACTTCCTGACTGATGGTGTCAACCCAAGTCCTGAGTCTTGACACAACTTTCTCCTTGACTCAACACTCCTGGTGTAGAGTGTGTCAACAGTAGTCCTGAGTGTCGACACAACTACTTCTTGTCTCAGCACATCTTTGACAAAGGTGCCGACACTGGTCTAGTGTCTCGACACTTTTGTACTTAGCTTTATTTGTCTGCACACTAGAACTTAACACACATCAAATACAACTGTGTATATCATTGAGTTGAAAAGGATTTCTCCAAATCAGGTACACAGTTTCCAATGTACCTAACAAAGTTATAACGATGAGCGTTCTGTCGCCCTCGCCTTCTCTTCAAAACCTTGTACAATACAAAAGAATAGTGGAAGATTGTTAGGCACAGCTCCAATCATGTAATTTTTTACCTCTTTCCAAGGTTTCCCGCATAAAAAATCTACTTGCCAGTCGTTGTGCTCGTCGCATTTCACATTGACTATTTGCACACTCAACCGCTCCTGAGCTAAGACAATGTAATTTAGACCGGTCTATCGGAGACTCGAATTCGGCGGCGATAATACATGTCTTCTTTGTTTTCAACATAAACTTATATCATACACTAATCTATTCTCTATGTATTTTTCCTTAGCAGGTACTATTCTCCAACTCTCCCATTGTTATAGATCTCCTCATTATAAGTTTGAGATTGGTCTCCTCAGTTTTTTCAATTTAGGGTTATCTACATTTCCTCAATATCTATACTGTAGAAATCATTGTGAAACCAGATACTCTTACCACAGGAAGCACAACCAGCTGTAGAAACCATTGTGAAAGCAATTTTTCTTCTTCTAAATTTAAGATGTGTATTTGCTCGGCTACCGACATTTACGTGGAAAATGCTTTGTTTTTGTATGACTATGATGGTTAATGTTAATGTCTGCATATTGAATTATAAATTCTTATTCTTTTTATATTTAAACTGTATGATTTGGAGTGCAACTGAAGAGTTAACTTATTCGGGTTGTGGTTAACAAAGAATTGCATCGTCATTTTTGAGTTGCGGCAAACATCTAATTTTTTTTAATGTATTTAACTATTTGCCAAATTTTTAGGCCATGACTGTAGCCCCTCCGGTGAGAGACCGGAGAGGGTATGGGACAGATAAAGGAAAAAAACAAACTTAACTTTTATTAATAATAATTCCAATGCTTACTACAAAAGAGGAGTACTTATTTATACTAATTAAAAAGGACCGTTCCTATGATCGGACCGTTACATTTTTTCTATTAAAGCGGAAATACTAAAAGAGTTGTTGCTTAGTTTGGCTGGTACATGTGGTGTCGCGGTATTGCTTCCTTGCCTTTCATTTGGATTGCTGACGTGGCTTTATCTCACTCGTCCCTTCATTCTTTGGTTTGAACTTGATCCTGGTCGTTGATTTTGTGCTTTCACCCGTTACATCACTCTCTGTCCTCGAAAACAACGACCGTGTTGCTTTAATCGCCTCTTCTTCTTTATATTTCTTTACTGGGAGTTTTAGGGGACGAGCCGGCCGGCGGTGAGAGCCTTTTCGTCATGGTGTGAGCGGGAGTCGAGGTAGCTGGAGCCTTCCACAGAGGTGGAGCCGGTGTGATCGTCGCGGTGCCAGAGCGTTGTATGGTTTGCTTGTTGGCCAGAGTGTTGGAGCTTGGGCCCTGGTTTCTATGGCCGCCGGTGTCCCAGATAAGTCTCCCTTCTGTTCTGGTTCTGCTTTCTCTGTGTTCCCGTGGCTATAGTAGTCAGTGCTTCTTTCTCTTTGTTTTGTTGTGAGCCTACATCAATCGGAAGTGTGTGAGAGTTTTGCTGAAATTTGAGAGTGGCGTACCTGGTTAGGAAGGGAATGCGCATCTTCCCACGAACTTTCTTCCAGTGCTAGTCCTTCCCACTGGATTAGAGCTTGATGTACCTGTTTTCCCTTTTTCCATATCATACGTTCATCTAGGATGGCTAGAACGCGGTGGATGGGTTCAGTATTTGTAGCCATTTGAGGTAGCTGGTGAATGGTTAGTTTGTTGCTGGGTTGATAGGGTTTTAGTAGAGACGCATGAAAAACTGGGTGAATTTTTTAGTAGTCTGGTAGCTTTAGTTTTAACGCTATTGGATTAATTTTTATTTTTATTTTGAAGGGGCCGTAGTATTTTAGATTGAATCGAGTATATAGTTGGGGTTTGAGCGAGATTTGTTTATATGGGTGTAATTTTAGTAATACTAAATCTCCTTCTGAAAACTGAATAGGTGTTCTTTTGTTGTTTGCTGCAGTTTTGATTCGTTGTTGGGCGCACTGGAGGTTGGAGCGTAGCTGATCTAGTAGTTTATCTCGATTTGTGAAATGTGCTTGTATTGTTTGTATTGTTGTGTTATTATGATTGTAGTGCCGAATAATTGCAGGTGGTCATCGGCCAAACATGGCTTCAAAAGATGTCATATTGGTCGACAAGTGATATGTGGTGTTATAGTGGAATTCTGCCCAGCTCAGTAGTTTGGACCAATGCTTAGGGTTTTGGTGTGCAAAAATCCTGAGGTACTGGTTTAAACAGCGATTTACACGCTCTGTTTGTCCATCCGTCTCTGGGTGATAAGCAGAGCTGTAGCTGAGCTTGGTGCCTTGCTGTGTGAATAAAGCTTTCCAAAATTTACTTTAAAAATGGATCTCGATCGGTGATAATTGTGTTTGGTAATCCATGCAATTTCCCGACGTGGTCCTAGAAAACTTATGCGACGATTGGTCCTGTTAGAGCCGTTAATGGCGCGAAATAGGCTCCTTTTGTAAGGCGATCTATGACCACCAAAATGTTGGTGTATCCTTCAGAGGGCGATAAGTGAGTCATAAAATCCATACATAAATCGTTCCAGATGAGTGTCGGTATTGGTAGGGGTTGTAGCAAACCGTAAGGGCTGTGATTTGTGCTCTTCCCCTTTTGACATAAGTCGAATCTTTTGACGTAAAGTTTAATCTCTGTAATCATTTTTGGCCAATAATAATGTGTGCGTAATCGGTAATATGTTGGTTTTACTCCTGAGTGGCCACTGGAGCGCGCGTCATGGGCTTCTTGGATTAGTTGTTGTCTTAAGGGACACACTGGTATGTACAAAACATTTTTAAAAAATAATCGGTCGTCTGATTTGGTCCTATTTGCGTCGGGATGGGTGTCCTGTTGTATGTGTCGTCTATTTTTTTTGCTAAACGGTCTATGTTATACCATTCAGTTAAATTTTCCAAATTATTACATTTATTATAGAAGAATTGTAGCAGTTGTAAGTTGTGGTTGATTTCGGGCAACCGGGATAGTGCGTCGGCTGCCGTGTTGAGTCGGCCCGGCTTGTATTCGATCTTGAAATCAAATCCTAGCAGTTTTGAAAGGAATCATTGTTGGGTCGGGCTATTGAGGAGTTGGGTGGTCAAATGATTAAGTGTCAGATTGTCTGTTCGTATTATGAATGGTGCTCCGAGGAGGTATTGTCGCCATTTTTTGAGGGCCGCGGAGATTGCTAGCAGTTCTCTATCGTAAGTTGACTTGTTCTATTCTCTCGCTGTTAGTTTTTTGCTAAAATAAGCTAAAGGGTGACCGTTTTGTGACAGTATGGCCCCCAAGCCGCAACCTGATGCGTCTGTTTACAAGGTGAATGGTTGAGTGAAGTCTGGTAGAGCTAATACTGGCGCCGATGTGAGTTGTGTTTTAAGTGTACAGAAGGACTTTGTAGCCTTATCGGTCCACTTGAATTTGTCTTTCGTCAGGAGTTCTATGAGGGGTGTTGCCTTTGTGGCGTAGTGCTTAATAAAACGTCTATAGTATCCTGATAGTCTTATGAAGGATCTGAGTTGTTTGCGTGTTGTCGTTTTTGGCCAGTTGACAATTGTAAAAACTTTGTCTGGATGGGGGCTAATTCCTGAAGCGGTGATGACGTGCCCTAGGAAGTCAATTGTGGAGGTCATAAATTGGCACTTGGTTAGTTTTACGTAGAAGGAATTGGTACGTAGGGTGGTGAATATTGTTTCTAAGTGATGTAGGTGGTTGTGTAAGTCTTTACTGTAAATAAGGATGTCATCAAAGAAAAATACGGCGAATTTTTGAAGGTATGGTAGGAACACTGTGTTCATGAGGGACTGAAATGTTGTCGAGGCGTTAGTAAGGCCAAAGGGAATTACGAGAAATTCGTATAGGCCTTGTGGGTGCGGAATGCGGTTTTGTGAGTGTCCGCGGGATGCATTCGCACTTGCTGATAGTCGAATTGTAAGTCCAATTTGGAAAATAAAGTGGAGCAATGTAGCTCGTAGAATAACTCGTCTTTCGTAGGCATGGGGAATGCGTCTCGTTTGGTCACTGTGTTTAGGGCTCGGTAATCGACACAGAATCTCCATGTGCCGTCTTTTTTCTTCATTAACAGGACCGGAGAGCTAAAAGACGATGTGCTGGGTCGGATTAAGCCCTGGGTTAGCATATCTTCCACTAACCGTTCAATCTCCGTTTTTTGGAAGTGCGGGTAGCGGTAGGGTTTGACTTTGATAATTGTTGTAGGGTTTTGAAGGGGTATTTTATGGTCGCATGTCCGGGGTGGCGGTATTCCTACCGGGGGTTGGAAGATATCGGTGAAGCTTTCTAATAAGGATTCTAATTTTAGGTGGTATGTATTTCTCGCGGTTTGGGTTCCCGGGGTATCTAGCTGGAGAGAAAAAAAACAGAGGGCGGCGGAGGATATTGAGTTTTGTGAGACTAATTTGTTGATTTGGCTTAGGGTAATTGGTGATGTGTTCACTTTTCGAATTCCTTGGAGGCAAATCTTATGTTCGTCCTGTTGGAATGTCATTTGTTTATCCTTATAATTGGTGGTTACATTTTCTAAGGATTCGAGCCAAATCAATCCTAAGACAAGGTTTGAGCCGTATAAGTCGAGGACAAATAAGTTGGTTGAAAAATGGTGGCTTTGGATAGCTAACTATGCGTTCATATATATTCTGGTACACGGTAACGATTCTTCGTTCCCAACATGGATCTTGAAGGGTTTTATGACGGTAATGGGTGCATTTAGGAAACTTGTAAGTCGTTGGGAGATGAAGTTCGTTGAGCTGCCGCAATCGACTAATATTTGTACAGGGTGGGCCAAGAGGGTTCCTTCAAATCGAATGGATTGACTGTAGTATGTCCCGATTAGGGCATGATATCCTATTTTGTATTTCGGAGATGGTGGGATGTCATTGTCGTGTATTGCCCGGGTGTCGGCTTCTTTGATTATCTCTATGGTGTTAATAATGTCATCTTCCATATAGAGGCAAGTCACCTTATTTTTGCTGCGGTGTCCTGGTAGGTAGCGTTCGTCGCAGGTGTAGCATAACCCCTTTTCCCGTTTATGTTGTAGTTCTGCCGGTGTTAACCTTTTGTAACCCGATTTGTGTGTGTTGGATGGTCGGACTGCTGGTGGTCCGTGCGTTGCGTGGGGCGGTGTATGGAACGAGTGGCGGGTCGATTTCATCTCGTCAAGCCATTGTTACTCATATAGTTTTGCGAGATTGAAGGCCTCATCTAAAGTGTACGGCCGTTGGGTGATAACACTGCGTTGTATTGTGGGTTTTAATCTCGCAATGAATATCGAGCGTAATAGATCGGGTGGGATTCCGTTTATCTTGGTTGCTAATTCCTCAAATTTATCTTTAAAAGCCATAACTGTGTTGTGCTGTCGTAATAAGGTGATTTTAATCATGGGGTCTTCGAATGCGGATGGGCCAAATCTTGTGACTAGTGCGAATTTGAATTCGTTCCAGTTATAGTATGCTCCATCCAGATTCAAGGATTCATACCAGCGGGATGCCGATGGATCGAGATGCATTGCTACTATTGGCATATAAGCCATGTATGGTGTGTTATAAAAGTGGAAAAAATGTTCGACTTTCTTGACCCAATCCGAGGGATCGTCATTTTCAAAACATGGGAAATGAAATTTTACCTGGCCGTATGGGTGGTATGATGTGTCGAAGTTGGTACCTTGGTGATGCTCTCTTCCTTCCTTGTACAAATCGACTGATGTCTGTGCGTTGTTGTCATTCCAGGGATGATGTGGTGGCATCTGTCCCCAGGTTGCTGGTGTCGTGGGTTGGCCCGGTTGGTAAAATGATGTTGTCGGCCCAACTGATGCCAACTGGGGTGCACGAGGGTTTGGAGTCAACCCGATTGTGCCGAACGTGATGGGTTGGCCGGAAAAAGGTTGTTGATCCGGTGAGTAATTTCCAGGAGAATGGGAAGCGAGGGGGCCTCGTGTACCGAGTGCAAACCCTTGTGCCGCTCCGTGAAAATTATGATATGGTTGTCCCAGGTGCGGGACGTTTCCATCGATGATGAACTGAGGTGGATTCGCCATGGCTGCGGTGCCTAAGTTGTGGGGGAACATGGTCGTGGCTGTTAATGCAGTTGTTATGCCGGTCGATGATGATTAGTGTCCCCCAAGACCCTCTTGCTGAGACCGCAGCGGGGTGATCCCGCCATCCTATGTGGTGTGTGATGGGGTTTTCAATAGCAAGTTGATCTCCTAGCGTAGCGAACGTAGGTCTTGTGTGGATTGTTCGGTCGATTGTTGGACCGTCCTTGTTATTTTCATCATTTTGGCCTCTAATCGGGTGAACGTTTGGGCCTGGTCCGCGTGCCGTTGATCCATCGTTTTCCAGATTTCCTATTGGCCGGTGGATAGATCCTTGAGTCGCGTGGTCGGTGGTGGTTCTATGCCCGTCATGGCGAGAGGTTCAACGAGAGCACCAATGTAGCCCCTCCGGTGAGAGACCGGAGTGGGTACAAGACAGATAACGGAAAAAAAACAAACTTAACTTTTATTAATAATAATTCCAATGCTTACTACAAAAGAGGAGTACTTATTTATACTAATTAAAAAGGACCGTTGCTATGATCGGACCGTTACATTTATTCCTATTAAAGCGGAAATACTAAAAGAGTTGTTGGTTAGTTTGGCTGGTACACGTGGTGTCGCGGTACTGCTTCCTTGCCTTTCATTTGGATTGCTGACGTGACTTTATCTCGTCCGTCCCTTCATTCTTTGGTTTGAACTTGATCCTGGCCGTCGGTTTTTTGCTTTCACCCGATACAATGACAAATAATTTTTATAAATAACTAATAAGTATTTATTACGATTTCAAATCGTGACAAATAATTTTTTTAATATATCTATCAAGTATTTGCCATATTTCAAATCATTATAAATACTTTTTTTAATAAATTTGGCAAATATTTCCGATGGTTGCAAGCCGTGATAAAATATTCTTTCAATAAAATAAACAACTGTTTGCCACCGTTTAATACCGCTGCAAAAAAAGGACTTAGCAAGGGTAGAAAAACCGTGGCATATAGTTGCTAAAATCACGACATTCAGCCTCAGTTTAAAACCATGGCAAAAGGGTATTTGTCACGGAACAACTATGAATTTTTTTTTTTGCCATGCCTGTATTGCCCACATCTATTTGCCATAAGCAGGCCTTGGCAAGAGAGTTTTTACCACGGCTTTGGTTTTCGGCATGGTGGCGTGAGAAAAAGTCAAAATTTTTGCACTAAAACACCGTCTTTGTCATACCTAGCCACCTACATATGTGAATCATATATTTGTGTCTCTCTCTAGTTTGTGTAATCGGATTATATTTCGTGGGATATATTACCAATTATTTTTATTTTCGCGTAATTTGCAGGGCTTGCTCAGCATGCTTTTAAGTTACTTGTTTATCTATTTTTGTGGATTAATTTTTGCTTTTTCAAATCAATTTGCTACAAATAATTGAGCCATTGCAAAGTGCATATATTAATTAATTGTTTATTCTAAATTTAAATTGGACTGCCAAATGCATTTCTACCTGCAGATAAAGTGGTAGTTTATTGAATTGCATGTATGCTTACATATCGTTTTAGGATCATCATAGATCCATTGCATTCGTATGATCGCTTGCATTGCATCTAAGGTTAGGCACCAATTGTCCGCAACCTATAGATTCGGATGCTAAAGTTTTGATGTCCAATGAAAAAGTAAGCATGTGGTATAATGTTGAATTGTAGTAATATGCTGAAAAATAACAGGATCTAAATTTACCAAAACTTTGTGGTAGCTTTTGAGGTTGCCTTTTGAAGATATGTTCCCTGCCAATAAAGCAATTCAAGATAGTGTGAATTTTGCAGCAGTTCTGGATCAATGACAGGAAGGCCTTTCACATCTATGAAGGCGGTAAGGGAGGTTTTGAATCATCCGTACCAAATTCTTATCTTTCTCCATCCTCTCTGTTTTGAATAACCAGCACATTCTTGCAAACAAGTGCATCAAGACACAACAGAATAGCACTCGTTGATCGATCAAGCACTCTGAAGAGGCGCACTCGAGTAGGTTTTAGTAGTTCTGAAAGCTTTCTCCGTTATCACATGATTTCATTGTCTTCAACCTCCAAATCAATCAAAATCCCTTCGCGCCTAAATATTGATCATGCTTCTCCTCCGGGCAGCATTATTCAGGAACAACACCTGTCAAGCTGGCATCCCCAACAGCTGACCCTTGAATAGATACAGCCTTCCATCAAATGATACCCTACTCATACCCATCCCTCCATCAGCAACACTAATCCACAATTCATGAGCAACAGTTCTAATCTGTATTTCATGTCTGAGATTTACAACCCCCCCCCCCCCCCCCCCCAGCACTAATTGTACAGAAACAATTCGCCATGACTTCAGGCAAAACACTGTATACCATGCGCCACTCGACCAGATCAAGTTGTGGGTGTTTGTTATGTTGCGGCGACAACCTCTCCGGTAGGGGAAAGAACACGGGAGGGGGTTCATGACCAATTTCCCGTATGATCGAAATGATTTTCTACACCGATGGAACTGTCGAAGGATTCTACAACCCCAGTCCACTTTAGGCGAAAGAAGGATCAAGGCAGTGTTTAGAAATATGTATGAGTGTTAAAATGTTTTTGATCTCTTTTATATATACTCAAATAGCCAAGCATGGTGTGCTAATACGAACACTTAATTTCAAAGACCAAGATCACAAGTCAAATCTGGATCAAAAAATCTGACGCAATAACTCACGATATAATAATGAAAATCCGGAGAACTTTACAGATTATTTTACACAGGTTACTTTTTTATCAAAGAATTCCTAGAACGAAATAATACGTCATCCGTCTTAGCCATATGTTACAACCTATGATATAATCATTAATAAGCGTAGTTGAGCAATTACACTAATATTGATACTAAATGCGAAAGAAGCAGTACAACTAAAACTTCCGGGGACATTTTTGATGTAAAAGCCTCCGAAAGACTAATAAACCTCCATTGGATAGATATCAGTTGAAATAATCACTATCATAGGCAATATTCTTTGGATCACCAGCAACCGTTAGAAGCTGGGTCAACTCGAGGCGATGCTCGAGACCTCTGATGTAATGACCCAATAACAGGCACCTGAAACACAAACTCTCATGTTCAACTACCAAAGAAGAAAATAAAACAAAATATTATTAAGGTCCATTAGCAGGGTGGCGACTCGTTAGTACGGCCCGGCGGAGACTGAACGAGGACGCTCCCAAACGGCAAAGGTGGGCTTCAATTCCCACGCCTCGTTCTGGACTTGACGAGCGAGCAACAATCTGCCACCGTTCACTCGCCAATACCAGCCGCCCAGCTAAGAACCTAAAGGTGAGAAGGAATGGATTATACCAGAAAAGCAGCCGTGCGAGGTAATCACGTGGAATGGAAATAAGAGGCTGCAAATGAATTGAAGTATTCTCTAAGAGCTCTGCGCAGTCGTCCTTTCCTAAGCTCAAGGCAACGCCAGGGATACTATCAAATTGAGGTGGAGGCTTGGAATGTATTTTGGGGGAAAGAGTTGCGAGAAGGCCATGCGCTACAGAGTAGATGATCTCTTGCACCTCAGAGTGGCTAGGCTCGGAAAGTTCGAGAACCTGCAAAAATAATCAATTAGACCATCAATTTCTGTGTCCACTGAGTGTTTAGTTGACCATCATTTTGAACATCTTTCATTGTTATTTCTCTTCATTCATAATCTTTTGACCTCATTTTAATCTACCCATGCGTGTCCAAACAGCTTTTTATGGCGGATTATCTTCTCATAAATAGATGGCATGCCGATTGTTTGTAGAACATAATCATTATATAATTTATTTTCCTAACTTTAGGGCTATAATTTTAACATTCCAATTTCTGGCATTTACAACTTAGTAATCAACATTCAGATGAATGTAACAAAGCTGGCCCAATTGTAATTTTACAATGTTTACATTTAAGTCCCAATGACACTATTGTATCACTTTACTCTGAGCAATTTTTAAAATTTAACCACCAGGACTCTGGAAAGGACAAGGAAGATTTTGTAGCAAGAAGAATGGATAAACACAGCTGACAAATGCAAAGCAAAGACAAAGTAAGATCAAATGTTGCTCATAATCTGGAACATCATCTGTTACGGAGCTACACGACGACGAGCCTCCTTGGAAAGTTTACGTGCGCCAGGCGCGTATATCGGATGGCCCCACCATTACCACAGAAGATAATTAATAATTTATTTGGTGCCTTATTTGTTGAAGACGTTTATTTGTTGCTTTTTTTGCTTGAGCCATTTTAAGTATTTCCGTATTCCCTAATTTGAGTTAATTCCTTTTGTATTCTTCATTCATCGCTATAAGAGAACGAGTAAGCTCTATATGATTTTCATCTTGGATGAATGTTTATGTTTCCTCTCTCCAACCCTAACTCTCCTCTCTCTCTCTATCTCTCCCTCTCTATTTCCCGTTCTTAACTCCACCGCACCTACCCCCCCCCCCCCCTCCACCTGGTGCCGCACCAAGTGGTCCGACCTGCCCTCTCCGCCCGCCTCTAGCCGCCGGAGAACCAGCCCCCCTCCCCAGCCGCTCCGTCCATCCTCCTGCACGCCGCGGGCCGATAGCAGCCCGTTCGCCTCCGCTTTCAACGGAAGCATTCCCCGCGGATCTGCACGCAGAAAGCCGCACGCTCCATCTATCCACCTTCCGCTGAATCCTTCCCCGTGGTGTTGTTGCTTTCCGCTCGAAATAATAGCCCCCAACACCCGTTCAACCGTGGATCTTCAGCAGGAAGACACCGCCGCTGAAGCCCTCCGCCGCGTCAAACCCAGGAAGCCCTCGTCGCCTCCATGCACGCCTCCATCCTCACCCTTCACGCCAATCTTGATGCACTCCAACCTCCGGCCGCCTCGTCCACCAATGGATCCGCGGGCTAGGGCCCCGGCGCATCTATCCTCGAGGCGCCACTGTTTCCACTCAACGGGGACACCGCAACCCAGCTGCCCCCGGGCCATCCGACCCTTGCCTTGGACCTCCCCACCTTCGCCAGCGTGGATCCAATGGGTGGATCGCCAAGGCGGAATAGTATTGCAACGTCCACTACACACCCGACCAAGACAAGCTCTCTACTGTCGTCGTGGGACTCGATGGCTCCGCCCTCCATTGGGACTGATGGCTCCGTCAGACGAACCCCGCCATCTCATGGTCGAAACTCAAGCAGGAGATGATAAGCCGCTAAGACACCCGCTACTCGGGCTCCGCTATCGTACGGTTGTGTGGGGTACGCCAACTCGATGCACTGGATAATTACATCGATGAGTTTATGGCCCTCGTCACCCATGTTCCAGGCTTACCACCAGATCACTACCTCGGCTTCTTCATGCAGGGCCTCCAACCCCACGTCCCCTTCCGACTTCGCAACCATCATCCTTGGACGGTGTCCGAGGCCCTAGACATGGCGCGCCTCGTGGAGGCAGATTTGGCTCCTCGGCACACGCCACCTCCGGGAAGACCCCCGCCGGGGGGCCGACTATGGCAGACCGCCACCCCAAATCCACAAGCCCCTCTGGTCCCCCCAGCCGCACGGCCAGCTCGACCGGCCGCCCCTCGGCAGTTCTCCAACCGTGAGTTTGATGAGCTCCGTCGCAAAGGGTTGTGTTTCCGCTGCCGGCAGTCCTACTCCCCGACCCACGCCTGCATGGTCAAGGAGTTCCGTGCCATCATTGGCGATGATGAACCAGAGATCACCTTGGCCGATTTCGAGGACCTAGAAATCACAGAGGAGGACGCCACCAAAGGCGCGGCTGACGTGGCTTTTCACTAGTTGGAGCTTCCTTATTTTTCCGTGGGCGGCATTTCCGGGCCACAAACCATGAAATTGGCCGACAAACTGGGCGATCGCCACATTGTTGTTATGGTGGATAGCGAGGCGAGCCATAATTTCCTCTCTGCTCATCTGGCGCACCAGCTCCGCCTTCTGATGGAACCCGCGCCAGACTTCATGGTCAGTTTGGGTGATGGCCGGCGACGCGCGGTCCAGGGTTGCTGCCCATCGGTTCCCCTTTCAGTAGGCCCTTACTCGGTTACGGCAGATTTCTACATCTTCGTCCTTGGCATAATCGACGTCATCTTAGGAATGGCTTGGCTCTGCACACTGGGCGACATGCGATTCAACTGGAGAACTATGACGATGCGGTTTCTCCAGGACGGTCGGGAGTGCTGCCTGGTGGGGGATGTTGCCCTCCTCCGTTCTCCCGTCTCCTCCTGCACGATTCAGAGGAAGACGAACGTCGATTTTTCAGCATGGCTCTGGTCCATCTCAGGCGCGGCTCCACCGACCCCGCCACCGCCTCCAGATTTGCAGGACCGCCTGTCCGAGTTTGCGGACCTCTTCATGGTACCATCAGGCTTGCCGCCAGCCCGGCCACACGACCATGCCATTTCTCTTCAGCCCGGCATGTCGGCAGTATTGGTCCTCCCGTATCGCTATGGGGACGTGCAGAAGGACGAGATCGAGAGGCTCGTCCACGACATGTTGATGGGGTGCCTCATCCATCCAAGTGTGAGTCCCTTCTCTAGCCCGGTCCTCTTGGTTAGAAAGAAGGACGAGAGCTGGCGCTTCTATGTGGACTATCGGGAGCTCAACAAAGCCACAGTTCCAGACAAATACTTGATACTGGTGATCCAGGAGCTCCTGGATGAGCTCCACGGAGCCACCGTTTTCACCAAGTTGGACCTCCGTGCCGACTACCACCAGATTTGCGTTCGGCCGACCGACGTCGCTAAGACGGCGTACCGGACCCATGATGGCCGCTACGAATTCCTATTTATATCTTTCGGCCTGACTAGTGCACCGACAACCTTCCAGGCCACGATGAACAACATATTTCGCCCGGTATTTCGCCATCATGTACTTGTTTTTTTAATAACATCTTGTTCTACAGTTCTTCGTGGCCGGAGCACCTGCAACACGTCCGACAGACATTGGCAACTCTCCGACACAACCACCTCAAACTCCACCCGACGAAGTGCTCTTGTGGGGTTTCAGAGGTGTGTTACTTAGGGCATACCATGCGATGGACAGCAACAAGATCGAGGCGGTCATCCAGTGGCAAACCTCATCGTCTCTCTGCGGTGTACGTGGTTTCCTTGGGTTGACAGGGTACTATCGGCGGTTCATTCAGGGATACGGCACGATAGCCCGGCCCCTCACCCAGCTCCTCAAGAAGTTAGCTAAGGGCCCCTTCGAATGGTCAGCGGCGGCCTCCGCCGCTTTCACTGCTCTCCAGGAAGCCTTGGTTTGCGCCCCGGTGCAAGTTATGCTAGATTTCTCTCAACACTTCCTCGTGGAGTGCGACGCATCGGGCGTCGGCGTGGGGTCGTTCTCATGCAAGCCGGCCACCCTGTGGCCTATTTCACTCATGCATTCTCGGACACCATTCGCAGCCGATCAGCGTACAAGAAGGAGCTCATGGGCCTCATCCTTGCAGTACAACACTGGCGGCCCTACCTATTAGGCCGACGATTCGTGGTTCGCACCGACCACCATAGCCTTTGCTATCTGCCTATCTCCTACAGCAGAAGATTGTCACACCAGCTCAGCAGGTATGGGTAGCCAAGCTACTAGGCTATGACTTCAGCAACGAGTTCCGACTAGGGAAGGCAAACCGCGCAGCCGATGCTCTTTCGCGCAACCCCATACTTGCAGCCATCTCCCGACCGGTCTGCGAGGACACGGACACCCTCCAACTGGAAGTGGAGGCAGACCAGGCGCTGAACAGGATTCGGACGGCCCTCATCGCAGATGACACCGCCCACACACCGTTCTCCTTGGTAGACGACTGCCTACTCTTCAAGGGCCGCCTCGTGCTCGCCCCCTCCTCTCCGAGCATTCCTCGGTTATTGGATGAGTTTCATGCATTTTCGACAGGAGTATATGCCGGGGCGTACAGGACATATCGACGGCTGGCAGCCTCACTTTATTGGTCTCACATGTTCCAACAAGTCAAAGCCTTCGTGGTCGCCTGCCTCATATGCCAGAAAGCCAAATACGAAGTCGTCTTTCCAGGGGGTCTACTTCAGCCACTTCCGATTCCTGACCGCATTTGGGACGACGTCTTCATGACTTCATCACTCGGCTGCCCCTCTCTCAGGGATTCGACTGCATCTTAGTCGTGGTAGACTGGCTATCGAAGTATGCGCACTTCATTTCCCTCTGCCATCCTTACACTGCAGCCACAGTCACCGACAGCTTCATTCAGGGGTCGTGCGCCTCCATGGGTTATCCCGATCAATCATCAGCGACCGAGATCCGCTATTCTTGAGCTCCTTATGGACTACACTATTCTACCTGCAGGGCACCCGCCTCCGCATAAGCACGGCGTACCATCCCCAGACCGACGGCCAGTCAGAGGTGCTCAACCGGTGCTTGGAGACGTATCTCCGCTGCTTCGTGGGAGAGCAGCCGCGTAGCTGGGCCAAGTGGCTCGGGTGGGCCGATTACTCGTACAACATCGCCCACCACCAGGCGGTCATCATCACCCAATTTGAGGCCGTTTATAGACGACCCCCCCCCCCCCCCCCCCCCCCGTCCATCATTCCCCACCTTCCAGGGGAATGCCAAGTGAAGAGCCTGGCTTCAGCTCTTCGCGATAAGGATACTATTTTGGATCACTTAAAGCACCACCTCAGACGGGCCTAGCAGAAGATGATCTCCTTCGCTAATTGGATCAAGCGCTATTTTTTATTTCATTTTCTTCATATAGTTTTAATTAACTTTTTTATTATTCGATAAAATAATATTAACTTGCGTTAGTAGAAGTAATCAATAGGCCCAAAAGAATACGACACTTGATATTTTATTTTTAAATATTCTATACAATGAACGATAGGTGTTTTTGCCTATAGTTCGTAGAATTGGGAAATATTTTCAATCCTAAATTTTACCCATCAAGTTTTTCAATCCTAAATAGTTTTTGATAAAAAAATATTTATACTTATTTTAATATAGTATCTATTTAATAAATAATCATATTCTATTTAGTTTTATATTAATATTTGTATTAATTCATTTCTTTTCGTATTTCAGGTAAAATCTGGGCTCTAAATAACAATTTGGAGCTTGCAGAACTGATCAGGAGAAGAAGCTGAGCAATGCTGGAAAAATCACATTTACACGCCCAAGTCACGGGCGTGACCAACCGATCATGGGCGTGACCCATGGACGTGACCCATCCAGAAGTTCCAGAGACCGTGCCACACCATTTAAAATTACACGCCCTCATGTCACGGGCGTGACCTTTGGGTGCGGGCGTGACCTTTGGGTCGCGGGCGTGACCTTTGGGCGCGGGCGTGACCTTTGTGTCACGGGCGTGACCTTTGGGTCACGGGCGTGACCTTTGTGTCACGGGCGTGACCTTTGTGTCACGGGCGTGACCTTTGTGTCACGGGCGTGACCTTTGTGTCACGGGCGTGACCTTTGTGTCACGGGCGTGACCTTTGTGTCACGGGCGTGACCTTTGTGTCACGGGCGTGACCTTTGGGTCACGGGCGTGACCTTTGGGTCACGGGCGTGACCTTTGGGTCACGGGCGTGACCTTTGGGTCACGGGCGTGACCTTTGGGTCACGGGTGACCTTTGGGTCATTTCGGGTCACGGGCGTGACCATGGGTCACGGGCGTGACCTTTGGGTCACGGGCGTGACCTTTGGGTCACGGGCGTGACCTTTGGGTCACGGGCGTGACCTTTGGGTCACGGGCGTGACCTTTGGGTCACGGGCGTGACCTTTGGGTCACGGGCGTGACCTTTGGGTCACGGGCGTGACCTTTGGGTCACGGGCGTGACCTTTGGGTCACGGGCGTGACCTTTGGGTCACGGGCGTGACCTTTGGGTCACGGGCGTGACCTTTGGGTCACGGGCGTGACCTTTGGGTCACGGGCGTGACCTTTGGGTCACGGGCGTGACCTTTGGGTCACGGGCGTGACCTTTGGGTCACGGGCGTGACCTTTGGGTCACGGGCGTGACCTTTGGGTCACGGGCGTGACCTTTGGGGCACGGGCGTGACCTTTGGGGCACGGGCGTGACCTTTGGGGCCTTTGGGGCAGGCGGACCTTTTGGGGCACGGGCGTGACCTTTGGGGCACGGGCGTGACCTTTGGGGCACGGGCGTGACCTTTGGGGCACGGGCGTGACCTTTGGGGCACGGGTGACCTTTGGGGCACGGGCGTGACCTTTGGGGCACGGGCGTGACCTTTGGGGCACGGGCGTGACCTTTGGGGCACGGGCGTGACCTTTGGGGCACGGGCGTGACCTTTGGGGCACGGGCGTGACCTTTGGGGCACGGGCGTGACCTTTGGGGCACGGGCGTGACCTTTGGGGCACGGGCGTGACGCATAGGCGTGATATCCAGCTCAGGCGTGCCGCTGCTTTAAGATGCTAGTTTCAGATCTAGGACGTTTCAAGCTTACACGCCCAAGGTCACGGGCGTGACCCCTTCAGCAATTGCTAGATTAACTCCCACCATTTCTCCTTCCCGCCGTTTCCAGTAACAGTAAAGACACGCCCTAGGTCACGGGTGTGACCCGAAAAACAACAATTCTGGCGGTTTTTCTCCCAACGTTCCTGGGCTTTCAAGAGGACGGTTCCGTACCTGACACGCCCCCTAGTCACGGGAGTGACCTAGGGGCGTGACTTTCCAGAAAAATTCCAATAAATTTCAGACATAGCCAGGATTTTTGAGAGAAAACTAGGAGTAGATTTTAGGCAGATTTAGTAGGTTAGTTTCCAGTTTTCTTGCATTTCTTCCTTGTACTTTTCAATTTCAAAGTTTAGTTTTACTTTTTGCTATTTTCAATTCAAGTACTGCTCTTTTTAATCAAGACTTTCTTTATCTTTTTATGTATTTCTTTTATCATGTTAAGTAGCTAATTTCATTAGCACTTGATCATGATAACCTTTGAAATTAAATAAATTTCTTTTTGTCAAGCTCTAATATTATCGATTCGATCTATCTTTTGATTTTATTTGCGTCGATTTCATTTCGATCATAGATTTGTATCCTAGATTTACCGAGAAGTTGTGGATACGAGTAGGTCACTCAAATATAGAAGGAGTTGCATGCACTTCTCGAGAGAGGATGACATAAATCTTCCGGATTAGAGTCAAATCCAATAGCGGGGTTCACCGCGTAAAGCAAGCTTAGGGGTTTCGACTTGCCGAGGGGTCTTAATCAATCAACATAAGTTTAGTCGAGAGCGTATTCTCGAGAGAGTTGCTTTTGTAATTTGGGAAACTCCACGGTCGAAAGAGGTAATTTAGAAGTTTGTCTTTCATGAAAAGTTTATTTTAATTCAAAGTGTAGATCAAGTGCTATCTTTTATTTCATTTTCTTCATATAGTTTTAATTAACTTTTTAATTATTCGATAAAATTATATTAATTTGCGTGAGTAGTAGTCAAAAAGGCTGGAAGAATACGACACTTGATATTTTTGTTAAAAATATCATATACTATGAACGATAGGTGCTCTTACCTATAGTTCATAAAATTTGGAAATATTTTCAATCCAAAATTTTAATCATCAAGTTTTTCACGCCGTTGTCGAGGAGTTATTTGGTTGATATTTTGAAAGCGCAAAATTTATTAATTTTATCACTCTATTTTTCTCTACCCCAATTCTCTTTTTACTTTTTCTTTTTAATTTCATTTTTATTAGGATCAAAGGTTTTTTTTTTTATTTTCTTTTATAAAAAATGGTATCTAAATTGGCCGTCTAACTTGCCGAGCTTGAAAATAAACTCAATATTTTGGAAGCCGCAAAAAACGCCAAATTATTTGTTATTATTGTGGTGCTCCTCATCGAAGTGAGGATTGTTATAATTATTATTATTATCAAAAAAATTCTTATGAAAACAATTTTGATAATAATTATGAAAATAATCATTCTCACTTTTATGATGATTCTTTTTCAAATTCTCATGAAAAATTTTTTTCTATATTTTTTAATTTTCATGAAAATAGTTTATCAAACTTTAACGAAAATAATTTTTCTAATTTAAATAGTTTTTCTTCAAACTCGGATGTTGATTTTTCTTGTTCGCAAGATCACCTGGAAAAATCCCCGAGTAATGAAAATAATTATGGGCGTTGTTATTAGCACTCCTAAAATTGATATTAGCACTCAAAACAACTGATTTTTTAGGGTTTTTTTTAATAACCGCACGCCTTTAAGCGGCAGAACGCACGCACAGCCCCTTCCCTCTTTCGCAAAACCCTTCCGCCGCTGCTCCCGATCCCGGCCGATCCTGCGATTCCCGATCCCGCTGCTCCCGCTCCTGGCCGCCCCCCGCTCCCCGCTCCCGGCCGCTCCCGGCCGCTCCCTCTCCCCCCGGCCGCTCCCTCTGCTCCCGCTGCTCCCGATCCCGCCCCTCAGGTTCTTCACAGTTTTATTCAAATTGTTACTCCACAGTTTACAGCCATTTCTATACTAGTTTTATTTCATTGCTCAGATAAACAAAAAATCATAAAAAAAATGTCAGTCAGAAGAATATTATAGAGGAATCGAATTGTGAATCCCTCCGACATATCCGGTGCGACGACAGCGGGGGTACGGGGGCGGCAGCCCCCGGCGGAGGTCCCAGGTGTGCGGAGATAAGAACACCTGACAGTGTACGTCGAGCTGAGCTCCACGATCATCGAGCTCACAGCTCGACGATCGTCGAGCTGAGCTCCACGATCGCCGAGCTCACAGCTCGACGATCGTCGAGCTGAGCTCCTGCATTTCCTCTCCCCCTCCTCTAAATTTAGAGGAGGAGAGAGAGGATCGGCATTTTTAGAGGCTCATTTGGAGACCGGTTGGAGCAAAAAATTCTGCATTTTAGAGAATTCTGCATTTCTGCCGAACGGTTGGATACACCTTGGGTTATAAAAGAGGGATTACATTTCATGCAAGCTTATGAATGTCCACATATTAAAAGATACACCTTGGGTTTGCCATGTGGTCATGAGCTACATCCTTACATCACAAATTCAAAAGCTATTCCGTTATGGTTGATAAATTCACATTGGAAGCAACTGTCACTAAAGGAGAAAATTGAAGTTGACATTGAGAACAACTTAGACGTTGAGCTTGAAGAGGTTGTGCTAAAGTTTTATGACTCCAATGAACAACAAAAAAGGAAATAAAACAAAAATTGAGAGAAATTGTCCATCCAACAACTACTCACACGAATGAACCATCCGTTCCATTGAAGTTAAGGGGGAGGCCTAAGAGCAATTACAAAAAGTTTAAAGAGGAGGTTTTGTCAACTAAGCGGTTACCGTCGCATTTTGAATATGCATTGATGGAGGAAGAAGTTTGCAAAAATAGAAAAAAAGAAAGAAGAAATAAATTGGTTATTCGAAAGGGGAAAAAGTTTGTGGATGGAGTTCGAAACCAATTTACGTCGTTTTGGTCGGCGCATATTATCGATGCATTTGATGTGTTGGGAGATGGACATTGTGGGTACCGGGTCATTAGTCATGCCTTGAATGTACACGGTGATTGGAAACAAGTGAGAAATGATCTACATTGGGAACTGCAAAATCGTGCAATTTTGTATGGTAAAGTTTTTGGCCGTCATAGATATGAGGAATTAGTGGAGAAAGTCAAGTGCATTGAAACACCAGCACCATATGAGAAATGGATGACAATGCCCGATATGGGTCTTGTAATTAGTTCATGCTACAATATTGCTCTTGTTCAACTATATAAAGTGCAAAATTTGACGTTCTTCCCGCTACACTCTGCTATGTCGGAGGTGCCACACATGGTTTGCATGGGATTTTTGAATGAAAATCACTTCATTCATTTGACATTAAAGGATTGCAGTCCAATACCTCACATCGTTCCGACATGGTTGAGGTATCATGAAATAGTAGCTGAAGATTGGGAAATGCACTACAAATCAAGAATTGCAACTTCTCAACCTAGCACTGGATGCACTATGTTAGTCGAATTGGACAATATAGCATGAGGACGGTACGTGTTCTTATAATTTTTCTAGAATTATACAATTTATTAAGATGGTCGTGTTTAACATATTTTCTTTATTTGGATAGGTGATACAATTACAAGACCTCCGCAATGATGAGTCAGAGATTTATATGCATTTATCTTGGTACGTGACTAATTTATTTGATATACAATAATATATACATATTTACTATATCTTAAAACTTTAATTTTGTTTTTTTTGTAGGTGTTACAATGAAATGGAGTACTTTTTTGGTGTCATAACTTTTTTGAACATTAAGTTTTTGAAGATATGTTATTTTTATATCTTTTTCTATAATATTTTACTTATGTTTTGGACTAAGAAAATGTTTCAAACATTGTTTGCGAATAGTAGAAGTGCGGTGCAAATATATATTTGTTTGCGGACAGCCAATCACTTAAAACAGTGTTTGCTAATATCGGCGAGTGCTAATAGCGGAAATAGTAGTGTTAATAACAGCGCCCATAATTATTTAGATTCGAATTTTTTTCTTCTTTTTCCGCACCTCAAGTTGAGTCGTCTAATTTTGGGAAATTTTCGCAAATTCATTTTTCTCCCCCCAAAAATTTAGCTCCTATTAATACTTGTTCTAATGATTTTTCTCCGTCTTCAAATATTTCTCCTATGGAGGAACATTAATCTTCATGTGCCCCCTTACTGTCTTATTCTGAAGAAGAAAAAAATTTATTATATCAAGAATTTATAAATATTATGGGCACAACAAGTGAATTAGAAGAAAAACATATTTCTTCTCCTACTTCTCCCATTTTTCTCATCTGCATCATGAATTTTTGTGCTCAACCTATAAAATTTAGGAATCCAAATTCATGAAAATGATGTGCCCAATGATTTTATCTTAAATAAATTTTTAGATAACAATTTAATTTTAGAAAATAAACCGGAGCTTATACAAATAGTTTTGCAAGAGCCTCCTCCTTGCGAAAATTTTTTTGACATGCTTCTTTTTTATTTTTTCTGCACTAACAAATTTCAGGAAGAAGATGAGTTGTTGCAATCAAACATCGTCCCCGATCCATTTGCCGCTCATCTACAAAAATTCAAATCACCTCAGGTATGGATAGGTGATTTGAATTTACATTTTCAAATCAACTGTTCAAAGAAGGAAAATCAAGAAGTAAGCGGAGTAGCCGGGCGTTTGTCTTCGGTTTATTCACCAAAGCGTGAATTAATGGAGTTGTCCGTTCACTTCAATTTTTATTTTTCATTCTCCTAATCAAAATCGTCTAGCTTAAAGACATGAAAAAGAAAAGCGCTCTTGGGAGACACTCTTGCTTATCATTTCTTTTCTTGAATTTTTTTTTAAATAACTAAATTATTCTATTTTCTTTTTCTTTCCCCCTTCCATGTCATATAAACATTGGGGACAATTTTTATTTTTAAGTATAGGGATGGAGTCTTCATTACTTTATTTAATTAAAATTTTTTTAAAAAAATCAATAAATCTTTAAAATAATAATAAAAAAATTCTTTTTATTTTAATCAAAAAATACAAAAACAATTTAGAAAGTTGAAATTAACTTCTTGAAAAGGGCTGTGTTGGGCTTTCATCCCACAAAATCACCTAGTACCTTGCGAATCCGTCACTGGGTAGTCATCGGAAATTCCAAGAAATAACAAAAAAAATAGGATTATAATTTATGTTTTTAGTATTTATATCTTAAAAAAAATCAAAAAATACAATAAACCTCTGCTTACTTTTTTTTGTGATTTTAAGAGATTTATTTTGCGTTTATTTATAAGAATTTTTATAATTTTTTTTTACTAATCTTTTATTTCAACATTGTTAGTTAGATTTAATTTTTAGGTAATTTGATTTTAAAGAATACTTTATAAATTAAATTTGTTTAGGATAATTTATTTAGCTTTTTTTCTCTTTTATTCTAATTAGTTTCAATTTTGTAGTGCTTAGCTCCATAATTTTTAGATTTTAATTATATACACTTTATATTTTAAGATTCTTTGGATATTTTAATTTACTATAGTTGCTCTCTAATTATTTTAATTTAATCTAAAAATTTGTCTAGCTTTTCTTTTGTTCTTTTTATTTTCTTATTAGATCATATGTCATGGGGATAAGAGACTAAAATTCATTATTCTCTGGTAAACATATGCATTTTTTTCTTTAGTGTTAGATCATATGTCATGAGAATCAAGTATTTCTTGGTACACATATGCAATCCCAAAAATAAAAGATGAAGTAAGAGGATAAAATTCTTTACTCTCAATTATTTTGTTTTTAATTGAAGAGAGAAAAATATATGTTCATATATCATGAAAAATGAGAGGATAAAATTTATCATTTTCTTGATAAACATATGAAAATATAAAAAACAAAAAATTTGTGTGGGGTGAGAAGATAAAATTCACCTCCAATCCAAAACCTCTTCATATTCATTACTTTTCCAAAACTCATTAGCCAATATAATTGCATTAGACTAAAATTAAAATTCTATATATAGTAGTTTAAATTTTTTCCTTTAAGTCTCTTTTTAGATAAAAATTTTAATAATTTTAATCTAATTTTGTTTGCTTTAATTACTCGATTTTGAATTCTAATAAATTTATTTGAGAAATTTTTGCTAAAATCTTTGTTCTTCACATTTTAATTTCATATTTTAGGACTTCAATTTTGAATCCCTAAATTTTATTTTTAACTTTCTTTTGATTTAAAAAATTTTTAGTTGAATTAAAAAATTAGATTAATTCCTTATAAGTACTTCTCATAGTTTTGCTCTGGAATAGCAAAATCAAAAGTATGGGGGTATTTGATAAAGCAATATTTTTAGTTATTTTAATATAGTTCTATTTAATAAATAGTCATATTCTATTTTAGATTATATTAATATTTGTATTAATTCGTTTCTTTTCGTATTTCAGGTTAAATAGGGCTGCAAATAACAATTTGGAGCTTGCAGGACTGATCAGGAGAAGAAGCAGAACAATGCTGGAAAAATCGCATTTACACGCCCCAGTCACGGGCATGACCCGTGGGTGTGACCCATACAGAAGTTCCAGAGACCGTGCCACGTCAATTAAAATTACACACCCCATGTCACGGGCGTGACTCATAGGCGTGGCATCCAGCTCAGGTGTGTCGTTGTTTTAAGATGTAAGTTTTAGATCCATGAAGTTTCAAGCTTACACGCCGTAGGTCACGGGCGTGACCCCTTCAGCAATTCCCAGATTAACCCCCGATGTTCCTCCTTTCCTCCGTTTCAAGTAACAGTAAAGAAACGCCCTAGGTCACGGGCATAACCTAGGGGCGTGACCCGCAAAACAACAATTCTGGCGGTTTTTCTCCCAACGTTCCTGGGCTTTCAAGAGGACGGTTCCGTACCTGACACGCCCCCTAGTCACGGGCGTGACCAAGGGGCGTGACTTTCCAGAAAAATTTCTATAAATTCCAAACAGAGCCAGGAGCTTTTGGAGAAAACTAGGAGTCAACAAAGAGTAGATTTTAGGAAGATTAGTAGTTTAGTTTCCAGTTTTCTTGCATTTCTTTCTTGTACTTTTCAATTTCATAGTTTACTTTTACTTTTTGTTATTTCCAATTCAAGTACTGCTCTTTTTAATCATGACTTTCTTTCTTTTTATGTATTTCTTTTATCATGTTAAGTAGCTAATTTCATTAGTACTTGATCATGATAACTTTTGAAATTAAATAAATTTCTTTTTGTCACGGTCTAATATTATCGATTCGATCTATCTTTAATTTTATTTGCGTCGATTTCATTTCGATCTTAGATCCGTATCCTAGATTTACTGAGAGGTTGTGGATACGAGTAGGTCACTTAAAGGTAGGAGTTGCATGCACTTCTCGAGAGAGGATAACATAAATCTTCCGGATTGAAGTCAAATCCAATAGCGGGGTTCACCGCGTAAAGCAAGCTTAGGGGTTTTGACTGGTCGAAAGGTCTTAATCGATCAACCTAAGTTTAGTCAAGAGCGTATTCTCGAGAGATGCGCTTTTGTAATTTGGGAAACTCCATGGTCGAAGTTGGTAATTTAGAAGTTTGGCTTTCATGAAAAGTTTATTTTAATTCAAAGGGAGTGTAAATCAAGTGTTATCTTTTATTTCATTTTCTTCATATAGTTTTAATTAATCTTTTTATTATTCAATAAAATAATATTAATTTGCGTGAGTAGAAGTAGTCAACAGGCCCGAAAAAATAGGACACTTGATATTTTGTTAAAAATATCATATACTATGAACGATAGGTGCTCTTGCCTATAGTTCGTAGATTTTGAAAATATTTTCAATCCAAAATTTTAGCCATCAACATCAAAGCGAAAAGGAAAAACAAAAGACAAATCAGGACAAACAGACAACATACGCTGAGGGCTGGCATGGCCGAGACGTGCGTGCCAAAGAGAGCTCGACGACAAAGCAGGAGAAGCAGCAGAAGAGGTAGGCGGGAAGGTAGCAGTGGTAGAGGTAGCAACGGTCGTAGGAGGTAGCTTCAGGTAGTACATCCCACTCTTCTCATATCCTGTACCAATAGTCCTCCCGGATCTCAGGTCCTGAAAAACACAACGATCAGAGAAGAAACTTACTGAGCAGTTCAAAGTACGAGTAAAATACTACTAACAGATAAAAGGTTAAAAGTCACCATATATATATAACCTCAAGAATATTAACATAATATTATGAATACTAATAAAATGATAACTCCAATTTCACCCTCCTGATAAATCTTAATAAGCATTGTGAGCTTGAACATCTTGGAAAGGATTATAAAGTATCTTGTACCGAACAAAATATTCACCACTTCTTTGTATACAGAAATACAAAATAAAAAAAAGTTTTAAAAAATAAAAGTGATTCAGTCATTCAGCAAGCACTACTTCGATCCTTAATAAGTCTTAATGAACATTGTGTGTGTGAAACACGTTGTTAGTTGTATTTTGTATGTATGTGCATTGAAATATTATATAAGTAATTTTATTAGTGTATTTTAACATTGTGTTATTTCATTATATATTATAACGTGATTTGATTAATTCACGTGTATACTTTGTCAAAACACTATTTTGTACACGTCATTATCCTTCATAAAACTTCTATTCATGACAATCGGATCCTAATGCATACCTACACAATTATCTACAAACTTAAGTAAATGCACTAGCTGACAAAGCATGACCACTAGAATGTTTATTTTTACGTGAAATCCAAATTAATTTACATTATTGTCCACATCTCTTTTTGATATATTGAAATCATGCTTGCAAATTTTTAATATAATCGCATCTTTTGGATTTTTATGGAAAACATCTTCATATCATGCTAAAACTCTTTATTTTTATATGAACTTATTTCAAAAATGATGTTTATTTTAAAAGTGCTAATTATTTTCTCAACATGTGATATCTTAAAAGAAGAATGTTTACTTTAAAGTTTCCGCTATGATTACTACATGTGTTCATTCATGAACTTTTTTTAATAAGTGGTATCTTCAAATAAAAATGCTTGCATTATAATTTTTGATATGTTACTACTATATTCAATCGTGTATATATATTTTCTCTCAACAAGTGGTATTTTAAAAAGCTTTTTATAGCATCATATTTTTCTTCTCTACATAGGACAGATTAATTTTTATTGCATACATACACCTTTGCCCTCCCTTTGATACTACCAAAAGAGGAGTAAAACTTGCATAAAAGGTATATACTCATCCCTATTCACTTTTGCTAATAACAAAAGGGGGGAAATAAAATGAGAAATCTAGTGGGATAGATATTTAGGAGTAAAATATATATGGAACATTTATGTAGAGGGAGCATCCATATAGGAAGAGTATACATTTGTGTTTTAAATCAATCACACTATAAAACGGTTTTTACGCATATCTTTTACCACACTTTCCTATGTAGAAAGGAGTGGAAAATAAGTAGAAATTTTATTAATTCAAAAATTAATTACTACTTGAGAGTGTACACATATATAAGAAGAGAGAGAGGAGAAGAATCTCAATACAAGATGTGAGATTAAACTTCCTAGCTAAGTGACTAAATGAGCCTTCACTAATGGGCATTTACATATTTCCTTCAACACTCCCCCGCAAGCTAGAGCGTACAAATTGTAGGCACCAAGCTTGGACAAGAACTGATAGTAGAGAGGTTGTGGTAAGGCTTTGGTGAGGATGTCAGCAACTTGCTCAGTAGCAGGAACATGCATTAACTTTATCTTCTTTAACTGAGTCTTCTCCCAAATGAAATGACAATCAACCTCAATGTGTTTCGTCCATTCATGGAAGACAGGATTCTTGGCAATGTGTATGGCAGCTTGACTGTTGCAAAATAAAGTGACAAGTGAGAAAAGCTCGACTCCCAAATCATCAAGGATACCCTCAAGCCATGTAAGCTAAGACACAACCACTGTCATTGAACGATACTCGACCTCAGCAGGTGAGCGAGCAAGAACAGACCGTTTCTTGCTGCGCCATGTAATGAGATGTCCTCCAAAGTAAGTGCAGAATCCACTTGTGAAATGACGATCATCCAAAGACCTAGCAAAATCAGCGTCTGAATATGCACTCAGAGATAAGAGAGATAAAGATGTCTTGTATGCAAGTCTCTGTCCAAGAGCATCCTTCAAGCATCGAAGAATGCGCTAGACTGCCTGGAGATGAGAAATACGTGGCTCATCTATGAATCGACTGATAACTCAAACAGAAAATGATATAGCAGGTCTAGTAACAATGAGATATATCAGTTTTCCCACAAGACGACGATAAAACTCTAGGTTTGGAAGGAGCAAATCAAAAGAGTCTGAGACATGAGCACAGAGCTTGTGATTGATATCCACGAGAGTGTCGGTGGGCTTGCATACAAAGTAGCCCGCATCATGAAGTAAGTCAAGATAGTACTTTCTTTGAGATAACACAAGCCCATCAGGTCTTTGAGTCACCTCGAGACCAAGAGAATATCGAAAGCTTCCCCGGTCCTTTGTTTGAAACACAGTCGCCAGATGATGTTTGATCATATGTCTTCACTTAAGATTGTCTGAGTCGGAAAAATTTAAAAGTTTATTTTACCGACCATCAGACACTCTTGAGGCCGTTATTGCCCGAGGTGGTCCTAAAAGCATGCCTATAAGTGAATTTGTTGATATGGTGACATATTGGTACTCGCCGAAGGGGAAGGTAATTTTTGGCTTTTTAGTTATGCATTTTGATACATTTTATATTTTTTACAGATCGAGTTTTGGTGCTAAATTTACTACATTTCTATATTGCTTACATATTGTTAATTTTTGGGATGTGGTAGAGCATTAGTGAAAAAAATAAAGCATGCCGAAGTAATCAAATTGGCGCACATGCTCTAGGTAGGACAAGTCTCGCTAATAGGAGGAAAGAATTGGTATGTCAAATAGTGTGGTATGTACTATTTATTATTCTTATTCTTTATGGTAAAATGTTGAAATGTTTTTTGTTAAGGCTGATGAATTGGGAAAGGACCCAAAGCGCCTTGAATTATACATAAATAGTCGCACACGCAAATCAAAAGATAATAGTTTGGTGGATGATTATGCTATATCAAAAAAGGCATGAATGCTTTATTCTTCGATGTATTTTTTTGAAATGCAAATATTATCTAAATTATCTCTATGTGACTGACATTTTTATATTTAGGTTGCTTTAGAAAAGGCGATAGCTGAGCAGATGTCACAATGCCCTCTTGACACACCGATTGGCGAAATCCATGAGGTTGCTTTTCGGTCTACATTTATACCAGAGAATTATGGTCGTTGTTGGATCATGGGATCTGGTGTCACGGCAATTCAAGTGTATCCTGATCTGTCACGACGTTCAAAAATGCCTGGCACTACAAATTCAAGGGAGATGCGAGAGATTGATCAATTGAAACTCCAAATGACGAATATGCAAAAAACTATAGATTGTCTAGTGTTATATTCTAGCAAATTTTAATACTTTTTGTTTAATATTTATGTAGCTCGCAAGAATGATGAATACTATTTCTAGACCAAACCAAAATACTGAGTCTAATCCTGAGGATACGCCTCTTATGGAACCTAACACGAGAGTCCACCCTGAACATGGTAATGTAAAATTGATTTCTGTTTTTGATTTCAGATTTTCATTTTTTATTTCTGTTTTGATCTTTGATTTGATTTTAGATTTCAGTTTTGATTTTTGATTTCATTTAGATTTTTACTTACAGTTTGGAGTTTTTAATCTCAGTTTTAGGATTTAGTTAGGAATTCAGTTTTGATATATGATTTAGGATTTAATTTCAATTTGGAGGTTTTAATCTCAGATTTAGGATTTAGTTAGGAATTCAGTTCAGAATTTTTAATCTTAGTTTTAGGATTTATTTAGGAATTCAGTTTTAGGATTTAGTTAGGAATTCAGTTAGGAATTTAGTTTTTAATCTCAGTTGGAGTTTTTAATCTCAATTTGGAATCCAGTTTTGATTTTCAAATTCAGTTTTGATATATGATTCTGTTTGGAGTTTTTAATCTCAATTTGGACTTTTTAATCTCATTTTTAGGATTTAGTTAGGAATTCAGTTTGGAGTTTTTAATCTCTGTTTTAGGATTTAGTTAGGAATTCAGTTTTGAATTCAGTTTTGAATTCAGTTTGGAGTTTTTAATCTCAGTTTAGAGTTTTTAATCTCAATTTTAGGATTTAGTTAGGAATTCAGTCCTAAATTTGGTGTTTAGAGTTCCGACCTGTTGGCATGATGTTGTCCTTTCATTGATATATGATGCTCATTTCATTGATTTTTTTCACAGTGGATTTCTTCCAGCATTTTATTCTCCTTTTTCTGTTTAGAGCTCCAGTTAGAGCTCCAACATTTCTTCCAGCATTTTTTCACGTTTGCTGCCATTTCATGTTTTCTTCCCGCATTTTGTTCTGTCCTGTTTCCATGGCATTGGCATTATGTACTCTGCTTGTATGTAAATTCAGTTAACCGCCACCGGCATGGTGCGAAGGAATTTAAGAGAAAGAGAGGAAATCATATGATTTTGTTTGAGATTTGGGCCTGCAACTATTTGATTGGTTGCATTAATTTAGTACTGTATAGTATATGTTTGAAATTACCCCCCCCCCCCCCCCCCCCCCCCCCCCCCAATTATATGACATGCACTACTCTGAATTGAGATGATAAAAAAGAAGAGATTCGTGTCCGATTTATTTGATACAATATTTCTAATGATTAAATTATTTTAATGCAGGATATATCTAATTACTGAAATATGAACTATATGGTCATAATCACAAGTTACACCAAGACTTTTGGGAGGTGGAATCCGCATTTTGGTTCTCGTGATGGTAATGATCATGCTTCACAAGCTTATGTGTCCTCTTTATGGAAACATAGATCTTGTTAAAATTTTGTAATTCATGAACAATTTTGTTTTATTATTGTAAAATGAAACAAGATTATTATGCAATGTATATTTTCATATTGATTGATACTCTTGATATATTTTGAATTAAGTCTAGACATTTTTTCTCAAGAAATACCTATTTCAGTTTGCATTGCTTAATCTGTTCAACTGTATTATGATATAAAAATTTATTTTTTTATATATTAAATAATATTGGCGGCGTTTTGTTAATAAACGTGGCCAAAACAATTTTAAAAGTTGCAACGGTTGTGTAAAAAAATGTGGCTAAAGCTTGCCACGTTTTACATTCCAAAATGTGGCCAAAGACCGCCACGTTTATAACCGTAAACATCGTTAATGTCATCGCGTATTGGCGACGCGGATAGTGAAAATGTGGAGAATACTTTTGGAGACGTTTATATTCGCGACGCTTTTGCGACGTTTATAAAAGTGTAGCGAAAACATTAGCGATGTTTGGAAAACGTCGCCAAAGACTCTTAAAAACGTGGCCGATGTCCATATTTGTTGTAGTGAAGAGAACAGGCGACTAGACTGGCTGAGAGCTGCAGCGGGAAAGAGAGGCTGCGGCAAGAAACACAGCGGCGGGGCACCAGCGACAGCGGCAAAGGGAAGTCGCAGTGGCAACAACAACAAAGAAGCGGACTAAGCAGACAGAGATTGCGGCAAGCGGCAACACGACAATAGTGGCCTACTCCAGAGGAACAGCGGGCAGAGCAGCTGGCGGACTGAGCGGCTGGCGGCAAAGAGTTGCGGCCAGAATAGCAGCGGAAGGCACAAGATGCAGCTAGGCAGGTCGAGACGGCAAGTAAAGTACGCAGCTAGGCAGAAGCAGTGGTGGACTGCGAACAACTTGCAGTCTGGAGGAAGCAGCGACCTAAGAGAGGCGGCGGCCAACTGCTGAAATGGAGCGGAAAGGCGAGAAAAGTTCGCGACAAGTTGAGGGAAGGCGAACTGCTGAAAAGGAGAAAACAGCAGAAAGTGATAAACCGCACAGAGTAAGCTCGCGATTAGAGGAACCAAGCTGGCGACTAGATGAGAGGAGCAGGGGCCACCAGTCAGGAGGGAAAGGCTATAAAGGCCAAGGAATTGGAGAAGAAAACGGGAAGGAAGACAGAGACCGCAAAGCCTGGCGGTCGGTAAAGACGGACCAAGAAAGAAACGGCTAACCGCACAGAGGGCGGACAAAAGTTCCGAAAAGAGGGATCGAACCTAGATTTGATGTCATGTAGAAAGGAGTGGAAAAATAAGTAAAAATTTTATTAATCCAAAAATTAATTACAACTTGAGAGTGTACACATAGATAGGAATAGAGAGGATAAGAATTACAATATAAAATGTGGGACTAAACTTCCTAGCTAAGTGACTAAATGGGCATTCACTAATGGGCCTTTACATATTTCCTTCAACAACCTATAAATACAAATGTTCTTAAACTCACTAATTTCTCATATAGATATTTGTTATTATCAAAATGGGGAGATTGTTGGAGCATGCGTTCCGCATCTCTTGATTTGAGAATAATAAATACCGTGATGTATTTGATTTACTCTTTTGTGTGTTTATAGTATGCAAGTTGTACATATTGAATGAGGAGATAAGTCCTCGGTCATGGGCATGACCCAAGGGTGTGTACAGTTTATAAACAGCAAAAAGATGAGTATTGACAGCTGAATACTAAAACAGCAATAACTTTCAATCGGGGAAGAATTACGGGACGTGTCACCCCATTCCAGAAAGAGGACGACATCTACAATCTGGAAAAGGTTAAGATGACAAAAGTAAAGATGAGATATAGCCAGGCGAAAGCGATATCGCCGGCGATAGTGAAAATGATGTCAACGTGACAACGGTCATGTTCCACACGATCCAGACACGGCGAACACTATTTGTGGTATCGCCGCACGATAGTTATATCGTGGAGCGATAGCCCCACGATCTCCATCTACCCAACACGATCACCGCGGCATGGGACACACGCTAGCTTGAGGAGATATCGCTTGTGATAGCTACCTATTGCTCGATGATAGTGATTTTTCTATAAAATGCTGAAACTTCACACATTCAAAGCACACACCTCCTGGAGCTTTCATTCAAGTGCACTCTCAGTTCATTCATCTCCGAAATTGAGAGAACTTCCTTGGGCGAACATGAAGATAAAAGGAGAAATTTGAAAGAAAAGCGATACAACGCATATTATACACAAAGGACGATCACATCAAGAACGTCAATATATACATCGTCTTCATCTTAACCTATAGAATTTCTTAGGGAGTCTCTCTTACTTTTTATTAACTTGTAATCTGTTTTTATTTTATGTTTTTGTACCGGAAGAGGAAAAATCATTTGGAGAGAACAAGGAATTCGGGGAAGGATTCCGTAGTAAATTCGGCTTGTTTGTGGCAACTAGGTCCTTGCGTGGCTTATGGGGAAATTTTTTGCCTTGTGTGCAGTAATTAGGTCGAGGTTAGATCTAAAGGGAGACTAGAGATCGTATCTGGGGTAAGATAGGTTATAGCCAGCTGGTTCTTGGGAGAAGCACCGGTGAAGCATAAAAAAAAAGATTTGTATATTCGTCTTGATTTCAAGTGTCATTGAAATCAAATATTTTTGTATTCAATTTTAATAAAATAAAATCATGTTTCTCTGTCTCATTATCTTGATTTTTTTTCCATTTTATAAAATATTTTGATATATATTCTCAAAAAGCTTTAATACAAAATGTATTGCAAGGTTGTTTTTGTAAGACATAAACACTTAAATTCAATATCCGTGAACTAGCGTCCGACGGTAACACTTAACGCTGACTGTAGTGAATAAATATTGAATTTTGCTATTTTCTAAAATTAATCTTCAATACAATATTTTTTAAGATATTTAAATATAGTTTTCTATAAAATATTTTGAAACTTCGTTAATTAACTCTGATATTTTTTTTATTATTATTAAATTTTATAAAGCCCTTATCCACCCCTCCCACCTCTAAGGGCGTCGTAAAACCCAACAAACACTAGTCCTAAACTTTAGGGGGCCTTCCCGTAGGCCATTGATCAGAGTAACTTTGTAGACCTCAGTATCTACATTCCTTACTTCCATAATCTCCTTCTAGAAGCGATCAACAAAAAGAGTCCAGGACTCATTGATGGGGATCGACGACACGCACACGTCTATTCCCGGAGGAGGCGGTCATCAACAACACGGTTGGGCGATCTGAGTCCACGGATGTGCCCAGAGGGTCGTTCCGAGCCAGTTTCATATATTAGTTTTTATTTGCATGATGTATTTAGCCCCCGATCGGGCCGAGCAATTATAGCCGTCCGATCGGGAGCCATAATTTTGCTCTTTCCTTTCTCTTATAAATATGCATATTGGTGGTTGGCTCATGGTATCGAAGTTGCGGAAGCTGCAACTTGTCGGTCCTTGTTTTGGTGGATTCTGAGACTGTGGTTCCCGCTCCGCTCGTGCACCGCCAGCCCGACATCTTCCCCTTCCAGTCCAGGTACCGCCTCCCTCCTTCTCCGTCTCCCTGTTGCAGCACGCCGCCCCTTCCCCTCCCATTTTCCCGGCCACCCGACGCACCACCCTGTCGCTCCTAACCCCGATTCCCTACTCCCCTCCATTTTCCTGCAACTCCACCTCCCCGGCCAACCCTAACCTCATTCCCATGTACTAATCCTCCAGACTCATCTTCCCAACGATCTCCAGTCGACACCCGACCCACCCCATACCCCAATCCCTTAAGATCTGCACTCCTCCCACCCTACCACCGCAGATCTCCCTCTCCCCCTCCCAAGTAACCCCAAACTCTACTTTTCCACCTTACCCGCCCACCGTGGAGCCACTATCAACTCGGAGGGAACCCACCCACAATCCTCCATCACGAAGCCGAGTCGTCGTATGCACAAGCGAATCAAGATAATGGTGTTTAAGTACTCCTGTTGGCCTTCATTGGTATTGAACTATTGTTGTGGTTTTGGGAATTATTATATGCTATTGTGCTTCATTTTGTCATGTGATTTGCTGGACGGATCCGGCGCACTTCAATGGAAAATGTGTCTCACATTGTTGGTTAATCATAGTTGTTTCTTAACGTCTTAAATCATGTTTGATTGTGCTAGTCGTGCCCAAGCGTTGCCAAAAGAAAATTGTTACTAGTTAGTAGATCTCTATTTAGGACTGTTCTCATGCATTCACGCACACGACATTTAGATCATAGCTCCATTTAGGCTACATTTTGGCGCACTTGTTTTGTTAGCCGGTCCTCCATTACATTAGTTTGGTATCAGGGGGAGGTTGGGTCGAGTCACATTTGCATGCTCCGTAGTGGTAGGTTGTTTCGAACCCCGATGTCTGACCAAAACGTGACCGACGATCGGGCCACCAATTCGAATTCGGATATGGCGTCCGCCGAGTTTCAACGCTTAGTTCTTGAGCAATTCGCCACCCTTAAGAACAAGATCGCTAGGGTCAACACTAGAGTCGATCAGATAGGAGCCCTTAGAGTTCCAGCCCTAGCACCCCGTTATGAGGAGCCCCTGGAAGACCCACGAACGCCCCGCCTCCGCCTGATCGGCGAGTTAAAGAGCCACCACGTCGGGACCCCGCTCCACGGAGGTGAACCCCCGTTCCTACACAGGATTATCGTCGCGACTCCGCCCCGAGGGGTCACCCTCGGCCACCCTACGAGCCACATCAACCACCGGTCCAACAAGGGCGTGGCGCACCAGCACGACACAGGTACGACTCTGACGATCCATACGATGAATATGTGGCACCCCGCCGAGAGCGCACCCCGGTGGAGAACGATCTCATCTGGCGCCTCCGAATTGATGCGCCCTCTTTCGATAGTCACCTGGACCCGAATGATTTTTGTGATTGGATTCTGGACATGGATCACTTCTTTGATTGGTATGAGATGAATGACGAACGACGAGTTCGGTTCGCTGAGATGAAGCTATTGGGCCAAGCTAAGATGTTCTGGATTAGCGTGGAAAGTTCGCTCGAGAGAGATGGATATTATCCTGTTACCCGATGGGATGAGATGAAGCAGCGATTGAGGGATAAGTACCTCCCCGCGTCATATCGCGACCAACTCTCTGTGTTGCGGCAGGGATCACTTTCCGTTGCCGAGTACATGACACGATTTGACGAGTTAGTAGTGAGGAGTGATATTTTGGAGGAGCCAATTGCGACCGCTTCCCGATTTAGAGCGAGACTTTGAGCTGAGATTCGGAGAGAGCCTATACCCCACCGCATAGAGACAGTACGAGAAGGTGTTCCAACTCGCACTCGAGTATGAGAACTACCTGCGCCTCACAGGATCGAGGCAGACCACACACCGCTCTGACGCTTCGGCCCGCATCCCCTCAGATGCGAAGGGCAAGACTATCGTTCCGACCGTTCCTAGACCCGGACCCGGACAGTGTTTTCGATGCTCGGCCAGGGGGCACATTGCTGCTCAGTGCCCTACGAGGAACCTGTTGATGGAGGACAGCGGTGAGGCGGGCGCTGAAGTGGACGATGTAGTGGAAGAAATTACCGCGGGGGTCGAAGACGGTTGGGAGTGCGACGCGGAGAGATCGTTAGAGTTGGGAGTCATCCGTCACCTCCTCCACACCCCCCGTGCCGAGGAAAATTGGCGACGTACCTCGATATTCTACACTTATTTTCAGAGTGCGGGCGGCCCCTGCAAGCTCGCCATAGACAGCGGTAGTTGCGTGAACATCGTAGCGAAGAAGGGCTTAGACAGGATGCAGCTTTCCGCCAAGCCCCACCCGCATCCTTACCATGTACACTGGATGGACAAGCCGGCCATTCAGGTCACGCAGAGATGTCTTGTGCCGATCCGTCTAGCGTCCATAGAGGACAAGGTTTGGTGCGACGTCATCCCGATGGATGTCGCACATGTTCTCCTGGGCCTCCCCTGGCTTTACGATCGCGAAGCCATGTGTTATGGCCGCTCCAACACGTGCTTCTTCTTTGACAAGGGACGAAAGATCACCCTCGCTCCGACCTAGCCCAGGGATCCCTCCAAGGGCCAAGTCGAGTCATCCATCAGTGCTTGGTCAACTAGGCCTTTGCACATCCTGAAGAGGGGCGATTTTCTTCGTGAGAGTTTAGACTCGAGAGTTATGTTTGTGGTGGCCGCCGCTTTGGCATCTGACGCCACCACAGATGTGGAGAGTGTGGATCCGGACATTCGGCGCCTACTAGCCGAATACATTGACATCATGCCTGAGGAGCTCCCCGATGAGCTCCCCCCTATGATGGATATCCAACATGCAATTGATTTAGTCTCGGGGGCATCTTTGCCCAACCTGCCCCACTATCGCATGAATCCAACAGAGCATGTCGAGCTAAAGCGGCAGGTTGATGATCTTCTTAGGAAGAACTTTATTCGGGAGAGTTTGAGCCTGTATGCCGTTCCTGCCGTCCTTACCCCTAAGAAGGACGGGAGTTGGCGCATGTGTATCGATAGTCGGGCTATAAATAAGATCACTGTGAAATATCGTTTTTCGATTCCCCGCCTTGACAACCTCCTAGATGCGATGGCCGGTGCCCAAATATTTTTGAAGATTGACCTGCGGAGTGGGTACCATCAGATTAGGGTGCGAGAGGATGACGAGTGGAAGGCGCCCTTCAAGACGAAGGATGGTCTGTATGAGTGGTTGGTTATGTCGTTCGGACTGTCGAACCGCCGAGCACGTTCATGAGGGTGATGACGCAGATCCTACGGCCCTACATGGGCAAGTTCTTTGTGGTCTATTTTGACGATATACTAAACTTTAGCCAGGGCCGCATAGAGTACCTGGGCCACATTCGATTGGTATTCGATCTCCTTCGGAAAGAGCATTTGTACATCAATTTGAAGAAGTGCTCATTCTTGACATCTTCGGTACATTTCCTAGGATAAATCATCTCGCAGTCCGGCATCTCGGTTGACCCAGAAAAGGTCAAATCTATTCGTGAGTGGCTTGTACCGACCAATATCCACGAGGCCCGGAGCTTCCACGGACTCGATACCTTTAACCAGAGGTTTGTTCGGGGATTTAGTTCGATCATGGCCCCTATTCCGAGCTGCCTCCGTAAGGAAGATTTCGCCTGGACTGCAGCAGCCACCAGAGCGTTTGAGGACATCAAGCAAAGACTAGTGACTGCTCTCGTATTGCGCCTTCCTAATTTTTCCAAGGCTTTCGAGGTGGCGTGTGACACGTCTGGGTAGGCATTGGGGGAGTACTGAGCCAGGAGGGTCATCCAGTTGCTTACTTTAGTGAGAAACTAAATGACGCCCAACAGAAATACTCCAATTATGACCAGGAATTCTACGTTGTTGTACAGGCGCTCCGACATTGGCGCCACTATCTCCTGCACAAGGAGTTTGTCATGTACTCTGATCATCAGGCCCTGCGATACCTGGATTCGCAGAAGAAGTTAGGACACCGACACGCCAAGTGGGTGGAGTTCATGCAGGAGTACTACTACGTTCTCAAACATCGTGCTGGTGTTAAGAACAAACCAGCTGATGCGTTGAGTCGCCGGGTCACCATCCTCCACACCATGAGCGAGCGAGTTGAGGGATTTGAGGGTATCCTCCAGGACTACCCCGAGTATCCTGATCTTGGTGGTATCTTCTCTGCCTAATCTAAGGACCCACCCGAGCCCCGCGAGGGTTTTATCCTTTATGAGGGCTACCTGTTTTTTGGGTCCCGCCTTTGTATACCTCAGACCTCCCTTCGAGATTTTCTCATCTGGGAGATTCACGGGGACGGAGCCGCGGGGCACTTTGGGCGGGATAAGACGATTGTGTTAGTTGAGAACCGCTTCTTCTGTCCTGGCCTGAAGAAGGACGTCACGCGGGTCGTCCGACACTGCCGAATCTGCCAGACGGCGAAAGGGACTCGACAGCCCACAGGCCTTTACACTCCGTTGTCTATTCCCTATCGACCCTAGGCCGACATCAGTTTAGACTTCGTACTCGGACTCCCCCGCACACTGTGCAACTTCGACTCGATCCTCGTCGTCGTGGACCGCTTCTCGAAGATAGTTCACTTCATCCCTTGTCATTGGACGTACGATGCCCCCCCCCCCCACGTGGCGACCCTGTTCTTCAGGGAGGTATTCAAGTACCACGGGTTGCCCACTTCTATTGTTTTCGATCGTGACATCAGTTTCATGAGTTATTTTTGGAAGACGTTGTGGAAGAAGACATGGAATGGACTCAGGCTTGTGGTCCTATTGACCGGCATGACACTGAAGTTCTCCACCGCCTACCACCCATAGACGGACGGGCAGGCTGAAGTTGTCAACCGAATCCTTGCTACCCTGTTGTGTTGCCTAGTTCGGGATAGTCCGGCCACCTGAGATTCGGTCCTACCTATTGTGGAATTTGCATTCAATAGTTCAGTCAATAAGACCACGGGCCTGAGTCCATTCCATGCCATATTAGGTTACGATCCTAGGAAACCCGTTGACCTAGTTGACGCCCCGTTAGGAGCCCGACCTAGTGAGTCCACCGAGTCGTTCATTCAGCATATACACGCACTACGTCCGGAGAAATATCGCGGTCAGTAATGAAATCTACAAAGTTAAAGCCGATCAGCACAAGAGAGAACAGGTATCTGATGTTGGGGAACGGGTTATGATCCCCCTGTGACCTGAGAGGCCCCCTCAGGGGGCAGCGAACATGTTAAGTGCTCGTCGGATGGACCCCTACACAGTCACTCGACGGATTGGTGCGAACGCGTATGAGGTTGACATACCACCGACAATGGGGATTCACCGAGCATTCAATGTGGAGGACTTGACCCCTTATTATGAGGAGCGAGTGTACGGGGACCCGTTATCCCCACCCACCCCTGAGCCACAGCTTGACCCTCGCCCCTCTAGTGCACCCACACCCACCCCCCTCCACGGCGCAGGCAGTCGTGGGCGGGTGTGCACCGCTCAGAGGAGTCCACCCTGCAGCCGACAGTTCTAGTGGCATCACGTTCAGACGGAGATACATTGCTACGACATTCGCCTACCAGAAATACACTACAGATCGTTGGTCATAATTTCACGACGAGGGGAGGTTCGGTGGTCCTACGGTACTTGGTCCATTGGTCTACCCACCCGACTTCAGACGACACTTGGATTGCTACTGAGGAGCTCGAGAGGCTCGCCCCGGACATGCGCTGAGAGTACGACCATCTTCACTCACCGGAGATGAGTGATTTCAAGTCGGGGGGAGTTGATGGCGATCGACGACACGCGCACGTCTATTCCCGCAGGAGGCGGTGATCGACGACCCGGTTGGGCGATCCGAGTCCGCGGATGCCCCCAGAGGGTCGTTCCGAGCCAGTTACATATATTAGTTTTTATTTTCATGATGTATTCGGGCCGAGCAATTATAGTCGTCCGATCGGGAGCCCTAATTTTGCTCTTGCCTCTTTTATAAATATGCATATTGGTGGCCGGCTCATGGGATCGAAGTTGCGGAAGCTGCAACTTGTCGGTGCTTGTTTCGGTGGATTCCGAGACCGTGGTTCCGGCTCCGCTCCTGCTCCGCCAGCCCGACATCTTCCACTTCACGTCCAGGTACCGCCTCCCTCCTTCTCTGTCTCCCTGTTGCAGCCCGCCTCCCCTTCCCCTCCCCTTTTCCCGGCCTCCTGACGCACCACCCTGCCGCTCCTAACCCTGATTCCCTACTCCCCGCCATTTTCCTGTAACTCCTCCACCTCCACGGCCAACCCTAACCCCATTCCCGTCCACTAACCCGCTAGACTCATCTTCACCACGATCTCCAGCCCACACCCAACCCGCCCCCTACCCCGATCCCTTAGATCCGCACTCCTCCCACCCTACCTCCGCAGAACTCTCTCCCTCCCCCTCCCAAGTAACCCCAAACTCTACCTTTCCACCTTATGCCCATCGTAGACCCACCATCAACTCGAAGGGACCCCGTCCACAATCCTCCGTCCCGAAGCCGAGCCGCCGTATGCACAAGAGAATCAAGGTAATGGTGTTTTAGTACTCCTGTTGGACTTCATTGGTAATGAACTATTGTTGTGGTTTGGGGAATTATATGCTATTGTGCTTGATTTTTTCATGTGATTTGCAGGACACATCCGGCGCACTTCAATCGAAAACACGACTCACTTTATTGGTTAATCATAGTTGTTTCTTAACGGCTTAAATCTTGTTTGATTGTGCTAGTCGTGTCCAAGCGTTGCAAAAAGAAATTGCTACTAGTCAGTAGATCTTTATTTTGAATTGTTCTCATGCATTCACGCACACGACATTTAGATCATAGCGCCATTTAGGCTGCATTTTGGCGACCTTGTTTTGTTAGTCGTTCCTCCACTACACTCATTTTCTCGTTGCTTAATTTGGAAAAGGGCAGCAAAGTCACACTTCCTCTTTTTTGAGGTGGAAAATCTAAGAAGGAGCTCCCTTCAGAGCTCAGTGAAGCAGGTGATGGACTGGGGATGTTGCCCGTAGAGCCACTCCTTTACCTACCCATCAAAAGAGGTGACAAGAAACTTGAACCTCGTCACATCTGAACAAGTTCTCAGACCAACTGCAGATTCAAAGACCTGAAGATGCAAGACCAGATCGGTCTCCCCGGTATACACCGGCAGACGGGGCTCCTTGAAGTTGCTGGGGGCAGGCTCTAAGCAAACTCTATCAGAAAAGGCAGAGGGCTCCTCCACTTCATCAGAAATGGGAGGAGACGGAGGATAAGCAGCAACAGGAAGAACAAGAGTTGGAGGATAAGTAGCATATCCCTCCTAGAAGTTCAGCACTTGGGCTGAACTTCCCTAGGGTACACCCCGGAAAAAATCCCGCCAGGCAGCAAATTCTTGATCTTGAGACCGTTGAGGAGATGCAGGCTGAGCAAGAGGATAGGGTGGTGGTGGAGGAGCCAACACCACAAGAGCCGAAGCAACCGGAGGAGTTGCGGTCACTGCAGCCTGAGGGGTTAGTTGTTGGGTAAGCACAGCTAAAGCCTGGCCAATTGCTTCAAACTACTGGGCGGCCTCACGGCGAGACTGCTCAAGGGCCTCCTAGATGGCGGCATCATTTGGACTGGGCAACTGGGGGGCGGGCGAACTCGCGGTCTGACATTGTTGTTCGCAGGTTTCACCAATAATTCGCGATCTGAAGGCCGCGTGTTCGTTCTGCTGGTACTAGAAGTGCACCTTCACAACGGTACGTTGGAGGGGAGATGGAGGGAAAGAGGAGACTACGAATTATCGGTTACTAGCAGTCGAGCAAATGCGAGAAGCGAAAGGGCCACCCGAGCGGCAACACCAGACTAACCCGCTACAGCAAATACCACTTGCGGCAGGATATTTATTGATTAAGGGAAATGATTACAGCGGTTAGAAAAGAGGAAGTCGTGCGAGCAGGAGATCGCAAAGGAACTAAATTCGAGACCGCAACTCACAACAAGAGAGTTCGAGGATTTGAATATGTGTTTTGAGAGTGTTGCTCCCCACTATTTATAGGCTTGGGGACCTGTCCAAACGGGCAGAGCTAAGATTACTGACTTCCCGGGGTACAGGAGAACAAGGCAAGGGTGACGGGATACGTGGTGTGTGAATAAAGAAAAAGAACTCTGGCCGAGCGAATACGCGGTCATCCTTGATTCTGGACAGCCACTCCCTGGACCTCAGCGACCTGGAAGCTGGTGCGATTAGACAACATCTAACCGCGACGGTTGAATTTAGCAGGAAACTGGTCGCCGGCTCTCCAATAAACAATTGCCACACACATCGATACACTTACAGAAACTTATTTTATGTATCCACTCAGTAGTGTCAGGTTACATGAGAAAACATGGCCACAATGAGCCGTCATGTACTCCATGGTTGTATTAGTTTTCGTTTACCCAATCCTTGGTGGTAAAGAGTCATGAGTGTGGATCAACTGGAAATAGAAAATTATGCTTCTAATGCAACTGAAACTTCTCTCAAAAATGCAATGATTTGGTGTTGACAGGGTTGAAATTGAATTCTTTCAAATGATTGCATATGTGGGTGTGTGTGTCTATACATTTGACTAGGTATTACACATTCTACATTATTGTATTATATATTTTATCTGATATATAATTATTTATTCAAGACGAGTAAACTTTTGAGTGAGAACTAAAACACACAAACTAGTGGGCAATGAGAACTTAAGCACCGTAACAGTTGTAGGTTGTACTATTACATACCTTCACAGTTGTACTGATATAGTAATAGATGGATGGTTTGGAGTGAATGAGAACAAATTTGTTCAGCGTATAATTTCAAAACATACATACGAATTCACGCGTGGAATGAATAACAGCGATACATATATACAAATACACAAACTCTTTTCATAACCACTGAACAGGAAGAAAATATCAAACAAATGCAAGGTGAATTTGAATGCATTTGTAACCTATAAATAGCCATTCAAAAAAGTAAGTTCATCAACTGGCCCTTATTCTGTCAAAATTAACCCGTGAACAAGTTGTTAGCAGAAATAAAGAGGTGTGAATATATATATAAGGACAAAGTACAAACAAAACAAGGGCAAACCTTCTCAGGTTGTAGTGATCGAAGGTAATCAAGCAGGTCATTCTTTTCTTCTCCTACAAACTGCTGCATTTGTAAAGCAGAATTTTTGTTGTTCACCTCATGCAGATCCTGAGTATATAACAAAGGTAACACTATAATCATAGATTGCAAACAATTGCCATTGAATAAAAGAACCTTCATAAAGAGAAGATGTAATGCAGGTCAAAAAATCACACGCATTCATAACACATGATATATCCTGAGATTAATGAAATTGTGCATATCACTAAAGATAGCAGAGCTGAAATAATGATATTCATGAGTGAGTCGTGTCTGGAGTGCAGAGTTCATGACTTGGAGTGGAAGAGATTTATCCACTGTTAGGTTTGGCATAACTCAATATGAAAATCTGGCTCAACATGTGAGGGTTGCCTTGCCATATAAACAGATCAGAACAGAGTGGATTGGCAATGTGATACTATTATTAACATCCCCCCTCACCCATAGCATGGATTGACCGGACGGAATTGGGAGATAAACAGCTCATGGGCGGACCGGACGGAACTGGACAGAAACTGGGTGGAACCTGCCTCTGATACCATGTTAGGTTTGTCCTAACTCAACCTGAAAAAACGGCTCAACAGGTGAGGGTTGCCTTGCCATATAAACAGATCAGAACAGAGTGGATTGGCAATGTAGGACTATTATTAACAAAATCTAGTGTTTTGATATCAAATAATGTGTTTCTAGGTAGAGTTGGAGAAGAATATGTTGGAGGAAATAAAATAGAAATGTTTAATGCTATTATTCATCCACATAGGGGCATTATATAGTAGTTACAACAAGACGCATAACACCGATAGGCGGCGTGGGACTAAACCACAAACACATAAAGACACTACAAGACCGGCATTGACTCGATAATTCCAACACTCCCCCTCAAGCTGAAGGGGGGACCCTTCAGCTTAGACACATTGAATAACGACAATTGAGGTAGGCAATGCGGGACAAATATCAGACGAGCCACTGGGGGAAATTCCAAACCGGGGAATCAAGCAGGGAGCATAGCCACACATGACGTTGACCTACACACGACGCCGGACCCACACACGACGTGGACTTGGAGGAAACCGGTCAACCAACATCACCTACACACACAACATACGAAAGAGAACGGACGATGCGGAGCAAATCAGCAACCGGGCAACTGGGGATAATCCATCGAGGATAATCCGCACAAAGAGAGGTCCCTCACGACACAGTCCCGCACGACACGGTCTCACGCGACATAACCCGATGAGACTAGAATACCAACATCAATCGCGTCCCCAACACACGAACAAATAGAAAGACATATGGGGAGACACATACGACATAAGCCTAGAGGGCATGTGGAACAAAAGAGAAAAAGTTAGGAAAGATCATCCGAGTCGCATTCATCCCAACACTCTCACTCACGTGAAACACACGTGCAAATAGGCATGAAAAATCAAACAGAAGAAATAAACATGACGCATAAATAAAACTACAGAAACAGACAAATGAACACCAACATCCCCATAATAGCTGAGAGAAGCAAGCACTGGGATACATATCACTGGAGGGATTAGCAAAGAATCCCTTCAGCAGCAGCAAGAAGAGGCCCGGGTAGGGCCGACAGCAGGAACATGGCAGAGGAAATGGGCAGTAAGCAGCAGAGCAATGGTTCCGCATTGAGAGAATCGATTGTTGTCGTCGAAGTAGCAAACATCAGCGGCAGCCACAACTGGATCGAAGCCGAGAGATGAGAGGAAACCAAATGTCCAATAAATCAGCTGACAGGAGCAGCGTCGACATCGACGATGGGGTTAATCAACAGTGGTGAGATCAAGAAGGGGATCTGAAGCACGGGGAGATGATCGACAACGTCATTAGAGGTCATACGCATCAACGACTACCCGCAAGATTGCCACTGGAGTACCCAGACGGGATCGACGACGACGGGAATGACGGGTCCTGCGCGATGGGAAGCAACGTCGCAATGGGGGAAGAAGCCTAACTTGCAACCTTGAGCCGCTCCCATCGATGGAATCGGACGTTGATTCCATCGACGGGAGCGGACCTGCTCGACAGGAACGGGAGTAGCGCAGTCGACGGAACGGAAGAGAGAAAGGAAAATGCGGCTGGGAGCGGAAGCGGCTGGCGAGCAAGAGTCGGAATAAAGAAGAGGGGCGGCTACGGGAAAGAAAAATTTAGTGTTTTAGATCGATTGGCTCTGATACCATGTTGGAAGAAATAAAATAGAAATGTTTGATGATATTATTCCTCCATATAGGGGCATTATATAGGATTTACAACAACATGCATAACACTAATAGGTGGTGTGGGACTAAACCTCAAACACATAAAGACACTACAAGACCGACATTGACTCGATAATTCTAACAAAATATGCCACAAAAATTAGCACAAGGTAAAATAAGCTTTACACAATCTTTCGACAACACAGGCGGGCACAATACTATCAATCACGGCAGAAATCACCAAAACATGTCCAAACATTCGTAGAAAAAAGTTGTAAATCAATAAACATAAAGGAGGAAGGAGAAGATACATGATTCACCACAAAGAGAGATAAGGCAATGGTCGTTACTCCTCGGTAACGTATCAATCTTGCCACATTCAAAAGAGAACAAGCGATAAAAAGAATGGTTTCTCAAAGGCGGAGCTCTCAAGGGGGTGAACACTCAATGGCTTGTTTCAGCGTAGAAATGTTTGATGTCCCCAGTGTTAAGATTTGAAAGATACAAACAAATATTCAAAAACAAAAAAACAGCATTCACTACTTATGCATTATTACAAATGAACCAGGAAAAAAACCAAAGCATTTTTGTGAGAAGAGTCAGACAGCCCGGCTCAATGTTGTTCTTCTATTAGTTTACGTTAATTTCTTTCCAAGAGCCTCCAGCAGCGGAAATGTTCATGGCTTCCTAACACAGAGAATAGATGGACGACAATAAGGAATTAATTGAACACTTCTGTTGGCTTTTCATTTAAAAAATAGCAGAAAGGAACTTGAAGAACATATGTAAGATGGATCAGGTCAATGATATTTGAGAGATAAGTAAATTCTTAAATATTTGATATAAGAATACATACATGTATATATAGGGGCCTTGTAAACTATCAATACTCATGTAGACAATCTGGGACTAAACACTTACACAAACATAGATTCAAATATGAGTCTACATTCCCCTACATTTGGAGCATAGATATTGATTGTCTCCCTTGGGAGTAAAGGATGTGAACGGTGCTAAAGATAGAGGTTTGAAGATGATGTTTGCATTTTATTTTGTAGATGACACATGAAAGAAAACTAATTACTTTTATGTTTTCCCGCATAAAATAACAATCTTTTACAATGTGTTTAGACCTTTCATGGAATATTGGATTTTAATCAATGCAATCACAGTAGTGAATAGTCTGGGTCGTATGAATGATTCCAAGTTCTATAACAAGAGAATTAAGCCATACCAATTAAAAGATTGCATCAGTTTGTGTAATTGCTCTGTATTCAGCTTTTGGGGATAAGTATCAATGCAATCACAGTAGTGAATAGTCTGGGTCGTATGAATGATTCCAAGTTCTATAACAAGAGAATTAAGCCATACCAATTAAAAGATTGCATCAGTTTGTGTAATTGCTCTGTATTCAGCTTTTGGGGATAAGTGAGCTACAACCATTTGTTGTTGCGCCAAATAACAATATTTCACCCAAAAATATCATATAATCACTCGTAAATCTTTGATCATCAATTGAAAAAGTCGGTATCAACAAAGGTTGTATGTGACAAAGTATAGCATAGTTTGAAGAGAAGTAATTGTTCAGGGATTCTGCTTAAGTAGCGTGGAATTTGTTTATAATGTATATGTAAGATATTGATGAGTCCGAATTTTATATGGTTTTTCGAACTCATCTAAGCTCGTTTTCACGCACATCCACTTCACAATAGCTCATTATTGCTTATATTTCACTTATTCTGCATTCGTACACGAAGTGCACAAATTGCCCGTTGTGGTGTGCAATTGCGCTCACTTTTGCTAGGGGGTAAGCACATGATGCTCCCCGTTGTGTTTTTATGCTCGTATTGCTGTTTTAGACGTGTGGAGGCAAAAGCTTAAACCCTCTTGGGAATTCTGTATATTTTGCACGGTCGTGCGATTTTCCTTCACGCACGGGTGTTTTGCCCGTGCGTTCACTCGTCCTAGATGAGATGAAGATTTTCATGATCGCACGACTGTGTGAATTCATTCGTGCACGGGCTATTTTGCCCATGCGTGACAATTGTGCTGAAATCTTGGATTCTGTCGCCACTCGTGCGATTTGGTCACACACGGGTGATGTCAACCGTGCGAGAATAAATCGCACGAGCGACCTGCTTTGTCTAACATTTTTATGTTTTTATTGGTCATGTGTTTCCTTCACGCATGGTTGGATTCAACCGTGCGAGAAGAAAATCGCGCGAGCTGGGTTTTGGCCTGTAAATCAGAGTTCTGTCTCTGCCCGTGCATTTTTGTTCGCGCACGGTTGTTTCAACCGTACGTGAGGAGAAATCGCATGGGCAAGACCCTTGTCCTGTAGTGAAATTTTTATCGTAAATATCGCACGGTTCGAACGCACGACCGTGCGAGGTCATTTTTAACACTTTTTAGTATTTAAGCGCGGGATTAACCCTAATTTGGGACTTCCGCCATTGTTGCTCCTGTTCGCCCAGTTTCGCCCCATTTTGCCCTTCACCGCCGCCCATCTTCGGAAGGAGCTTCGACCTTCCTTCCACCGCAAATCTTCCACTAGGGCTTCGCCCTAGGCCGCCTCCATCATCCCACGCTTCCAAGGATTGATTTGAAGCACTTCTCACCGCATCAAGTGGAGCTTTGCAAAGGACGTTGCCAAGGTGTGATTAGCGAAGAAGACGGGTAAATTGAGAGTAAGTGACAGCCCTCTTTTACCCCGAATGACAGACCTAGACCGAGCAAGGACGTGGATTGACAACCCAGCGATTCCTTTCGAGATCCCGCGAAAAGACTTCGTTCTCTGGTTGTATCTCGCGCACTCTTTTTCTTGTTTGTATTGATTTTGCTTCATTCTCTCATGTATTTGGATCAGTGTTGTGGATATCGGCCAACATGTCTGACATGTCGACCGACATGAAGGTTTGGGAGTCAAAACGACACGAAACCGTGTAATTTTTTGTTTATAGCGTTTTGAAAAAAAATGGGTTGATATATCGGTTTTTACCGATATCCCGGCCCCAAAATAATGGGCTAAATCGTCTGTTTTTTTTTATTAAATTTTTTTAAAATAAAATCAAAAGCTTTAATTCCCCTGACCGCCACCCCCCCCCCCTCACCCTGTGCGGTTCATTTCACTCATGCCCTAGCTCTCCCTCGTGTTTTTTGCTGGTGCTCTCCCTCGCGCTCTCCGTTACACTCCCTCTCTCACGCGCTCTTGGCACTCTAGCTCTCTGGTTCTTCTTCTCCTTGCTCGCTAGTGCACTCATGCAGATTGTTCTCTTCTCTCGCGCTCTCGGCACTATAACTCTCTAGTTCTCTTCTCCCTGCGTGACTAGTGCTCTCACCCTGGTTATTTTTTCTCGCGCTCTCAGCACTACCTCGCTGGTGCTCTCACTTTGGTTGCTCTCTCTTCTCTCCAGTGCTCTCAATCTCACGGCCTCTTGTCTATTTGCTGGTGCTTTCGATCTTGGCAACCTCTCGGCTGGTGCACTCCTCTCCCTACTTCCCCCTCTCATTCTCTCGCTCTGCATTTTTTATTTTTTTTGCTTGGTTGGTTGCCTTGTTGGTTGTGGTTCTGGTTGTTGATGCCCTAATTTCTAGTATCCTTGCTCTCGGCTGCCTTAGTGGTCGGCTGCCCTGCTACTTGCTCCCTGCTACTTTTATTGGTCGGTTGCCCTACTGTCTTGCTCCTTGTTACCTTATTGGCCGACTGTCAATTGCCTTGCTCCTTGTTGCCTTAGTGGCAATCTGCTGGTTGCTGCCTTATTGGCCGACTACCTTATTGGTTGCTCCCTGCTCCAATAATATGGTTGTTGCCTTATTAGTCTTGTTATTTGTTATTTTTATTTTGCATGTTCATGATTTTATTAGTCAACAAATGATTTGAAATACTTCTATTACTAGTTATTTATCCAACCTCATTTTGCAATTGATGATGCATGTACATCCAACTTCATTTTCTAGTAGTTTTATTGTTTTGTGCCTTTTGATAAATAAAATGTTAGAAGTTTAGTGCCTTTTGATAAAATGTCGGATGTTTTGTTGGATACTTTGAAATTGAATAATACTTAGAGTGCTTTGTTCTTTGTGTTGGATCCTTTGAATAATAGTTATAATTTTGTATACTACTAAGAATACAAAATGTTATTGGATAAATAAAATGTTGCATGGAAAATATAAAATATGACTGAAGATCTAACAATCTAATGAAGTTATGGGGCTTTTCTAATGTTGATTTTTTTCAACTAATAATTTTTCTTATGATGTAGTCATGTAAAATATTTTTCATTTCATCTAACAAATATTACTTTTACTTCTTGTCTTATTAGAATGACTTCTTCTGCTAGATCAAGTAAGGTTCATGTATCACTAATACCAACCGGTAGAGATCCGTTCAAGGCATTTGATGAGAAGTTGGTTGCAAACAACACCAGTCGAATCAAATGCAACTACTGCAAGCAGACAGTGAATGGTGGAATTACACGTTTCAAGCATCACTTGGTTGGGTGGAAGGGTAATGTTAAGTCATGCCCTCAGGTTCCCACCGACATTAAGGCGATGGTGGAGTCGGCCCTAAACACAAATTTAGGGAGTAAGAGAGCTAAGAGTGCAAAGTTTCAAGCTGCCCTTAATGAGGTGGACATTGGAGGATCCCACGATGATGAATTAGAGGAGACTGTCATACGTAGGAGCACAGGTTCCAAGAGAACAATGGATCAATTTGTTCATTCAGTTGTCGAGTCTAGTGAGAGAAAAGATTCCCAACAGAGCACGATAGAGCGTAAGTGCAAAAAGAAAGTCAGAGATGATTGTGTCGTATACATATGTAGATGGGCATATGAAAACGGGATCTCGTTTAATGTCATATGTAATTTATCCTTCCAGCAGATGGCTCATGCTATCGAGTTATGTGGACCTGGGATAAAGATCCCAACATTTTATGAGTTGAGAGAAGAAATTTTATGAGCGGAGGTGGAGAGGACGAAGGAGATGTTGGGCACATTCACGCAGACCTGCAAATTGAATGGTTGCATTATCATGACTGATGCGTGGACAGATCGGAAGGGTAGGTGATGCAGGCCCATGGTTTCGACAAATTAAACACTACGCGTTCTTATGATCGGTAATTAAAATAACTACGCAGCGAGCAAAGTTCTCTGAATTAATACTAACGATGGTTCCTACAATATATCAATCCACAACGCAAAGGGACGCTACCACTTTTATAGATTGAACAAAGGCTAAAGGTCAATGTTCGCTCAAGCGAATAGGACCTATCCGATCAAAACAATTAGCAATTCAAATTAAATTATGCGCAGACATTCACAATTCCAATAAGAGAAAATCCGGACTAAAATAGCGATTAAAATAGAGTCCAAAATTCAACCCCAAATTAATTTAATATGAGGGTTGCCAAATCACTTGAACACCGAAGAAATCAAGGCTAAGGAAACCGATTTCTACAAGTGTTCACGAGATTTACCCGCACCAATTTTATGAAAAATATTCGGACAATTAACGCTTAAAATTTAGATTTTAAATACGCACAACATTCAATATAAATCAGGGTTAATTACTAGCCTTCGATTTCACCACAATCTCACAAATATTATAGAAGAAGTCACACAAAGAGATTTAAGAACTCGTTACCCAATCCCAAAAAGTCCGTCCACAATATTGAGTGGAGGAAGCGCTCACAACGGTGGATGATTTTCGATTTTCCACGCAAATCTTTGGATCTGCACCAGACGATGAAGACACTCGCCGTTTTCCTTTTGCAATACCCTAGGAGAGGGGATCCCTTGAAAGGCCAATATATATAAGGCAAGAGAGAGAAAAGGTGGTGAGAATAATTTTCCCAAGATGTTTGATGATGGTCGGATTTTGTATGGAGGATTGGTCGGGGTTTGGCTTTGGTGATGAAGAGGGTGGTCGGCTTAGGTGTTGAGGGGAAGAGAGGGCTCGGGTTGGAGGTGGATGTGGGTGGCCGAACTTTTGGAGGGGAGGGAGAGAGTGGCGGCTAGGAGGGGGGCGGCTAGGTTTTTGTAAAGGTGAGGGTGGTCGGGTTTGGATGTGGATGGGGTGGTCGGGTTGGTGGTGGGAGTTGGTGGCCGAGGGAGAGAAAGTGGAGGGGGAGAGGGTTGCGGCTTGGAGTAGGCTGAAACCTAGGGGGGTGACCGGCGACTTGGAGGAAGATGGGGGGGGGGCTCGGGTTATGTGATGTAGAGGGTGGGCTGGTCGGTTTTCTTTGGAAAAGGAAGGAGGAGGAGAGGAAGGGAGGCCGAATATAGAGAGGGAGAGAGGGAGGAGGGGTGGCCGGCGGCCAAGAGAGAGGGGGAAAGAGGAGGCCGAAGTTTGCCTTGGGGAGGAGGGAAATTCTTCACAAGAATTTAGAGTTCAATTTCTTTTCTTCTTCTCAAATCAAAATGAAAGCAATACATGGTTATATATAGCCTACACCACTCAATCTTCACCCTTGAAAAGTAAACAACTCATGATGGTTATATGCAATCATCATCATGAAATAAAAACAATAATCAAATGCATGAAAATTAAAATACATAAAATGTTTTAAATAAATAAATTGCTAAATAATATATAATTATATATTTTTATTTGATGGCGGAGGACGTCGTGCAAAACATGTTGTGGCGGCGGCGTTGGCGAAGACGTCGAGGTAGACTCCCATCTTCAAGCTTGCGGCAACGATCATCCCAATCCACGAACTCTCTATGACGGGGATCAACGGCCGCATCAGCAACGTCGACATCAATCCTCCCCCACTCAAAATTTCTCATCACCGATGAGTGGCCCGTGAGGGGAGAATAGTCAAGACCCAGAAGCAGCAGCAACATGGGGCAAATCTGGCCCCACTATCCGTATCGTAGTAGCATGAACATCCCATAGCACTTAGAACCTATCAGGTGTAGAAACAGCAAAACTCGAAATGGTGTCAGGCAAAAGAAAATTAACTTAAATCTTACCATCCAGTTCAAGAACCAAGGAGTCTATGTGGAAATTAGATATGACAACATTAACACTCCCCAACCTGAAAGAATATTTAGTGGTAGGAAGAAACGACGGAGAAAGGCACTCAGGTGAAACAGAGACGTACAGTAAAAAGTCCGGAAACTTGAAATAAAGTGAAACACCATGTGCTCTATAAAAATCTGAAATAAAAGCACGAAATCCGACGTTCTTAAAAATCATGGATGGGTCGGCATTCATATGTATTAATTTATTAAAGGAGCCAGAAGGCATCCGCTCGGGGACTGACCAGACTAAACCCAAATCACTAAAACTCGAAATTGTGTCAGGCAAAAGAAAATTAACTTAAATCTTACCATCCATTTCAAGAACCAAGGAGTCCATGTGGAAATTAGATATGACAACATTAACACTCCCTAACCTAAAAGAATATTTAGTGGTAGGAAGAAACGACGGAGAAAGGCACTCAAGTGGAACAGAGACGTACAGTAAAAAATCCGGAAACTTGAAATAAAGTGAAACACCCTGTGCTCTATAAAAATCTGAAATAAAAGCATGAAATCCGACGTTCTTCATAATCATGGATGGGTCGGCGTTCATACGTATTAATTTATTAACGGAGCCAGAAGGCATCCGCTCGGGGACTGACCAGACTAAACCCAAATCACTAAATTAGCATCGGACGGTCTCGGAAAGGAGTGGAAGTGCATACGACATAACTTAAAATGAAACACTAACGTCCAAGATATATGAGAAGAGAATCCATGTGCTACATGACTAGACCCAAATGCGGAGGATAAGGGGGTTAAGTCAGGTGGCACAGGAGCCTTATAATCATAGATGATTTTAATGGGCTCTGAATTCGCAGTTTTAATTTTATATTTTAAATACTCACGCTTGGCATGAAGATATGGCAAGGAGAACCGCTCATCATGAAAAATAGAGTTGGACGCCCCCGGATGTGGCAGGATATGCGAGCGATACAACTCAAGGGGCCTTTTCATAGTCACTAATGTGTGGAAATGAGGGTCATCAAAAAGCGGTGGGTAAATGTGAGCGACCGGGTGTGGTATATAAGTATGTATAGGGGACACCACATCCAGGGGCACAATTGCCAAAGAATTAGAATCAGTCGTAGTTGTCGACAAAACCGTAGACGAACACGCAGAAAAATGAACAGTCAACTGTGACACGTAGTCAGATCTACGGGGTGCGGTGAACAGACTCAAAACTAGTGCGCTCAACCTAGTAATATCTATACGCTGAGACAACGCCAATGTAGGAACTAATAAAGTGGGCGTCACAAAAAAACTCAGACTAAGACTACCGGTTCCACGTCCTAAAAAGTCATCTAAGATAGGAAAATAAACAGGGGGAAGGGTCGGTAAAATCAATCCCGGGATAAAATCTGAATCAGTATAAATTTCACCTAACGGTGACGACATCAATGAACTCTCATCCGGGTGTACATTCAAAGAATCATCCAAAAAAACTCTTCCCTCAGATGGTAAATCATCCACAATAATAATAGGGCAATCCTCACTTTCAGACTCCTCAGATAACTCAGATACAATCTCAGTGGGTGTAATCGTAGGCTCTAACACGATGGGGATCGTATCCTGGAGAGAGTACTCAATACTAGGGTGAACAGACAACGCTAGTAGGGCACGTAATAGGCAATGAAATACTCTCACGGATCAAAATATCATCATCCCAAACATCATCTTCCAATCACTAGGTATTCCCTCAATTTTAGACTCATCAGAATCGTCGGGCACTAACATACATGTCGGAATACTCTAACCTACGGGGTCATCCTCAGAATCAAGAGATACCACATTTACATCAGAATCTTCATTGGTTTCAATCACAATCTTAGGAGGCTCTGTCGTCGAGGTTAACGGAGGCAACACCCTAGTAGTAACATTTTTGGAGTCCAAGACATAAGACCTATTTGGAATGGTTTTCCTAAAAGTGGGTGGTGGTCCTAAGACGGACTCTCCCTTCTGAAACGAGCAAGTCTTATTCTTATGAACGTTGTGTTTCTCAATATCCAATGCAACATTAAAAGTAGTGTTTGGGTCGGTGTGACCATAACGCAGTAATTTACCCTAGATGTCGGGGTTTAACCCCTTACGAAACATAGAGAGGGTCAGCTCTGGCATCTCCTTCACACCACACCTAACAATCATATACTTAAGAAGACTTATATACTCAGACACCGACTTATTCTCTTGTTTAAGGGTAGTCAAATCATCTAACATCTGCGTTCGATGGTACGTAGGGACGTACTGTTCTGTCAGCATGGCCTTCATGTCTGCACAACCAATAAATAATTTACGGTTCTCGGTTCTCAGACGTCGTTCCTCATTCAACCAAAATATCTTAGCTCTACCTAACAACTTACTTCTCGCCACTCGCACCTTATCCGCGTCAGTCGAATTGTACCACTCAGAGTAGCACTCTATTTCCTTAACCCAGTCTAGGAAAACTTGGGGTTCTCCCAAACCATCGTACGATGGGGGTTTGACCCGGACGGTTCTAGTAATGTTAAACTCATACGGTGCACGTGGGACATTTTCATTATTGTTGTTGTTGTTATGGTTATTATTCCCATTATCACGTGGGTTGACGGCTTGATTACGGGGAGCCGCTTGATTTAATCTTAAGTCGTGTAGCATCTCCCTAATAGTCGTCATCTGTTCAATGCAATCCTGGCGGAGTTCCTCAATCGTTGTGAGACCGTGACCCGCATCCCGTTCATCCGCCATATGGGAAAAGACGGGGAATACTCCGTACCTAATCTAGTGCGCATGCAATGGGTAATTTTTCAGATCCACCAAAATATTGAAAGGCAGAATTGTTCCCACCTAATACTAGTGTAGAAAAAAATATTTTGTTTGATTTTCTTAAAGAAAATAATTAGGAGATTATTAAAAAAAATTGATTTTTTTTGCAGGAAAATAAAAAATTTAGGCCGCAATTTACAGACCAAAAATTAAAAATTTATAATGACTTAATAAAAATAAAATATTTTTTTTATTTCTTACTAATAAAATGATAGAATTTCTGTTAAGCCCCCGGACGAGGCTAGATTATTCGGATAACATTACAAACGGCGGCAACGGCAAGGGCATGACAATATTGGGGCTGAACCAATGGGTTCAGCCCCCTCCTCTTGAAAATATTGGCTCGCGGGGGCTGAACCACGCTGGGTTCAGCCCCATTGGGGCCGGCGGCCCCTTGGCCGGCCGGTCTTGGGTCCGGGGGTATAAATACCCGGACCCTCTCTTTTGGAGGCTTATGCAAGGATTATCAAGGTTAATCTCTCTTCTCTCCAACCCTAACCCTAATTTCTCTCTACTTCTTCTTCTTCTCTTAGTTCATCCCCTAGTTAGTGTTTAACATTTGGTATCAGAGGCGTTCGATTCTCTCAATGGTGAACACCCGCAATCAAGAGGAGTCCTCACGGATTGAAACCCTAGAGGAGAATGTTGTTGGTCTCACCGATTCGATGGCGGCCTTAGAGGGGCGATTGGAGGCTCGGTTGGAGGAGTTGAAGACCCTACTGAAAGGAAAAGGCCCGGCCAGCGATGATTCGGCCGGATCGGGAGCCGATCCAGCGGGTTCGGCCTCCGCGCGGCTTGCGGAAGGGCTCGCGGGCGTGCGGCCTTCGGGCGGGGCTCCGCCTCAACAACCCGCCTTGCGGTTGCCAGCTATGGGTCCCTTAAGAGTGAGCAGCCTGGCAGCCGCTATGGAGAAGGGTTGGGGTGTATGGTCTGCGGGACCTGGTGGGGCCGGCTATGGATCCTGGGTTAGATGGCCCTGCGAGCAGCCCGGTGCCATCCTGGGTTTTATGATAGGCACCGGGCTGCTCGCAGGGCCATCTAACCCAGGATCCATAGCCGGCCCCACCAGGTCCCGCAGACCATACACCCAACCCTTCTCCATAGCGGCTGCCAGGCTGCTCACTCTTAAGGGATCCATAGCTGGCAACCGCAAGGCGGGTTGTTGAGGCGGGGGCTCGATCCCCTACCTCCTAGATAAGATCTGCTTCCGCGGATCTTCATCACCAACTGAGCCGCGGCTCAGTTGGTGATGAAGATCCGCGGAAGCAGATCTTATCTAGGAGGTAGGGGATCGAGCCCCCGCCTCAACAACCCGCCTTGCGGTTGCCAGCTATGGATCCCTTAAGAGTGAGCAGCCTGGCAGCCGCTATGGAGAAGGGTTGGGGTGTATGGTCTGCGGGACCTGGTGGGGCGGCTATGGATCCTGGGTTAGATGGCCCTGCGAGCAGCCCGGTGCCTATCAATTTCTAGAACTTTTTTATTATTATTTTGAGAAAAACTGAGAATTTTAGGTTGCTATTGGCAGACCAAAACTAAAAATTTTGTTTTATTATTTTGACATAAAAACATGCAAGTGCGTGTCGGTGAAATAATAAAAGAGGGTGGGTGCCAATTAGGAAATTGACGTGAACCTCCCTCTGATACCAAATTGATGCAGGCCCATGATTTCGACGGATTAAACACTATGCGTTCTTATGATCGGTAATTAAAATAACTACGCAGCGAGCAAAGTTCTCTAAATTAATACTAACGATGGTTCCTATAATATATCAATGCACAACACAAAGGGACGCTACCCCTTTTATAGATTGAACAAAGGGCTAAAGGCCAATGTTCGCTCAAGCGAATAGGACCTACCCGATCCGGACAATTAGCAATTCAAATTAAATTATGCGCAGATATTCACAATTCCAATAAGAGAAAATTCGGGCTAAAATAGCGATTAAAATAGAGTCCAAAATTGAACCCCAAGTTAATTTAATATGAGGGTTGCCAAATAACTTGAACACCGAAGAAATTAAGGCTAAGGAAACCGATTTCTACAAGTGTTCACGAGATTTACCCGCTCCAATTTTATGAAAAATATTCGGACAATTAACGCTTAAAATTTAGATTTTAATTACGCACAACATTCAATATAAATCAGGGCTAATTACTAGCCTTCTATTCCACCACAATCTCACAAATATTATAGAAGAAATCACACAAAGAGGTTTAAGAACTCGTTACCCAATCCCAAGAAGTCCATCCACAATATTGAGTGGAGGAAGCGCTCACGACGGTGAATGATTTTCTATTTTCCACGCATATGCTCGGATCCGCACCGGACGATGAAGACGATCGTCGTTTTCCTTTTGCAAAACCCTTGGAGAGGGGAGCCCTTGAAAGGCCAATATATATAAGGGAAGAGAGAGAAAAGGTGGTGAGAATAATTTTCCCAAGATGTTTGATGATGGTCAGATTTTGTATGGAGGATTGGTCGGAGTTTGCCTTTGGTGATGAAGAGGGTGGTCGGCTTAGGTGTTGAGGGGAAGAGAGGGCTTGGGTAGGAGGTGGATGTGGGTGGCCGAACTTTTGGAGGGGAGGGAGAGAGTGGCGGCTAGGAGGGGGGCGGCTAGATTTTTGTAAAGGTGAGGGTGATCGGGTTTGGATGTGGATGGGGTGGTCGGGTTGGTGGTGAGAGTTGGTGGCCGAGGGAGAGAAAGTGGAGGGGGCGAGGGTTGCGGCTTGGAGTAAGCCGAAACCTAAGGGGGGGGGGGCGACTTGGAGGAAGATTGGGGGGGGGGGCTCGGGTTATGTGATGTAGAGGGTGGGCTGCTCGGTTTTCTTTGGAAAAGGAAGGAGGAGGAGAGGAAGGGAGGCCGAATATAGAGAGGGAGAGAGGGAGGAGGAGGGGTGGTCGGCGGCCAAGAGAGAGGGGGAAAGAGGAGGCCGAAGTTTGCCTTGGGAAGGAGGGAAATTCTTCACAAGAATTTAGGGTTCAATTTCTTTTCTTCTTCTCTAATCAAAATGAAAGCAATACATTGTTATATATAGCCTACACCACTCAATCTCCACCCTTGAAAATTAAACAACTCATGATGGTTATATGCATCCATCGTCATGAAATAAAAACAATAATCAAATGCATGAAAATTAAAATATATAAAATGTTTTAAATAAATAAATTGCTAAATAATCTATAATTATATATTTTTATTTGATGACGGCGGACGTCGTGCAAAACATGTTGCGGCGGCGGCATTGTCAAAGACGTCGACGTAGACTCCCATCTTCAAGCTTGCGGCAACGATCATCCCAATCAACGAACTCTCTATGACGGGGATCAACGGCCGCATCAGCAACGTCGCCATCAATCCTCCCCCACTCAAAATTACACATCACCGATGAGTGGCCCGTGAGGGGAGAACAGTCAGAAGCAGCAGCAACTTGGGGCAAATCTAGCCCCGCTATCCGTGTCGTAGTAGCATGAACATCCCATAGTACTTAGAACCTATCAGGTGTAAAAACAGCAAAACTCGAAATGGTGTCGGGCAAAAGAAAATTAACTTGAATCTTACCATCTGGTTCAAGAACCAAGGAGTACACGTGGAAATTAGATATGATGTTATATAAAAATCTGAAATAAAAGCATGAAATCCGACGTTCTTCATAATCATAGATGGGTCGGCGTTCCTACGTATTAATTTATTAACGGAGCCAGAAGGCATCCGCTCGGGGACAGACAAGACTAAACCCTAATCACTAAATCTAGCGTCGAACGGTCTCGGAAAGGAGTGCAAGTGCGTACGACATAACTTAAAATGAAACACTAACGTCCAAGATACATGAGGAGAGAATTCATGTGTTATATGACTAGACCCAAATGCGGAGGATAAGGGGGTTAAGTGAGGTGGCACGGGAGCCTTATAATCAGAGATGATTTTAATGGGCTCCGAATTCGCAGTTTTAATTTTATATTTTAAATACTGGCGCTTGGCATGAAGGTATGCAAAGGAGAACCGCTCATCATGAAAAATAGAGTTAGACGCTCCCGGATGTGCCAGGATGTGCGAGCGATACAACTCAAGGAGTCATTTTATAGTCACTAATGTGTGGAAATGAGGGTATTTAAAAGGCGATGGGTAAATGCGAGCGACCGGGTGTGGTATATAAGTATGTATAGGGGGCACCACATCCAGAGGCACAATTACCAAACAATTAGAATCAGTCGTAGTTGAGGACAGAATCGTAGACGGACACGCAGAAAAAAGAACAGTCAACTGTGACACGTAGTCAGATCTACGGGGTGCGGTGAACAGACCCAAAACTAGTGCGCTCATCCTAGTAATATCTATACGCTGAGACAACGTCAATGTAGGAACTAATAAAGTGGGCGTCACACAAAAACTCAGACTAAGACTACCGGTTCCACGTCCTAAAAAGTCATCTAAGATAGGCAAATAAACAAAGAGAAGGGTCGGTAAAATCAATCCCGGGATAAAATCTGAATCAGTATAAATTTCACCTAACGGTGACGACATCAAGGAACTCTCATCCAGGTGTACATTCAAAAAATCGTCCAAAAAAACTCCTCCCTCAGATGATAACTCATCCACAATAATAATAGGGCAATCCTCACTTTCAGACTCCTCAGATAACTCAGATACAATCTCAGTGGGTGTAATCGTAGGCTCTAACACGATGGGGATCGTATCCTGAAGAGGGCACTCAATACTAGGGTGAATAGACACAACACTAGTAGGGAACGTAATAGGCAACGGAATACTCTCACAGATTAAAATATCATCATCCCAAACATCATCTTCTAAATCACTAGGTATTCCCTCAATTTTAGACTCATCAGAATCGTCGGGCACTAACGTACATGTCGGAATACTCTCACCTACGGGGTCATCCTCAAAATCAAGAGATACCACATCTACATCAGAATCCTCATTGGTTTCGATCACAATCTTAGGAGACTCAATCATCGAGGCTAACATAGGCAACACCCTAGTAGTAACATTTTTGGAGTCCAAGACATAAGACCTATTAGGAATGGTTTCCCTAAAAGTGGGTGGTGGTCCTAAGACAGACTCTCCCTTCTGAAACAAGCAAGTCTTATTCTTATGAACGTTGTGCTTCTCAATATCCAATGCAGCATTAAAGTGGTGTTTAGGTCGGTGTGACCATAACGCAGTAATTTACCCTGGATGTCGGGGTTTAACCCCTTACGAAACCTAGAGAGGGTGAGCTCTGGCATCTCCTTCACACCACACCTAACCATCATATCCTTAAAGAAGACTCATATACTCAGAGGCCGACTTATTCCCTTGTTTAAAAGTAGCCAAATCATCTAACATCTGTGTTCGATGGTACGTAGGGACGTACTGTTCTGTCAGCATGGCCTTCATGTCTGCCCAGCCAATAAGTAATTTACTGTTCTCGGTTCTCAGACGTTGTTCCTCATTCAACTAGAATATCTTAGCTCTACCTAACAACTTCATTCTCGTCACTCGAACCTTATCCGTGTCAATCGATTTGTACCACTCAAAGTAGCACTCTATTTCCTTAACCCAGTCTAGGAAAACTTGGGGTTCTCCCAAACCATCGTACGATGGGGGTTTGACCCGGACGGTTCTAGTAATGTCAAACTCATACGGTGCACGTGGGACATGTTCATTATTGTTGTTGTTGTTATGGTTATTACTCCCATTATCACGTGGGTTGACGGCTTGATTACGGGGAGCCGCTTGATTTAATCTTAAGTCGTGTAGCATCTCCCTAATAGTCGTCATCTGTTCAGTGCACTCCTGGCGGAGTTCCTTGATGCGATTCCTTCGTGACCACCGCAGCCTTCCCGGAAATCACCACCAAACGGCTGGTATTCAGTGAATCCAGCAACCAACACACTTGAACCAAGCACAAAACCAAGCACAAAACTCCAACCACAACCGGCACAAGAATTAATTAAGATAGATAAGCAATCCGGAGGGTAAACCCTGAACAGATTGCAGAGGAGCAGGGGACCTTCCCGTGGCTACCACCGTCCGACAACAACAAGAACACAGCAAAAAAACATCACACCCAGTTCACAGCCCTACCCAACACATAAATCCAACCCTAAAACAGCAAAAGACAATACTTCCCCTCGGCTACATAACCCGCTACACCGACATATTACAGCATATATAAAAATACGTAACAAAACATCCCCTATCAAAGGTTCCTTGTCCTCAAGGAACGAGATGCGGCCACATTTGGCGTAGAAACCACAGATCCTCCCACGTTGCTTCTTCTGGCGTGCCGTTGTTCCATTGAATTAATAATTGCGTGGTTGCACGGCCCTCCCGATTGATGAGGCGTCGATTCAAGATAGCTAGCGGCTCCACCAAAGCATTACCTTCCTCATTGACCGCGGACGGAAGAGGCTGTATCACCCCCTCTGGAGGACCCTTGTACTTCTTCAGCTGTGATATATGAAAGGTGTGGTGTACCTTAGCTTCCACCGGAAGGTCCAATTTGTAAGCTACCGCTCCCACCTTCTCCACGATCGTAAAGGGACCGAAGAACTTGGGTGATAATTTGTGAACTCGATGTACCCGCAAGCTGACTTGACGGTATGGTTGAAGCCACACCCACACCATCTCTCCCACCTCGAAGACATGCTCACGTCGCTTGGTGTCCGCCAACACTTTCATGTGGTTTTGAGCCTTAACAAGATTGCTTTTAAGTATTTTTATTACCCTATCTCGAGCCGCAAGCGACCAGTCTACCGTTTCCAAGGTAGCCGTCCCCTCCACGTACATCGGTATTGCGGTTGGCTCCTGCCCATACACCACTTCGTACGGGGTCATTTGTATAGCGCTTTGATATGTCGTATTATACCACCACTCGGCCAAGGGAAGCCAACTCACCCAACTACGCGGGCTCTCGAAACACATGCAACGGAGGTAACTTTCCACAACGATTCACCACCTCCGTTTTCCCGTCAGATTGCGGATGGTAGGTTGTCGACATGTGTAATTGTACTTGTAGCAACTGAAACAGCTCCTGCCAAAATTTACTAATGAAGACCGCATCCCGATCACTGACGATCGATGTAGGTAGCCCATGCAATCGCACCACCAAATCCAAGAAAAGTTGCGCCACTACCTCTGTCGTGTATGGATGAGTCAGTGCCATGAAGTGGGCGTGCTTACTCAAGCGATCCACCACCACTAAGATAGTAGACTTGCCATTACTTTTGGGTAGACCGCCGATGAAGTCTAACGAAATTTCCTGCCACACCCGTTCGGGAATCGGTAGGGCTGCAATAAACCCATAGGTCGTTGGTTATCCGGTTTACACTGCTGGCATACGGAGCACTGCTAGATATAGTCGTATATATCGGGCTTCATATTCTTCCAGTACAGCCGGCGCTTCATCCTATTGTATGTAGCCGTAACTCCCGAATGGCCACCGAGAGCACTATCATGGTACAGTTGCATCATCTGTCGTCGAACAAGAGCATCTCTCCCTACAACCAATCTTCCCTTCCGCTGCAGGAGGCATTGCTGCCAGCTCACCTTCGGGTAAGCCGCCGGGTCCACTTCTTTAGCTTGAATCATCTCCTGTAGTTTGTGATCCCCCTCCCAGGACTTCTTCACCAAGTGTAAGAGGTCAGATTGCACCATACTCACAGCATAAAGGGTACTTGCCGGTTGGTCCTCATGCATCCGAGACAACGCATCCGCGCAAACGTTCTCCTTGCCGCATTTATATTGCACCTTAAAATCGTACCCCATCAACTTCGAGAGGAAACGTTGTTGCGTAGGTGTTGCGAGCTTCTGTTCCAACATGATAAGACTTTGGTGATCGGTGCGTACAACGAACGAACACCCCACCAAATAGTGCCTCCATTTCTGCACGGCGAGCACAATGGCCAGCAGCTCCTTTTCATACGTCGATAAACCGGCGTTCTTGGTCCCCAATGCCTTACTAAAGAAGGCAATTGGCCTCTCATTCTGCAGCAACACAGCTCCTACTCCGGTGTCCGCGGCATCAGTTTCGAGCACGAAAGGCTGTTGGAAATCCGGTAACTGTAGGATCGGCGGAGTGGATACCGCCCTCTTTAGCTCCTGGAAGGCCGTATTGGCCGCATCCAACCACCTAAATTGGCGCTGCTTCAACAGTTCCGTGAGGGGCCGGGCAAGAATCCCGTACCCTTGGATGAATCTCCGGTAATAACCGGTCAATCCCAAGAATCCACGGACCCTCTTCAATGTCGTGGGAATTGGCAAATCTAGCATGGCTTGTATCTTCAACGGATCCGTTGCGACGCCAAGCCCAGAAATCACATGCCCCAAATAGTGAACCCGCGGCCGGCCGAACTCGCACTTGCTCCTCTTGAGCACCAACTGATTAGAGCGTAATACCCGCAATGTGAAGGAAAGGTGCACCAAATGTTCCTCCCAAGTCGAGCTGAAAACCAATATATAGTCAAAAAAAACTAAAATGAATTGGCGTAATTGACCTTGGAAAAGTCGGTTCATAAGCCCTTGGTACGTCGATGGCGCGTTGGTCAACCCGAAGGGCATAACCAAGAATTCATAGTGCCCTTGGTAAGTGTGGAATGCCGTCTTGTGGATATCATCCTCGACCATTCTCACTTGATGGTACCCAGCTCGCAAATCCAATTTGGAGAAGTATACGGCGCCATGTAACTCGTCGATCAGCTCCTCAATGAGTGGAATAGGGAATTTATCCTTCACAATGTTCGTGTTCATGTTCAACTCCCGATAGTCCACACATAAACGCCACGACCCGTCTTGCTTCTTCACCAACACTACGGGCGATGCAAATTGGCTATTACTATACCGAATGACCCCGGTATTCAACAACTCTCCGATGAGTTTCTCAATTTCAGATTTTTGAAGTGGCGGGTAGCGGTATGGTCGTAAATTGACACCCTTCCCTTCATCTTTCAGCATGATTTTATGCTCGTGCCCGCAAATAAGTGGCAGCCCGCTAGGTTCTGAGAATAAATCCGCAAATTCTTCTAAGACTTCCTGCAGAGCTTGTTGCTCGGCCACGGACAGGGGTGCTCCTTCTAACTTCCACGATCCCAATTCACTATTTGGTTCTTCTTGCTCTCCCGTTAGACAATTCTGGATGCTACATACCGCCAACATGTTGAGTTTCCCTCCCTTATCCAGGAACTTTTGAACTCGGTTACCCTTGCTCCATGGTTCGTAATTCGTTTTTGACCCGCGCAAGGCCACCTTCTGCCCTCGACTGCAGAACTCCATTCTTAAATTGCCAAAATCCCAATTAACCGGGCCGAGAGTGACCAACCATTGCACACCGAGAACTACATCGCACCCGCCTAGAGGAAGGATAAACATGTCGGATACAAAATAAGCCCCTTGCATTCGCCACTGGAAATCTACTACCTTGTGTGAACTTGACATTGTCTTCCCGTTCGCAACCACCACCGCAAAGGGTGTCACCTGCGCTTGAGGACATTGTAGCCGGCTCGCCTCCCCTTCGTCGAGGAAATTGTGGGTGCTACCCGAATCAATCAGCACGTTAATGGGTTGCCCGTGATGGGACGTCGTGACCCTCATAGTTTGATAGTGAGTCACCCCGGTCAAGGCATGCATGGAAACCTGGGGTACTTGAGCATTTTCCTCCTCATCCTCCACTTCTAACAATTTCGGTTCACCTTCAATTTCCCCTTCTCCCACTGCTTCTACCACCACTTCCATCGAATACGCTTGCTTCCGGTTGGGGCATTTATGACCCGGGGTATATTGTTGATCACACCAAAAGCATAACCCCTTCCTCCGCTTCTCTTCCAACTCCGACGACGTGGATTTACGCCCCTCTCCTGAGTGCGGTGGTAGGTTCGCCGAGTAATGGCCAGCTAGTTTAGTTGACGATCTATGTGTGTACCCCTAATGCTCCTCCGTGAAATGATTTTCCTCCCGAGTGGTTGTAGGTTTCCGGTAACGGTACATCAATTGTTGTTCTTGCAACCGAGCCAACGAGTACGTCTCTTGTAGGGACTTTGGAAAAAACATTCGAACGTCGTATTGTATGTCCTCCCGGAGGCCGGCAAGGCACAAGCTAATCGCATGATCCTCCGACACTATCACGCGATGCAATAACAAATCAAACTCATCCAAGTAGCTTTGAACATTTGAGCGTTGTCGCAGATTTTTTAACTCACCCATGGGATCCCCCAAGAGGTTTGAGCCAAAACGCCCTTGGAGTGCTTGGCTATACTCTTCCCAATTCGGCCACTGACGGGTCAGCCTCGCCTTCATATATGACTGATGCCGATATAGGGCCTTACCCTCTAAGTGCACTGAAGCCAACTTGACCTTCATGTCTTTCGGTGTTCCATCAACCTCAAAAAATTGATCACATTTGTATATCCAAGGCATCAAGTCCTCACCATAGAAGCGGGGAAACTCCAATCGTGGGAATCTGGTAGCGATATGCGAGGATGAGAAAGTAGAGCCCGAAGACCTATTTTCCGGTGAATGACCTCTTCTGCTTGCCAACCCGCGATCTCCCTTCAGCCCAGCAAACATCGCCCGCATCTCTTCCCCCATGGCCTGCATGGTCCGCGCCAACTCCTCCTGGCCATGTTTAAGTACATCGATCTCTGATTGTGCCTCCTTGGACCTCGTGGCATCCGAAACCGGCATCTTTCCCAGACGCCAACCTGCCTCTGATACCTTGATGTGATTCCTTCGTGACCACCGCAGCCTTCCCGGAAATCACCACCAAACGGCTAGTCTTCAGCGAATCCTGCAGCCAACACACTTGAACCAAGCAAAGAACTCCAACCACAACCAGCACAAGAATTAATTAAGATAGATAAGCAATCCGGAGGGTAAACCCTGAACAGATTGCAGAGCAGCAGGGGGCCTTCCCGTGGCTACCACCGTCCGACAACAGCAAGAACACAGCAAAAAAACATCACACCCGGTTCACAGCCCTACCCGGCACATAAATCCAACCCTAAAACAACAAAAGACAATACTGCCCCCCGGCTACATAACCCGCTACACCGACATATTACAGCATATATAAAAATACGTAACATTCCACAATCGCTGTGAGACCGTGACCCGCATCTCGTTCATCCGCCATATGGGAAAAAGACGAAGAATACTTCGTACCTAATCTAGTGTGCATGCAATGGGTAGTTTTTAAGATCCACCAAAATATTTAAAGGCAGAATTGTTCCCACCTAATACTAGGGTAGAAAAAATATTTTGTTTGATTTTCTTAAAGAAAATAATTAGGAGATTATTAAAAAAAAAATTGATTTTTTTTGCAGGAAAATAAAAAATTTAGGCCTTTATTTGCAGACCAAAAATTAAAATTTATAATAACTTAATGAAAATAATGAATTAATAAAAATAAAATATTTTTTTTTATTTCTTACTAATAAAATGATGGAGAATTTCTAGGATTTTTTTTTTAAAAAAAATTTGAGAAAACCTGAGAATTTTAGGTTGCTATTGGAAAACCAAAACTAAAAATTTTGTTTTATTATTTTGACATAAAAACATGCAAGTGCGTGTCGGTGAAATAATAAAAGGCGGAGGGTGCCAATTAGGAAATTGACGTGAACCTTCCTCTGATACCAAATTGATGCAGACCCATGGTTTCGACGGATTAAACATTATGCGTTCTTATGATCGGTAATTAAAATAACTACGCAGCGAGCAAAGTTCTCTACATTAATACTAACAATGGTTCCTACAATATATCAATGCACAACGCAAAGGGACGCTACCCCTTTTATAGATTGAACAAGGGCTAAAGGCCAATGTTCGCTCAAGCGAATAGAACCTACCCGATCCGGACAATTAGCAATTCAAATTAAATTATGCGCAGACATTCACAATTCCAATAAGAGAAAATCCGGACTAAAATAGCGATTAAAATAGAGTCAAAAATTCAACCAAGTTAATTTAATATGAGGGTTGTCAAATCACTTGATCACCGAAGAAATCAAGGTTAAGGAAACCGATTTCTACAAGTATTCACGAGATTTACCCACTCCAATTTTATGAAAAATATTCGGGCAATTAACGCTTAAATTTTAGATTTTAATTACGCACAACATTCAATATAAATCAGGGCTAATTACTAGTCTTCTATTCCACCACAATCTCACAAATATTATAGAAGAAATCACACAAAGAGGTTTAAGAACTCTTTACCCAATCCCAAGTAGTCCGTCCACAATATTGAGTGGAGGAAGCGCTCACGACGGTGGATGAGTTTTTATTTTCCACGTAAATACTCAGATCCGCACCGGACGATGAAGACGCTCGCCGTTTTCCTTTTGGAAAACCCTAGGAGAGGGGATCCCTTGAAAGGCCAATATATATAAGGGAAGAGAGAGAAAAGGTGGTGAGAATAATTTTCCAAAGATGTTTGATGATGGTCGGATTTTGTATGGAGGATTGGTCGGGATTTGGCTTTGGTGATGAAGAGGGTGGCCGGCTTAGGTGCTGAGGGTAAGAGAGGGCTCGGGTTGGAGGTGGATGTGGGTGGCCGAACTTTTGGAGGGGAGGGAGAGAGTGGCGGCTAGGAGGGGGCGGCTAGGTTTTTGTAAAGGTGAGGGTGGTCGGGTTTGGATGTGCATGGGGTGGTCGGGTTGGTGGTGGGAGTTGGTGGCCGAGGGAGAGAAAGAGGATTGGGAGAGCGTTGCGGCTTGGAGTAGGCCGAAACCTAAGGAGGGTGGTGGTGGCCGGCGACTTGGAGGAAGATGGGGGGGGGGGGGGGCTCGGGTTATGTGATGTAGAGGGTGGGCTGGTCGGTTTTCTTTGGAAAAGGAAGGAGGAGGAGGAGAGGAAGGCTGAATATAGAGAGGGAGGAGGAGGGGTGGCCGGCGGCCAAGAGAGAGGGGGAAAGAGGAGGCCGAAGTTTGCCTTGGGGAGGAGGGAAATTCTTCACAAGAATTTAGGGTTCAATTTCTTTTCTTCTTCTCTAATCAAAATGAAAGATATACATGGTTATATATAACCTACACCACTCAATCTCCACCCTTGAAAATTAAACAACTCATGATGATTATATGCACTCATCATCATAAAATAAAAACAATAATCAAATGCATGAAAATTAAAATACATAAAATGTTTTAAATAAATAAATTGCTAAATAATATATTATTATAAATATTTAATTTATAATTATATATTTTTATTTGATGGCGGCGGACGTCGTGCAAAACAAGTTGCGGCGGCAGCATTGGCGAAGACGTCGAGGTAGACTCTCATCTTCAAGCTTGCAGCAACGATCATCCCAATCCACGAACTCTCTATGACAGGGATCAACGCCCGCATCAGCAACGTCGCCATCAGTAGGAGCGTGATGAACAAAATGATACATTGTAGTTCCGGAGTGGCATTCTGGCTTTCGAATAATGTCTCTGTTACGGGCCAGGGCCTGGCAGCGGGCTACGGCACTGCCCCAGGGCCGGGATAGCGGGCTTACAGCATCCCGCACGGGCTTTCTTCCCCCCCCCCCCCCCCCCCCGCTCGTAACAAGGTCACGGGCCCACACACCCCAACCTTAAAACTATGTCTATGAACATTTTAGGTCTAACTACTTCATCCTCTGGTTGTGAGAGGAAATGGAGCACTTTCGAGATGGTATGCATTAATTTAGTTATTTACTTAAACATAAATATCTTATTATAAGTATGCATTATTTAACTTTTTCTAAAATTTTGTAGATACATTCTAAAAATAGGAATAAACTCGATAGCAAAATATTGAGCGATTTAGTATTTGTAAAGTTTAATGTTTTTCTGAAGTCAAAAATATTCAGAGACATCTCGATATCCATTGGCAGCTAAGAATGTTCATTCTGGAATGGTACAAGAGTGGATGGTGAATGATGATCTTGAGGAGGATGAAAATGAAGATGGCGATGATAAATTCTTTCCTGCAGAGGGACTGACATAGGCGCAAATTGACAATATAGTTGACGTTGATCATGATGAAAAGAGAACTTGAAAAATAACTACTAGCAAAGAAGTGGCAATTAGTTATCAAAGAAGGGGAAAGACAAAAGTATCTGAGGTGGACGGGGGAGACCTAGAAGGTTCATTAGATGAAGATCATATTATATCTACTTTGTCAACTATAGATGAGTCTTTAAGTGATGAAGAATGAGATATGCTTGAAATTTAATTTTTGAAATTTTGATCTTATAGAAATAATATATAGTTACAAATTTCTTAAAATCACCAGTTTTATGAATTTTTATCTTTAAAGTGTTGTATGTTAAATGCTACATATAGCTTTTAATATTGAAAAGTTCAATATATTGTAAAATAAATAGTATTGTGACATGTATAAAAAATAACATTTAATTACATATATAATTAATTAATTATTAAAATTCGATATATGAAATATCCCTGATATATCCCCCGATATATAAAAAACCGACACAAAACCCCAAACCGACGTGTCCCCCACATCCGACATCTGCAACCTTGATTTGGATGATGAACACGTGAACCTATGTTATTAATGCTAATTTTCATGTCTTTGGATTTTATTGTGGTTTATGTGTTGAGGTGCACCACCACTTTCATCTTCATCCTTCATTCCATATTCTTGTGTTGTGAGATTGTCGCACTAGCAATTGTTCGTGTCGTGTGTTGCGACGAGATGCTTGCAATCCTCATTCCGCCAGCGACTTCACCCCATCTGCGTTCTTGCTCGTCAATCCGCCTTTAGAATTAGTGCAGTTTCCATTCACCTTGCGACGCGTTGTCTGCGACCCGCACTAGTTTAGTTGTAGTTTTTATTCTTTGCAATCGTAAACCAAATCAAAGCTCTGTTTTTATTAAACCTTTATAATTAGTTTTCTAAACAAGCGTTTTACACAACCCAACCTGCGTTCCTTTGAGATTCGAGGCTCGAGGAAATCTCCTCGTTTTATATTACTTGAACGACCAGTACAATTGTTGTGATCGACCGCATCAAGTTTTTGTCATCGTTGTCAAGGAATGCATTCGACGTGTTTTCTTTGGTTTATAAAATAGTTATAAGAATTATGTTTATTTGATTTCGTTTTTCTTTTGTGAGTTTGTATGCAGGGGTGTGGCCCTAGTGATATTGTTGACTTCAATCCAGAGATTGAGCGGGGCTATGTGCGCGCCACAGAGTTGTCACTGATATGGAGGGAAATAGAATCCATTTGAATGATCATAGGGGATAGGTTGAGCCCCATAGTGGATAAGCTGCAGATGAACATAATGTGATTCGTCCGAGGCCACGGACAATGCGGGACTACACTCCCACTGCTGGGATTGTGTATCCAAGTTTCGGCACGGCGATCACTAACAATCAGTTTGAGATCAAGCCGGCAATTTTTAAAATCATCCGCAACAACACCCAATTCTCTGGGTTGCCAAGTGAAGACCCTCCCATCTTCATTTGGCCGAGTTTTCTGAAATTTGCGGAACCTTTCGGTATGCTGGTATCGCTGATGATACAGTGAAGTTAAGACTCTTCACATTCGGCTCCACTTTTCCACTCGGAGCCACCAATACATGGGATGCTTTATCTTCGAAGTTCCACGCCAAGTTTTATCCAGTAGACAAAATCGTGAGCACACACCACGAAATTGTTATCTTCCGCCAGAACAATCAGGAGCTCTAGCTGAGGCCTAGGAGAGGTTCATGGACCTCCTGAGAAAATGCCCCCAACATGAGTAACAGCCATGGAACCTCGTTGAGATCTTCTACTTTGCTATAGTGCCAAATCTCTGTGTAATGATAGATACAGCTACTGGAGGAATATTGATGAGCCACACTCTGGAGGATGTCTTTCGAATTCTACAAGACACCGCCTCCTACATCTCATTCTGGACTGCAGGAAGAAATACCCCTAGAGGATCACGGGGATTGTTTGAAGTTAGTTCTTCGGTGAAACCTGCTGAAACTGCACCATCTCCATTTGAGAATACAGTGTTGTTGAAGCGTCCTTCGACTACCGTTGCACCAGTGATGGCAATATCTTGTCGAGGATGTAGTAACGTCGGGCATCACTCATACGAATGCCCCACTGGTGAGCTTTCTAATGAATTTTCTAATATGAATTTTGATGAAACTGTCAATTATGTTAACAACCAAAATAGGTCAATTTCATTTTTGAATGCTTATAACTCGGGCGTGAGGAATCTCCCCAACTTTTAGTGGAACCAAAATGCTCTAGGCCAATGATGGCAACCAGGCCAGCATCAATATGATGCACAGGCTTCCGGGAGCCAACCGAGGCTGCCTCATCCCGGTTATAATTAGCCCGCTCACGCGGCAAATAAGAGTGCACTCGAGGAGATGATGGAGAAGTTTGTTGACATGGCCCAATCAAACATGGCCAACCAAACAGCCTCGATGAGGAACTTAGAGGTGCAATTGGGCCAATTGTCCCAAGTGTTATCGGAGCGTGCGCAAGGCGCACTACCCAGCACTACTGAGAAAAATCCTCGGGAGCAGGGAAAGAGTTTATTGAATCCTACTGATGGGTGTGATGGAGATATGATCGTAAAATGTATGATTAATGATATCAAAACAACTGCAATGTGCGACACGGGTTCATCACGCAACGTTCTTGCCTTGCAAGACGTTGAGAAATTCAACTTAAATATCGATGTTGATGAACAAACATCTCTTTTCCTTGCTAATAGCACTATGGTGGAGACTGAGGGAGACGTGAAGGAAGTTGAAGCTGTCTTGGATGGCGTTGTGGTCGTTACAAATTTCCAAGTATTGGGACCTATGGAGAATGACTCCATATCCATTATGGGGTCCCATTCTTGAAAGAGAGTGGATTCACTATTCGCATTGTCGATAGTAGAGTATCCTTGCCACCCAAGTAGACACACCATTCTTGCCCATCCACGATAACTGAGAATCTCATTATTATAAAGGAAAATAATGAATCTTCTATTTTGATTTCTGACTTGGTTTTGAGTTTTGTAGGTCTATAGCTCTGATGTGATGGACCCAGGAGAAATCGGTGTGCATGATGATGTTAAGGAAGAAAAATAAGGTGTGAAGTTGTCGACCCCGTGGAGGAGCTTGTTGTTAGTTCTGATGTTATTCTTGTGGAGCAAGTGGAAGTACAGGAAGAATGCGGCGAGGCCATGAAGTTGAGTACTGATGCGGCGGGCGGAGCCGCAAAAATTTTAAATTTTTCTGCTAATTTTAATGTTACGTCTAGACATTTAAAACAGGTGACATGGACTGATCTGTTACTCGTGGAAGGTAAGGAAATGAAGCCCCCTTGCTGATTCCAAGACTATTGATGTTGATTCCAAGACTATTGATGTTGATTCTGATTGTACGATTTGCGATCGCTGGCACTCTTCCGTCATGTTGAAGTTCAAACGTGAGAAATTATTGCGCGCTTCGCTGCCCTCCGGCGCGAGGAGGATGTTAGAGGAAGGGGAGTTAAATATACCTTGGGCTCTAAAGCTTTTGCCACCCGCCTATCTCGCGTGGCTGGGGAGAACCACCACAAGTCAGCTTATAGCTAAGGCATGTAGGTTCTCCAAGCTGATTTTGCTTTTCTTGTTGCTGCTTTTGTTCTTTTGAAATGTGGATGTTCTGTGATATTTATTTTCTCTGCTTAGTCAGTGCTGAACAATGTGAACTATCTCTACTTATAACTGTTAATACGGGTATTTGATCCAACTTAAGAACAGTAAACAAAAGCGCTACTGGAAGGCAATCCAAATTTGTTTATTTTGTTTTATCTAATCAGCTAATGCCTTAGAGTTTTTATTTGCTCTGCTGGGAGTGTTTCTTTTCGCAGGTGTGGTGATCATTTGGATGCTAGCGCAGATTTTCTGCTTGGTTTTAACGCAATCTTCTGGTATGCTCATTTCTGAGCATTGGGTAATCTCTTCCCTAGCTCTGTTATTTAATTTTACTGTTATATCATAGATTGAATTACTTAGTCTAAGTCTGGGGGAGTGTCATTATGTCATTACCAACTCACATGCATATTTTCTTCTAGCATGCTAGAAGTATTTTCTTTATTTCAGTTGTATAAAGTTCTGTTCCATACTCACCGCACACTGAAGCACCCACATGAGTGCGCGCTTAGCCGTTGATGCATCGCGAGTGAAATTTATTTCTTGTGTGTGATTTGGAAAATCAGATTGGTTGGCATAAGATTGTGAGACGGAGTAAAATATTGACACATGCAGTGCTCCTAGTCGAGTGCTCGCGTCTCGTTTAGAAATCTGAGTGGAATTAACTTTTCTTTATGCTTATAGTTTTATATTTTTCTATTTGCGTAAACACAATTTATACTACTCATAATTGGTGAATCCGACGATAGTGCAGGGATGTGTGCAGATAATCGCTTGAGTCGTATTGCTCGAGTCGGGAGAAACGATGGTCATCTCGGTGGCTAAGAACATGTCCCTAGCTACTCTCGAAGCATAGTTATAGGTTTGTTCAATTGTGCGAGCGTGATGTAGGTCATCTCATTGGCCCGGTTGAGCTTTTGCACCGTACGCAACGCTCCATCCTCGGCTCCTCGCTAGCCCCTTTGTGCCTACCTCTTTATTTTGATTCAGCTCCACCGTTGTTCACTAAAGACAAAAAGCCTAACCTAGTCACACACAAAATTCTCAGCTTATGATGTTACGTATTTTGCAATTTTGTGGTGTCGATGTGGTGTACTCATTGTGATGCATGGAAGAGTCCCATTGAAAAATTGCTCAAAATTACTTGTGAAAAAATAAAATGAGAAAAAGAAAAGAATGAAGAAATGGTGAAAAATTATGAAAAAAATCTGTGAGAATAAAAGAAAAAATTGTGAAGTTATTATTTGGGAGTAGTCGATGCATGCACCCAGGGTTTCAAGTTCAATTCTGGGGTGTGGTGCACAAGCATTGTTGTGCATGGATAGTTTTCATAGTGCTAGCTCATTTGAGTTAGGTGTGTCGAGCCTTTGATTTTATCTTTGTATATCTCACTGTCACCCAAGTCCCATTCTAAACCTATAAGTCCTAATGATTCGCACGTTGAACCAAACCAGTGTCGTGGAGAGAGTGAACAGGTGAGCTTATGGTCATCGACATTGATGGATTTCTTTTGAGGTTATCCCGAGCCCCTGTCTTTGGCAATGCACATCTTAGTGATCGATTTACTTTCTCCCTACGCATAACCCTAAGATTCACTGTGATTCAATTTATGAGTAGAGATAATATGTCGAAACGTCTAGAAATTTATAAACTATATTGATAATTAAAAGTTCTTTCTACTGTATTTTTGTGCGTGCGAGTATGCGACTTCGCATGATACTCCCCTTTTTAGTTGATATGCCAGCTATTATTTTTCTCATCCGCATGGGAGATGGTTTGCTCAGGACGAGCAAACGGTTAAGTCTGGGGGTGTGATAAGTCCCAATTTTATAGGATTTTTCAGACTCATATGGGCTCGTTTTCACGCACTGCACTTCACATATAGCTTGTATTTCACTTGTTCTTCATTCGTATACGAAGTGCACAAATTGCCCGGTGTGGTGCACAATTGCGCTCACTTTTGCTGGGGGTAAGCATATGGCGCTCCCGTTGTGTTTTTATGTTCATGTTGTTGTGTTTGAAGTGTAAGGGCAGAACCCAAACTCTCTTGGGAATTCTATAAATTTTGTACGGTCATGCGATTTTCCTTCAAGCACCGGTGTTTTGCCCGTGTGTTCCCTCGTCATGGATGAGGTGCATATTTTCATGATTGCATGACCGTGTGAATTCCTTTGCGCACGGGCTATTTTACCCGTGTGTGACCATTGTGTTGAAATCTGGGGTTCTGCCGCCGCTCATGCAATTTGGTCAAGCACGGTTGATGTCAACCGTGCGAGAACAAAACGCACGAGCGACCTGCTTTGTCTGAAATTTTAATATTTTTATTGGTCGTGTATTTTCTTCACGCACGGCACGGTTGGATTCAACCGTGCGAGAAGAAAATCGTACGAGATGGGTTTTGGCCTGTAAATCAAAGTTCTGTCTCTGGCCGTGCGTTTTTGTTCGTGCATGGTTGTTGCAACCGTACGTGAGGAGAAATCGCACGGACGGGACCCTTGGCCTGTAGTGAAATCTTTATCGTAAATATCGCACGGTTCGAACGCACGACTGTGCGTTCAACCGTGCGAGGTCATTTTTAACAGTTTTTAGTATTTAAGCATAGGATTAACCCTAATTCGGGGACTTCCGCCATTGTTGCTCCTGTTCACCCAATTTCGCCCCATTTCGCCCTTCACCGTCGCGCACCTCCGGGAGGAGCTTCGGCCTTCCTTCCACCGCAAATCTTCCGCTAGGGCTTCGCCCTAGGCCGCCTCCATCATCCCATGTTTCCAAGGTTTGATTCGAAGCACTTCTAACTGCATCAAGTGGAGATTTGCAAAGGACATGGCCAAGGTGTGATTAACAAATGATGCAACCATCATCGCATCTAGGGGCGCTTGATACCATCGCGTAGCCACCATTGTTATTTTTGTTTTATTTTTATTGCTATTATTATCTACCGTACAGTGATGCAATTTTTAATTTATGCTCGTCGGGTTGACCGCCCGGTGAGACCCCAAATAAATGGTCCGACAATGTTAGTAGTAGAACGTAAGAGACAAGCCCAAATTATTTTAAAAATAAGCAAAAATTTAAATTCAAAAATCTCCATAAATTTAGAACAAGATTTAGAGTATTATTAGCCAAGAAATAATGTTGATTCTGATTAGTAAAAAGGAAAAAAAAATCATTACCTTCTATTTGGAAAAATATTCGAAAGAATCAGATATGGAGGTGAAGGGAAGCCAAACCTATCGTCCTATTATTTAAAGCAACCTCCATGAAGATTTTGCTAGCGGGGTAAAATAAGAGGAACGAATATTTTTATTCCCTCTGAAATATCCGCCCAAGTGTCTCGTCCTGTTTCTCCCTGCATCTAGCCCGACGAATCATCCCGCTGCTAGAGTTAACCAAGAAGACTCGGACGTCTCCGCCAAACATTTCCGACGAACTCTGCCTGACGCTGCTCGCGCTTCCTCACGACGCCCCAGTGCTTCTCCATCAGATCCATTGTCTCCCGTCGGGTCCAGAGTCGATGCCCTCCTCCGCCGGCTGCTCAAGGCCGGACGTCGTCGACCCCGCCTCCAACTTTGGCATTCGTTTGTAGTTGCTAAGTTGAAGCGACCACCGTCTTCTTCTCCAGTCAACTATACGTGCTCCACCTGCCGCATCTAGCCATCCTTGGTCAAGCGCCTAAAATAAGTTTTTGAGTACTGTTGAGGTAGTCGACCCTATCTCTCTGCTACTACTACTTAGCTTAAAATTTATGAATTATAATTAATTAATTGTGGGTTTGTCGCTGAACGTTCGTACTGCTCTAATTGTCGTTACGTCATAAATTATTGTTGTAAGTTATGCTTGTGGAATTACAAACCTCGGGACGATTCAAATCGTTAAACGCTCAAGGGAACTTCTTTTAAATAACGATTAACCGTTTTTGTGACGTTCGTGCTAGGAAGTGATTTTCGCGTACAAAACTTCGATTTTGGCTACTCGTCCCCCTTCACAAAATTAAAATCCACTTATATTTTCAAACCCTAACCCTAGTCTACATCAGTTTGGTATCAGAGCTACTGTGATCCACTCTTATCATGAATCATGCGATTCGGGTTTCAAAATTTGTTTTTTTGAAACAATTTTATTTTAAATTAATTATTATCTATTTTCAAACAAAAATTGTGCATTAAATGTCCTTTTAATTTAAAGTCATTATTTTAAAATTGCAGTCTTTTTTTTTAAAACTATTATAAAAAATTTTTTAAACTTATTATTCAATTAAAATTTCTCATAATTTTAAAGTCAATTTATTTTAAAATGGAAAATCGTGTCCGAAAAATAGAAGATAATGTCACTGCATTGAGTACACAAATTCAAAATCTAACAAAATCAATTGAAGCATTAACCGCAAGTGTTAAGGAGAATTAGAGAAGCGTGGGTCAAGTGCCCACTGGATTACGTGAGAGCGTTGATGCTTTAGAAGCCAAACAACATTTAGGGCTAAATCCACCACCCAGGTCGAGCACTACCCAAATCCTAGGAATTTGGAACAAGAAAATACACGGCCTTTCGAGTCGATAGTCAGCAATATAAAAGAGCTGCCTCATTGGGATTTAGGGATAAAATTATATGCCGGTGATTTTTAAGGGACGGATAAAGCCTGAGGGTTACTTAGATTGGTGTGATAGGATGGACCGCCACTTAGTTTGAAAACAATTGCCTCCAGCTAGACAAGTAGAGTACGTCGTCCTAAGACTAAAAGGGTGTGTCTTGGTCTGGTGGGGACAATTAGAGCGCTCTAGATTCATTTAGGGTTGCCTCCCATCACAATCCGGAATGAATTCAAGGCTTAACATAGGAAGCGGTATGTTTCCCATGATTATCTTCAAATTCTATATCGTAGATGTCATAATCTACGACAAGAGAAATCATCGGTAGACGAGTACACTGATTAGTTCCTTGTCCTACAGTCGAGGCTAGATCTTCGTGAGGATGATGACATGACTGTATCTCGTTATCTAAATGGGTTACGATATTTCATACAAGATCAGCTAGAGTTGAACGAATATCGTGATTTAGGGAAAGTCTCTAGTAGAGCTTGTAGAGTGGATTCCTTACAGAAACCGATATTCGGAGCAAGATCTAATGATAGATCTACAACGAGCGTCGCCACTACCACTACTCCTAGGACCTCGAAATCCCCTCACCTACCATCACTGTCGAGACTCCAACCCCACCCACAATTCCCTCAAAGGGAAAGGAGATTATTAGGGCTAAGCCCAACACTGGAGTATTCCGATGCTTCAATTGTATGAATCTCGGGCACAAATCATCTGAGTGTCCGCGACGCCACTTCGTCGTTATTATCAATTCTCCTGATGGATGTGTGCCTGAGTATGGAGTTTACGTAAATGAGCCTCACCCTGAGCCTGAGCACGAGCACGAGTCTGAGGATGTCATAGAAGTTGAAGGCGAACACGCTGAACACTTAGTCTGTGTTTTACGTTATAGTCTAATCACTCCTAATGAGTCTACTAAGGATGACCATAAGAAACGATATTTTCCACACTACTGCACGCATCCATAGACAATTTTGCTTTATTATCATCGATAGTGGTAGTATGGAGAATTTTGTATCTCAACATATGATCGACATATTAAGGCTTGAGACGCACCTGTTAGAACAACCCTATAGCTTATCCGGAGTAAATAGTCATTTGACTATGATCGTCACTCATTATTGTCTAGTAGAGTTTTCTATAAGGAGCACATATTCAGATAAAATGTTATGTCATGTCGCCGTCATGGATGTCTGTCACATCTTATTAGAGCGATCTTGACAGTACGACCGACATGTCATGCATGAAGACACGAAGAACTCTCATTCCTTCGAACACAATAGACACAAGATCGTTCTTCTTCCACAGAAGAACTGTCTTATTCCAAGGGCCCAAGAGAGGACCTCTACGCATTCTAGCTCAATTTTCACTGATTCCGCCACGTTACTGATTACCACAATCTCACATGAACCCCCACCCCATGACATAACTGGTGGTCCAGATGTGTCATTCACCCAACATTTATCGCTTCCCGACGTGCCACCTGATATTTCTCAGTTTTTTCATATTATATCTCATGAACAGTCATGTTGTACATCTCACTCTATCGATTTCATATTTAGAGAATGCACTTTTATTTCACCCCACTATCATTTGAATATATGCGGATTTATGGAGTTGTGTCATTATGTTAAATATTTTCTAACATATCTTTGGAACATCTTATAACGTCGAAAGAAAACAAAACTCGACTTTAATAGTGTTTATCATTCTCTGATCGATGAACATACCATGATCGTTAATCAAAGTTTCGAGAGCTTTCGTAAGTGTTTAACTGGGGAGAGTCTAAAGCAATGGGATCTTGTATTTTCACAAGCTAAATTTATATTCAATAATTCTAAATATTACTCAAATAATAAATTTCCTTTTGTGGTTATTTATTGGATCTTTATACCCCACCTACTTGACCGCCACCTCCTCTTATTCCACGAGCATATTTCATTCGATGTGCAAGCTTACATTAATTATTTAAATGGACAACATAAAGTTAATGGTAATAAATTGCGAGCAACCTTTGAAAATTATAGATTCACGGTCGATCATTATCGTCGTGAATTGTACTTTACAAAGGGAAATCGGGTGTTTCCTTGTTGCAGGACGCAAAAATTTGCTTTAGAGTAGTATCCCAAACTACTGCAAAGGAGGATTGATCCCTCTCAAATTCCAAAGCACATCGAGCCACCTGGAAAAGCCCTACCCGATTTAGCACCAACGACAATGTCTGATCTTTCTGCTACCAGTTTTTGTGAGTTCTCGCCGGGGTCGAGCTTTGTCAACCCCGGGAGAATTGATGCAACCATCACCGCATCCAGGGACGCGTGATACCATCATGCGGCCACCATTGTTATTTTTGTTTTATTTTTTGTTACTTTTGTGTTATTGTTATGTACCGTACAGGGTGAAGTTTTTAATTTTTGCTCGTCAGTTTGACTGCTCGGTGAGACAATAAGTAAATGGTCCGATAATTTTAGTAGTAGGATGTAAGAGACAATCCCAAATTATTTTAAAAGAAACATAAATTTAAATTCAAAAATCTCCATAAATTTAGAACAAGATTTAGCAAGTATTATTAGCCAAGAAATAATGTTGATTCTGATTAGTAAAAAGGAAAAAATTCATTGCCTTCTATTTCAAAAAATATTTGAAAGAGTCAAATTTGGAAGTGAAGGACAACCAAACCTATTATTTAAAGCAACCTCCGTGAAGATTTTGCTAGCGGGGTAAAATAAGAGTAACGAATATTTTTGTTCCCTCTGAAATATCCGCCCAAGAGTCCCCGCCTATTTCTCCCTGCATCCAACCCGACGAACCATCCCGCTGCCAGAGCTAACCCAGAAGACTTGGACGTCTCCTCCAGACACTTCCAGCAAACTCCGCCTGACGTTGCCCGCGTTTCCTCTTGACGCCTCGGTGCTTCTCCATCTGATCCACCATCTCCCGTCGGGTCCAGAGTCGACGCCCTCCTCCGCAAGCAGCTCAAGCCCGGACGCCGTCGACCTCCAACTCTGGCGTCCTTCTGTAGTTGTTAAGTTGAAGTCGACCTCCGGCTTCTTCTCCAATAAACCATCTGTGCTCCCCCTGTCGCTTCTAGCCATCCTTGCGGGCCATTTTCTAGGTCCAGAGCCTGAAATAAGTTTCTGAGTATTGCTGAGGTTGCCGACCCTATCTTTCTACTACTACTACTTAACTTTAAATTTATGAATTCTAATTAATTAATTGTGGGCTTGCCGCCACACGTTCGTACTGCTCTAATTTTCGTCACTACAATAAGTAATGCATATGGAATTACAAATCTCATGACGATTCAAATCGTTAAACGCTCAAGAGAACTTCCTTTAAATAACGATTAACAGTTTTTGTGACGTTCGTGCTAGGAAGTGATTTTAGCGTGCAAAGCTTTGATTTTGGCCCCTCGGCCCCCTTCTCAAAATAAAAATCCACTTATATTTTCAAACTCTAACCCTAGTCTACATCAACGAAGAAGACGGGTAAATTGAGTGAAAGTGACAGCCCTCTTCTACCCCGGACGACAGTCGTAGATCGAGCAAGGCAGTGGATTGACAACCCAACGATTCCTTCCGAGATCCCACGACGAGACTTTGTTTTTTGGTTGTATCCCGTGCATTCTTTCTTGTTTGTAGTGATTTTATTTCATTCTCTCATGTATTTGGATGATGAGCTCGTGAACCCTATGTTATTAATGCTAATTTCCATGTCTTTGCATTTTAATGTGTGTTTATATGTGTTGAGGTGTATGTACAAAGGAGACCATTAGAGACACATGTTAGGCGTTGTGAGAGTCTAGTCACTAGGCATGTTAAACGAAGGAGAGGTAGACCAATAAAGTCATGGAATGAAACTGTAAGGAAGACATGATGTACTTGGGCATTCGTGAGATTATGACAAAAGATAGGGCACAATGGCGACAAAGGATCCATATAGCCGACCCGACTATAGTGGGATAAAGGCTTGAGTGTTGTTGTGTTGTTGTTGTGTTATATGTGTTGAGGTGTGCCACCATTTCCATCTCCATCCAACATTCTATATTCTTGTGTTGTGAGATTGTCGCACTAGCAATTGCTAGTGTCGCGTGTTGCGACGAGATGCTTACGACTCTCACCCCGCCGGCGACCTCACCCCATCCACGTGCCTACTCGTCCATCCGCCTTTTGAGGAAGTGCATAGCGGTTTGCGTAGTTTCCATTCACCTTGCGGCGCGGTGTCTACGACCCGCACTAGTTTAGTTGTAGTTTTTATAATTTACAATCGCAAACAAAATCAAAGCTCTGTTTCGTTGAATCTTTATAATTACTTTTTTAAACAAGCAAATTACGCTTCCCAACCTGCGTTCCTTTGGCATTCGATACTCGGGTAAATCTCCTTGTTTTATATTACTTGAATGACCGGTACACTTGTCATGATCGACTGCATCAGATATCAAAGAACTTTGCATATACTACCTCACAATGCTTACAACAAAGGCTATATTCAGTCTAGTAACTGTCAGGCAGATAAGTTTCCTAACTATTCTTCTATACCAACAAGGATTAGATAAGGGTGGATCAAAACATGATGCAAGTTAGGATTACTTGATGTTGGAGTCCCTAGGTGCATCAGCAGGTTTGCACACAAGATGACATGTTTCCGCGAGGAGATCAAGAGTATACTTCCTATGAGATGGTTGTAATTGTGTAGAGTTCCATGGTACCACATTGCCTAAGAAATGGTGACGATGTCCAATGTCCTTTGTATGGAAGTTTGATGCTGATGTGATTAGATTCCAACTTTATCAACTTCTGTGATGATGATGTTACCACATAAAGTAGAAGGATAACCATGTCTTAGTCTTTCGAGGGATGACGTGAGACATATCAGAGTTGCTTCTAATAAAGCCAATTTGTTGTAGTATAGTGATAAATTTGTCAAACTAAGAATGTAACGCTAGATATCAATAATTCTCTCAAAAGACAACTCATGTGTCGATAATAACAAAGAGACCGCGGGTGGTATCGGTGAAACATAGGTGTCTGATACGATCCCAGAGAGGAATCGGTCAAGGGGGCGGACCGGCAGTGAGGGAGAGGAAGGAGGAGGGAACAAGAAGAAAAGCTAGAGAGCAACCCTAAATTTCATACATCCAAGCATAATCAAAAAGAGTAAAGTGCAACCCCTTATAGGTGCGGGGTGCGAATATTAAAAAAGCAGTGTGAATAATAAAGCGTAGACATAACAGAATATAACATAACAAAATGCAAATAAGATAAACATGTCCGCGGCACATCTACGGTCTCTCCTCCAGACAGACCCGTCATCGTCTTCCTCCACGTGCGGACTCGCCGCAGCATCTCATCGGCGTGTACGTGTCACGTCGGCATGCGCAACTGTAACAATGTTGTCATCTGGAAAATATGTTTTGTCCCCAAGGAAGTAGTCAGAGGGGTGGCAGCATAAGTGATCCAGGGGCAGCCACGTAGCTTCGAACTCCAGACAGTAAGACGCAGTAACAGGGACCTCCTGTGAGCCAGAGTCCCCCTGAAAAGGGTAGCGGAGATAAAATAGCTTGGCTAGGTGGTACGGCGTTGTTAGAACATGTGAAGTCTGGCGATCTGGTGGTTTGGATTGGCAGACTAGTCTGGCAGTCTGACGGTTTGGTCTGGCAGTCTGACGGTTTGGTCTGGCAGTCTGACGGTTTGGTCTGGCGGTCTGGCGGTCTGGCGGTCTGGCGGTCTGGCGGTCTGGCGGTCTGGCTGTGTCACCGCACAAATGATAGAGCACAAGTCCTGACGGTTTGACGACCTAGTCTGGCGGTCTGGAAATTATTTTGTGTAACCGCACCGGAGTACCGCAGTGCGGTCTGGCAATCAGCAAGGGTTAACCACAATGCAGTTTGATGATCAGCGAGTAAATGGTGGTGCGGTCTGATGACTATGAGGGATTAACCGTTGTTGTCTATTAGAACCAAGGTCTGGTGGTCAGCAAAGGCTTTACTGCAGTTGCGATCTAGTGGTCAGCAGGTGCTAAGACAGTTGCGGTTTGGCGGTTAGGTTCAGTCTAACCGCCCCAGTTGCCCTTGGAGTTGTCTACAGTATGTTGACGGATAGAGGCCAATGGATACTTGTTGATATCGTCTCAAGGTCTTTATGTAGTCGTGTGGTTAGCTTATCTAACCGCACAGCCCGCACGGTCTAAAATTATATATCCGCCTAGTTGTCTGTGACAAGGGTTATGTATTTTAGTCTCATATCGTCTGTTTTATTCTCTCACTATCTCCTTTTTTCTATAAATAAGAGATCATACCTGTGTAATAATTATCTTTTTGAAGCAATAAAAAATTCTGTTATTTAGGCTTTTTCACATGGTATCAGAGCACATTGGTCCATTTGCTTTGTTTTCTAGTTTTTCAGGTGTGCGGCAATGCAAGCGGTCTCATATTTTTTAATCGCTTGCTCTTTTCTTTGTTTTGTGTGGTTACTTTCTTAACCGCATTCCTCTTCCCCCCGGGTGGTTTGTGCGGTTTTCTTTCTTAACCGCGTTCTTCCTCTCTCTTTTCTTTCCAGTTCTTTTGCCTCCCACCCGCCCCTTTGCTCATGTTTGGTTCGGCCTCTCTCTAACCACGCGGTTAGAGTTTTCTTCCTGATTTCTTCTTGTTGTTCTTCGCGCCTTTTGTGGTCTCAGCCGGTGTTTTTAAGATCGCGATTTAGATCATAAGATCGTCCGATCTTACACAGGTGACCGATCCATGTTCTACGTGGGACCGCCAGGACACTAAGATCGTTAAGATCGCAGTGTAAGATCGTCTGATCTTCGATTTCCCCATCCTCTTATCTGATTTCTTCATCATTCGTTCTCAGCAACAGAATCCCTACTCGGAAGATTTTCTCTTGGGCTGGTATAATATCAGATCCCACCTAAACCGCTTTTTTCCTTATTGTTCTTTGTGCTTGGTAGATTTGTTTGCTTACAGATTATTCAGATTTATTACTAAAAGAAATCAAATTGTTTTTCGGTATAGAGTTTCTTAAATTATTAACACTAGCAATGAGTCAATGAGTTCCTTTCTACTATTTTGTTCAAATTGTTTTAAATTGTTAATAACTTAACACTACTAATTGTTTTAGAAATGACTTCAAGTGGTGGTTCGACTAGTGCATCTGGGAGCAACAATGTTGATGCTCATATGGGATTTAGAACTTAAAAGACTGCTGCAGGATCTAGAAGTAATGTTGGATGGAAGTATGGCTTTCCAGTAGAGGGAGATGTTAGGAAAATAAAATGCAAATTTTGTGAGAAAGTGGTGACCGGAGGGATCTATCGGTTAAAACATCATTTGGCGGGAACACAAAAAGATGTTGGAGCTTGTAGAGCCGTGCCAGAAGATGAGAAAAAAGAATTATGAGATATTCTAGTTGGTTTGCAAGATCGACTATTGAAGAAAACAATCGCTCCTGCGGAAGAAGAGTCAAGTGGAAGCGCGAAGAGGAAAATAGATGATAAAAGCTCTGCTAGTTTTTTCAAAAGAAATGAAAAAACACAACCAACAATTAACAACATTTTTAAAAAGGGGGTGCGAGAGGAAGCATGTAATGATATTGCCTCATTCATCTACAACAACGCAATACCATTTAATGTGGTACAGAGTGACGAATCCCACAAGATGTGTCAGTCTATTTCAAGACATGGACTGGGTTTCAAACCACCATCTTATCATGAAATTAGGTTCAAATATCTGAAGCAATAGTATGATTTGACAATGGAGACTCTTGCTGAACATAGAGTTTATTGGAAGAAATTGGGATGCACAATAATGACTGATGGGTGGACGGATAAAAGAAGAACACTAATAAATTTCTTAGTAAACAGTTCTATGGGAACAGTTTTCCTCAAATCTATTAATGTTTCTCATATGACAAAAACAGCAGAGAAGATCTTTAAGATGATTGACGACATTGTTGAGAAGGTTGGTGAAGATAATGTTGTCCAAGTAGTGACAAATAATGTTGCAAACTACAAAACTGCCAGAGAAATGTTGATGGTTAAAAGGAAAAAGTTGTATTGGACACCTTGTGCCACGCACTGCATTGACTTGATGTTGAAGGATATGGGGAAGAAGATAGTTGTGCATCATGAGACAATTCCAAAGGCGAGAAAAATTACAACTTAAATTTATTCTAGAACTAATCTCATATCGATCTTGAAAAAATTTACAAAAGATAAAGATTTGGTGAGGACAGGAATGACTCGTTTTGCCAATGCATACTTAACTCTGGCATGCCATCATAACAAGAAACTAGCATTGATAAGAATGTTTAACTCAGATGAATGGAAGGGCAGTCGGTTTACAGCTTCCAGAGATGGAAAATTGATTGACGATGTGATTATGGATAGGGAGTTTTGGAAGAATATTGTTATTTGCTTGAAGGGGGCATATCCATTGATGAAGGTGCTTTGATTGGTTGATTCAGATGAGAAGCCTGCCATAGGATTCATTTATGAGAAAATGGATATGGCCAAAGAGGGAATTGCACAGGTCTTTGATGGTGTGCAAAAATAGTAAGTGTTTTTAAATAAAATGTAGCATTATTTATTTGTGTCTTGTTTTAACTTATTTGAATTTTTTTCATTGTTTAGTTATCAACCTATATGGGATGTTATTGATGCAAGATGGGATAAGCAACTTCATAGGCACTTGCATGTTGCTAGCTATTATTTGAACCCCCGATTTCATTACAATACTACATTTAAGGCTGATTATGAAGTAAAACGTGGACTATATGACTGTATAGAAAGAATGACGGGGGCAAATCTAGATGAAATTACAAAAATTGATAGCCAGCTTGAAGATTTTAAGATAAGAGGCAATTTTTTGGATCAATAGTTGCCAAAGCTGGAGTTAATATCAAAACTCCAGCGGCGTGGTGGGATTCATATGGGGAGGAACATCCAGAGCTTCAGAAATTTGCTCTTCGTGTGCTAAGCTTGACATGTAGTTCCTCTGGATGTGAGAGAACTGGAGTGCCTTTGAAATGTTATAATTTAAAAAATAAGAAATCTTTTATATGTTGCATTTAAATTATGTTATGTATATTAACTTATTTGATTTTTTTACGTGCACACAAAGAGAAGAAATCGCATAATTAAAGGACCATGAATGATGTCATCTTTATTGTTGGAATTAGAATTAGGGTAAAATCAATATCACTTGAAAACATACTAAACTCCCCCTTATATAGAGAGGGGATAATACAGGGCTAAACGCACACCAAAAATAATAAACTTAACATAAACTCTAACACTCCCCCTCAAGTTGGACATGTTATATTTCTCATGCCCAACTTGTCAATCAAGCCATAGTGAAGATTTGCCCCAAGACTCTTTGTAAGAATGTCTGCAAGTTGGCCCTCTGAGGGAACAAAGGGAATATATATGATCTTCCTCTCAATGTGCTCCTTAATGAAATGTCTGTCCACCTCAATGTGTTTAGTGCAATCATGCTGAACAGGATTGTTGGCAATGCTAATGGCAGCCTTGTTGTCGCAGTACAGCCGAATAGGAGCAGTTTCACTCAACCCCAGATCACTCATGAGGGAGCGCAGCCAGAGTCCTTCACAAATGTCATGAGTCATGGCACGAAATTTTGCCTCAGCACTGGACCTGGAGACGACTTGTTGCTTCTTGCTTCTCCAAGTGACAAGATTCCCCCCAATAAACGAACAATACCCAGATGTGGATCGTCTATCTTCAACACTTCCTGCCCAGTCAGCATCAGTATAAATCTCGATCTTCAGGTCAGAATTAGAGGTGAAAAGAATTCCTCTTCCAGGTGAAGTTTTCAAGTATCTCAAGATCCGATGAGCAGCATCGAGATGTCTGGCCCTCGGAGAGTGCATGTATTGACTCACAACTCCAACGGTGTAAGCAATGTCCGATCTAGTATGAGACAAGTAGATCAATCTCCCTACAAGTCTTTGATAGCCTTTAACATCTTCTATAAGATCGCCATCATTTTTCCCATGATTGTGGTTAACCTCCATGGGAGTGTCAGCAGGTCTACACCCACTCAGACCCGTTTGTTCTAAGAGATCAAGAATGTACTTCCGTTGAGAGATGTGAATTCCGTTCTTAGATCTGGCAACTTCAATACCCAGAAAATACTTCCGTTTGCCAAGATCTTTCACCTCAAATTCTTGTGCCAAGTGTTTCTTTAAGGCTTTTACTTCATCAATGTCATCCCCTGTAATAATGATGTCATCAACATAGACTATTAAAATTGTTACCATGTTGGCCCTCTTTTTGATAAACAGAGTATGATCAGCATGACTTTGTTTGTACCCCAGGGAGACCATAGCGCTATGGAACCGTCCAAACCACGCCCTTGGGGATTGCTTCAGGCCGTAGAGAGCCTTCTTCAATTTGCAAACTTTTCCATCTGAACCCTGAGAGATAAAACCGGGTGGAAGAGACATATACACTTCTTCCAAATTGCCATGAAGAAAGGCATTTTTAACATCCAATTGGATGATCCAATTGGATGAGATCCCAACCCTTGCATGCAGCACATGACAGCAGGACTCGAATAGAATTCATTTTTGCCACAGGAGCAAAGGTTTCTTGATAGTCGATGCCAAGAGTTTGAGTATACCCTCTCGCCACTAATCTTGCCTTGAAACGTTCCACTATGCCTTTGGAATTTTGTTTGACCGCAAAGACCCACTTGCACCCAACTGTTTTCTTCCCATGTGGAAGGGTGGTTAAATCCCAAGTATTGTTCTTCTCCAAAGCTGTCATTTCTTCTACCATTGCCCTTTTCCAATCAGGATGTTCAAGTGCCTCCTGCCAGGTAGATGGAATAGAGACCGAAGCAAGGGACGACACAAACCCTTTATAAGAAGGAGTCAACGCATCATAGGAAACATATTGAGATATAGGGTGTTGAGTGCTCAATCGGATACCTTCATGGAGGGAGAGATCTTCTGACGGAGGTGGCATAGGGTCTGTGAGCATGGGGTTAGCCGTTGTGTTCTGACCTTTTCGCCGTCGGGTGTAAACCTGTAAGGGACGAGTAGGCGGAGGAGAAGAGATAACGGGAGGAATCGGCGGGGAGAAGGTAGGAGAACTCACTTCAACATCAGACTCCCCCTGAAGTGAGGGAGCATAATAAGGAGTAGAATCACGAAAAGTAACGTCAGCAGATACGAGTGTCCGACGAGTAGGAGGGTGATAACATTTATACCCCTTTTGAGTAGGGGAATAACCAATGAAGACACACTTGAGGGCGCGGGGGTCGAGTTTGGACCGCCCAGGAGAGGGAATGTGGACAAAGCACGTACTTCCAAATATGCGAGGAGGAAGAGAGGAGGTCGGAGAAACTCCTAAGGTGGTGAGAGGAGTTTGGTTACCAAGGACAGGAGAGGGCAACCGATTGATGAGATAAGCAGCGGTAAGGACAGCATCCCCCCAATAGAACTTGGGGAGATGCATAGTAAGCAAGAGACACCTGGTAACATCCAACAAGTGACGGTTCTTTCGCTCGGCTACCCCATTCTGTGACGGGGAATGAGCACAGGAGGTTTGATGAATAATGCCATGAGTGGTAAGGTAGTGGTCAAAGGTAGAGTTGATATACTCTCTACCATTGTCACTGCGTAAGATTTTTATGGATGCAGAGAATTGAGTAGAAACCATTTTATGGAAGCGTTGAAAAATAGAAAAAACTTCATCTTTATGTTTCATGAGGTAAACCCATGTCGTTCGAGAACAACAATCAATAAAGGAAATAAACCAGTGACATCAAGAAATAGAGCCAATAGAGCAAGGCCCCCACACATCAGTATGAACAATATGGAAAGGAATAGTACTAGGCAAAGAAACATGATTAACAGGTAGACGATGATGTTTTGCAACGTCACATACATCACACACAAAATTTTTGAAACAACTAGAGGGAAAAGTAGATAAAAGACGTTGCATAGTGGAAACAGAAGGATGGCCAAGACGCTGATGCCAGGTGAGCAGCTGGGATGACTGGGTGGCATGAAGAGCGTGCAGAGAGGGAGACCCGTTGGAGGGGTCAAACACGTACAAGCCGTCCTGCAAGCTACCAGACTCAATCGCCTTCCCCGTCTTCAGATCCTGAAAAACACAATAAGTAGGAAAAAAGGTGACTGAGCATTGAAGAGAAGTAGTCAACTGACTAACAGAAAGTAAACTGCGGGTGAAGTTTGGAACATGGAGGACAGAAGATAATATGAGAGAGGAACACGGTATGGATCCTTTCCCAGCAATGGAGGAAAAAGATCCTTCAGCAATACTCACTTTATCTCGACCAGAGAGAGGGGAATAAGACACAAAACATGAGGCCGATCCAGTCATATGATCAGTAGCTCCGGAGTCAATAATCCAATAAGGAGAGGAACCAGTTGTAGCAGAGTGAGCACTTGAGATACCTGAATGGGCAAGGGCAGATGAAGAAGAAGCAGTAACCGGCTCAGTAAGAAGGCCCTGCATCAGGCGGCGAAGAGTCTGCATCTCATCAGCAGAAAAAGAGGACATAGCAGCAGGAGGAGGTCCAAGAAGACCCGGAGGGCTGCTCTCAGGAATCTCGGTCAGATGGGCAGAATGAGGTGAACGGCCAGAAGTGCGTCCACGACCACGTCCCCCACGGGAAGAAGAACCACCTCGAGAGGAAAATCTGGGAGGGAAGCCGTGCAAGCTGTAACAGGTATCTCGGGTATGACGGGGCTTGCCACAATAATCGCACATGAGATGATCCTTATCCGTGGCACGAGGCTTGAAGTCCCGAGAGGCCCTGCTACCAGTGGTTGTAGGATGAGCAACCAAAGCTGAACCCTCAGGAGTGGTGGTCATGTTCCAGGACTGTCTACGATCAAACTCCTGCTGAATAATGCTAAAGACCTCAGGCAAGGAAGGAATGGGAACGCGGCCCAAAACCTGCACAGTAATCTGATCGAAGTCGCGGTGAAGCCCCTGGAGAAATTCGAACACCCTGTTGCGATCCTCACGAGCCCTTAATAGGAGGGCATCAGCATCACAGACCATTGCAAGTGACTCAAAATGGTCACACTCCTGGTAGAGTTGGGTAAACTCCAAATAGTAGGCAGAAGGAGGACGATCTCCCTGACGAAGATGGAACAGCTGTCGGCGAAGATGGTAGATTTGTGCCGCATTCCCTTTGCGGGAGTAAGTAGATTCAGCCCGTTTCCAGATGTCTGCAGCAGTGTCGAGGAAGAGGTAATTCCGAGCAATGGACTCCTGCATGGAATTGATGAGCCAAGACATGACCAGCGAGTTTTCAGAATCCCATTGAGACCAGGTGGCAGAGGTACGAGCAGGCGCAGGAGTGTCGCCACTAACATAGCCAAAGAGACGCCGACTCTTTAAGGCCAGAGTAATAGAGCGGGACCAAGAGAGGTAGTTGGTGTCATCCAGACGAATCGTAGTAAGCTGAGAGAAACTGTGATCGGAGCCAACCCGGGTAGATCCAGCGGGGGGCACAGAGGCACCGGAAGCACCCGAATCAACGTCTGACACGGCACCAACGAAGAAGAACGGTCCACAGGACTAGAGGAACCTTAGGACATCATAGATCTGAACTTCCGGGAGTAGAAGAACGGCGGAAAAAAACAACGGAGAGGAAAAAATAGATCTGAATCTCCGGAAAGATGAAGCGGAAAAAAACAAGAATCAAGGGTGATCATAAGGAGAGGAAAGCGAAACTTTTCCCAGAAGTTCGGCTCAATCGGACCATTGGAAGGTCAAAAAGGAAGAAAAATCCCGCTGGTTAATCCATAGCACCGGCGGGTAACAGGAGAGGAGACGGGGAACAGAGGAAGGAGGGAGAGAGAGAGAGAGAAGGCGAGAGAGAGAGAGAGACGGCGAGCGGTGGGCGAACGGGCGGCGAACGGCGGAAGGCGGAAGCGGACCGAGCGCGAGCAAGCGGGCGAAAGGCGGAAGGCGTGCGGGTTTATGCCGGCTCTGATACCATGTTGGAATTAGAATTAGGGTAAAATCAATATCACTTGAAAACATACTAAACTCCCCCTTATATAGAGAGGGGATAATACAGGGCTAAACGCACACCAAAAATAATAAACTTAACATAAACTCTAACATTTATGATAACAAATTCAAGATTGGGCAAAATGAAAAAAAGGAGTACATATAATTTAAATTTTGATGATATCCTTTCAGATGATGAGTGGATTGTTGAAGATGAAGACAATCTGAATGATCTTAGGGACACTTATGAAGTAGATGCTCCAAATGAAGCGGAGTTGGATACTCCTGATTTTATTGAAGAACTTGCTGCAGCAGCAAGAGAGGAAGAAAAGCAAGTGATGGTTGAAGGAGAGGAAGATGCTTTTAGGGAAAATTTGAATTTTGACTTGAGTGATTTTATTTAAAGTTGAATTGAACACTTTTGAGTTTGTCTTTTTGGAATATTAAATTTTGATGTGATGGTATGGTATGCAACTATGCTTTAATTACAATGTCTTTTATATTAATATTTGTCAAATGTTGATTGTTACATATTTCTTATGCTTTTGTTTTACATTTTTCTGATGCTTTTGTTTTATAAAAATAATTCTTCCAATGTGTATAATTTTTTTAATTTTTATTATAATACGATATTGCGATCCATATCGATCCTACGTTTTACGATCTTAGGGATGCCTCCCGATCCTAAATAAGATCTCGATCTTCACAACATAACTCTCAGCTCTCTTCGAGCGGTCTCTCTCTCTCTCTATGTCCGCGCAGATAGACTTTTTTGTCTGTTTTCTCTTCTCTCTACGGAGACTCTAGCCTTCTCTTCCTCTACTCTGTTCGCGCCTCCAGTTCTAACTGCTCTCTATGTCCCTACTCCTTCCGATAATCTTGGCACTACTTCCAAGCTGACTTGCGTAAATTATCCGGATTGGAGTGTTTCCTTCATTTTTTTTGTTACAGTCTCAGCACAAACGTCATCATCTTACTAATGACCCTCCTATACTAAGATCGGTTGCCTTCGACGACTGGGACGTCAGTGATGCTTTGGTTAGAACATGGCTTGCTAATAGTCTTTCTAATAAGTGTCTTTCTGTCATTCGTCATGATGAGACAGTTAAGGCTATTTGGACTAATCTTGCTGCTCTATACTCCAAGAGAGCTCAAATTTTGTGTATATACATGTTGTATGCTGATCTGTTTGTCAGTCCCACGATGACTCCTATTGCTGCCTACAAGGAGGTGCAAGTTCTTGGGGCTGATCTTCAACATCATCGCCCCTTCTACGCTGATCTTGCTGAACAACACTGTGAGAAAAGGGCGAATAAACGGCCAAGAATTAAATAACCGCAAATTTTATTGCTCCAAAAAGATAAACAATGCATAGGTATGCTCCCATATTTATAGAAAACGGGGGAGATGAGAGAATACAATAAGAGGCGTGGGACTAAATAAGTATCCGCCCGGTAAAGCGGTTTGACAAGGTCAAACCGCAATACTGGACAACGAACTACAGATGACCGCCTGTCCGCCACTGGTGCTATCCACCAATCCGCTGCTGCGGTCAAGCCACCAGGCCGCTGCTGTGGCAAGCCATCAAACCGCAGATGCTAGAAGACCTCAGACTACATCTGTTAGGATAAGAACCAAACCGCCTAGACAAACCGCCAGACCGCCCGAACAGCTAACCGCCCGACTAGATGGTCAAACCGCTAAACTCCTACAGATAAGAACCAGACCGCCTGGACAAACCATCAGACTGCCCGAAGAGTTAACCGCCAGACCAGATGGTCAAACTGCCAAACTCCAACACTCCCCCTCAAGCTGGAGCGTATATGTCAATCATGCCCAGCTTGCTACAAACATCTGCGGAGGAAACTGGTTTTGTGAAGAAGTATGTCAGTTCTTTATCAGAAGTGACGAAGGGAGTACAAATTGGATACTTCAAAATCTCCTCTCTGATAAAGTGACAATCAATCTCTATGTGCTTTGTCCTCTTATGAAAGACAGGATTCTTTGATATGTAAATGGCGGCTTTGTTGTCACAGAACATAGGAAGAGGATGATCATAGACTTCTCCCAAGTCCAGCATACGCGCTCGCAACCACTTCAACTCACAGGTAGTTGAGGTCATGCTCCTATACTCTGCTTCAGCACTAGATCTTGAAATCACTGTCTGCTTCTTGCTTTTCAAGCTAACAAGGTTTCCTCCTACAAAGATGCAAAAACCTGATGTAGACTTTTTATCTTCCTTGTTATCAACATAGCTGGCATCAGAATACGCTTCAACTTTCAGATGATCATTCTTCTGAAACAGCAATCCCTTCCCTGGAGACCCTTTCACACACTCCAGAATCTTCATAGCAGATCGAAGATGACACTCTCTAGGATTTTGCATAAACTGACTAACCTTCCCAACTGCATAACAGATATCTGATCTAGTAACAGTCAGATATATGAGTTTTCCTACAAGGCGTCTGTACACAGTGAAATCTTGAAGAAGAGGAGAATCTTCAGTCCACCCTTTATCATCTCCAACTGTCATCGGGCAACGAGCAGGTTTCGTGCCAAGATGACCGGTTTCATTCAGGAGATCTGGCGCATACTTTCGCTGTGAGAGAACCACCAAATTCCTCTTACGGGAAAAATCAATTCCCAGAAAGTACTTTGGAGTTCTCATATCCTTAGTCACAAAATGTTGTTGAAGATGGCGTTTGGCTTAGATCAATGTCTTCTTTATCATCACCAGTCAGAAGAATATCATCAACATAGACAGCAAGAACCACAAGCCTTTTAGTGGTCTTCCATATAAACAGAGAATGATCAGCGGAGCTTCGATTGAACACAATAAGGGAGAAAACTCCACTGAACTTGTCAAACCAAGCCCGTGGACTCTGCTTTAAGCCATAGAACGCCTTCTGAAGCTTGCATACCTTTGACCTCCCCTAAGCAACATACCCTGGAGGTTGCTCCATATAAACCACTTCCTGCAAATCTCCATAGAGGAAGGCACTCTTCACATCTAACTGAGACATCTCCCAATCTCGATTAACAGCTACAGAGAAGAGAACACGGATAGTGTTGATGCGAGCAACAGGGGAAAAAGTATCAAAGAAGTATACCTCATATGTCTGAGTAAACCCTTTGGCGACGAGTCTTGTCTTATAGCGATCAACCAAGCCATCTGGAAGATACTTAACAACAAAGACCTATCTGCAACCAACCACATCAACTCTCAAAAGTGGAGGGACAAGAGTCCAAGTCCCTCTCTCCGTTAATGTATGCATTTCTTCATCCATAGAAGCTTTCCACGGTGGACTAACAAGAGCCTCTTGATACGTTGCTGGGACCATAGTAGAAGAGATAGCAAGAGCAAAACGCTGGCCATTCGGGGAAAGTTGAGCATAGGAGACAACAGCATCAATAAGATGCTAAGTACATTGCCGAACACCCTTTCACAGGGCAATGGGAAGATCAAGGTCACTGTTGACCGGAGGAGGCAATGTACTATCAGAAGAAACAGAAGACCCTGGAACAGGCACAGAAGGCTCTAAAGCCAACACATCAGGCTCCAGAGAGAGAGACGGGGCAACAGGATCAGATGTCGAAAGAACTGGCTCTGGCAGAGGTGCCGAGATAATAGGCAGAGAAGAAGAAGCATCAGAGGGCAAGAGAGAGGCAGTAAGAGAGAAATACGGAGTATCTTCAAAAAAGGTAACATCTGCTGAAACGTACTGTTTGCGCAGAAGTGGATCAATACATCGATACCCCTTTTGAGTAGAACAATAACCAAGAAATATGCATTTAACTGAACGGGGAGAAAGTTTGTCACGTCTAAGAGAAAAGTTTTAAGTGGCAAAGGAAATGGTTCAGCCTCTGGATACAAAATAGAAAATGGAGTCTTTCCCTGAAAAACAGACGAGGGAATACGGTTAATGAGATAACAAGAGCAAATAACCGCATGACCCCAATAAGACCGAAGGACATTCATTTGTAAGGAAAGACTGCGAGCCACATCCAGAAGATGACGATTTTTGCGTTCAGCAACGCCATTCTGTTGAGATGTATAAGGACAACTCGTTTGATGAACCAAACCTTTGCTTACGCAGAAGTCAGAGAATTGATGGCTGACATATTGCTTGGCATTATCAGTACGAATAACCTGAATAGACACACGAAATTGTGGAAATCGCGTTATAAAAGGTAACAAATACAGAGTACAGCTCAGACTGGTCCTTCAAGAGATACAGCCAAGTACTTCTGGAGAAATCATCAATAAATGAAACAAAGTACAAGCTTCCTCTACCAACAGTGGCAGTAGGAGAAGGACCCCAGATGTCAGAGTGAACAAGTTGAAAAGGACGTGAAGAACTACGTCCCTTTTGAGCGGGAAAATAAGATCGATGATGTTTACCAAGCTGACAAGCCTCACAATTCAAAAGAAGACCCTCCGAGGGAAGTTCTGGAAAAAGTTGATGAATGAGGCAAGAAGAAGGATGGCCAAGACGACGATGCCAAAGCTGAACAGATGAAGAAGCAGAAAGAGCAACGTCGTGGTCAAGAAAAAAGAGATCACTACTTACAGTCCCAGTAGCAATCGTAGTTTTAGAGACAGAATTAGAGAAAGAACAAGTGGTGCCATTAAAAATAACCGTGCAATTCAGCTGAGTGCGGAGAGCATGAACAGAAAGTAAATTGCTCGTGAAAGTCGGGACATAGAGAGTGTCTTTGAGCAGCAAAGACGAGGAAAGATGCACAGTCCCACTACCATGAACAGGAGCAGAAGTATCATCCGCAATCACTACAGGAGATAACCTGTTTTGGGCATTCAATGAGGAGAACAAACGAGAGTCGTCGGTCATGTGACAAGTGGCACCAGAGTCAGTAAGGCACTTGTCAGAGGAGGCCAAAAGAGCATGAGCCAAAGAGGAGAGAAGGGAAACCATCTTCAAATGGGAAGAAAAACGGTCAGAAGAATTCTAACCGCACGATTAGAAACAAGCCGGACAAGAACAAGCCGAAAAACGGGTCACAGAAAGAGAGCGACCACAAAAAAAGACCAGTAGAAAAAAACAAACCGCACAGTTTGTGGAGAAGCCGGAAAGAACAAAGTCGCAGCGAGACGCGAAGGAGCAGCGAACAGAAAGCAAAGAAACCGCGCGAGACGACCACTCGGTAGAAAATAAGCCGCGACCACGATGTGGAGCTCGCGACGGTAGAGAAGCTGCAGCGACTATAGGAGGCTTAGCGAGAAGAAAGAGAAAGAGACCGCACGATCAGGTGACAAAACACCAGCGGCAAGGACGGCACCGCGACCTAAATGCAGAACTCGGAGCAGGGAAGAGAAGCCGCACGAACAAGAACGAAGTCGTGCGGACACGACAAGCGCCAAAAAAGGAGGAGAGACCGCGCGAGTAGGGAAAATAACCCACCGGCGGCAAGAAGCCGTGCGAACAGAACAAGTCGCAAAGAGGCGCGACTAACAAAGAAGCAGCAAAGAAGAAGAAGACAAAGAGAGAGTCCGCACGGTCAAGGTGATCACACACCAGCGGCAAGATGTCGCGACCAAGATGCAGAACTCGCAACAGAGAAGAGAGGAAGCAGCAAACCGCGACAAGAAAAGGAAGTCGCGCTAATAGAATGCGGGCAAAGACACCGCAGAGAGCGACAAGCAAGGGAGTAAAGGGCATGAAGCGGGCAGAAGAAACCGGCACAGGAAGCAAAACCAAAAGAGACTGTGCGGTTAGACCAAGAAACCGCGCGGGAAGGAATCTGATTAGAGCAAAGGATCGATTCGCTCTGATACCATGTGAGAAAAGGGCGAATAAACGGCCAAGAAGTAAATAACCGCAAATTTTATTGCTCCAAAAAGATAAACAATACATAGGTATGACCTCATATTTATAGAAAACAGGGGAGATGAGAGAATACAATAAGAGATGTGGGACTAAATAAGTATCCGTCCGGTTAGGCGGTTTGACAAGGTCAAACCGCAATACTGGACAACGAACTACAGATGACCGCTTGTCCGCCACTGGTGCTATCCACCAATCCGCTGCTGTGGTCAAGCCACCAGGCCGCTGCTGCGGCAAGCAAATGCTAGAAGACCTCAGACTGCATCTGCTAAGATAAGAACCAGACTGCCTGGACAAACTGCCAGACCGCCCGAACAGCTAACCGCCCGACCAGATGATCAAACCGCCAAACTCCTACAGATAAGAACCAGATCGCCTGGACAAACTGACATACCGCCCGAACAGCTAACCGTCCGACCAGATGGTCAAACCGCCAAACTCCAACAAACACAAACACTTTATAGAACTCCTGTTGGTCTGTTATTTGCTTCGTTTGCAAGAATCTTATGATATGATCCGGCAAAAAATTCTAGGAGAGACTGATTCTCCCACTTTTGATGCTACTGTTGCACGCATCTCCGTTGTTACTACTCTTCTTCAGCGTCCTTTGCTTGTCTCTCCACCTCCTCCTGACACCGTTGCTCATTCGGCTCGTCATGGCAATCTTAGTGGTTGTGGAGGTCACTCTGGTGGGCGTGGTCCATCTCAATATCTCTGCTCTCACTGTGGCAAGACAGGACACCTTATTGATCGTTGTTGGCTAAAGAATCCACATCTTCGCCCTCCTGCGAGTGATACTACCAAGAAGAAGTCAACATCTCTTGCCTCCTCTTCGGGTAGTGCTCGTGTGGTCACTAAGGGTAGGTAGCTCATTGACTCTAGCGCTGTTAATCATATGACAGGCAATCCTCTTCTTTTCTCTAATTTGGACAAACATAATCGGTGACCTCCGGTTTTCATTGCGGATGGTTCTTCATTCCCTGTGTGCGGAACTAGTACATTTAACATCACTCCGTCTCAACAACTTGAGGACACACTCTACGTCCCAACATTTTTGTGCAACTTACTTTTTGTTACCTCTCTGTGCTAACAACTGAATTGCACGGTTACCTTTACTTTCGCTACTTGTTCTTTCAGGATCCAAACTCCAAAGAGACGATTACTGTTGGGACTGAAAGTGGCGGCCTATTCTACCGTGACAATGTCCCTGCTCTCTCTGCATCTTCTTCTCCTCTTCAGTGATATCTTCTTCTCCTCTTCAGTGATATCTTTGCCTTGGTCATCCTCCTCACCTCCTTTACCAGCTCCTCCCCGATCTACCTCAGAGAGATTTCTTTCTCAACTGTGAAGCTTTCCAACTCGGCAAACATCATCGCTCATCCTTTCCAGCAAGACAAGGACGTAGTTCTTCTCATCCCTTTGATCTTATTCATTCAGACATTTGAGGTCATTCTCGTACTAAGTCTGTTGGTATAGACAGCCTGTATTTTGTCACTTTTATTAATGATTTCTCCAGATGTGTTTGGTTGTATCCTTAAAAGAAGGTTTTGAACTCTTTTGTATGTTCATTACACTTTATAATGAAATAAGCATACAGTTTGGTGTGTCTATTAAAGTGTTTCGCACTGATAATGCAAAAAAGTATCTTAGTCATCAATTCTCGGCTTTTTGTATGCATCGTGGCGTTATACATAAAACAAGCTATCCGTACACTTCCCAATAAAATAGAGTTGCTGAACGCAAGAATCGTCATCTCCTCGACGTTGTTTGCACTCTTCTCACTCAAATGAACGTTGCTTGCACTCTTCTCACTCAAATAAACTTTGCTTGCACTCTTCTCACTCAAATGAACGTTCCTTAATCATATTGGGGTCATGCCGTCCTTATCTCTTGTTATTTAATCAAATGTATTCCTTCTTCTGTTCTCAATGCCAAAACCAATTCTCCATCATGTACCCCGGTGCCACACCAATTCCTTTACCTCCATGAGTCTTTGGCTGTACTGCGTTTGTTCACTATCCTTCTCCTAGTCGTGACAAACTCTTTCATCGCTCAGATAAGTGCATCTTTCTTGGCTACTGTCCAATTCAAAAGGGGTATCAATGTTATGATTCGCTTCTACGGAAACAGTATATTTTCGTTGATGTCACTGTCTTTAAAGATACTCCTTACTTTCCTCGAGCCTCTACTCTATCATCATCTGATGATCCCCCTCCTCTACCTATTGTCTTTGTGTCTTTACCTGAGGCTACTCTTCCTCCTCTTCCTATACCAGTTTCTATTTCTCCCACTTTTTCTCCTTATACTGCTTTTCTACCTTTGAAGCCGTTGCTGACAGTTCCCGGGCAGTCTCTCCGACGGATGGATCTAATATTGAAGCCAGGCCGGACCTTGATCTTCACATAGCTCTTCGGAAGGGGGTTTGGACGTGCACTCAGCATTCCATTCATGATGTATCATGATTTTTTGTCCCCCTCTTGCAAAAGTTTTGCTCTCGCTCTTTCGACCACTGTCACCCTGATTACCTATCAAGAAGCTCTTACTATTGCTCATTGGAAAGCTGCTATGGACAAGAAGATGAAGATCTTAATCGAGAGGGGTACTTGGACTCTTGTATCTACTCCTCCAAGAGCGGATGTGGTTGGGTGTCACTGGATCTTTGTAATCAAGTTTCATCCTGATGGTACCATCGATTGCTATAAGTCTCGACTGGTTACCAAAGATTTTACTCAGACGTATGGTGTGCACTTTTTCAACGACTTCTCCCCAGTTGCTCGCATTACCACGATCTGTGTTCTCTTTTTTGTGTCCATTAACAAGGATTGGGAGATGTCTCAGTTAGATGTCAAGAATGTCTTCATTTATGGAGATCTGCAGAAAGTGGTATACATAAAGCAACCTCTTGGGTATGTTGCTCAGGAGGAATCCCAGGTGTGTAAGTTGCGGAAGGCAATCTATAGTCTTAAGCAAAGCCCACGGGCTTGGTTCGATAAGTTCAGCAAAGTTATCTCTGTCATTGGTTTTGCTCGAAGTTCTGCAGATCACTCTCTCTTCATACGCAAGACGTCTACATGGCTAGTTGTTCTTGCTGTCAATATAGATGACATTTTTCTTACAGGTGGCGATAAGGAGGGGATTGGTCTAACGAAGAAACATCTTCTTCAACACCTTGTTACGAAAGATATGGGATCTACTAAATACTTTTTGGGGATAGAGATCTCGCGGAAACGTAACTTAGAAGTGCTCTCGCAACGGAAGTATGCATTGGATCTTTTACAAGAGACGGGTTTTCTTGGGGCTAAACCTGCTCGATGTCTAATGGTCGTTGGTGATGACATGTGTTTTAGTGAGGATCCTCCCTTCTTTCAAATACCACCAAGTACAGATGGCTTGTGGGACTCATTTATCTGACATTCATAAGACCAGATATTTGTTATGCGGTAGGAAGAGTAAGTCAGTTTATGCAGGCTGCCAAGGAGTGTCATTTACAATCATCTCTAAAAATCCTGAAATATGTGAAAGGATCTCCGGGAAAGGGACTTCTATTTCAAAAGAATAACTATTGAGGGTTGAAGCCTACTCTGATGTCAGCTATGCTGATGATAAGAAAAATAGAAAATCTACATCTAATTTTTTCACCTTCGTAGGGGAGAATATGGCTAGCTGGAATAGCAAGAAACAATCTGTTGTATCCAGGTCAAGTGCTGAAGTTGAATACAGAAGCATGGCTTTGACAACTTGTAAGCTCAAGTTGTTACGGGCACTCATGCTTGACTTAGGAGAAGTTTATGATCATCATCTGTCATTGTTCTGTGACAACAAAGCGATATATATATTTCGAAGAATCAAATTTTTCATTAGAGGACAAAGCATATTGAAGTTAATTGTCATTTTATTAGAGAAGAAAAATTGAAAAATCAAATCTACACTCCATTTGTCATCTATGATAAAGAACTAGCAGATGTTTTTACCAAACCAGTATCCTCCACTTTTTTGAACGTTTGTGACAAGCTGGGCATAATTGACATATGTACTCCAGCTTGAGTGGGAGTGTTAGAACATGTAAAGTTCTGGCGGTCTGGATTGGCGGACTGGTCTAGCGGTCTGACGGTTTGGACTGGCGGTTTACCTATCTGGCAGGTCTGCATGTGTTACCGCACGAATGATAGAGCACAAGTCCAAGAGGTTTGACAACCTGGTCTGGCGGTCTGGAAGTTATTCTGTGTAATCATATCGGAGTACCGCAGTGTGGTCTGGCAATCAACAAGGGTTAACCGCAATACGGTCTGATGATCAGCGAGTGAATGGAGGTGCGGTCTGGTGACTATCAATGACTAACCGTCGTTGTCTGTTAGAACCAAGGTCTGGTGGTCAGCAAAGGCTTAACCGCAGTTGCGGTCTGGTGGTCAGCAAGGGCCAAGACAGTTGCGGTCTGGCGGTTAGGTTTAGTCTAACCGCCCCTGGAGTTGACTGCAGCATGCTGACGAATAAAGGCTTGCGAATACTTGTTGATATCGTCTCAAGTTCTTTATGTAGTCATGTGGTTAGCTTTTCGAACCGCGCAGTCTGAAATTATCAATCTGCTTAGTCGCTTGTGACAGACGTTATGTATTTTAGTCTCACATTGTCTGTTGTATTCTCTCTTTATATCCTATTTTCTATAAATATGAGGTCATACCTGTGTAATAATTATCTTTTTGGAGCGATAAAAAATCATGTGATTTAGACTTTATTTCACAGGCGCCAACTGTTGTCTTTCTTCTTGACCAAAAAAACTAGGCTAGAAAAAAAGGCTTGCACCAGAACGAGTAAGGGCCCCCATCAACATCCCTTGCATCAGAGTCTCGAGCTCGAGCTCATCCTTTCTCCCATGGTCAGAACGAAAAGGCTGTGTTGAGGCAGTTGTGATCTTAGGCTGGAAAGAATTGACGTCGTCAGTCGGTCAGGCTAGTAGAAATCCTGTGGGAGGCTGGATGATGTCAGTGAGCGTAGTAGAAAGCTCTTGATGGTTCGTCAGGAAAGGGAAAGGCACACCGGACGCACCCGAGAGGACCCACGGCCACACGGAGAGGTCAACGTCCATAGTCCGTTAAATCGTGCAGTAAGATACCGGAGAGCGGAGACACCGCCGAGGCGACATGACTGGCTCCTATGTAGTAATTACATGGTCATAGTTGCCCAATAGACGCGTACATCATCGAGCGTGCAGAGCCAAGCCACCCTCAAAATAGTGTTGATACCTGCTAGGCCGAATGCGTAGAAGTCCGCGGTAACAGAACAGTACACCACGGAGAGAAACACGGCAGTGCAACAGCCCTGGATCGGTCGGCGGCGCCCATCGCCCAGACGGACAGCAACAGCCAAGGAGGGAAACGAGGGAAGACGGAGGTGCTGCACCAGAGGCTCAGAGATGAGAAAGTGTTTTGCGTCGCTGTCCACCATGATGATAATCGGGCGATTCTGCAGTGTGTCCGAGAGCTGCATGGTCGGCTGGCCGGAGATCCCTCTCGTCGAGGCACAAGATAAGTCTGGGCGGTGGAACATAGTTGTGGTCGGGTCGAGAGGTGTATCCCCTGTAGAGAGTTCCAGGGCCTCAAAGTCGGACAGGGTAACAACAGGGTCGACATCGCCAATGATGGCGTGGAACTCCTCATAGCACTCATGGATAGGGGAGTAGGGTTGGCAGCACCAAAAACAGTCACTAAGTTATCAAAGGCGCAAGACGCACCGAGGCGCAAAGGGCCCCTGGAGCTTAGGCGCAAGGCGAAAGGAGCAGGCGCATGCCTGAGGCACGTGAGGCGCAAAAATGGGGGAAAGAGGAAATTGAGCGAATTGGGCGCTCAAAAGCGCCTCGGCTGCGTCTAAGATCACGTTTTTGTCTGAATCAAAAAAAATTTAAAAAATAACCCTGAAAGGCCTGGGCACGCGCCTGGGGCACATCGTGCGCCTCAGCCGTACTGAGGCGCAGCGGGCTGCGCCCGGCGCCTCAGGCGCGCCTAGGCGCGCGCCTTGACAACTAAGAAAACAGAGACCCTTGCTGTGAATCACTATTCGAGATGCGCTGAGGGACCAGTGCGCGGCCTGGCCAATTTCCCCAAGGTGACGGTCGTGGTGGAGGAGTCGTGGTTGGGGGTCGTCAAGGCGGTCGAGGCTTAAACCAAACACGCCAAGTCCATGGGGACGAAGATTATGTAAGGGTTGTGAGTGTGGAGACGAGAGCGGATATGTAGCAATACACCCTGCATGTAGGAGCACAATCAATGATCAGGCGGTAGGCCAAGGACATGGGAGACCAGGGTAACGAACTCATCAACATAGTCGTCCAAGTCGGTTGTCTGGCGAACGCCGCAAAGATGTTTGATAGAGGAGGAGCCGGAGTAGCGGGTGTCATATCGCCGAATCATCTCCTGCTTGAGCTTGGGCCAGGAGAGGCACGGGTTATATTGGCGGTGCCACTGATCCCAGGTTAACACCAAGTCTTCTAGTCCAACCACAGTCGTAGACACCTTGTCAAGCTCTGGTGTATAGTTAAGGTCGAAATATTGCTCCGCTTTGGCAATCCAATCCATCAGGTAAACACTGACATAGGAGGGAATGTCGAGGGAGAGGGAGGACCGGCCCGGAATGGGCAGAGGAGTGAGTCTGGAGGGAATGGGCGACGGCCCGGCGCAGAGGAGAGAGTCGTCATCCGAAAGCCAGCCGGATCTGGAGGCGGCAACGACACTTGGAGGGAGTTGATCTTGGAGTGGAGGGCAAGGAGAGAGGTGTGCATGGAGGCAACAAGTTGCTCTTGAGCCTCCAAGCGGCGGCTTAGGGCTTTGGCGGCCACATTCGAAGGAAGATCACCGGCCAAGCGAGTGTTTGGAACAATGGACTAGAGTCGGCAAGCGGCCACTAGAGGGGAGCGGATCTAATCGACAGAGGTCAGGTAGGCACAGGGAGCGGCGGCTGACAGGACAGGTGCGGCAGATCAGCCTGGAATCGACAGAATGGGGGGGAGGGGATCGGCTGGTCGGCGTAAACAGAGGACCGGCGGCTCAAAACCGGCGGATTGGGGCTCAAAACCGTGGATCGGCGGACGCCTAGACGCTGGTAGCAACGAAACTCCCTGGTGGAGTCGCTAGGGGGCAGATCTGCGGCCCCGACGTCAGAAGCGATGGATCGGAGGACCCGGCAGGCAGGCGAAGATGCTCAAGAATGAATTGAACGTTGCACGGAAGCGGAAGTCGCAACAGGATACAACGAGGAACAGAAGTCGCGGCATTGTGCAATCTTGATCAACGGCAGAAGGATAGTGGGCGGTGAGGCAGGTGGGCCATCAGACCAAATTGATACGATCCCGGAGAGGAATCCAACAAGCGGGAGGGACAACAATGGTGAGGGAGAGGAAGGAGGGTACAAGAAGAAGAGCTAGGGAGCAATCCTAAATTCCATACATCCAAGGATAACCAAAAAGAGTACAACACAACCCCTTATAGGTGTGGGGTGTGGATAACAAAAAAGCGATGTCAATAATAAAACGTACACATAACAGAATATAATATAACAAAATGCAAATAAGAAAATCATGTCGGCGGCGCGTCTTCAGTCTCTCCTCCAAACGGACCCGTCATCGCCTTCCTCCACGTGCGGACTTGCCACGATATCTCATTGGTGTGTGGGTGTCTCGTCGGCATGCTCAACCGTAATAGTGTCTGACTCATGGGTCGGTGAAGCTCAATAGTAGGGTAGGGGTGGGGACCGAGGTTGGAGAGGGTGAGGCTCAAAGAAGGTTCCAAGGTACGGGTCTGCATACTTGCGAGATTTGAAATAGGATGCTAAGTCTTCAATATTAAACGCATGGTGGATACCCATAATCTTAAGCATGTCGAGCATGTTAGCATTTGTTGTGATTCTTCTAATGACTGTGTAGGGAATCATTCGTTTGACCTTCAGGTTTTTAGCAAGCCCCTTAAGAAACCTCTCAACACAGATTCATATTATCACCTACTCTTCTTCACAAAAAATCTATTACCTCGTGTGTTCATCTGCATAAGTTTTATGCATTTCATTACTAGATGCAATTTTACGATAGATCGATGCATGTAACATAAGCAAATGGCATACAAAAGACTCGACACTCACTAGGACGTGACTGTAAAGGGGCCCGAATGAGGTCAATAGAATTTCTAGGCTCATATCCTAATACAACATGGAATGAACCTAGTCCAATAGACATATAGACTGAACTGTTATGTGTGAACTCCGCTACAGGAAGAAATAAGACTCAAAAAATCATATGCTCGCCAATGAGGTATAGAGGCACGGCGCTACAAACTCTCCCAAAAGCCCGGACAGTTTGAGGACGGTGCTACCACTCCTTTATTGAGCTGGCTACCTTAGAAATCCACGGGAAGGCCAGTTAGGCCCAGGGGACACGCCCTTCTGTTCAACTAGTGTGGGCCAAAGCGCTTCGCACCACACCTCCCAACATTGGGGGCATTGCTGAACCCCAGCAATCCCCCCCCCCCAGAAACAACCTCGGGGTTTCAAACTCGTGACCTCTCTGATACCATTGTAGGGACACGAGACTACCAACTCTCCCAGAAGCCTGGACTGTTTGAGGACGGCGCTACCACTCCTTTATAGAGTTGGAACCCCTAGAAGGATCTACGGGGCGGCCAATTAGGTCCAGAGGACACACCCATCTGTTCGACTAGCGTGGGCCATAGTGCCTCGTGCCATACCTCCCAACACCGGGGGCATTGTTGAAACCCCAACACAAGGCATCATAATAGATTTCCAGAATCCAATTAACCACTTCAATTTACCCATCAATATGAGGGTGGCATGTGAATGAGAACTTTAGAGTCATACTCGACTTGTACCACGGTATCTTCCAAAAATAACTCATGAATTTCACATCTCGATCAGACACTACTATCCTAGATAGACAGTGCAACTTAAAGATGTTTCTCCTAAACAGTGGCACAATGTATGGCGCATAAGTAGTCTTGCAACAACGAAGAGGCATCTCTCTACAACATCCATGTTGATGTTGACCCATGGAAAGTGAGGGATCAACTGGCAGGGGAGTTGTGCCTTCGAAGAGTGAGATGAATTCCAAGCACAAAATCCATGTTGATGTCAACACATGGCAGGTATGGGATCAACCGCCAGGGGAGGGTAAAGTCCAGTATTCTGCTTCGACTCCTTGGCCTTCTGGCAGGGGCAACAATAACGAATGACATGAGACACGTCCTTCTATAAGCTTGCCAATAAAAATGGTCCTCTACTAACATTATCGTCTTGTTTCTACCGAAGTGGCTTGTAGTGCCACCAACATGCATCTCCTAAATCAGTAATCATGGTAGGAGGTCCTAGGGATGCACAGGTAAGGGCCCTGATATAGTAGCTATCCATGATAATCCATCGATAGACTCTAAGGCATCTCTCTACAACACAGTATAAATCTCACCAAAATCAGGACAGCTGGGGTAAGTGATTGACCTCTCAAATCCATCCACATGAGCGCCCAGTGTCTGCGACAAGATAACTCGACGGATCAAAGCATCTGCAGGTTTGTTCTCAACACCAGTACGGTATTTGAGAACATATTGTAAGACTAGCAGATACTCAACCAACTTGGTATGGCAATTGCCAAACTTCCTCTTAGAGTCGTGGTACTGTAATGTATGATGATCAGAACAAAGGACAAACTCTTGGGGTAGGAGATAGTGCCTCCAATAGCACATACACTAGACTATTACGTAAAACTCTATCACAATTTGAGTATTTCTCTATGGTCGCATTAAGATTATCACTAAAATAAGAAATTAGGTGGTTTTCCCATCTCACTACTCCTCCAATGCAAACACTAGATGTGTTGCATGCTACCTCAAATACCCTATTGAAATCAAGCAATCTCAATACAAGGGTAGTCGTCAACTTATCCTTAATCGCATCAAATGCTATAGAGGCAATTTTTGTCCATTAAAATCACCTTTATGAAGGCATCTTGTAAAGGGGGTGACTTGCCTCGAACATTCGTGTATCTCTAAATATCATGATTAGTCATAAATTTTTTTTGTGAATAAGCTTGTGGATGATTATAAAATTTTGTTTCAGTCTGAACCATAAAAACTTGAGAACGTCTCTATCAAATAATGATTAACGACTCTTGAATTTCAAACGCCGAGAGAGATTTTGTACACAAGATTCGGATTTATCTTCTCAGTTTACATCACATATGCACCAGCTACCCTCCTAATTAGGGATAAGAAGGTCAGGGGAATGAAAGGGCTCAGAATTTCATGAATAAACTGCTTCTTCAGTAGGTCATCAATCTGCAACTTCTGCTTAGTGTGCTCATCGGGATTCAAACAATAACGTGGGAGGTTTAGCAGAGACACTCCCTAAATAAGATCAAGAACATGTTGAATATCCCACAGGGGCGGTCGCTGTTCACGAAGCTCATCGGATATGATGTTTATAAACTCATCCAGAATACGAAAGACACAACTGAGGCTCAGGGGTGTCTGTATGGCTCTCAAATGTCATGTTAGCAGACACTACGTAAATAATGCCACACTCTCCCTTAGAAAATCGGTCCTCAATAAATGGAGGACCTTGAGGCGCTCAACCCAACCCTTGAACTGATCCTTGGGTTGAGTTGGTATAGGGTGATCTTACAATCCTTGTCGTAGAATATGCACGTGTTCGATTGGCCAAAACATGTGACATCGCGGACGTAAAGCTACGATCTCCCTAACAACATGTGAACTACATCCATCAAAATGGCATCACACCATAAACAATCCTTAAAAGAAGCAAGACTGATCAGTACAAGACATTGTTGGGTGGCTTAGATCGTAGTCTTATCGACCCAAATGACTCTGTAAGTATGTGGGTGCAGCTTGTCTTTCACTTCCATTCGCTCTAGGCCCTTTTAGACAACAATGTTCAAGCAACTCCCAGTATCAATGGTTAGCTTGCTGAAACCGTTTGCTCTAAGGAAATAAGTATAAAATATAGCGGTGGATCGCCAAACCTCATCCACACGAGGGGTGTGCATAAGGCGTCTAATAACTCCCATCTTGAGGGATCACTCAGCGTCAGTCTCCCAACCATCCCAATGATGAGTGCAATCTCCTCATCAGACGCCTTCTCAATCTCAGTATTAGGTTAAACCTTCTTGATAAGCAAATTCCATGGGTCCACTGTGAAACCACGCGGGCTCTGCCAGAACATCTATAACGCTGGCAGTCTCGAGCGTGGGAAGTTGAGAAGTGACCGCTTTTCCGTTCATGTTTAGGGGGGGGCATGAGTAGACAAAACAGTAGCAGTCATAGGCATAATGGGCCATCTGAAGTTCAAGTTGACGGATTGTGAGGTGACTTACTTCGGACCTGAGGAATATAAGTACTATTCATACTCCAGGGCAGGCTGAAATACCTAATCAACAATCTTTAAATGACTGGGAATCAGTTCCCAGCATATGCCAAATCTAAGGCATGCCTGAAAGCGGGACACGGTCTTGAAGACCACCCTTGGTATGTTGCTCCTCACAATGAGCTCATCAAAATGAGATGTATACTCAATTACAGAGAGGGCCAATGTCGCGGGATGTACGAATGATTCAGGAGCTACTTCCTATAAAGTTTGGGGAGATACTTGTCCTTCAATCTTTGCTTCATATCAGCCCATTGAACAATTGGGTAGTATCCCTCTCTCTCTAGCATCCTCTTTAGACACGTCCAATAAATCTTTACTTTCCCATGAAGCTTCATCTTGGCAAACAAGACAACACTCGTCGATTATATCATACCAATCAAAATAGTAGATCACGTCTAAGAGTCAATCACTAAAAGTCTTCGGGTCCAGGTGAGCATCAAAGGATGCGATGAGTGACATCTTCCTCAATAGAAGGACCTCATATATATGAGGCTCCTGAAAATCGCCATAATACTTGTCCCGATGAAATTCGTATTGTTCTTGCGAGGAAGCATGGTCTCTATGGATAGGCGGTGATGAGTGGCGAAACTCCTACTGAGGGCAGAGGGGTCTATCAGAGATGGGTCCTGAACCATGATCGTAAGTATGCTCGGGGTCCTGTCTCAAGGAAGGGATGGGATCCCGAGGGGGAAATCTCTAGCACGACGCTTGATGGGGGTGGGGGTATGGCATCACAAGCATCTTCAAGGTGATCATCATGATGTCTAGGGGCCTCTCTCGAGTAAGGGATGGCCTGACCCAAACCTCTTAGATCTTCTAAGGTATATATCCTAAGCATTAATCGTAGTGACCTCAATTCTAAGCTCAAAGAGTTGGGCATCATGTAGATCAAAGCACTAGGATAAGACGGCGGAAATCGGCGGTTGCCATATCCGTGTTTGAACTAGTCTCCTGATCATCGGTGACGTTCGGACCAAACATAAAGATTGTATGTCCTACCACTGCGTAGCTTAAACATGGCCCAAACATTGGGCTCTGAAATTAAATATGGCGTAAGATAGGCTATGAAAGTGGGCCTTAAATAATGCAAACCCTAGATGTAGTGTCGGGAAAATAAATCATCCCCTGCGATGATGCATACATGCAAATAGTGATCTGATGTTGTTTTGCAAATTGCAAGTTATAATTAATGCAAAAAAATTAAACACATAACACATGTAATACTTAGACGAAACCAAATAATAAACACTCAAAAATGAAGGTATCGGGGGAGAGGGTGACGAGATATGGCAGTGATAGATGCAATGATGTTTGCCCGAAGAGGCGGAGGGGGTTTTATGGTGGCAGCCAATAGGTGGATGGGGTTGGATGGGGTGTAAACTGGTTGTATGGTGGAGTTAGGGAATTGCAGGATGATCGGAGGAAGATGGGAGTGGTGGTTTAAGCAGGGATTGTTGGGAAGGGGATTGTGGAGGCTGGTGACTCTAGGTGGAGGTAGAGGGGTTAGGAGAGTGTTGGGGATGGTGGAATAAAACTTGCGGCTACTGGAATTGCAGCCAAAGGGGAAAGAAGCAATTCGTGGGCATGCAGCTGAAGGAAGGGAAGTGGGGATCCGACTGGTGGCTTCCTAAGGGTGGGGGTGAGGTTTATGAAGGGTATATGGGGGCAGTTGGACATAAGGTTGAAAAAAATGAGGAGGGCAACACAAGGGAAACAAGGAAATAAAGATACAATACCAAGGAGTCATCACCTTAAGGTTCTGTGGAGTCGACAGCACAAGAGATCTCTTAATTAGGGGAAGAATGTCTCCAAAATCTACAATAGTCCTCTAACCAGCCCCTAGTCATCAGTTTATAATATAACATGACTAGGGAAAGTATCACGGACGACTATGATTGGCCATACACGACAATTGTTCGATATCACTTTAAAAAGCACAAACAATACATAGAAATGTTCAAATGTCGCTCAGGACGTGATCGTGAAATCAGGTCGTCCACATGACGATCAATCAATGTCTCCTACGAGAGTAAACATGTGTGGGAACCAGTGTGGGACAGCCCGCACTCAGAATGTGGATAAAGGCATGAAAAATTTTAAGGAGTTAAAATTATGATTAAATATGAAATGGCTAAAAGTTTATATGTGATAAGAGAATTTAAGAGGAACTTAAGAAGGCTAGCCATTCAACATGGATTTCTTGAGTTTTAGCAACAAAGAAGACACCAATGAGTGTTAAAGAAAGACAATGTTAAGATGAACGTTTGTAGCAAAATTAATTATGTAGTGAGATATAATTATATCAATAAAATTGTGGGCATAAACAACTACTAAAGATATGGGAGTCAAGAATAAATAGAGTTAATTTGAATGTATAGAACATACAGTAGAAAATGTATCAATAATGCAAGAAAATGGACAATGTGAAATAAATAGGAACACAAAACAGTAGAATAAAGTAAAATTGTGCAAAAGGTGATGCATTAACTATAGTTAACAAATCATATGACACTTACCAGACAAAGTGAACTTATAAAGTGTAACCCAGTAGTCAAGATATCTGTAATAACGAAGAAGATGATGATTGCATTTCATGTGTAAATCAAAGGTGATGGGGGCCATCAGATCATGCAACAGGAAAGGTTCGCTGCAAGGCAGGACCCACGTTCATATATTCACGCAGGAAGGCATGATCGGATCGCCGATCCAACTCTGCGGATGTTTCCGGATTGTCACCGCGAGTCAAAACCATATATTATTTTAGTATTTTTGCATTTATTTTCATGTATTTTGAGGGTCCCGCCTCCGGCCAATCATAGTCGTTGATTGTGGGATGCCCTAGTTTGTTTTTATAATAAATAGGAGAGTACGGGCTGGTTTTGAGATTCATTGCAGGTTTTGGAGAGATTAATCCCGGAACTCCGCGATCACCCCATGGTGCCGACGCCGTGGAACCCTAGGTGACGACTCCTAGGCGCCTAAACTCTAACCCAAGGTACTACCCATCCATAGCCCCTTCTTCCTCCTTCCAAATCTACTTTCCGCAAATCCCTACAGCCCCTAAACCCACCCGCGGTTGCCTTCAGTTCTACAGCCGCCGGCTGTCTTACACCCGCCAACCCTAATCAGCCGCCGCCCCTTGATTCCTCCACTACCCGACCACCCAGCCATCCCTCCACCTCTTCGGCGACCCTTCCCAAGCCGCCGCCTTCCTCCCACCTCCACCCCACAGCCGGCTACACATCTCCCACTCACCGACCGCCTCTCCCCATCATCCCTCTTCGTGGATCCACTACAAACAACCCTAATTTCCAAATTAGTCCAGATTTGGAAGCTTCAGCCCCCGATCCGCCTTCCTCTCCACTAACACTTCATTCCTTCTCCTAGATCTGCTCTCCAACATCGGATCCACCCACCCCTTGTCCGGATCTACTCCCTCGTGATCGGACCTATTTATTTCCGACCCGATCTCGCCATCAACCACCGAGGACAACCACAGTCATCATCTCCACGTCATCGGCTCCACGTTTGATTGCAACTCCCCGCATCCACATCTGAAATCTCCAGTGTCTCGGTCAGCCCGCTACTTTGGTGAGTGTCTTGTTGTATTGGTTTATGTGATTTGACATTATTATTGGATTGGTTATTGTGCTTGGCCTAGCTACGAGCTTGTAGAGCTTTGTAGCGATATACTTATAATTTCAGGTGGGATTTATTCGCCGCGCACTTAGCCGTGGCCCTCCGAGCGGAGAAAAGCCATTAAATAATTGCTGAATTGAATGTTTGTTTATTTCCTTTAATTAACTGCATGGGTTGAAATTGTTATTGCTCAAATTATTTTGTCGCCGTCACCGACGGTTTGCATCGCATTTAGAGTTGGATTAGAGGGTCACGCCCACACCCCTTCCATAAAAGTCTAGGTTTTGTCCACCCTGTAGCCTACCCTACATCAAGTGGTATAAAAGCGAGGTTGGGTCATTTGCATGCTCCGTAGTGGTAGAAATTTTAGAAGAAACATGGTAGATCCACAAATCACCGACAACAGAATGGCGAGCTCAAATTCGGGTGCCGCTTTTGCTGAGTTTCAGCACCTTATCCTAGATCTTGCCGAGGTGAATCTTCGTTTAGACCACTTAGAGAATGTCAGGGACACTCCAACACAGCGTGACAATTCACATGAGGACGATCCTGATGTGCCTCCACGTCCTGACCAGCACCCAAGAGATGGTCAGCCTCCAGTATACCACCACCGTTGTGATATTCCTCTCTGAGCCCCAGCTCCGCCAGCAAGGCGAAATCCTGATCCGTCGCGTGATAGACTTCCATATCACCGTGATGAGTATCGTATGTCACGTCAGCCTCAGCCTGATCCAAAAGATCGTGTACCCCCACACGGTCGACGTGATCATCACCGCGATGTGTATTATCCCCCGGATCGGAGAGAGTGCGGTCCCCCACCCGCTCGATACGACTACGCCCATGATGATTACCCCGACGATTATCCCGACCCACGGAGAGGTGGCCACCACTTTGATATCACTCGTCGTATTCGACTCGACACCCCTTAGTTCGATGGTCGCCTAAATCAAGAAGCCTTCAACGATTGGCTCCTCGACATGGACCACTACTTCGAGTGGTATGATATGAGTGACGAGCGTTGTGTTCGCTTCGCAAAAATGAAGCTGGTCAGACAGGCTAAGGTATTCTGGATTAGAGTAGAGAGAGCTTTGGAGCAAGATGGTTATTACCCCATCACCAGTGGAATGAGATGAAGCAAAGGCTGAGCGAGAAGTACCTCCTCGCATCCTACCGAGACCAGTTATTTGAGCAATTACAGAACTTACGGCAGGGGACACTCACTGTCGCTGAGTATATGGACCGTTTTGACGAGCTAGTCATTAGGAGTGGCATCTCGGTGAGTTCCTGCGAGACAGTATTGAGTCGAGCATCATTCACGTTGTGGCAGCGACTCAAGCATTTGAGGACACCCTTGTTAACCACACATTAGCAGTGTGTCCCCTCCTAGATGAGTTTGCGGATATTATTCCGGTTGAGCTCCCTGATGAACTGCCCTATCCACGGGACATTCAGCATGCCATTGATCTAGTCTCGGGGGCTTCCCTCCCGAACCTGGCCCATTATCGTATGCGTCATGATGAGCAACTTCAGCTCAAGAGGAAGGTTGACGAGCTTCTTCGGAAGCAGTTTATTTGTGAGAGTATGAGTCTGTGTGCGGTTCCCTCCCTTCTTACCCCTAAGAAGGACGGCAGTTGGCGTATGTGCATCGATAACAGCACCATTAACAAAATCACGGTCAAGTATCGCTTCTCGATCCCTCAACTCGATGACTTGCTGGATATTATGTCCGGCGCCCAGATCTTTTCCAAGATCGATCTCCGTAGTGGGTACCATCAGATACGAGTTCGCGAGGGAGACAAATAGAAGACGGCCTTTAAGACCAATGATGGTCTGTATGAGTGGCTGGACATGTCATTTAGATTATCTAATGCCCCGAGTACTTTTATGAGAATTATGACGCAGGTGTTGCGGCCCTACATGGACAAGTTTCTGGAAGTGTATTTTGACGATATGCTGATCTATATATAGCCAGACTCAGGGCGACCACCTTGATCATTTGAGGCTTCTCTTTGGCACCCTCCGCTGAGAGAAATTATATGTGAACTTAAAGAAATGTTCCTTCCTCTAGGAGTCAGTTCACTTTCTGAGCTTCATTGTGTCATCTACTGGTGTTTCCGTTGACCCTGAAAAGGTCAAATCTATTCGTGATTGGGTTGTACCAGCAAATATTCACGAGGCTCGCAGTTTTCACAGGCTTTTCAGCTTCTACAGGAAGTTTGTCCAGGGGTTCAGTACGATTATGGCCCCATTCACGAGCTGCCTCAAAAAAAGGAGAATTTCAGTGGACCCTCGCAGCCACTAGAGCATTTGAAGAGATCAAAGAGAGATTGACGACGGCTCCCGTTCTAAGACTTCCCGATTTCAGCCGTGCGTTCGAGGTCGCGTGTGACGCTTCTGGTGTAGGTATTGGTGGTGTATTGAGCCAGGAGGGACATCCAGTTTCCTATTTTAGTGAGAAACTGAACGAAGCCAAGCAAAAATACATGAACTATGATCGAGAATTTTATGTGATTGTCCAGTCTCTACGCTACTGGAGGTAAATATCTCCTCCCCCGGGAGTTTGTGCTCTATTCAGACTACCAGGCGTTACGTTATTTGGGTTCACAACGCAATTTGGGACACCGGCATGCCAAGTGGGTCGAGTACCTATAAGACATTCACTACGTTCTCAAACACCGAGTTATTAAGAACAATCCGGTTTACGCTCTGAGTCGTCGTGTCTCCTTGCTCCAGACGATGATCGCACGAGTGGACGGGATTGAGAGAGTGATCCTGGATTACCCGACATGCCTCGATTTTGGCGAGATCTATTCTGCCTTGTCCCAAGACCCCCGCACGATGTTGAGGGCTATCAGATCTTTGAGGGATATCTGTACTGGGGCTCCCGCCTGTGCATACCCCTGACTTCCTATCGCGATTACCTGATTTGGGAATTGCATGTGGGCGGGGCTGCTGGGCACTTTGGGCGGGATAAGTCTATTGTCATTGTTGAGGACCGCCTCTACTGGCCCGGTCTCAAGAAGGATGTGGCTCGTGTTGTCCGCCACTGTCGTATCTGTCAGACGGAAAAGGACACAAAGCAGCACACGGGTCTATACACTCCTTTACCAGTTCCACATCGCCCTTGGGAGGACATCACCATGGACTTCGTGCTCGGGCTTCCTCGCACTTTTCGTCGACACGATTCTATCTTCGTAGTGGTCGATCGGTTTTCAAAGATACCGCATTTTATCGCTTGTCGCAAGACGGCGGATGCTTCGCACGTAGCATCCATCTTTATGAGGGACGTCTTTAGACTGCATGGCTTACCTAAATCTATCGTGTCAGACCGCGATGTTAGATTCATGAGTTATTTTTGAAAGACCCTATGGCGCAAGACTGGAACCATTCTAAGGTTTTCCCCGACATATCACCCACAGTCGGACGGGCAGACAGAGGTAATCAACCATAGTTTAGGGAACTTATTGCGATGTTTAGTAGGAGAGCATGTAGGTAGTTGGGATCTTGACCGTCGCAGAGTTTGCCTACAACAGTTCAGTCAATAGGTCTACTGGGTTGATTCCATTTCATATAGTGTCAGACTATGACCCTAGGAAGCCTATAGACCTCATTTCTAGCCCATTAGAGTCACGTCCTAGTGAATCAGCTGAATCTTTTGCACGAAATTTGCATGAGTTGCATGAGTCGGTCCGCCAACGAATAATGAGCAATGACAATTATAAAACACATGCAGATAAGAGAAGACGCGAACAAATATTTCAAGTAGGCGAGAAGTTATGAAGCACAGATACTTCTCTGAAGACAGCGTACCCGTAACGGATACGTATCTGGTACCGGTACGTATCTGGTACCGGTACGTACCTGATACTCGACGGATACACCTATGTGAACACATTTGTAATTAGCGCATCATTTTGCATATTGTGAGAGAAGTCTGTTTTCTAGAGTAAACAAAAGGTGGCTCTATGATAGGAAGCGTTAGTACGTCCAATTAAGTTGTGTATCTGTACCAAGTACGTTACAAGTACGTGTATTGAACGTGTTGATACGACGTAAGTTATTAACAAAACAGCTAACTTGTCTCGTGATTAACTGGAGATTGAAGATGTTGATCTCCAACAATAAAGTTGATCTCTAACAATGAAAAAGAAGAAAAAGACTTATGAATAGACTTAAGTCTAATTTTATCTCTTTTGCTTAAACATAAAAGATGTTAAATTTTGTAATATTTTCAAATACTTAATGTTTGAAAACTACATGTTATGTTGCATTGATTTGTGCACTTGTACTTCAAGTTATGATTTATGTTTGATGTTTCGATATTTTGAGAACTATTTATTGCACTTGTGATATATATATATATATATATATATATATATATATATGTGTGTGTGTGTGTATACAAATTTATATATATATATATTATATTTGTTATAATGTATCATGTCGTATCTGTATTCATGTTTTTTTTAATTTGGTCGTACCCGGTACCCGTACCCGTGCTTTGTAGGCGAGAAGGTAATGGTGTGAGTCCTCCCTGAGAGGCGCCCTTCGGGGCCTGCCAAAAAACTAAGCATCAGGCGAATGGGCCCCTACTCTATTATAAGTCGTATTGGGTCAAACACCTACCGGCTCGATATTCCGACAATTATAGGAATTCATCCAGTATTTAATGTTGAGGATCTGACTCCCTACTACGAGACTCACGAGTATGTGGATCCGAGCAGTGGAGACACCCAGCCACCTCCACCCCCACCATCATTACCTTACCACTCTCATAGTTCACCTTCGCCTGATAGCCCCCACAGTACGCCCATTACTGAGACCTACCCACCTGGGGATTCCTCTACTTCGGTTCCACCGTTGACACCGTCGATCGCACCGGGATCCACCACTCAAGAGATGAGCGATGAGAGCATCACAGAGATCAGATCCCACCAGTTCGTTCACACCACAGACGGGCTGCGATGTCGTTACTTGGTACATTAGCAGGGCCGCCAGGATGCAGATGACGCTTGGATACTACCCGCAGAGCTCGACCGACACGACCCTGAACTTCAACTTAAGTACAATCGTTTCCATTCATCGGAGATGAAGGATTTTCAGTCGGGGTGAGTTGATGGGGAGTCATCAAATTGTGCACAAGGAGAGGTTCGCAGCAAGGCAGGATTCACGTTCGTATATTCACGCAGGAAGGCATGATCGGAACGCCGATCCAACTCCGCGGATGTTTACGGATTGTCTCCGCGAGTCAAAACCATATCTTATTTTAGTATTTTTGCATTTATTTTAATGTCTTTTGAGGGTCCCGCCTCCGGTCAATCATAGACGTTGATTGTGGGATGCCCTAATTTGTTTTTCTTATAAATAAGAGAGTAGGGGCTGGTTTTGAGATTCATTACAGGTTTTGGAGAGATTAATCTCGGAACTTTGCGATCACCCCACGGTGCCGACGTCGTGGAACCCTAGGTGACGGCTCCTATGCGCCTAAACTCTTCCCCAAGGTACTACCCATTCATAGCCCCTTTTTCCTCCTTCCAAATCTCCTTTCCGCAAATCCCTACAGCCCTTAAACCTACCCGCAGGTCGGCTGCATTCAGTTCTACAGCCGCCGGTTGTCTTACACTCGCCAACCCTAATCCACCGCCACCCCTTGACTCCACCACCCGACCACTCAGTCATCCCTCCACCTCTCCAGCGACACTTCCCAAGCCGCCGCCTTCCTCCCACCGCCATCCCACAGCCGGCTACACCTCTCCCACTAACCGACCGGCCCTCCCCATCATCCCTCATCGTGGATCCACTCCAAACAACCTTAATTTCCAAATCAGCCCAGATTTGTAAGTTTTGGCCACCGATCCGCCTTCCTCTCCACTCACACTTCATTCCTTCGCCCGGATCCGCTCTCCAACATCGGATCCACCCACCCCTTGCCCGGATCTACTCCCTCGTGGTCAGATCTATCTATTTCCGACCCGATCTCGCCATCCACCACCGAGGACAGCCACCGCTAGCATCTCCATGTCACCGGCTCCACGTTTGATCTCCACTCCCCGCATCCGGATCTGAAATCTCCAGTGTCACGGTCAGCCCGCTCTTTTGGTGAGTGTCTTGTTGTATTAGTTTATGTGATTTGACATTATTATTGGATTGGTTATTGTGTTTGGCCGAGATACGAACTTGTAGAGCTTTGTAGTGATATACTTACAATTTGTAGATGGGATTTATTCTCCGCGCGCTTAGTCTTGGCCCTCCGAGCGGAGGAAAGCCATTATTAAATAATTGTTGAATTGAATGTTTGTTTATTTCCATTAATTAACTGTGTGGGTTAAAATTGTTATTGCTCAAATTATTTTGTCGTCGTCACCGACGGTTTGCATCGCATTTAGAGTTGGATTAGAGGGTCACGACCACACCCCTTCCCTAGAAGTCTAGGTTTTGTCCACCCCGTAGCCTACCCTACATCAAAAGGTCTCTGTCAAATATATCAATGGGCTTCCAATTTATTTATGGAATAACTCAATTGGAAGAAGGATGTGAAAATTTTTTTATCCCTTCCTATAGAGCACATGCGATGTTGGATGGGTGATCGTGACCGCATCAATAAAACCTTGACCATTCACTGTTTAAGAAAACTTGTGATCTAACCTATTGCCAATAGATTATGAAATACTTTACCAAAATCCCATGTAATCATTGAAAAAAATTCTGAACTGCAAATTCGAGCAATTTCATTTGGATTATTAGCTATATTGTCTTCCCAAAATCAATTTGAACTGCTCAAAATAGTTATCATCGCAAGGAAAGATGCCAGAAGACACCAAACATGTAGATTAGACTAATCATATAAAATACGGTTCAAAGACAAAATACATGAAATCATGAATAATACATATCATGAAATAAGACTCCTAAGTTACCCTAACAGAGAGCATTGATGATATAGAACGATTCATTTGAACCAACATGACAAGCATTTTAGGCGTTGAAAATTTGACGTTTTCAATGAAAAAATTAAAATCATGTTCTATCACAAAAAAAGCTAAAATGGGCATTGAAGTTCCTATGTCCTCCAAAGTCTTAAGGCTTCGCCAATGAAAATGAACATTCTTTTCTGGTCTACATTGTACTTGACAATTACAAGAACATAAAGTTTAAATCTATCTATTTAGACTAAAATTTTCAAAATATCAAATTCATTGCTTTGCAGAAATTTCCATATAATAAAATACAGGAAAATTTATATTACCTTTTCCATGGAAGATAGACGGCAGTTTAGGCTACGAATATATTCTTTAGCTTTGGTAGTCATTTCCCCCAAGCCTTCATAATCAAAATCCTCACTGAATTGTGCTTCGTCTCTTCTTTCAGGAAGCTCAACGAGTTTTGGAGTCCTATCGAGTAATTTGTCCCGATCATAGCCTATCACGTTTTTGAGTTCATCTTTTTCCAAAAGTCCTTTATCTCGATGATCTTCAAATATTTCAAGATTTCGCTCAAGGGATAGACGGTACTCAGCATTATGTAAAGTATAGCTGAAAAACAAAGATAAGCATCTCGGTGAAGAGTGAACAAATAACATCAAGTACACAAAAGAAGTGCTCTAAAATGTTCAATGCATCAACAACATCCTCGTCACACACATCTTATTTTAGGAGAAATTTATAAATCCCCTTTCTCCATCCATTCCTAGAGGTTTGCACAAATAATTTTTGCAAACTAATTTGGAAATTTTAAAACATCAGCATTTTCTATGGAAACTTTGAAGAATATAACTATCTGCCAACAAGCAGGAAAAAAAGAAATGCAGCTTCGCAATTGGCTCAACAGTTACACATAAAGTACAATTATATTATAAAAAAAGTGTGAAGATACAAAAACCTAAAAAGATGAGGATTTCATCATCCTAAATAAGAAAACCATAAATGTGTTCATTTTAGAGGCTACCTAAGGAAATCTATTGCTTTAAGCCATGGCCATAAATACCTCATACATAACGGATCTTGTAGAGGCAAAAAATCGGCGAGTCATGAACTTCTATTCTTGAAATATGATGATAGTATATAAGGAAAAAAATTAACTAGTATTGTGATGATATGATATAACAGTTGAGAACTGGAAAAATAAATTATTTTCACTCTTAGAGAAGAAATATTATGAGAGGACAGGATTCCTTGTTTGTACGACTTCTTCAGGTACCTTAGTACTTATAGAGCAATTTATAGATGTCTCAATCAGAAGGAATGTACATGCTCCCGACCACATACGTGATATCAGGAGGAGTGTGTGAGAGGTAGATAAGTCTTCCCACTAATCTACGGTAGCTGGAGGAGTCTATTTTCTCACCATCCTTGTCTTCCCTGATTTTACAGTTTGCTTCTATGGGTTATTGTTGGTGCACAACCAAATATCCATGTTTCTTCCAGAAGAACCAAGACATACTTCCTCTAAGAAATGAAAATGCCAAGGTCTGATCCCGCAACTTAAATTTTTAATAAGTACTTCAACTTTGCTAGATCCTTGACTTCAAACTCTTTGCACAGACGTGCTTTAAGCCACGTGATTTCTCCAAAATTATTACACCTGACAATAATATTGACAATGTGGATAATGAGAAAAACCACTTTATCTGCTTTCCTCTTAACAAGAGAGTATATCAAATTGATTTTGTTTGTAAGCTAATAGAGTCATGCCTTTCTGAAATGTTCCAAACCAAGCTTTAGGAACTGCTTCAAATAATTAAAAAAATGAGTTAACCGGCTTTCCCTTCAAATACTTTCTTAAAAAACCGAGTGGAAACTTCATAAACACCTCTTCGAGATCGTCGTGTGAGAAGGAATGCAGTGCATGATAAGACAATAAGGATGGAATCCATCTTAGCAATCGATGCAAATGTTTCATGATAGTCAACTCCAAGAGTTTGAGTGCATCACTGGGCGACTAGCCTTGCTTTGTATATCTCTACGACACCTTTTGGATTTTGTTTGACTGAAAATACCAATTTTAATCCAACATTTTTTCCCATCTGGGAGAGGAGATAGTTCCCAAGTCTACTTCTTCTCCAATGAAGGCATCTCCTAATCCATTGACTTTCTCCATTCTGAAATATAAATCATTTCCAGCCAAATTTTAAAAATACTAGCATAGGACAAAGAGGAAATGAAGGCTTTATGTGTCGGGATTAGATTGTGATGTGAGATATAATTGGCAATATGGTAAGCTTATGGAGGTCGACTTACATTTTAAATGTATGAGAGGTTGATGGATGTCTTTGAGCTGGTTTGTATTTATCATGGCGAAATTACATAAGTTTGTATAATCTCAACATCATCGCTCCTTCGTTGATATACTTGAGAAAGAGGAATAAGCCTCCCAGTAACAGCAGTAGAGGTGATGATAGGAGTAGACGTGGTGGTTGGAAAAGTAGGAGGGGTATATGAGGCCACAATAGAAAGGGGAATATTGGGAGCGTCGATATCAGTGTCTCGACCCCTTGGCGAGAGTCAAAGAATTATTTCCCTTCAAGAAATGTACCATCTATGGTACAAAAGGAGCATGCATGCAGTTTATCACAATTGTGTTCATGAACATGAACAAAGCTGGCATTGAAATTCATGTGGAGGGAGATGAGATGCGTGGACGATACATTTGGTGGTCAAACAAGAGATAGGAAAAACATATTGCAGAGTATTGCACGAGAGTTGATAATGATGTAGGACACAGTGAGGACAGCTTCACCCCAATAAGATTTGGGAAGATTCATTGTAATAAGAAGATATTGTGTAACTTCTAAAAGTTGTTTGTTCTTGCGTTCAACAAGATCATTTTGGGGGAGGTATGTACACGCGCCTATTAGGCGTTAGAGTTTAGTCACTAGGCATGTTAAGCGGGGGAGGGGTGGAAGACTTGGAATGAAACCATAAGGAAAGTCGTGAGGTACTTAGGGATTAGTAAGATTATGACTAAAGATAGGGCACAATGCACTATCGTGGGATAAAGGGTTGAGTGTTTTCATTGTTATTAAAAGACAAATCTTGCTCCTAAAATTATCTTCTTGCCTTTTTGTCACTAACTTTTAAATTTCATGTTCTTTGTATTCTTCTCATATATGCACGTAGAAGAATTATTTCATGTTATTAATTATGCTCGATAGCTAGGCACAAATGTGTACTTGTGAAACTAAGGTCGATTATCGGCTGAAATTGCATGTGAAAATTTTGATAGTGCCGCATATTTTTAATTCGATCACAAAACTTATCTTTCAAAATCAATTCCTCGGTTTTAGTATACATCAATAAACCATGCAACTTATTTTCCCAAATATCCAACGCATTTAATTTTGCAATTCTATAATATATATAAAAAAAAATTACATCCTCACAACATTTTGCATATAATTCGAGCGTGGCCAAGAGAAAGCAATTGCTAACATTATGTGTCTTTTAATTAGGGGTGTATTGGGATTTATTTATCCAAATCATCTTTTAATATTTTTGTTGGGTGGTGATAAATACTGATACGTATCTTGTCAAGTAGTGTCTTGTCCTGTATTGGGGGCTCCATATATAAGGAGCCTCTTAGGTGAGTTATCTTTTTTATCTTTTGAGTGATAGTCTTTAGTCTCTCTTTCAAAAGGGTAGTGTTTTGGAGGACCCAGCCTGCGGGCTCTTGGCGAGAGCTTGTCTCTTAATTATATCTTTTATTTGTGAGTTCACGTTCTTTATTTTAGATCTTGATACAACCTTCGTGTATCAATTGGTCTGACCTGCCTGCCACTCATTTCGGGTTTCTGACAAAACAATAATTGGATCTTCCTCCTCTGTCGATCATTTTTCCCTCCCACACGCATCGAACAACACCATCGGCTTCTACTGACCCAAGCCATGCGCGTATTCTTCCCCGCACGCGGCCGATTGTGATCGATCCAACGCGTGATGGATCTTGCGCAACTCGCCTCGCTCGAACACACGTGAGGCAATGCTGCACGATCAATGACATCAGCAACTCGCAAATTCTAGAGACCGGTGACTTTCCTGCTCCTACCGACTCTGCCTGAGTCCAGTGAATCTGCTGATTCCAACGATTCCAGTGCGTCTTCGGCATGATGTGCCTCAAGCCAACACCTCTTCTTCTCCAGTCATGTCCAACCTCAACTCCAGCGGCCAGCCAGAACTCTTACAGTCTTCCAGCGACCATTTCTCAGCCTCACTGCCCTCCTACCGTCAAGCACTGCCTTCTGCCCTGTCAGGTCGCCCCTCCTGCAGCTCTTGAATCATATCGGCATCCCTCTTATGGTTCATGCAGCATTCCAATAGCCCTCTTGTGGCTCTTGCAACATTCTGACACTTCTCTCCGCTATGCCCAGTCGTCGGTCAATGCTCATGACTCATTCAATGGTCCTCAACACTGACGGGAACGCTTCCGCCTCGGTCTTTGCTGACTCCCATCACTTAGATCAACTCGAAGACCGGCTTGAGGATGTCACTCTCCTCCTTAGAGAGCACGCAGTCACGGCAGTAAACTGTCCACCGGCCCCTTCGCCTCCACCACTGCAAATCCTTCAGGCCATTCCGGACTACAAGGGTTTCACCACCCCACTGCGGACATCCGCACCGCTACGGGTATCCACCCAACCCATCTCCGTTGGATCGAGATCCTTGTGTTCGACGAAAATGACCCTCTCGGTTGGATCGCTCACGCCGAACAGTTCTTCAACATTCAAATATATAAGGATCCCCTTACGTGAGCAGGGGCTAATCTAGAGGGGGCCAGAGGGCCACTGACACCCCCCATTTTTTGGAAAATTAGTAGTGGATTTGGATTCTTCTCGTTGAGGTAATGAATTTTGACTAATTACATGTCAAAAACGGTAATCGGAAGAGGGATAAACGACTCTGATAAGATGGAGGTCTTCAAAAAAAAATTGACGAGAGGAAAACAATGCCCCCCACTGCAATTTTGGTCCGCCCTGCTTCTTTGGTTCCCCCAAGCGTGCAACAGCTTCTACGCCAGTAGACGAGCACAACAACATTTGCGTCGTCTCAAGCAAGCACGTAAATGTCTTTTAGCACGACCGACGCGTTCGGTCCATGCATCTGCCATCTCCAGCGCCTCCACGATCCCTCTCGCCGTCGACAGAAACATCCATTTGGTAAACGACGCACTTGTCAAGGGGAAGCAACAACGCTCGTCATTCTGTTTCCTCATGTCGTTATGTCATCTCTTACATCCTGTCACGTAAAATTATTGTTGGTTGGGATAAAATTTTTAGGAAATGATTGACTAATATCCATGACTGATGAGGGCAATGATTAATTGATCTAATTAATGGATTTATAACAATTAACCATAAAATATCAATTTGATGAAATTAGTACTCCTATCCAATCTCCATGAAAACATTCGAATGATTAGTCTATTTTTTGTATTTTTTTATGAGTCTAGCGCCGCTTTCGGATTTGAATTTCGTTGAACGATTAATGAGAACTCAACTCTTAAAGTTTAATAGTTCGTATAAGCCAAAAAACGGCATTGTCTCTCCCGAAAATTGAACTCAGGCACGTGCTCAAGTATGCTCGTGAATAGTTCCGTCGTGCGCAATAGTATGGGCGATCAAATATTGAATGATTGTTTGGTTACCTTCATCGAAAGAGACGCATTTTTGAAAGTTTGTGATGATAATGTGATTGATCGTTTTCATAAAATGAAGACTTGTTGTGGGCAATTGTAGTTTTTTTCGTGTATTTTGTATTTTGCAATTAAGACATTGATATATAAATTTGTATGACTTTATAATGCCAAGCATTTTTCAGTTTCTATATTACGTTATTTAGAAATTTTTATTTGTGCACCCCATTACAAAATTCCTGGATCCGCCACTCTACGTGAGTTATATTTTATCTTTTGAGTTACAGTCTTGAGTCTCGCTTTGGAGAGTGAAGTGCTTTGGAGGATCTAACATCCCGGTGCTTGGTAAGAGCTTGTCTCTCGATTGTATCATTTTCTTGGCGAGAGCTTGTCTCTCGATTGTATCATTTTCTTGACGAGAGCTTGTCTCTCGATTGTATCATTTTCTTGGCGAGATCTTGTCTCTTTATTGTATCATTAATTTGTGAGTTCATGTTCTTTATTTCAGATCTTGAAACAGCCTATGCATATCAGGTGGCCATATAATTAGACCTAATGTGTGGATTTGACCTAATGTAGGGATTTAAGTTAAAAATGTGGGTATTTTAGCAAAAAAAAGTAGTCTCATCTCTTCTTTTTTGTTCTCTCTCTATCAAGGGTGAGGGACTTGGTAGCTCTCGCTCAAATTCCTAGCCACCGGCACCCACGCCAGGGCTTCGTGACATCCCATTATGATATTTGGACATAAGAATTGTTGGACCAGGTGATAATCTTAGAGGGGGGAGAGTGAATAAGGTTCACAAAACTTTCACGCTCATAGATTGATTCACAATAGATATGTAATAATGCAACCAATGAGAGCAATAATAAATCACAAAGGAAGTAAAAAAACAACAATATATATCTTTATTATATTACAAGGGAAAAGTTGGCTTTGGCAACATTCAAAATTGCCACATATAGCCTTATTCTTTTACTCTAATGAATTAACATATTTTATAATATATTTCAAAAAAAATACAATGTCTATTTATGTAATTACATCATATCCCCAAATTAAAAAATAATGATTGAAATTCATAAAATTGAAAAAGTTTTAGTAGAGCTCCTAGACCTACTATGGTAGGTTATCATTAGGCATGTCAACGGTCTTTTCGAGAAAGACTGTCAATAGGCATGTCAGCGGTATTTTCAAAAAGCTACCATTAAACTCATCAACTTTATTAAAATTAGTTTAGCATACATGATAATATATGCATTAAGGTGAAAATAAAGTAATAAAAATTAAAAAATGATGTATAATGAATTTTCGCATTTATTTAATGATTGATAGTGTGTTTATTTTAAGATCTATTAATTAATTGATAGAGGTGGAGCTCCATACATGTCGGGGTCGTGGTACTATCGCGATTGTTCATAAGGCCAGAGCTCTGAGTCTGTCACTCGTATATATATATATATATAGTGTGTGTGTGTGTGATGAAAAATTTTGGTCTTATGATGCAAAGATTGTGGCGACAATGGAATATTTTGAGTTTTCTATACCGAGATCACCATGACTCGATTGGTCATCGTCAATTAGCTCTGGAATTACCTTGCTCGCCTCTCCTAGACGAAGACTCTCTAGACTCACTATGCCAAGTCGCCACCAAGGAAAGTTCATTTTCTATACCGAGCCCACCTTGACTCGGTTTGATCATCATCAATCTGCTCACGGATTGCCCAACTGGCACTTTCCTACACCACTCTTCCCTAAATCTCACCTAGATATAGTCTCTACAAGACAAGGTGCAACACTCAAATAAGAAGTACAACAATAAAAAATAGAGAGTTGAATATGAGAAATCTCCCCTAATACGTAATTGTGGTTGTGGCTGGAAGAACTTCTAGTTACTTGATGGTAGTATTTCCAACATCATCTTCTTCCTCAAGCTAGAATGTCGTGGCAGAAGAACAAGAGCTTCAAGGGAGGAGATTAATAGCATCAAGGTTGAGCATCTCCATCTTCTTAGAATCTTTGAGCCTTGAATCAAACTCCTTGTTCTTCCTTGCAAGGAACCCCTTAAGATGAGAGGGAGAGGGGGGATGAGCTTCTCCACAACTTCAAAATTATCATATTGGCCTAACAATTAGGTCATATTAATAGTCCAAAATTTTGATGGGTTGTCGACACAGAGGCAGTAGTTGTTGGCGTCGGCGTAAATGAAGAAATATCGCATTTTGGATGTATACTTGAGTTACCAAAATGCGGATCATATGGAGTCAACTAGGCGTCAGAGTACAAAACCATCTGATGCTGGGCTTGAACTCTCACGCAGGCTTTCGGTAACAATTGTCCTAAAATGTTGGCATTCCACGTTTTTGAACGAATTGCTCACTAACGCAACATTGACAAAAGACGCTAGTGTTTGCAAAGGAAATTTTGGTTCATTAAATTTCTTCATTGTCGTGTTACCTCTTGTACTTGTAATCACTTGCACACTGAAAACACTTACGCATCCGTCTTAGTCCATCTGTTAGAAGAGCTAGAAAGATATAGGCCCTTTCTTTACCTCCGACTTGAATCCTCAAGCTATTTCACGAACACAGCGCCAAAGAAATGAGAAATGATGATGAGATCTATTTGAGTCGTTCCAAGCCGCCCCTACGTAGGCCTCATCCGCGAGCTTATTGTCTTTACTTTATGATTATAAACATAAAGACAATACCTGTAGAGGTTCTTACGGTACCTCCTTTCTGCTTTTCTCCCACCATTTCGCGCCCTGAAATAGAACACATCCTTTGGGACCTCAGACGAAAAAGAAGTCACACTAAAGAAAGTGAAGAAGTCGGATTTGGGTGTTTTTAGAGAGCTGCTTCCGCGGAAGCTCACACATAAAAACATAGAAAATGTCAAAAACAATGAATCATAAGAAGAAGATCAAAAAAGAAAACATCTTATGCTAAACTTCCTTCGGTCATTGAGCAGTTATTCTAATGCGATTCACTTTGCCCGCTAGGGACCGGTGTGCTGCTGACGAGATAGCAGTGGATTCTTTCCCCAACCAACCTTCAGCGGTTGGCATCTCTATGTCCAATCGCCTTCATTGGAAAGGCCAACACCAGCCTTATCCCCACCAACCACTTCCCGCCCTTACTCTCCTTTCGCCAAAAGTTGAAGCGTATCCTCTCTTCGGCTCAACTTCCTCTATAGACTCCACCTCGACGAAATTCCCTTGAAACACAACTATCCCAGGTCTTTCCACGGCGGCTCACGCCAAGAACCTTACCTTGCGGATCCTCCACTTTGGACTGAAAGAAAACCTGACCATCATGGCATGATAGCAGGTATAATGATTATTTGAAAAATTGACTATGATAGTGATGAGGCGGTCTAGTGAGAGCATGGCATCCACCTGAATGTTGCTTGGAAAATTGCTCCTCTTCATCATCATTAAGCACAACTTGATTACGCTCATTACAAAACGCCTTCTAATTGAAATCGTCGTTCCACTAAACAGGGAAACCTAAAAGAACCGCCCTTTCCAACCTCGAGAACAAAATAATGAGCCTTTGTGAAGTGAGCATTAGACTGGATTCTCCTGCTGAGTTTGAGGGAGAAGGAGAACCGAGAGAGCATTAAATGCCGGATAACTAATTCTTTCTTTTCATTTCAACTTCGCTATCGCTCGCCTTGAAATCGTACTCATTCAACAGGTCTTCGGATTGCCATGTGTGAGCTCCTATTGAATAATCCCTGTCTTTAGCTCGCATTCCTATTGATTAAACCTCCTACCGAGATTCTGGGAAAAAACACTCTCACTGGATTTCCCAACTGAAGCAAGAGTTTGTGCTCAACGGGTCCTCTCATCGGATGTTGACGCCTAACGGCACCTTACCTTAATACTGTCGGCAAAGACAAAGGAAAGACTGAAGGAAGATGGTAAACTATCGTTCTACAAAGTTGTGCCAGTTCTTCAATAATGAGATTTCGAAGCTAAGAGTATGAAGTGAGGTGATTTAATAAGGTCTGATGGCGAACATCCAGAGGGGAGGCCCACGGGGCGGTACTTTCTATAGGCTAACAAGCAAGGGTTTCTAGATAGGCAAAGATGCAACGAAGGTAAGAGCGAAGCGAATAAGCATATAAGAAGCATAAGAAAGAGTCGTGATAGCGACGAAGAGGAGACCCGATAGGGTCCAAAGGAGCTGAGTAACGATAGTGACGAAGAGTCGGTGAGCATATAGAATAGAAAGAAATAGGCGAATGATCATATTTAGTCCAAGCAAGATAGTAGCTCGAGCGAAGCGAAGAGGGAAGAAGATAGAATAGCGAAGCGAAGAGGATGAGCTTATAGAAAGAGATGATGGAGATGTATTGCGGCCTTCTCCTGTTCATCAACTTTTTCCTCATTCTTCTGCAGTTGATGTTACGGATCAGCCTCACTCTTCAGGCCAGCAGCTTTCTTCTCGGCAGCGATTACAGTCTCTTTCCCAGGGTCAGGCTACTCCAGAAGATCAGCAGCCTAGCCCAGTTGCTTCCCTTCCAGTCGCCTCCTCAGATTCTGCTCTCTCAGGTACGTCGATCCTCTCAAGTTTCTTATCCTATTGAAGGATTTTGATCAACTCAACTATCTCGTTTTCCCCAAACGAGCTTACCGCCCCGTGGGGTCAGTTCAATCTTCTCATGAACCTGAATCATTTGCTGAAGCCTCCAATCATTCTTGCTTTTGAGATGCTATACAGGAAGAAATCAATGCCCAGGAAAAAAAGAATAAGACTTAGTCTCATTGCCTGCAGGGAAAGAAGCCATTGGCTGCAATCAAAAGGTGGCCTTATTTCAATTTGACGTGAAGAATGCCTTTCAACAACATAAGTGAAGGGGCGCAAGAATTTCTATTCAGCCTCCTCCAACTCCAGGCTTCTCTTCTCCTAGGAATCCTAACTTGGTATGCAAGCTCAAGAAAGCGATTTACGTTACGGCCTCCGACAAGCAAAAGAATATACGTACAGCCATCCACTCAGCAGCCCCTTAGAAACTCACCAGGACAGGTTCAGCAGACTAACCAACCTGGGATTCAGATTCCTCAACCACAAGCACCAACAGGAGAAGGCACGAGACCTAATCCATCACCTCCCAAAAAGGAACAAAGAAAGTTTGATCCAGAAACCTATCACATGGGAAGTCAAGGTCATACGACTGATAGATGTTTCGCTTTAAGACCCAAGATCAAAGATCTCCGAGAACAACACCTGCTACGCTTTGAACTTGAGAAAGAAAGTAAGCCCAATGGTTTCCAAAATCCCCTCCCACCACATGGGAACAGCAACAGTGCAGGACCTTCTAGTAATGAAATCAGCAGCAAGAACAGACGACCCGTCTCAGCAACTCACGCCACCTGGAACCAAAGTTCACTTGAGAATTGAAAACAGAGAATGATCTCCCTGAAATCAACATGGTTCGCTCGGCAGGCCCCTCAGAATCGAAACCATCTCAGCCCACTGGCACAACACAACATCAGCCAGCATTCACACTTACTGCTCTTGCCCCTCAAATCAAGAATGGAACACTTCGGCCCGCTGCAGCCTCTGAATTCCCCATCATCGCCTACTCTTTGGATGGATCACCCATCTATCAAGGGAAGACTGAATCAGGCCACATATGGTGGGACATCTGCGACTGTGATGATTGTTTCCAAAATGCACAAGAAACTGATCTTGAGCTCGAAGACGAGAGAGAACGGAAGCCTAAGCCGAGAAAGAAGAAAACAACTCAGCAAAAATGACGGGAACGAGATGAAGCAGGAGATCCCCACGGGGCGGTAGACCTTCTCGGAGACCCGAAAGTTTGAAACTCTTGTCCTTTACCCGAGAAGAAACATGGCGGCTCTAGCTCCACCTCCAATGAAATGATACCTCATCCACAGTTGTCCACTGACCCTCCCACTGGGTCGGGCCCCATGATGCGTCTACTCACAGAAGTGACCACAGCTGTCAACTCTATACCTTGCGAGTCAGTGGAAGAATCACCTCCAGAAGACCCTGACCAAAGCTATCGCATGATCGAAATGCAAGAGTATATCGAGCAGCAATGCATGAAGCAGAGAAGGGAAGACTTTCGGGATTTCATCATTTCACGTGAGCGCAAAGCTGATGAAGCGGCATCCTCTGGTAACAGAGCCCGAAGTAGGAAAGTTCGATCCATCCCAACTCATTACACCTCCGCGAACTCGTGTTCAACTAAATATTAAGGAGGAAGAAGGTTTGCCTGAAATCTCCATGATAACCTCAGCAAAGCCGAAGGCAACAAAACCACGGAATGGATTCCAGTGGACAACATTGTGAAACATGGCCCTTCAACTCCTCACCCGCTGAAAACTCACACTTGAGACAGATATGGCGTAGACACGGCTAGAGATCGATTGAGGACCTCCACCAGCCTAGCTAATAGAGAACCTCTCTCTTCCCGTTATCACCCTTACTTGAGTGAGGAACCCTTGCGAATAAGGGGTCCGAACGGTACCTCATTCTCTTATAAGTACCCTTCTTCCTTACCACAAGCGCTAAGCGGCTTCACTAGCATTCGCCTTCACTTCACTGAAAGCCTAATAAGGGGGTGGAGTTGACTGAAAGAAGGGTTACATCCGGGGTGTGCTCTCCTGTTCTCAATGATGTTAGGCATCCGGGTGCGATCAGGTAATAGAAGTAGTGAAACTTGAGGGCAACTATCAGGCTTATGTTCTAGCAGTACCATCGTTAGGGGCTTCTTTCTTTGACTTCAAGCCCACCCTCCTTCCTTCAAATCAAGATCGGAAAATTGCGTAGATTGAGATGCAGCACTTTGATCTCCACTTGGGTCAGCAGTTGAACTCGTTGCCGAAGACCTTGAAGCTGCTCTTGCTGACTTCCTTCCCGTGGCTATCTAGTCATTGACCCTTTTGCTTGCGAAGCATATCATCGCTTCGCGCTCTTCCCTTATGCATTGATGATTACTGATTCAAATTACAGCAATAAGCCGCCTCTCTGCTACGAGGTTCACGAGTACCTTTGTTATTGTGCCCGAGCGGAAATGGTTTTTCTTTTGAAAAACCAGTGCTCCCTTGTTATAGTAAGGCGTTTGGTTCAGCGACGTCGCTCCAATTGTATTCACCTCCGCTTTAGCCTGAAAGGTCCCGGCAGACTTTTTCTTCTTATTCGAGGACTCGTTGCAAAGCTACGGTGTAGAGAGGGGGGGGCGACCAGCTGCCAATGCATCTTCTATCTGGCAGCCAGCACAAACTAAAGAATGAAAAGTTAGGTGATGGGTAAGTTTCAACCTATTGGTATACTCAGGGTTCAGGCTCTTCAAGACCATAGCAATTTGATCTTCCTCCGAGGGTCTCTTTCGAACCTGAGCAGCTTGGGTCCTTCCCCTTTGTTGCTATGTGATGAAGTCGGTGAAAGACTAAGTTAAGTGGATCCTTGCTTAACGAATTCTAGCTTACGCCTTTCTAACTGAGTATCTGTATTGTATGCATAATAGTGCGTCAAAAACACCTTAGACAGATCTGGCCATGTGCGAATGTTGGGTCAGTGTTCATCAACCAGGTCCGGTCAAACTGCGCTGGAATAGTTGGACAAGTAGCTCATTGTCGATTCCCATGGGCTGTAGAGTTCCGACATACATCCTGTCTTTTTCAGCTCCGAGGTCAGCCTCTTTTTATCCGATTTCGTTATGCATTCGGTTCCGTTATACAACTCGATCTCTGGTCACTGAAAACTGTACGGAAGCCTGGCTTTGGGGTATAGGGAGAGATTATCAAAATCTGCAACATCATACTTGTCCCCACTCAAATTATTCACTGTCCGCTCAAGGCGACTGATCTTCTCCATTAGAGGATCGAACGGCTGTGGTGGGACGTATGGCACTATCTGATTCATGGGAGTGGGAGCCAAGGACAGGGCCGGTACTGCAGGAGGCTTTCTTTAGATCTCTTTCTCGTATTGATCCACAGGTTCAGGAACTGCGGGCTTATTTTGAACCAACCGGAGGGGGTACTGGGTCTACAGGTCTAGCATCTGTTACTCTTGGTTTACTTTGTGGTTGTGGATCTGTGTCTCCCTCGCCTTGATGGATGTTGAATAGAACTAAGCTCCTCTTAGATAGATTCATTTTGTTGACCTTGATTCCATACACCATGAATGCGCCGCTTTCTCGGCTAGCTCCAGTGCCATTAAACTGACTGCCAGAACGAGTTCAAGAGATGAGGGTTCCAAACCCACCATCGGGGGAAGAATAATTCCATGAACTTGTTCAACTACTAAGAAGAAGCACTTTTTTCTTGAATGTGGCACAAAAAGAAGAAGAGGCGAAGGAACCCGCGGAGAAGCTTCATGGCCTGGAGCCGGGCTAGGGGTCGAAGGAAAGCAAAGCGTTCCTATTCCCCTATCTGTATATTGTAGTAATTGGTATCTCGCTTGGCGCACTTGCTCTCTCAAGATGACATCATAGAAAGATTTAGGTCTTCCTGATCCCAGTCTTGCGCATCTCTTCTTAGAGGGTAGTATCGAGAAGGCGTGGGCCCATTGAAAGCCCAGGGAAGAATTCCTTAAACAGAGAAAAAAGAGTCAAGTCCAAGGGGTCGACTGAAAGGAGACCAAGAAATATAGGATGGATTTTCGGGTTTTGTGGACGAAGCAGCGGGCATACCAGAAATGGATTGTCAGGAATGGCAGATGGAACAAGGATGCATAGCAGGCTTAAAACACGACACAAGTAGGACGCGCTGAGGCCGAGCTTTCCTCTACTACTCATTGGAGCTAGCATACGCAATTTTCCGTTGAAGGGTTCCACTATCAGGGCGGCCCTTGCGAGCGATATTCACTTTCAAGAGTCATGAGCCTACGCCTATACTCTCGAAGAGTTCATCAAAGAGCTAAGGGATGAGAGGAGGTGGAATTTCTTTCAACTAGAACATTTCTTACAACATCTTAAAACACTTCATATTACAGAAAATGACAGAGAATTCGGATAGTTCGGCTAAGAGCAGGAGATGAGCTTCGGGCCGCAACGAAGCAGATCCGTCTGCCCTGCTCAATGCAACAATCTATTCTCTGGCCGGAGCTAGAAAAGAAAAGTCTCATAGAAGTCTTCCATACTCCTTTTTTTGAAATACCAATTCTTTCTTTCCGCGAACTTTTCTAGTGTTGAAAGCCAAAGGAAAAGGAGAAACTGAGAATCGAGTTGGAGAAACCCGCAATCAATCCATCTACATAGAAAGGAGAAACAAGAAAGGAAAGGCTCAATGTTGAATTGAGATCTCATTAGTCCGGTAAAGATCGAGTCCAGTTATAAAGGGAATGAATGGGCTATATTGATGAAAGATGGGGTAAAAACAAGCGAATTTCCCGGGAAAACGTAAAAAGTTCGATTCTCCATGCCCCATATGAAAGGAATTTCGTTGACAAGCAAAAATCCCGAGAAAACGCACTTTGATCACATTTCGATGTCCTGTTAGAAGGGAAATTGGATCACAAGCAAAAAACACGGGAAAACGCAATGATACGACGGTGCGGGCCGGGGGTTTGCGCAGTTGAGTCTCGTGGGCCTGTTCCGGATTTCGATCAGAAGGCAAGGCAGCGAGCGAAAAAAGGAATTGGATCACGATAAATGGGTCATTTTACTACAAGTCCATTCAATGCGGTTTCTAAGCATTCAATTGGGCTACCCCTACCTAAAAAAAGGGAGAAAAGCACTGGCGCAGGTCGCTTCATTCCGCCATCTTACCCATATTCTATTTCCCGCCTCAGTACCTTCGATGAATAACTAATTGATCGCGTACCGTACGCTTTCGGAAAGGGCAATTCATCAATCAAGGAAAGTCACACTTCAGGGTCGGCAGATATAGCTGAGATTTTAGAAGTCTCCAATCTCGAAAGAGGCATTCCAAGGGAGTGATTCGTTTGCGCACCCGGAAAGTTTCCATATCAATACAATAATAGGAGTCAGTGAGCAAATAGCCGTAGTTTCATAGGTTGCCGTAGTGGAATAGGAGCAATCAAGGAAATCCTCCCGGTGGAAGCGAAGCACCCTTTGAAAAGCTTCTATCTGACAGGAGGAAGTACTCAACTAGTTCATGAAAGGAAAGATGACGCCCAGGCGAAGTCCACTTATTCAAGAGTCCTCTCTCCGGGGAGGAGTGAATTAAGGTAACTAATTAAGCGCACCTATCTACCAGCAAAGACAGGTTAGAATGGGTTTCTATGCTAAGAGTGCCCCTTACCGCCCCGTGGGGTAGCTCACTGAAGGAAGTGTGATGTAGCTTGACTTCCTTGAACTTCTATGGAGGGCTTAGTTTGCGCAGTTGAGTGGCGCTTGTTGAATACAATACCTCTCGTAGGCCTGATCTCAACGATCTCAACAATGACATATATAAATGGAAGTCAGTCGCTTTTAAGACGCTCGACTAGAAGAAAGAGAGATTTCTATTGATAGGAACGGAACTTCTTAGAAAAGCAGCGAAGACGGGACTAGTTTCAAGCGGAATCCGAATAAAGAAAGGGCTATAAAGAGCCCCGGTTGACTCAATAGATCACTTTCGCTCTCCTCTAGGAGCGAATTCGTCTAACGAGGTAGGAGCTGCTTGCCCAGTCAGAAAGGAAAGCTAGGCTCCATCTCAGGCGATGGGCGATATCTCAAGGAAGGAAGCCACTGATTAGAAATTGCACGAGTCTAGTTAGAAAGGGGATTCCGCAGAAGGAGTGGGTCAGATGGGGTAGGTAAAGAGAGAGTCTATTGAGCCACTTGGCACGGGATTAGTTCTGTGGCAGAATCAGTCGAAGTTCCAATGGAGTGATCGGTAAGTCCTCACTGAAGGAAGTCAGTAGCGAACCATGAGAGTCAGTCATTTTCTAGGGAATGTCTTTCTCTGAAGGAAGTCAAGTATCTATCTAGTACTACGTGAGCCAGTCAACTGATTTTCTCACGGTCCGGCAACCCTATGAAATGTGTTGTGTTTTCTAAGCACTTCATGTTCTGGTGAAATATCTGAGCTTCATCCGAGACTTCCAATGCGGGTGAACCAGCCAAATTGGAATAAAGAATAGGCAATAGGAATAGAAAGGTGTACTATCGATCAATGCCCGATCCCAGCTCCTTGGCAAAGGAAGCTTTTAGGCATCTTTCTCGCAGTCAGTGTCGGTACACTGTGGCAGGAAGGGTGCTCGCCTATGCGATTTTCTTTGTTTCGTTCTTCATATGTTGGTTGGCGACTCTATCTCGTTTGTAGGAGTGCCTATGCTTGATTTCCCGCTTGGGAGAAAGAGAGAATATCTGGTCCTATGCGGCTAGGTGATAAACGCATAAACCGCTTTTAGAAGGTTCGACGCAGTTGACTGGGATACTACAACTCCATGCGGTTGAGTTGCCAAGCGGTTCTTGTACTTTCGTGCTTTTTGAACGGTTCTGCTCGAGAGAAATTCATTCATATATAAAGGAAAGGGAAGGGGGATGCAATAGCGAACCAGGAATCCAATATTGGAAGGAGGTTGAACGGTTCTCACCACTCCATTTGGGGTCAGACTTTTGGCTTGCTACAAGCTGGGCTCAGGTGCGACTGTGAAGGAGCAGCCGCTTCCCCTGTAGTCGTCAGCTCGTTTTCTTGACAGATCCGATCGGGGTATTCTTCTTGTTTTGTTTCATAGGCGCAATCGGAGCACTAAGCCCTTAGACTGCTTTACTCCGTTAGATAGATCTCCTTCCTGGCTTACCAACTTCAGGACAGAAGAAGCAAACCGGGATGAACTCTTCTCAAGAGCCGAACCGAATAGTTCATTCAAGCCTGCCGCTTAGCTTGGCTGCCTGAGACCACTCTTTGCCTTGCTCCCATGCTCATCTGTTTAACCACCCATCTGTTTTCAACCTCTATACTCAATCAATAGGTATCCCATGTCCATCTGTTGAATCAACAACAGGTATCCTGTTGAATCAATAGGTCCCATCTGTTTAACCAAGTGAGGTCTACCACCCGTTGGCACCCCCAAAATGTTAGTAAATTAGTAAAGCGGGTTTCTCCCTCTACAAAACGAAAAAAACAAATCTCAATGATGTCTGTCCCTACCCTACGGCAATTGGGGAATCAAGTTTTTTGTTTCAGAAGGAAATGAAAAAACAAACAATGAAATTTCAGGGTTTCCCCGGAGCGTCTGGATCGGCAGGGCAAGAAGTTCTTGAGGGGGTCCCTGTTGAGATATTACCTCAAAAATGGGAGGAGGTACTCAACCACCCTTTCTACTGTGCCGGAGTGGTTCACATCCCGGGTGAAATTGTTGAACCTAGCACCATCTCCAAATTAACAAATTTGAATCATTTTTTGATCAATATGAAGTACGATTTTTACAACGGGGTAATGCAACCGGGCTATATTCAATCCCTCCAACGGGAATTGGACCAAACTCCTGCGGAATTGCTCCCGGGTAAGCTAGACTCGATGCTCCATAGAGAGTACGCCTATTGGTATGGGTAGAAAGAGGGTGAGAAAGAGAAGTGATAAGAGTAATAGGTTCGTGTTTTCGAATTATCAACAAAAGTTGTTCCCTGGCAACGGCGCCAAAAACTTGCTGGACAGAATATTCGCAAAGAGAATAAAACCGAACTAGCAATCCAACTAGGCAAGTGTACCTATCGAATTGTAGCTAGGGGACACAAGTGTCGTATTAAAATCCGGGAACCATTGAGTAATCTTACTCACACGAAAACTATTATCTTATCGAAGAAACTTTTAGGGTTGTTAACTAAATTAAAAGAAGAGACTACTTGCATAAAGAAAAACACTTGCACTTAAACAGAGAGAGCACAACTAGCGATTAAAACGATTGGTTAAACAATGATAAAGAAGAGCACTCGATCGAGAATCACCTCGGCCTAAGTTGATCAAAAATGCGATAATAAACTCTAACTTAATTAGGCAAAGGAACTTGACCGGGGAGGTTCCTAAAGCATGAACACGATTCTCTCGAAGTCGTGCCCACCTGAGTTTAGGAAGGTCCGACCGAACCCTCGTCCAAATCGGAGGTCTAAAGCTTGCTTTATGTTGTGAACCCCGCTATTGGATTTCACTCCAATCCGGGAGATTTAACGTCTGACTCTCTCGAGAGGTGCGTGCAACTCTCTTTACTCTTGAGTGTTCACTCCAAACTACGAGCCTCTCAGCTAGCTAATAATGGAAACAAAGATGAAAAATATATATCGATGATATATCTTTAAACATAATTAATCAAAAGTAATTAAAGGTCTAAACCATACAAAGAAAAAGCAAACTAGAGCATCATAACTTAATCAACTCGAATCTCGGATCATCAAGATCGAGTACAAGGAGGATTAGTTACTCATGGTGAAGTGGAGGAGAGATGAGTACGAGTGCATGGAAACAAAATAGAAACAAGAAAATCAACCAGACTTTTTATTAATTCAAAAGAAACCTTATAACTTGGAATACAAAAAACTATACTTGCAGAAAATAAAATAAACTAAGCTAGCACTAAAGATAAACTTACTAAAGAAAATTAAGAACTATTACAGAAGAGTAAAGCTAAAACTAAACAAAAAAACTGAAATGAAAACACTAAGGGAGAACTGAAAATGGCAGCACTTCCCCTCTCCCAAAATTCTATATTTTTTCTTCAAGGCGAGGGGCTCTATTTATAGATTTTTCAAAGAGCAGTAAATGCTCATGCATCCGGCCATGAGTTGACCTTGGTACGAGATCTGGCGGGAAATGATGATTGCCTTGGTACGGGTGACGTGCATTTATGGCGGCAGCTGGCTTTTGTGAAAAAGCGGGACTTGTCCTCTAGCAGCAGGTAAGCTCGACGAACTGGGAGAGAAGAGAAGGCGAGGTCCACGAACTCAGAGGAGGAGGGAGAGCTCGACGAACGGAGAAAAGAGAAGGTGGACGGGAGTTCGACGAACGGAGGAAAATCGTCGAACGCAGAAAGTGGGGGAGGTCGACGAATACTGAACTGAAGGCGAGGTCGACGAAATTGGCGAGGTTCGTCGAACGCAGAAGGTGGAGGGGAGGTAGACGAATGCTGAGGTCAACGAACAGATGAGCTCGACGAAATTGGAGAGGTTCGTCGAACGCAGAATGAAGGCGGAGCTTGACGAATGCTGAGGTCGACGAATTCTGGACTAAAGGCGAGGTTGACGAACTGAGCTCGACGAAAAGCTGAGGTTGACGAAATTGAAGACGTTCGTCGAACGCAAAACTGAAGGCTAAGCTCGACGAACTGGGGCTGAAGGCGAGGTCGACGAACTTTGGACTGAAGGTGAGGTTGACGAACTGAGCTCGACGAAAAGCTGAGGTCGACGAAATTGAAGACGTTCGTCGAACGCAGAACTGAAGGCTGAGCTCGACGAACTGGGGCTGAAGGCGAGGTCGACGAACTCGGGTGAGCTCGACGAGCGTCGAACGCAGAAAGAAGGCGAATCTCGACGAACTGGCTGAGCTCGACGAAATGAGCTCGACGAAATGAGCTCGACGAAAATCTGAGGTCGACGAATTTGCTGAAAACCTGCAAGCCCGCAAGGAAAAAAAGAAAACATTAGTGCTATTAAAATATATACAAAACGAGGTCAAAATAAAATTTTAAAAACATGATTTTTATAATAAAAACTTGTAATTACCCTAGTAGTTTAAACTACAAAATGTATTATCATGAAGCACCAGTACGGATACGAGTACCAGTTAAGATACGTATCTGATACAGTGGTATGACAAAATCAATAAACAAAATAAGGATACATGTGCATTTGGGGTGTGCCGGAATTAAAACTGCATGTATATGTTTACCATATATAAAGATATATGATATGGCTTTTTAAACCATGCATTGAAAAGCTGTTGGAGTCATCACAGCCGTCGGATCGTGGATGTGAAATTCAGCTGTCGTCCGATCAAACCAACCCTCTCTCCAGCTTTTTTTATAGGGCTCCTAAACCTACTGTAATATAGCCCTAAACCTATGTTTGGTATTTTAAAAATTTATAGTAAGTTCACCAAAGCAGTACCGCCAGCCCGCCAACACAGCCCGCCAGCCCGCCACGCCCGCAAGCCCAAAACCGTCAGCCCGCCAGCCCACTAAAGCAATGACTTCAACAACATACTGCACCGAACTATATTTAAACCCAAAGAACTTTTTTATACAGGCGGGGTGGGACTAAAAGGCGGGTGAACAGTGCGGGCGAGACTGCTACAGTAAAGGCACGAAAATCAGGTTTTTCGGGGCCCAATATGAGGGTCAACATGGCTCCAAAACGAAAAGTGATCAACATGAAAGTTGTAGATCTCGGCGATCCGAACAACTTTCATGTTGATCACTTTTTGATTTGGACCCTCCTTGACCTTCGATTTGGGACCCGAAAAGTCTGGGCGGCGAGACTGCTACAGTAAAGGCACGGAAATCAGGTTTTTCGGGGCCCAATATGAGGGTCAAGATGGCTCCAAAACGAAAACTGTTCAACATGAAAGTTGTAGATCTCGCGGAGATCTACAACTTTCATGTTGATTACTTTTCGATTTGGAGCCTCCTTGACCCCCAAAACCCCTTACCCGTACGCCCGCATATAATATAATAATATATATAAAAAAACACCCCGGGTGCGGGCGAAGCCCGCCGTCGCCGGCCGGGTACTGTGGCGCGTGGCCATCGGGCCGGAGGCCCGTGCCTGTCACTCGTGTATATATATACATATATATATACATATATATACATATATATACATATATATAGATATATATAAATATATATACATATATATAAATATATATACATAGATATAGATATAGATATAAATATATATATGCATGTGCATGTAAATGTCACCTTTCAAAAAAAAGGGAGAACATAAAATGTAAAAAGTTCCAGTTGAACAAGCAGTAACACTATCAATTTAAAACATCTAATCCTCAAATACATAATAAATAAACAAAATAATTAAATTTAAATTAGATTTTTCATAATTTTAATGACAAAAAGAACTTAAATCTGAAACACATTTTGTTATTATAATAAACAAACACCACTAGTTGTATTTATGGGTCATATTTTTTTCTTTTCCTAAAAACATGGAGAAGTCTTTAATATACTTTAGAAAAGCAAACCCCAATCACAATATGCAGAACGATCTGTCACGTCCAAGCGTATTCACATATTATAATAATAGACGTATCCACCAAGTATCGGGTACGTACCGGCATCGGAAGCATACCCAGTGTTGGTGCATGGCCGTCAGAAAAGTATCAGTGCTTCATAGTCGGATAGTTGCCACTATGCAACAACAGACATATTTCACCGCCCTCATTGAAAGGCTTGACGACAACGTTGCACCAAGTGTCACCAATTGACCAATGCACATTTAGGCTGGTAACATCCATAGCATTTCCCAGCCTTTGCTTGCTAAGTTGTCTCTATTGGCCGGTAACTCAGTAACATTGAGGACAACGGAGAGGAAGTACAACTTATGTTAGCCCTCTATACATCAATTGCTCTACATCTTGCTGCCATTATCAAGCAGGCCTCTCCACAAACACCGATCTTTATCGCCTCCATTTAGTCATCCCTCCTCCAAGTGCCGACCTTGTTGTCCTTATCTAGCAGGCCCCTTCTCCGCGACTCTAATCTGAAATCATTCAAGCTCGACACAATTAGTCACAAAACTTGTCGAACACATCTATGTGCAAGCGACGAGTACCTCGAAGCCATGTCAGTTATGCCTCATCAAAAAGAACTCTTCCGGTGCGAAATAAAAGGCATATGATTGAACCATCATATTTCCCTACGAGCTTGAGAGAAAGCTCTAATTGAAGGAGAGATCAAGTGTTATGAATCCGTATGAGTATCGTTGGTCATGTGGCATGTCTTGTTTAGTTGCCTTTTAGTGAGAGATATTCAAATTTATTTATGAAAATCATCTTTAATTATTTATGTTGGGTACTCTTGTAACTAGTGCTAATGTATGAAGTAAGTAAAAAAGGTGTGTAAGTTATATTTATATGCCCTTAGGGATTTTGGAATGAAAACAAAAAATTGTCATATCTCCTCCCTTTAGTTCTCTCTTTACCTAAGATTAGGGATTTGGTACCTCTCCCCTTGAACTCTCTACATATGGCAGTTGTGGCAAGGCTCCAACATATCCCATTATGATCTTTGGATCATAACATGAAATTAATTAGTTGTCCACAAATTTTGGAAATTATGGATATAGCAAAGATTAGCTATGCCCCATAAATAGTAAAGCAATTCATTACAGCCAATACCAGTCAAATACAATGACATAAACCACAAAATTTAGAATTATTCAAACTACGGCATTAGATTAACCATGCATACTACATTGCATCTAGGTCAATCAATGTAAGAACTCCATATAATAGTTAAAATGAAGCTGGCTAACATACCCAGTCATCATTGAAGAAACTAGCAACTTAAATAGATGCACCCAAAGGGCTTCAACTACGACATTAAACCTATCAGATGGAAGTATCCCAAGCATTCCAGATATAGTTCTTTTCATTGCATCAATTGTAACAGGAGGAACATCTTTTTGAATAAGATTCAAATCCAAAGGCTCTACCTCTTGAATCAAACCAGAGAGCACAGATTTCTATAAAGAAAAATAGAGATGAATTTAGTGACTATGCAAATAAATATGAATGTAGTGGCTATACAAATAGTTTGTCAAGTAAAGCCGAAATACACTGAAGATGCACATTAAATCATGCTCATAAATTTAAACCTGTGGGAAAATTAGCACATCTTTTACACTATAATTTGCAAGGGCATTCTTTTACTAATTCAATAATAAGAGATTAAATTAGTTTCACACTTTCACTACATTTACCAAAATCAAATAAGTTTACAAAAATCAGAATTCTAACAAATCACTTTAGAATGGTTTCCTTAATTTGTGATGTTATGGACACGATAGTAAATATGACAAGTTAAGAACCCTAAAATTATTAAAAATCAAGGTCAAAGATTGATCCAGATCCCCTATAATGAATTAGATGGGATAGAGAGGGAAATTTTTATTCTCTTAAGGTACCTAAATCTATGTATTGATAAAGTATAGGTACTGAAGAATCTTTGAGAAGAAAAAATCGCTTGATTATTTTAGGACTAATAAATTTAAGAGTTACAAATAAGAAAATGAAAACTACCAATATTTTCTTTACTCCCCCGAAAATTGGACCATACATGTCATATGAGCCAAGCTTAGAAAACTAACAAAGATATGATGGCCAAGGAAACATTTTGGTTTAGAATGTACGATTTGAGATGGGGTGGGAACATGTTGAAATTGAATATATCAAAGCTTGACCTTATCTCGGATGAAATGGCAATAAATTTCAATGTGCTACACACGCTCATGAAATACCTGGTTCTTGACAATGTGAATGACATCCTAATTATCACAAAGTAGAACCGCTAAAGAAAAGGGAGATGCTAAGAAAGACAAAGAGACTATTAATCCAAGTGAGCTTGAAGGCTACAAAGGCAATCGAGAAATAATCGGCCCTGATCTTAGAGCGGCTGACAATAAGTTATATTTTATTCTTGCATGTAATTACATTACCGCCAAAATACAGAAACCGTTAGTTTATCTGCAATCATCAACGAATCCAGCATAATCAGCATCATAATAGGCCACTGGAGATTGAATAGAAGGGTTGGTAGATAAGTCCATGTCCAAGAGCATGCTTCGGAAACGAAGAATTCGACCAACTTCCTACAGATGAAAGATTAGTGTGCATAAACTAGCTCATAACACTCAGTAAAATAAATTTTAGGGTGCATGATAGACAGATAGATTAGTGATAGTTACAGTTATCGTCAAATGAAAAAAAGTAGATTAATAAGAACGAGGATACAAGATATTGAGACAAGCCCAATCTCATCTCTTAAGGCAGGATCCCTCTAAGATCCTACTCTACAAGAAAGCCAAAGACCTAAATGATCCAATATATCTAAATGACTCTCCTCCACTCCTTTATATAGGCAGTAATAGACATACATTGAAATTACATAAATGTCACTTAGGGCTACATAGACATGAGCGGCACTACAATGACAACACTTGGCGCGGTGGTTGTAGGCCTGGAGGTCGTATTTATATCAACACTCCCTCTTGAAAATGACCTTGTTTTCAAGGTCGAGACTCGTAGGAGTCAGCAACAAGCACCAAATGATTTTGCGATGTCGGGATTATTGTCTTTGACATCGAGCAGGAAGTATAAGTCCTTCAAAGAGAATTTGTGTAAGTTAGTACAGCAGGAGGCAACGAAAGCACAGGCCTTTTAGGTGAAGCTTGAGGTACTCCATATCTCGATGGGTGGGGGTCCCTTCGGTGGGGGAGCAAATTGAGTTGAAGGCGGGCCGATGCAACGGAGGTCCTGGGGTAGTTAGGGGATCCAGTCTAGTGGCTGAGGTTTCGACAATGATAACTGGTGGGTGATTGGGCAGAGGAGGGAGGCGGTGCTGCGTAAAGCTCCTCGTTGAGGCAACGAGCTTGCTCCATAGTGCGATAGATAGAATATAGGGTGTGGACACAAAGGCGTGCTCAAAAGTTAGACTACAGAACCGCTACGAAGCACCTTTAGTAATGGTCTGGGGAGAGCCCGGTGACGTGTGCGGCAACCTCGGTGAACTCGGCGATATAGGCCGCAGAGGTGTTTGACTGGCAAGTAGAGCTGAGACACTCGAAGACATGCCCACTTGGCATGTGTCATAGTGACAGAAGAGTTCTTCCTTCAGAGTGGGTCAGGAGAGAACAGGGACATTCTGGCGCGTTCACCGCACTTAATGTAACGCAAAACCCTCCATGTAAATAGTCATCATGTGGACCTTATGATTAGTTGGGGTGGACTAGAGGTCGAAAAACTGCTCATTGTGAGCGATCCAACTGAGAGATTAGATGTCATCGAATACTAGAATCTCAACCCTACGGAGGTGGGTTGGGAGAATATCCCACGCGGAGTGTAGGAACCCTATGTAATTAATGGCAGGTCAATAGGCAACTGATGGTGGAGGCGAAGTCAACTGAAGGTAGTGGTTGCAAGCTCGCGAAGGAGGAGAGTGAGATCTTCTAACGGAGCTTCGAGCTGATCCAAACGAGTGGAATTAGTGAAGGCCAATGTGGAAGTGTCCTCATATGCTAATAGGGCCATTGAACGAGTCTTGGGCATGAATCGTAGCGGTCAAAGAAGAAAATGGGGTGAAGAAGTGGAAGAGAAAGGGCAGAGGCCGATGACTTTGAAGTTGCGTTAAAGGCCGCCTCGAGTGCGGAGTGGACAAGAAGTTTTTCTCCAGTGGAGGAACCCGTCGAGCGAGTGCAAGAATGATGTGGTAGAGACGTTGAAAATTATGAAGCTTCGCTGCTAGGGAAGAGAGGGATCAAAGCGGATGTCGCTGCGAAGGTGAACTACGTTTGTCGAAAACGAAGCATGATGCACTAAACTATGTTGATGTAAACATTGGAGGGTTCAGCATCTACTGAAGGAGAGAGCATGATGTGGTGTGAGTTCAGCCAAGGGAGACTTAGTAGCACAGGCGGAGTATGTGAGACGCATAAGCGACAGTGCTTGCGCATTAGAAATAGCAAACGGACAGATTCATGGGTGGCAGTTAGTTGGATGCGGGAGCTATACGCGGAATCGGACAGAGTGTGGATCGAAAGTTGGGAACGACACAAACAAAATCAGCTCTGGGAACAGGTGATCTTCGATCGGTGTTGTCATGGATTAGGGAAAGAAAATTAGGGTTTTAGATGAAACCCATTAAGGATATAAATGTCGGCAGTGGCGGAATATGGCAGGTCAAACCAATTGATAGCTACCAATATCATTAAATGAAAATATGTAGATTCATACTAACAAAGATACAAGATATTGAGACAAGCTCGATCCAATCTCTTAAGGACAGGATCCCTCTAAGAACATATATTCCATTAGAGCCAAAGATATTAATGATTCAAGATATCCAAATGACTCTCCTCCACTCCCTTCTATAGGCAGGAGTGGGCATCCACTGAAATTACAGAAATGTCACTTGCAATTGCATAAACCAGACACGGTCACACAAGCGGGACAATAATGACAGCGCTTGGCATGGCGATTGTGAACGCGAAGGTTGTATTCGTATTAATTAGCTTCACAAGTCCCAACAAAGCGATAATAATACCCTTGAAAGGGTAATGGTTAGTCAGAGGAGTAAGAAATAGAGGAAAGCTTCACAATGCATCTTGAGGAAGATATGTGTGCAATACTTCTTCTGATAGAATGAGGGACTCCCTATGTGAAGTGACCTCAACACCGAAGTAACAAGGGGGCCAAGATCCTTTTTAAGAAAATATTAGACCAAAAAATGCTTGACCATGGAATTTTCTGCTCCATCGTCGCAAGATAATAATATCATCAGCATACACTAACAAAATCATAGAGACCTCCAAATGACGATGAATAAATAGAGAGAAATCGGAAGTTATGAATGGGAAGATAATAGTCGAAACTATTTTACTAAACTTGACAAATCATGCTTTGGAGTCTGCTTAAGACGATATAAAGATTTTTGCAAAGGGCATACACAAGGCTCCTAGTAGCCTTATAGTATGCAAGTAACCAAGTTAGTTTGTCATTAAGAAATGCATTCTTGAGATTAAGTTGATGCAACTTCCAACATCGGTGAATTGCAAAGGAAAGCAAGACTTGAACAGTGTTCAGCTTCACCATTAAAGAAAAGGTTCCCCATAAGTACCCACTTGTTGTTGGGTAAATCATGGTGCCATGATCTGCACTTTAAGCACTGGCAGAATCATCTATGTTCTGTTTCCCAATGAACACTCGGCAGCAGCCATCATAAGATTATCAGGAGACAAAGAGACAAATAACATGTATGATTGGCCCATATGGCCTGCATCTCCTCATCCATAATGAGCTGTCACCCCAAATATTGTAGTGACTCATGAACGGAGAAAGGAGTGATAACCAAAGGTATAGAGCTAGTGATTCTATGAAAAGGATCAAAGCTATGAAAGAAACAAAGATGGACAAAGGATGAGCAGTACATGAGTGCTCACATTTGTTAAGGGCAATGAAAAAATCAATAGGTGGAGGTTTCGGATGACAAAGTATATGGTGAATAGAAAATTTAAGAGGTCATTGAGGAGTTGGTGGAGGAACTGGTGAAGTTGGAGTAACCAATGAACAGGAGGAATTGATGGAACTGGAGGAACTGAGCGTAGAGGAGCTGGTGGAGCTCATGGAGTGAGAGAAGCAACATAAAGTACAAAATGAGGTCTATTAAAGGAGGAGGAGGATGTAGGCAAAGTAAAGAAAAACATCTAATCCTCAAGGAAGGTAACATTAGCCGATGTCACATTTTTAAGGAGGTAAGAGAATAGAACATAACCCTTGTGTGTCCGAGAGTACCTCACAAAGATACACATGGTTGCACATAGTGTCAATTTCTACACAGGAGGACCCAAGTGATGAACGTAATATGTGCAATGTTAGCACATACTTATTTTTATAGTCATTTCTAGTATCGTGTATCTCTTATCTTGAATCCTCTTTTATGTAATATCTCGTGCAACTATATATAGGAGAGCATACCATCTGAATAATTACAAAATTATCATTTGATTCCACATGGTATTAGAACTTGAATTTATCATTTCCTATTGCAACCAAACCGGTGAAGTCGAGACCGGTTCCCTGGAGGCACTGCTAACATGCCCAAACATTCGCCGGCTTTTTCAGAGCAAGGGTGATAGAGCGGGCCAGAAGAAGATAATTAGAGTCATCCAATCGCATAGTAGTAATCTGAGGGGTGTTATAATCCTGACTAGTCTGAAAAGACCCCACGGAAGTCAAGGGAGAAGAGGAGATCCGAGAATAGAAATCAAGGAATCACCAATGAAAGATCAAGGAACTAGAAAGGAGGGTTGATCATAGAAAAAGGAAAACCTAGATCCAACAAAGCACATGATCCGACCAATGAATCCAAACGAAATCACAATTGGGGATAAGAAAGTGAAAGAAGACTCTCATCTCCTCGAAAAAGGAGGGCATTGGGCGTTGAAAAGGCAGTTACACCCCCATCAAAAGGTTTCAGTGCCCGATCGTGCAGAATGGTACAAGGACAAAGTTAGGAGGGGTCGGAGAGGTTGGGCTGGGGAGAGCGAGATGTGGGAGTTGGTCGCCGGAGAGGCCACGCCAAACGTCAGCTGGAGAGAGTGAGACGGACTCAGGAGTAGGACTTCGGTGCATAAGGAAAAGGGAAGAGCATGTGAGCAATTTAATGTGTTGATATCTTGTTGAATGAGATTAAGTTTTTTTAAACAATAACAAGAGTACACGCTCCCTTATATATATGGGAAATGTAGGTCATAGGATACAAGAGAAAGAAAAATAAATACTTAAATAAAAGTATAAAACCAATTACTAATACCTTTCAATAAGCCAAACCATTTTCAAAGGTGACAAATCAAATATATACTTCAAATTAGGCTCGAATTTAAAGTGGACTAGGAAAATAAAATTGTCTCCTCGACCAAATCTGACCATTACATCGCGTATAATCCAAAGTACAAAAACAACCTAGATAATCACATCATAGGGAGCTACACTTTGGCTCCAACAAAAACAATAAAACACAAAAGGAATATGGAGAATAGAATGAGAATATTAACACAGATTACTCTAAAGCGGGTAAATAAAGTATTCAAAATTTGAGTGTAGACTTAATCACAGTCACGACACATTCACAGATTAAACTACTGTCGAATAAATAAATGCAAAAAAAGAAAATCTAAGCTATAGAGCAATCAAACAAAAAGACACGGGATATTTTATAGAGATTCCCCTAAATGTGGGTACTCCTCTCTTCTACCACAGGTAGGAATTCATGGAGTCGTTTGAAAAGGAGACTCATAGAACAATCTTGATTCTTTTGATAAGGAGACTCTTAGAACCAACTTGATAAGGAAACTTTTAGAACCAAACTGAATCCTTTAGAGAGGGATCCTCAAAACTCTATGCAATCGTTGTTAAAATAATCTTTGGGCTTTTGCGCAATATGAAGCAATCTTCAACAAGTTCAGATCACTTCTGGTGTTCAGCACTATGTGATGTAGGCCACTATGTTTGTCACTATAACGGCTAAGGGGATTACACGTACGCCTCTCTATTTCCACTATTACGCTCACACAATAATTAAACGCAGCACACTCACGAACAACGTTATCAACTATTACTAACGTACGGTAGCCACGCCGTTTTAAGATCGAACAAACGACTATAGGTCGTCGTTCTCTCAAGCTAAAAGGACCCACCCGGTCCGAACGAGCGATGGTTGTACCAAAAGAGATCTACCGAAAAGTTCGGTTCGGAAATGGTAGATCTCTCCCAACAAAACGAAAGCGAGGCTCGCCAAACCTCTCGGAAAATTAAACAACTAGAAAGAACAACACATGCAATCGGAAAGGTAAACCATGAACGAAAAAACGATTCCAAAGTAACACAAAGGTATTCCACCAAATGAAAATCTAAAAAAATAAGAATCACACAAGAGGTAGAAGATCTCGTTACCCAACCGGAATAGATGATTCCGGTTCACTTTCAAGGATCGTTCTTCCACGACTCCGCCGGAGTTTCGCCGACCGGAGAAAAACTTGTCCGCTTCCTTTGCTTCACGCCGGGATGGAGGAAAACCACAAAGGGAGAAAACACCTTGATCTTGTTCGATTTCACTATGGAAAAGGGCTGATTTGGGGGCTCTTGATGGAGGGGGTTGATCGGTTTTTTTGGGTGAGGGGGAAGACTTTGGACGAATATTGGAAAGGAGGAGGAGGAGGTAGAGAGGAGGGAAAGAAAGGGGGAGGCCGAAATTTTGGAGAGGAGGAGAGGAGAGGAGGAGGAAACGAAGTTTCCAAGAGGGGAAGAGAGGAGGGGGGAAATTCAAATTTTGAATTTTGGTTTTCAATTTTTCATTCTCTAAATAAAACCATGAAAGTCCATGCCTATATATAGGCTTTACAACATACCTTGGCTATATGCAGCCCACATAAAGAAAATAAAAACAATACTAAATGTTTTAAACATTACATGATAAAAATAAAAATGAGAATAGAAATAAACTAAATAATGTTTAAAAGCCTTCATCTCATATAGCTCCACATCATATAGTCTTCATCTTCATCATGTAGGAGAACGTCGTCGCCGTCGCCGTCATCATCTTCAACATGTAGGAGAACGCCATCGCCGTCGCCGTCGCCGTCGCCGTCATCATCTTCAACATGTAGGATAACGCCGTCGCCGTCACCGTCATCATCTTCAACTTTAACACGTTGGGGGTTGCCGCCATCAATCCTCCCCCGCTCAAAATAACTCATCACCGATGAGTTGGCATGGAGGTGCTGGCGCCGAAGAACATCATCCAAAAGAACCATCGCCGAGTCCGAAATCCAAGGGTCACCGGAGACCGGGCGAGCACACCATCGTATCACATAACGCTGAATACCACCGCTTGGAGAGGAGAGCAAAAAACCAAATATGAACCTGTCTAGCAAAAAGATTGTCCTGGGGAAACTGGGAAAAGCATTAGGCAAATAAAGAGGAAAAATTTCTTCATCAACAGTCAACGTACCTCCGTTGGAGACCGATGGAGAGGACGATCCAAGAACAAGCTCACCCCCCAACCCAAATGAAAATATAGTGGCACCAAACGTAGAGTTAGATATTTCAAAAGGTGGAAAAACACAATGCGTGAAATTGGAAACATTTAAACTAGGGGAATTACCCCATTCAGTGGTTAACTTCAACAGATATGTTGTTTCTCCTAATTGATTAAAAATCCGAAAAGTTCTAACTCGCCAAATCGCCAACATTTCTATAGTTCCCGAAGGCATCCGTTCTGGGATGAGACGCACCAAGAGTAAACCGAAAACCTTATAAGGAGACACCCTCTTATGTAAGTTAGCGATATATTGATAAGAAGACATGTGTGTGACTACCGCTTCCTTACCGTACTTATGTAAATTAAGAACAAAAGAGGCAAATACTAGTGCATGTTGACTTGTCATAGAAAATGACGGTAACGGAACTACATAAGGTGGCACAAACGGAAATAAATATGGTGGTGCAAACGGAAAGTAATAGGGTGGCATTAGCGGAACTACATCAGGAGGCACTAGTAGAATGAAATCAGATGGTACTAACTGCATGCAGTCCGATGGCACAAAAGATGGCCACGTCATTAACGTGCTCTCAGAGATTTGGTGAATCTTAGAAAATTGAGAGGGTACAGAATTAACGAGACTGTCATCATGACCCAACACAACATCTAATAACACACGACGCGACATGTCCCAAGGAGGGTCCAGCATGGATGGTAAAACTAATTGACTCAAATCAGGCAAATTAAACGCACAACCCAAAGGATCCGCTGGTCGGGTCAACATATCAGGAGGGATTATCGGTAGCACTAACAACGAGAAAGAGTTCAGATTGTATTTAAATTCACGCCACGGAGTTAGCATAAGGGGACGCTTATCCGGGTCTACCTCAATAACGACCTCCAAAAGTATAACTCTCTCACTTGGAAATTCTTCCAACTCATAAATTGTGACATCAGTAGCAGTAGAAATCTCAGGAATGGGCGCATCGATAGATTCCGGAGGAGGGGCTACGTCATACCCAGTGTCAAAATATGGATTTATCGTCCAAGTAAAATCCTCCGGGTGCAAGCCATCATACTCTACCGAAAAATCAAACAAAAGATTTTCCCTCACGATAAACTCATCTGGCTCATCATCACCCAACTCACTCTCCGAATAACACTCCTCACAGGAGGACTCTACCAACTCATCCGAAAGTTCTTCCAACAATAAATGTTGATCATATAGTAAGTCTTCCAAATCAGTTGGGGCATCCATTAATTCGTGATTAGAGAAATCAACTAGAACATCCTTACTTACAAGATCCTCAGGAAAATCAGAGATATTCTCATTAGGTGTAATCGTAGCCTCTAACACGTCGAGGCTTGTATTTTGGAGAGGGCTCTCAACACTAGGGTGATCAGTCACAACGCTAGTGTGGCTAGTAATGGGCAAAGTAATACTCTCACAGGTCAAACTATCATCATCCCAAACATCATCTAACTCACGACTGGGTAAGCTCTTAGCGTAAGATAACTCTTCCGATTCAGCCAGATTGTCAATCGAATTAGGGTCATCAAAAGACTCCACTACGATCAAGATGGATGGCTCCGAAATGTCGTCGAAGGGGAGTGGAGATGATTCCTCATAAGAGAAATCCTCGTCAAGGTCGCTAGGGTAACCAATCTCCTCAACGTCGCTACACTCGTCAGTGATAATAACCTCATCCTCGGTGATGGGCGCAATCGTAGAATCAGCCTCAGACTCATTAGGGGAGTTAATAACTAGATTTGACAGCTCAGGGGGCGACTCTAAGGAGACTACGGGCGTAGTCAGAATAGAATGATCGATAGTGCCAAACCCAGTTGTTTCACTAGTCTCACGTGTCTTGATCGCCTGACTACCCACGAGGATAGGAACACTCTCATAATCAAGTTGGGGTCTAGTGCCCTGGCGGGGAGAAGTAAACTTATGTGACGTCCTAGCACGGGAGTACGGGGTGTCATACTGGTACGGTGTAGGCATAATCATAGGTGGCGTTTCACTTACATTTTTAGATGACTGAGAACGACAGTGGGGAGGGTAATACTCATCCGTTAATAAATTCTTCATAATATTCCAACCTACAGGTGACTCTTCGAGGGATGTCCCAAAACGTCTCTCCTCATTGAGCCAGAAGGTCTGGGCTCGACTAAATAATTGAAGTCTCGCGACGGGGATCCTCTGGGGGTCCACTATCTGATATCTCTCAAAATAGCGCTCCATAGCCTTTACCCAGCTTAAAAACTCTTGAGTTCCACCTAGCCCATCATAGGTCGGAGCTGGAACTCTAACATGCCTAGATGAGTGCGGTACAACCTGATTAGCTTTTAGGTGGCCAATCAACCCATTAATCTCTTCCACTATCGGACAATGGAAAGTCTTTCTAACGTTCATGACAGAACCTAAAGATTTCATTCGGAAAACGTGAACATCGTAGGCCATTTTTGTTTTAATTTTCAGCGGGAAAATGGGGATAGACTACGCGGAGTAAGTGCACAAATACAAAAAAATATAGTCTGATCCTGATTAATTTTCAAAGATAGATTTGTTCCCGCTAAAATTTCAAAATAATATATATATATTTTTTGATATTCTTGCTGGCAAAAATATGGAGATTATTAATTAATTTTTTTTTCTTAATTTTTGCTAAAAAATAAAAATTTAGGCTGCTATTGGCAGACCACAAAAAAATAGTTTTTTGCTTTTTTATTGTTTGAAAAATTTTGTGCACGTGCGTGTCGGCCTACTAAAATTAAATAGGATGGTGTCAATTAAGAAATTGACACAACCTCCCTCTGATACCAAATTGATGTAGGCCACTATGTTTGTCACTATAACGGCTAAGGGGATTACACGTACGCCTCTCTATTTCCACTATTACGCTCACACAATAATTAAACGTAGCACACTCACGAACAACGTTATCAACTATTACTAACGTACGGTAGCCACGCCGTTTTAAGATCGAACAAACGACTATAGGTCGTCGTTCTCTCAAGCTAAAAGGACCCACCCGGTCCGAACGAGCGATGGTTGTACCAAAAGAGATCTACCGAAAAGTTCGGTTCGGAAATGGTAGATCTCTCCCAACAAAACGAAAGCGAGGCTCGCCAAACCTCTCGGAAAATTAAACAACTAGAAAGAACAACACATGCAATCGGAAAGGTAAACCACGAACGAAAAAACGATTCCAAAGTAACACAAAGGTATTCCACCAAATGAAAATCTAAAAAAATAAGAATCACACAAGAGGTAGAAGATCTCGTTACCCAACCGGAATAGATGATTCCGGTTCACTTTCAAGGATCGTTCTTCCACGACTCCGCCGGAGTTTCGCCGACCGGAGAAAAACTTGTCCGCTTCCTTTGCTTCACGCCGGGATGGAGGAAAACCACAAAGGGAGAAAACACCTTGATCTTGTTCGATTTCACTATGGAAAAGGGCTGATTTGGGGGCTCTTGATGGAGGGGGTTGATCGGTTTTTTTGGGTGAGGGGGAAGACTTTGGACGAATATTGGAAAGGAGGAGGAGGAGGTAGAGAGGAGGGAAAGAAAGGGGGAGGCCGAAATTTTGGAGAGGAGGAGAGGAGAGGAGGAGGAGGAAACGAAGTTTCCAAGAGGGGAAGAGAGGAGGGGGGAAATTCAAATTTTGAATTTTGGTTTTCAATTTTTCATTCTCTAAATAAAACCATGAAAGTCCATGCCTATATATAGGCTTTACAACATACCTTGGCTATATGCAGCCCACATAAAGAAAATAAAAACAATACTAAATGTTTTAAACATTACATGATGAAAATAAAAATGAGAATAGAAATAAACTAAATAATGTTTAAAATCCTTCATCTCATATAGCTCCACATCATATAGTCTTCATCTTCATCATGTAGGAGAACGCCGTCGCCCCGGAGAACGCCATCGCCGTCGCCGTCGCCGTCATCATCTTCAACATGTAGGATAACGCCGTCGCCGTCACCGTCATCATCTTCAACTTTAACACGTTGGGGGTTGCCGCCATCACTATGTGGATTCAGACTTATGTTATCTCTTCTTGTTCTTCAGAGAGAGGGGCGAAACAAGAGAAACTAGAGAGAGGGGCGAAACAAGATAGACTTCTTCTTTAGAGAGAGAGCAGGAGGAAGATGAAAACTTCAGAGAATTAAGAGAGTCAAAAATATGATTCAATCATTAGGATTTTTCGTCCCCGTCCTTGAGTTTTTATAATTTGATTAAAACAACTTCAAACAAAGACAGATAGGAAGCATCCATATCTGCACATCCTAAAAATGGCATGTCCATTGCAGAAATCTTCTTCCTTATTCAGCTTACTCAGATAAAAAACTGAAAAGGAAAGCTTAACGGCTGGAACCCATTTCACATCATGATAGTCGAAATCCACTTGACTATCATCATTTTTAGAAGCTCTGGGATTTGCTATATAAGTCTCTTTTTATCTGTTAGTTAAATACAACTTGACTAACAACTTCATATGCTCTTAAATCCATACTGTGAAAAAGTTCATCTGTAGAATGGAAATTGACATAAGATCATGTTCGTTGAAAAGAGTGTTATATAAACACCAACATGCTTTGATAAGCAGCTTCAAATCTACTTCCACCTTCTTTCTTCTTCATATTTAAATGTCAAATGGAAATCGGTGTGCGACTATTTGTTCTTCAATGTAACAAACGCTGACTAGTTTTTGAGCTTCGAATTACTTAGGCTTTGCTCTGAATTGAATATGGTCGTGCTTTGAATTAGAGAAACTTTGCTCCAAATTACTTGGAGATAGAAAACGACATGTACCTTCTTTTCTCATAGAACTACTGTGCTTTGAGTGTGATTTGACAAAAGCTTATTAATATCTTGAAGTTGGGCGCGGTTTCATTCTCTAAGTAGAATTCAACAAAAGTTGAGCTGCATGTCAAAAGTAATTCGATGTACGCTGACAGAAATCGACAATTATGTATCATCTTCAGAATTAAGCCAAGTCCTTTGGCCTACAGAGAAAATATAAGAAGCAAATTCTTTCTATACACGAATAAGGCTTAACCTGATCACTTTAAAGATAATATGACTTATCAAATCAAGGAGTTTTCTCAACACAAAATACAAGTACAAAAGTAAATAAATTAAAAATAATGTCCAAAACAAAATAAATCAAATATATGCAAAGGAATAAGAAAATGCATTTGTTTGTCTGCATCACCCTACCAACGCATATCTAGTAGGTTTAGGCATATGGGAACCATCGTGTCTAATCGGGTAAATTCACGTAAATAGCTCTCGATTGGTTTAGAGTAGCGTCCACCAAATTTGTATGACTTAATACATCCATATTCGAGAAGCCTCCATATAGTAGGATTGTTGACTAGGCACCTCATGTTGGGTGTCACTTCTTGGTGCGCAAAGTTGTTCTACGTCGTAATGTAGTTCCATTTTTGGGAGTACATTGTCCTTTCTCGCCATTCATAGTGACATTTAATTCATTACATTTATTGATGATCATAAAGGTGTGTCAAATGTATCTCTAAAGAAAAACTCCTACAACAACAATACAACAACACTCGAGCATTTATCCCATCATACACGTGGTTTCGTTTTAGATGTTGTCCCTTTCATTTGCAGTAGCTTAGGAAGCCTAACCTCGCTTTGTGTTTGTTTGGTTTTCTTGTGATTGCATTGTGCATGGACGGAAACAAGCAAAGAGGTATCGGAGACCCTCACCAAATTCTCTCGAGCAAAGCGGTGAAGGCAACCCACACATGTGTTCCTGTTTGCGAAGCGGTGAAGGAGACATGCACTATTGTAGTTTTATTTTTCATTTTTATAATTTAGAAACCCCCACCAAGCTAACGAACCGCACTTCTACTTTCAGATTTTGCATACTACTTTTCTAAAATCTACAAATCGCATGAGTGTTCAGTATTCCTTGTGAGATCGATACTCGGGGAGCTACTCCTCGTTTTATATTGCTTGAACGATCGGTGCACTTGCAGTAATCGCATCAAGTTTTTGATGTATTGATGTCAAGTGCACCAGTCCTTCAAGTAATATAAAATTGGGAGTGAATCCCAAAGTATCGATCTCGCAAGGAACACAGCGATAATTTCGTCGCAATTTTAGAAACTTAAATGTAAAAGCAGGAAAACTGTGAATATGTTACTTTGATAGGTTTGTTCTACAGCTACCTGCAAGAAAAGGAAACCGTGCAGGTTGTCGGTACTGCGTCAAAACACAAGAATTTGTGCGGGTCTCCTTCACCGCTTCGCTAAATCGGAAATGGAGTGAGGGTCGATGACACCTCTTCACAATGAGCATCAAACCCAAACACAAAAGCTCACAACCACTAACCAACTAGAGGCCTCAAATACTAAGCATGAACATCAATAACACTTTCATGAAAACTGAAAGAAAATGCATTAAACATTAAGTCGTGTTCATACAAAATATCCTCACCAACATAGAAGAGCATTCCATACCATCAATCCTAAGGGACAGAGAAGAAGAGGAGATAGAAATGGAGATCAAGTCTTTGTCGTGGAAGTGAAAGGAGTCCATCGGGTTGTCAATCTGAGGCCTTTGCACGTTCGTCGGTTGCGTCCGGGGTCCGGGAGATTTGTCACCACCTCCTAAGTTACATGTCTTCTTGAGTTTCTACTCCGTTCACGTCACCCTCGAGAACCGCATTGCTTTGAGGAGGAGGGAAACAGCTTCACTTTGAAGCTCTTGATGAAGGAGAACCACTAGAATGGTTAGCCCAACCTAGGAGAGAAGCTCCCGGTCGAGAATGGAAAGGAAACGCCGTTGAATACATCTCCCAAATATCTCCTTCTCGGAGACCTGCATGATAGATTATATATTAAAACAGGGTGCATGGGCGTGTGGAGAAAGTGCACGAGCGTGCGAAAAGTCAACAGAGGGAAAATCGTCTAGGCGCCAAAACTACACACGCACGTTTACACGAGCGCACACGTGCAAGTGAAGGTCACGCACCGCTAAATTTGAATCGCCCAAATCATGCGTTATAAGCATAAAATATCTATGCAAGCGCGATTGCACGTGCGCACACAGACGTTCAAAAAATTCGCACGCCCAACCTTAAGTCGATATAGGCAAAGCTCAAGTATACAAGGTCAGATGTCTGGTAGATAATGGAGGCGCACGGGAGTGCAATAATTCTGCACGCCCAGTCTCAGGTCAACATCGTTTAGAGCTTATGTCGACGAGGATAAATCTCAGGTCGACACAGTAGGGCGTACGTGTGTGTGGAAAAGCCACATGGGCGTGCGCAAGACAAAAATGGCATACTCTCCCCTGATTCACACAAAAAATCCACACTTGCAAACACAGCCCAGCCATGCAACCCAGAAATGCCATCTATATCAAGTAGAGGATAAAACTGGGCATAAATAGTACATATACAGGTGGAATCAATAAAAAAAACTGGGTGGAAACATGGTAAAAATCACACGCATCACACCCCCACACTTAGATGTTTGCTAGTCCCGAGCAAACCTCATTACATTCAAGGATACAAGGAAAAATAGGCTAAGCTAAACGTGAATGTGATGAGTGAGCCGAGAAGTGTTGTGCTCGTGGGGAGTATGAAAAATTACTAGGAGACGTCTCTATGGATAAATAATTTTTATAATTTTTCAAAACTAGTATACTATGCGTACTAAACACTTCGTAAAAAGAAAAAGGAACTTGTCGTAGATCTAGCTAGGGGAGAAAGTGACAAAGCTACTCAGATCGATATTATTGGTACAAAGCTACGGGGTAGCCTCCATGGAAATCCATCAATGACGATGGTCATAGGCTCACTCGGTTGCACCCTCTCCATAACACCGGTCTAATTTAGTCGAAGAATCAAAAGGACTTTATTTATGACGAAACTTAAGGCTTAGGTTTAAGACATGGATGTCAAAGGTAAGCATGAAAGCTCAACGCGCATAAACAAAAAATACGAGCTCGTGCCAAAATAGTAACAACGCACAAAGATGGAGACGTGACACCCCCGGACTTGGACTTTTATATGTTGGGGTCACGCTCACTAAGTCATACACACAAAAAATTATTTTGTTTTCTTTTCTTCTCTTTCTTTTTTTTTCTTTTAAAATCATATTATCTATTTTTTCATTCCACTCAAACAGCGTTCACCTAATAGATGCGCGGAGAATTTCTACCAAATCACAATAAAACCATCACGCATGTAAAGCGAAAAAAAGTGAGCTCGGATTTAAGCGTGCACATGGGATAGGCTTTTGGGGTTTTGGTGATACGATGGTAGAGATGAAACAAGTGAAATGATGAACGGCTCAAAAAGGGCTCGCAATGGTTGGCGAATAGGACGTTGTACAAAACCTCAAACCATCCAAATAACGACCTAAATCATTTTCGTTCAACCAAATAGACCTATGGAAATGTTTCGAGAATCGTTCGGGGCAAGTTATAGACATGGAGAAAGCATACCATTTCACCATGCCCTAATAATCTCTCGAGTGCTAGTCACACAACATCCCCTCACCGATCTGGAGACGAGAAGTGATTATTACGCGGGTATACAAGCTAGAAAAATATAAAATCAATTATGCATAGAGAATTATGCTAATTAGGATTTCTACTCGAGTACATGTGCACTGCGCTAGAACATTCCACGAACCTCCGTACACTCATTAATTCACTATTTAAACTAACAATTTTTAATTCTATCCCCTACGCTGAAATGTGACTTGCTACGAGACTTGACAAAAATCTATGTGATGTGCGCGTGCAACAGTGTGAGAATGAGTGGATTAAAATAAAAATATGGAGCAATAAGATAAATTTTGGAAAAAATATTCACTACATGATGTATGTGTGGTAAACTGGTAATCGAGACACTCTCCCCCAGACTTAAATGATGTTCCATGATAAAATTCAGCATTGAAATAAAATTTGAGAGAGGGATTCATTACCCAACCGGCACTTTTATCCAAGTTTCATTTAAAATCTGCTTTGAACATTGTGCACTGCAAATAAATTCAGCATGCAGGTAACCGAGAGCGGCAAAACCTGCAGGTACATGGTCTCCAAAGAAGAGAATATGCACAAGGGGGAACTAGGAAAGAATACTATGGCAGCTAATTATGAACTACTAGAAAATAGAAACACAGTGGGCACAAGAGAAAGACAGAAGCAGCACAAGACTGAATTGTTGCAAAAGATAAGAATCAACTAAATACTATAGAATCAAGTTATATAAAAGTGCTGAAACAAAATAACTGCAGTCCACAAGAAATATGAGTCGTACACCAATAACTCCAACATTCTGGAGAATCTAGCCAGATATAGAAAAATAAGAAAACAACTTCGTCAAAGAAAATGCTATCAGAAAGGGCCACCAGAAGGATCGACATGATAATCATGTGTTGATCCGGCATCACTGGAGGTGCAGTCGAAAGGCATCCCGAGGAAGGAACCCAGTTAATGCATGTACAGACTCATTGAATCCATCTATGGAAACAGATGGTCAAGCTAAAGCGCGACATCAGGGAATAACTCCTGAAACGACCTCCGGCAATAGAAGTACTCTGCATATGTGCCCCTCTCATGTATGTTTTTCGTTGTGGCAACGGAGTGTTGCTCTGGGGTATGATGGCGAGGCTCGACCACGTTGATCCTCTCCTCTTCCTGTTTCTCATTCGGTGTGCGAGCATCTCTTCTCGGGGAATCCACAAAGCAATATGAAACTTTGCCCCCGATGATGATTTTCCTCAAAATTCGGGTGGACACAAGGGTGTGGAGGCTCACGACTCCCGGTGCGCAAACAGCTCGCATTGTCGAAAGCGTGTCCATCAACCCCATGGACCGGACCAACTTCGTGATGAAGTGCATCACAACGAATTTCTTCACGTGTGCAACTGTCACATGATGTAACAAAAACAGCGCTACCATCACTCCCAAGTTGATCGGGACGCGGCGATCCATGTTGTACAGGTACAGCAACTCCTGTCGGCCGATAACACAGGTGCTATGGCCTCGAGCAGCTATGTTATGACTCGGGATATAATACACAAAGTGAAGCTCATATCGAACTAAATCCATATCCTTGGCTCGATGAGCCTCGTACTTCACATGTCCCCCCGAGATTTCCCGCCAGTATTGGAGGTGGGAGAAGCCCTCAAAAGAACAAGAAGATAGCATTAAAATTGTGTAAAGTGTACAAACTCAGCAGGAAAGAGCCCGAAATGTAGGATAAACTCTACAACACTTAGATGATTGGGAACCTCCATAATACGAAAAGAAATGGTGGGTAGATGCGGTTGTTCCACTATCGTTGAAGTGAGGGTAAGGGAAGAGAGGAGCTCAAGAGTAACCTCGAAGTAACCCGGGTCGACAATGCCTAAAAGTTCGTTCCACCTGCTATGCATAACCAGTGCTTCGACCCGCGGCCTCAGACGAATACCTCGGAAAATATCCTAATGAATATAGCGGTTGTTCACGTAGTCCCAACCTTGGAGGCGGTCGAAATTTTCGCGCATTCGGGCACCTCGAAGGTAAGCATTGCAGCTCGGGCATCATCCTCAAGGGCCACATCTTCCGCCCTCCTACGCTTGGATACCACAGTCTTCTTCTTCCTTGCAAAGATATTTTTCATGGTGCAAACTGAGGAAGGAAGGAGAAGACGGAGATCTAGGGCAAATCGCGCGAGAGAGTAAACTATGCAGAAATCGAAAGTTTACCCATTGGAGGAGCAAGAGAATCGAGCTTGGGCACACTCCGGTGGAAGAGAAGTAGCAGCGGCGGAAGGAGGAAATGCACGGGACGGCATGGGACGGTGGACGAGAAGCGACAAGATCGGCGTGCGGAAGACGACAGCGTGCGGATGAGGGCAGCGTATGGAAATGCGAAATGAGGCAAGCTGTCCCTAGTTATTCCGTCGGGCCCATGCGCATGTGCGTGCGGGTCATAAAAACCTCACGCGTGTGCAAAATAAAAGAATGTGTGTGCGCAAATTCCACACGTGCGTGCGCCAGATGAGAATTGCAAGTCACCGAATGGACCCTGAATTGGTAGCGTATGCCCAGAAATAATTGGTCGATTCCCCAGAAAGTAAGACTGCAGATGCACAGCTAATTATTCAACCGAATAATAATTATATAAAAAGAAAAGAAAATGATAACTGCTGGGTTTATTGTCCCTCGGCATGACATATTCAATTCTACTAATTAAATTAACTTATTGGAGTTGTAAAATGGTAATAGTCAGGTAACTCCCTGAATATGCATTTTGGTAGCGAATATCGGTAGGGCGATAGAGATGTAATCCCCGTGCCGATATATGTGTTCCTGCACGGAGTGGACAGGGGATAAAGAATATAGTATGACGCGAGGAAAGTCCCGTCGTCATACTCCACTGGTCTGACAATCTGGCCTGTCAGAGGGAAGATTCCTCCTGCAAACATAATATGTCAGAAGTACGAGGTACAGAAAGCTCATGCGCCTCATCCTATAGCGAGGAAGGTAAATAGTCAGGTGTATAAATAAAATCAAAAGGAGATGAAATGTTGTCAGGAAGAGTGAACCCGGCATCACTTTCACCAACCGGCTAGAATGATTGTCGTTGACAATCAAACCATTCATGAAGGTGGGTGGAAAAGCGCACAAGGACTCCGTAGCGGGATGAAGAATCACTTCTAACAATGAGGTAGAGACCTTGGCACCGGTGAGAGTGTTCTCCCCCGTGCACATCACCTCGGCAATAGGCTCCGCCACAGATTCATACAGACTGAAATCTTTAGCGGAACTATTCTGCAACGACAAATAGGATAAGGAATAAAAGAAATCACAAATGGGGGAAGTGAGAGTAATCTCACTTCCTGAGGGTACCACTAGAGGGAGACTGCCCAGATGGGAAGATGTCGGGTCAAAGTCACTGGAGCTAAGTAAAGTTTCGGAGGGGAGTCAGATTTCCTCCTCTAATGATGAGGATACCTTATCATTAAGGATTTCATCCTACCCCACAAACCTCGGCCTAGCTACAAGATCCTCTAACTCGACCTGCAACACATCAAGGCCAGTGTCATCTATAAACGTGGTAGTAAGGTTATGCAAAGAAAGTGGAGGATCAACATCAATGTAAGAGTCAGGATTTGTGTACATTGATTCCTCCAAGGGGTGAAGACCCACAAGTGACAATGTATTAGCATGGGCGATGGGATCCATCATGACGGAATATGGATCAGCAACGAGTCTAATCAGAAACTGAATGAGTGATGATTGGGAACGGAGTGGATATGATCCGGATGTCTGGTTCATCTTCTTCTTCCACTTTGCCTTTAAATATAGCACAATCCTTCAGAGCGTGATCGGTGCTACGGCAAAACAAACATTGTCTTTCATTTCTACTTGGCCTTTGAGGGGCTGGGGTGAAATAAGAAGACGGTGTATGCGGTGGGGGCACATAGTTATAAAACATGGGCGCACTATATGATGCATTGTATGGTTGCGGTGCTCCATAAGGTGAGCCGTTTGGATTATAACTACGTCTCCAACATAGCATTCATCACTAGAGTGATCATAGTCCCCACACCATCGACAACGAGAATATGAATATATGATACTGCGGGATGGATTGAGATTAATCAAATAAACTCACTTTGGATAGACGCGCTACACGCAACAAGACCAAACTAGGGAAACCAATAACTGAAACTAGAGAGGATGAAAAGATTTACAACGTTAAAGAAAAATTAAAAAAACTTTACAATTACTTTTCTAAAATAGAAAAACAATATCACAGTCATGTTCTCTGGCAATGGCGTCAAATACTTGATGTGATAACGACAAGTGCATAGGTCATTCAAGTAATATAAAAGTGGGAGTGAATCCTCATGTATCAATCTCACAAGAAACCCTATGAGAATTTTGTCGAGATTTTAGAAACTTAATTGTAAAAGCAGGAAAACAGTGAATACGTTACTTTGAGAGGTTTGTTCTACAACTACTTGCAGGAAAAGGAAGTTGTGCGGGTCGCCGGCACCGTGGAAAAACACAAGAACTTGTGCGGGTCACCGTCACTGCTTCGCTCAATCAGAAATTGAGTGAGGGCCGACGGCAACTCTTTGCAACGAGCATCAAACTCAAGCACAAAAGCTCACAACTACTAACAAACTAGAGGCCTCAAATACTAAGCATGAACATCAATAACACTTTCATGAAAACTAAAATAAAATGCATTAAACATTAAGACGTGTTCATACAAAATATCCTCATCAACATAGAAGAGCATTCCCTACCATCAATCCTAACGGGGTGGAGGAGAAACAAGCAAAGATCAGGTCTTTGTTGTGGAAGTAAAAGGAGACCACCGGGTTGTCAATCTGACGTCTTTGCACGTTCGTCGGTTACGTCAGGGGACCGAGAGAGCAGTCATCATGGTTTTAAATGTCCTCCGACATGTCCGACATGTCTCCCGACATGCTATTTTAAGGGTAAAACGATACGTTTTTCTAAAAAAATAGATTATGTCCTTTTGTAAAATATAGATCGACATGTCATATTTTTTCGATATATCAATCGACACGACATTTAAATATATCACTCGCTATTTTATTTTATGTTATATTAGGAGACTAGCAACATATGTTTAAATCATCTATATATATTATATTATGTATGTTTAAATCGATAAAACTTATTGTTTAAATCATCTATATATTCTTACAATCAATATTGTATTAATTGTTTCACAATTTTTAGTTTCAAATTACCAAAAATATAAAATATTTAATATATTTATTAGTTGATTGTTTGCATGTTTTGATATAAATTTATAAGTTTGAAAAAACTTATTATAAATCAAGGATTTTTAACTTTTAAATCTTTTTTATTTGCAATAAACTTATTGTTATCAAAAAAAATAATTGTATACTACTAAATATATTTTACAATGTATCATTTTGTATTTTGTAATAATATTTTATCTTAGATACAATTCAATTTTATTTTGTAATATAAATGACCTATTTTTTATTTATTTGTTATAATATTTTTTTATTATTATAATATATAATTATAGTATCTATACATAAATATAAAAAAATTATTTATAAGATATGAAAATTCGATATTTTAAAATATCCCCGACATGTCTTCGAATTCCGACATCCTATATTTAAAAACTCAATCTGATATGTCGTCGACATCCAATATGCATAACATTGGTTGTCACCACCTCCTAAGTTACATATCTTCTTAAGTATCTATTTCGTTTACGTCACCCTCAAGCACCACCTTGCTTTGCGGAGGAGGGAAATACCTTCACTTTGAAGCTCTTGAAGGATAACAACTAGAACGGTTAGCCCAACCTAGGAGAGGAGCTCCCGGTCGAGAATGGCAAGGAAACGGCGCTAAATGCGTCTCCCGAATCTCTCCTTCTTGAAGGCCTGCACGATAGATTACACATTAAAATAGAGCGCACGGGCGTGCGGCGCGAGCGCACGGGCGTGCGGCGCGAGCGCACGTGCATGCGAAAAGTCAACGGAGGGAAAATCGTATGGGCGCCAAAACTACGTGTGTGCACGTGCGTGCAGAGGTCACGCACGGGTAAATTTGGATCGCCCAAATCATGCGTTAGAAGCATAAAATATTTGCGCACATGCGTGCACGGGTGTGCGAGTATTCCGCACTTCCAGCCTCAGGTCGTTATACGCAGAGCTCAAACCGACAAGGTGGGAGGTCTGGTTAATAAGGGGGCGCACGGGCGTGCGATAATTTCACACGCCTGACCTCAGGTTGATATCGTTCAAAGCTCATACCGACAAGGTTAGAGCTCAGGTCGACACAAGGGCGACGAACGCGCGTGTGGAAATGTCGTATGGGCGTGCACAAGAAAAATATGACATGGACTCCCCCAATTGACGAACAATTCACACCTGCAGACACAACCCAGCCATGCAGTCCAGAAATGCCATTTATATCAAATAGAGGCTAATACTAGGAATAAATAGTACATATATATATATATAATCAATAAGAAAAGCAGGGCAGAAACATGGTAAAATTCACACTCATCAGACATATGGGATTCGTCGTATCTAATCGAGTAAATTCGTGTAAATAGCTCTCTAGTGATTTATAGTAGTGTCCACCAAATTGGTATGACTTAATAGCTCCATATTCGAGAAGCCTACATCTAGTAGGATTGTTGACTAGGCACCCCATGTCGGGTGTCACTTCTTGGTGCACAGTGCGTCAAAGTTGTTCTATGTAGTAATGTAGTTCCATTTTTGAGAACACATTGTCCTTTCTCTCCATTCATAATGGCATTTAATTCATTACATTTATTGATGACCCTAAAGGTGTGTCAAATGTGTCTTCTAAAGAAAAACTCTTACAACAACAACACAACTACACTCAAGCATTTATCCCACCATAATGGGGCGTCAGCTAATGGATTCTTTGTCGTCATTGCGCTCTATCTTTAGTCATAATCTCAATAATATATAAGTACATCATGTCTTTCCTTATAGTTTTATTCCATGTTTTTTTTGGTCTACCTCTCCCTCCATTTAACATGCCTATTGGCTAAACTCTCACAACGTCTAAGCATTCTCATATCTACAACTCCCATTTTTTGCTCATGTACACAATTCACTACACAACACGCAGAACTGTAGAGCATCACAGGTTTAATTGTAGTACGGTAAAACTTGCGCTCAAGATTTAATGGTAATATTATGATCACAGAAGATCTCACACGGGCCTCTCCACTTTAGCCAACCTTATCACATCTTTATCTACACCTTCATCTTTTTGAACTATCGATCCCAGGTATTTAAAGCACTCACTGCGAAAAATATCTGTCCCTTGATGATGGAGTCATCCATCCTTCTTGTCCCAGCTAAATTTAAGCTCCATATACTTCGTCTTTGCCCTGCTCGACCTAAAAATATTCTTTTCTAATGTGTCTCGCCAAGATTCAAGTTTCGCGCTTACACCCTCGCGCGTTCATCGACCAAAACAATATCTGCAAACAATAAACACCCTAGTATTATTTGTTGGATATGTCCGGTGAGCTCACATCTAAGACAAGGGTAAAGAGATAAGGGGTTAAAACTTAAAGTTGACCCTTTATGTAAATCAGGGAATTCTTATGTTAATCCTTCAAATGTCCTTAGTCCTTACCCTCGTCATTGAATTTGTATCCATGTCTTTGATTACATCAATATATGATACATTAAAACAATTTTTTTCTAAGACTCTCCATAAGATCTCGCCAGGAACACTATCATAAGTGTATTAAAACCCTTAATTCGTCGAGATCAGAAATACATAAGGAAAAGACCTCCTAAATTCACCTCGGCGGGCCTCCTAAATTCACCTTGTTAGCCCAGCTCGGCAGAATTCACCTCGTCAACCCAGCTCGACAGAATTCATATCATCAGCCTAGCTCGGCAGAATTCACCTCGGCAGCCCAGCTCAGAAGAATTCAGCTTGTCAACCCAGAAGAATTCAACTAGTCAACCCAGCTCGGCAAAATTCACCGCGTCAGCCCAGCTCGGTAGAATACATCTCGTCAGCCCAACTCTGCAGAATTCACCTCGTGGTCCAGCTCGGCAAAATTTAGCTCGTTAGCCCAGCTTGGCAGAATTCAGTTCATCAGCCCAGTTCGGCAAAATTCAACTCGTTAGCCTAGCTCTACAATATTTACCTCGTAAGCATAGCTCGGGAAAATTCAGCTTATCATCCCAGCTTAGCATAAGTTGTTGGAACATGCGTTCTGCATTTCTCAGGTTTGATAATAACAAATCTCAAGTTGTATTTGAGCATGCTTCAGTTGGGTATAGTGTGCAGGTTTGCAGGTGTGCAATCTTACAGGAACTACACTCTTTGTGAGATACCACCGGCATTAGCAATACCGCCAGGCGTTAGCTCCGTTTGTACATTTCGTCTGGAGGTGCTCAGATAGAGGATGTCGACCAGACGGCTTATACATCAACTAGTCTAGTCATGCCAACTACCGTCACGCGTTACTGATACCGCTAGGCGTTAGTGTGTCGACGGGAAGGCAACATCGACTAGACTATCAATGTCAACTGGAAGGAGTGCATCGACTGGACAGAGCATGTCAACTGGAATTGTGAACTACCGTCGTCGTTAGCGATACCGTCAGGCGCTAGCATGTCGACTGAAAGGAAGAGTCAACCTGAAAGCTTATATCAACTGGAAGACAGCATCAACGAGACAGTATGTGTCGACTAGATTTGGTTGCTACCGCTGGCGATAGAGATAACGTCGGGCGCTAGCAATTCGACTGAAAGGAAGGATCGACTAAACAGATTGTGCCGACTAGAAGAAGAATCGGCGAGACCGAACTTATTGACTACCGCCGCGCATTACTGTTATCGTGCCGCACTACCTGGAAGTACACGTCAACTATTTGAGTGCTCAGCGCGGGAACTTAGTGGCAGCCATAAAGGGAAAATGTCACTACCGCTCAGTGGTAACATGGATTTGCAAGGAAAGAGCTGCACCTTCCTTATATGCTGATGGTCAGCTGTGCACGCGTCAAATCAAGCACAGCTACCGTGTCGCGCTAGCACTACCGCTCCGCCTTAACTGATGATTACAAGGAAAGCGCAGACACATTCCTTACATGGAGCAGGACAGCTGGAAGAAAATCTGTATATGAACTCTACCGTCGCACGGTAACCTTACCGATGGCGGTAGCTGAAAGTCTTTTAAAGGTAGCTAAACACTTAGAGAGGGGTGAATAGGTTTCTTTTAAGTCACTTGAACCTTTTTAAGAATTAGGTTATTAGCTTTCAAGGTCACAAAAAACACACAAGCATTTATAGTGGTTCTCCCATCTAGGGTACATCCACTTTCCCCCTTCACCTATCTAGCAGTGCGCTAGATTCAGCCAACTCCTCCAAAAACTAAGATCAACAAATCTTACACCTCAGATCCTTTCCATGATCCTACAGCTCAGAGTGTTTCCCACTCCTACAACTCAGACTGCTCACAGTCCAACCTCAGAGAATACCAAGTCTCATACCTCAGGCTCACAAGCAAGCCTTACCTCATCCTTTATAACATAGGCCTATCTCAAATCCTCTACAGGAATCCTACCTCAGACTTTAGATAAATTCCTACACACAGCCTTTATAAATCAGGCTTAAACTCAGATCATAGAAATTTGATAAGAGTTACAATGACTCAGGAACTTAAGTTCTGAAGTCTTCTTCTTTGGCTGTTACAGCAAACAGCTTCTCTTCACCACAGCAACAGGAAATGATCTTCAGAATATAAATAGGCTGTCATGTGTGAATAAATGCAGAGAGCTTCTTCTTCCTCAAGCCTTTTATAATAGTTGTTCTGTATATTGTTAAGCTTGAAGACTATCAGAAAATATTTCTCTCTGCCGGCGGCAACTTTATGGAACTTAGGGTATCAGAAAGTTTTTCAATAAGTCCAGCAAAAGTCACACAAAAATCTTTCGCACTTTACTTTTATATTCCAGCATCTTCAACGGCTATCTCCTGTTTAGGTAAGCGACATGACCGGTTTTAATGGTTGAATCTTCGCAAGATAGCAAGTCAGAAAAATACGGCGATTTTTGTTTTTCAGTGCAATCTGCGTCGATTTGAATTTTGGATGACGTCAGCTAAATAGACAAGACGTTATTTGACTTAGAATAATTTTTGAACATCTCTACAGGCGTTGAGTGCTGGAAGCAACTTGACTTAGTCAAATTCTTGATCTCTGAAGAAGCATTGAGAGACATTACTTAACTCAGTGCATACTACTCAGGTGCATGGTTGTCAGGATCGAGATGCTAGATGAGATCGTTTCGAGGTTGAATCAGATCAGATGGTAGGATTGGATCGAGGATCGCTTTATAAAATCTGGATCAATTTACAAAATCTAGATTGTAGGATCGTAAGATCCTATGATCCGGATCGCGATCCTGACAACCATGCTCAGGTGTTAAGTGATCTCTTGTATCTTGACGCATTTGTACTTAGACAACTTTTTCCTTTCTGTTGTAGCGTTGAGTGAAGTCTTTCTGAAGAGCCGTCGAGTGAATGCAGTAAACTCAGCGCATTCCACTTAGGCATAAGTCAAGTCATATGTGTCGACGCATATATACTTAGACAATTTTACTGCTTCACTGCTGAAGCATTGAATGAATGATTCTCACTCGAAGCATTCGAACTTGGAATGAAACTCAGCTCTTTTACTGCAGCGTTATTTGAAAGACCTTCACTCGACGCATTTGAACTTGGTCTAAAATTCTGCTCTTTTACTGAAGCGTTGAGATAGTATCATTCAGTCAGCGCCTAGAGTCTTGAGCGTCGAGTGAATTGAGATGACTCAACGCATTTATACTTAGGTAGATTTTCTGCTTCTCTTCTGAGCCGCTAAGTGAATAGCATTGTGTCAACGCCTATAAACCTTGAGTGTCGAGTGAATTGAGTTGACTCGACACATTTATACTTAGCAGATTTTCTTCACTTCTGTAAGATGCTGACTTACTCCCAAGCTATTAGTCAATCAAACAATGATTTTCTGCACATAATAATTTAGAGTAAATCTCAGATACATATTTGTGTATATCATTGACTTATGGGGCTTCTTCAAATCTAGAACAATATAGTCAATGTTCCCAACAATCTCCCCCTATTTGAAGAAGTCAGAATCCTAATCAATGATAAACATCACATCAAAGTAGATAAAAAGGAACAACTCAAAATAATTATACATCCAGACAAGTAATGCAGAATGTTTCAAATAGCATTAATATCAAAATATGAGAATGTCTACAATAACCATCTAACATTCTACAGCCCTTGGGAACCTAAAAATTATAACATTGTTATGGATTAGGTTCTCTAATTGCAATGCCCCCCCCCCCTCGTGATTTCTTTGCAATCTTTTCCTCGACCTTTTTCTTTTATTGCCTTTGTCTTTCAAAATAGTTATAGGGCTTTGGATGGTATCTGTAGGGTTCTGGGGCATCCACTGGTAGAGCTGTCACGGTTCCGGTTCGGTTCCGGTTCTACTAAAACCATGAACCGAACCACTAAGGTAACGGTTCTTCAAATTAGAACCAAAACTTTATTTGATTTGACCGGTTCCGGTTCTGGTTCCGGTTCCAGCTTAATTTTTGGAACCATCGTGTCAACGGTTCTGGTTACGGTTCAACAAGAACCAAAACCAAACCGGTCACTATCGGTTCGGTCTGGTTCCATGCGGTTCGGTACGGTTCCAATCGGTTCCAACTAAAACCAAGATCAAACTTGGCGGAATAAAATAAAAGTGGGTTGCAAATAGTAAAACTCAAATGAACATCGAAATAGAAATAATTATGTTGCGCACTTCTCGACGGTCTTTTCCACGATCGGTGGGATAGTATCAATTGCTTTCCTACGCGTGTAGGCTTGCCACGAATTCTAGTTTGCTTGCGCACGTCTCGTCGACATGCTCAACCTTAACAACCGCCAACAATTAGTTGTCTTTCATGATTACTAATAAATAGTAGTTGTATATCTTATATATTTTTTAAATAAAATATTTCAAAAAAATATGTAAGTAAAATTGAAAATATATTATATCACTGTATAAAAATAAAAAATGCACTGCAAAAATTGACTTCAAACCGCAACAATGTCAAATCATGTCATACGGTTTTTATACGGTGAAGTTTTGTTCGGTCCAAAATCGACTTCCTTTAGTGCGATTGTGATTTGAGTTCAAACTGCACCAGCTTCACTCGTGATAGTAAGTATAAATATTATAGATAAATTATAAAATAATAACAATATAATATTAATTATAATAATAAACGGGTTGCGGTTTGGTTCTACTTCGGTCCGGTTTGGATCGGTTCTAAAAATCTTGAAACCGCTTGAGACTTGTATGTTGCGGTTCCGGTTCCGGTTCCGGTCCGAATAATAATATGTAAGAACCACACCCGGACCAATGTTGTTCACGGTTCCAAAATTCAAACCGGAACTTGAATAATTTGCGAACGGTTCGGTCCGGTTCTTTGCGGTTCTAGTTCGATTCTGGTTCGGTTTGCGGTTTTCGGTTATAAGTGACACAACTCTAACTGGTACAGTTCCAGCTAGTTTGTCATATCTGAACTTTTTCCTTCTTCTTGCCTTTCATATTTAGCTCATTTTATAGAGTTGTATAGCTTGGCTCTGTCTGTCTTGTTTTCCTTAATCTGATTCCAGGCAGTTAGAATGATTATCCTAAATGGTGGAGTCCACAGCACATAATCTAGTCTAGATTTCAGCTCTTCTCTGTCTTTTTTTCCTTAGCTTTACTTTCTTTTCCTCATCTGCAACTTATTTGTTCTTGTCCTTTGATATCTGTTGAGTGGTGGGGCTGAATACAATAACATCATCAGGAACAACATTAGCTCCAGTAACAGCTCCAACTCCATCAGCTCCAACTTCATCTACGGGAACAGTAGGCTAATCATACTAAATGGGATTTAGGCTCAGAGCTTCTCTGATAACATTGGAGGTCCAAATGGCATGGTCTCCACTAGCTCTTATCATTGACCTCTCACCCTTTATGACTTCTTCAGTAACTAGATTGGTCATGGAGTGCTTGGAGGATGAAATCATGTTAGGCAAGTGGTTTACACCAGCAGTTACAGTATTCTTAACCTGCAACATGTGATCACCAAGGATTTGAGTGCAGGCAGCCATTCTTCTTTCAACAATTTTTTGTGCTCTTCCATGTGGGTTTTTGTCACATTATGCATCATTTGCATATTTTCAGATGTAGCACACTGCTTTTGAATGATATCACTTTGGCTCCGCTTGATTTGTTGAAGTTGAAGTGTTGTATAATCAATAATTGGAGCAACCCTCAAAAAGAATTTAATTGTGTTATCTCTCAGCTGGTTGACCTCAAATCTGATGGAAGTGATTTCAGTTGAGAGGTTCTTCCTCAATTCCTACTGAATCGTCCACATACATTTCAATCATTCTTCTCTGCTCATCCAGGAGCCCTTTAGTATAGACAAAAAAGAGGTGGGTAGTTGTAGGATAGTCAACCTCTTCATGAATCTCTCTTTCATCTCTTCTCATATCAGAATCAGTTATGACATATTCAAAAGAGTGATCTGGAATGTCAATAGGGATAGGCTCCTCTTTCTCATGCTCCTCAACAAGAGACAATACTACATCTCCTTGGATTTCTTTTGCAGTGGCTTCCACCTCAGCTTCATCACATTAAGCAGGGAGCTCAGTGTGAGACTCCCCCTCAATTGCAGCAATAACTATGTTGAGCTCCCCCTCAACAGCAGTATCTACTAAGATGATCTCCGCCTTAACTTGATCAACCTTTTCTAGGATCTCCCCCTCAGTATCAGCACGGATCTTTTCCGCAACAGATGTTACAAGATCTTCAACATTCTCCATAACTATGTCTACTTCAACATCAGTAGGTGACACTCTGCTTGGAACTACCTTGGCAGCAAGCTCAGAGAAAATTGAGACTTGTGCACTTACATCCCTCCTGTCAGAATCACTTGAACTGGACAGGTGAGGGTTGTGGAGTTCAGTACTACTGCTATCTGATGAGCTACTGCTGGAGCTAACTACAGCAACTGTTTCAGCTATTTTTTTTCTTCTTCTTTTCAACCTGTTGCGGGTGATTGACCAGCACCCTGTCCCATTTATCAAACATCTTGACATTCATCCTTCTCATGTGATGGATCTTAGCACTTAGCCTTAGATTCAGAATACCTGGTACAGTGTTGAGGAGATAAAGTGACAGGATTCTTCCCATATTTGGCTCAGGGATGCACTTAATATTCTTGTCAAAGATCACCTTGCCCCAATCAGTTTTCTTGGAGAGAATTACTATGGCCATTAGGTCAAACATCTTCCTTAAGATCTTGTCATGAGATCCAGTTTTGAAGATTAGGGCTTTTCCAATAATGTCTGCCAAGAATTTTCCTTTCAAGTTCATGTCTTTCCTGAGTACAGATCCACTGGAATGCTAGGACAGACCACGCCATTTGAAAGCATATTTTATATCTTCTTGATATAGCTCGTCTTCTTCCTCACTAAGATGGAGCTTGGGGAATTTCAACGCCTTGCAAATCTTCCTGACTGTGATTTTGACATTCTCCATTGATGGTGGTCTTGATCTTTGTGGAGAAAAAGTCCATCTTGGCATTTGCATATAGTTCAAGTACTTCTCTTTTCCAGATGGCATATGGCTCTGACAGCACAAATTTCAGTTCTGCGACTGTTAGAAGATGAATGACTGGAAGAATTTCTACAGGAGTGTCTTTGAATCCATTTCGAACAACTTCACAGCCCTCGAACAAGAAGTCAGCACCCTTGCGAGCCATTGAATCCGAGAGCTTGAGCGAGGAGGAGAAGACGATGCAAGAAATCTAGGGTACGAGACAGAGAAATTTTGAAGGACGATAGAATGATAGTGTTTATTCTAGGCATGATTTCTATTTATACCCTACTCTGTTTGAGAAAGTGGATAGGCGTGTACCTTGTCGTGATTTCCAATTTAGGTGGATGGCTGTGATTTATCCAGATAAATTTGACGCTTTCCGGCCCGTCAGAGTGTTTGCGTCGAGTCTATTCGACGCCTGAGGTGTTCACTTGACGCCTTCGACGCCTAGTCTTGACTCAACGTTTGACACTTCATTCAACGCCAAGTCAGTTGACATTTTTCTTCTTTATGTTCTCCTGCAAAAGGTTAGCCTCTAAATGTACATATGGGGGCTTCTATTTTGAATTTTAAGAATGCTTAGGAAAAGATCAAATTTAACCCATGTTTAACATCTCTATCTGCTTTCCTTTTGGAAAGATTGTTAAGAATATTGAAAGCAGGCATGTCTCCAAGCATGACACGGTGCATACAGAGAATATAAATGCTTACATAATTATAGTGACAATTTAATCTGGCAAGCATGAATGGGAAAAGATTGAATTTTCATTGCACGAATAGAAGGATGAAGCATTTATCTAAACAGTTGCACAAAAGGAGGGACACTAAACAACAATAGATAATGTTTTTCTTTTCTTTCCCTTTTCCTACAAGGAATATCCTAGTTCTTCTACTCCTATCCTCTTCTTCTAATAGCTGATGAAGCTCCATTTCACTTTTCCTCTTCCTAGCATCTTTTTCCATGATCTCACGGATGATGGAGGTATTTCCAGTAGAAGTTGAAGCATGTTCTGCAAAAGGTCCTTCAGATGGAGGCTTGAAAGAGGGGGCAATGTGATTCTTCACCTTGTCTCTGTCTTCTTCCATCATCCTCCTTATTTGATTCACCATGCAGTCTTTCACATGTCGTTCAAGGACTAGGGAGGCATTGTCAACACTAGTCCTCAGGGCAGATAACTGAGTAGAGAATGAGCTTTGAACCATGTGTATGGTTCTGTCCATGTCAAGAATGATGGCGTTATATTGCTTTTTGAGCAATAGCCTTACGCGAGCATCATTAGTTCTTCCTTCTCAATGAGTCGCCATTGATTCTGAGCTAGCACTTAAGTTTGAGGGTTTGAGGAGTGAGAGGACAGAATGAGGCTACTCTATGGCAACTTACCAAGTCTCATAGAAAGTATTTATAGGCAATAATGTCAAGCAGAGATATACATTATTATATTCAGTTTTACTTGGAATGCGAAACGTCGCCAAACCTGAGCCGTTAGATTGTATTTATAGATGAAGGGATAGGATTTATTTACCCCGATTGAAAAGCGTCTCGAGGGGTGAGCACAATTAATGGCTAGATAACCTCTCTTGTATCTGTTGAGATTTGCTAATGTTGATGATTTGACGTTCAGCAAGAACCCCATGGCATTGCACCTTCGCAAAGCCGTCATGAAGATGAGGATGATACTAGAATAACTTCGTGTTCTAGATATTATACTGGAACAACCATTGTCCAAGTACCAACATAGTTTCCTATTGATAATTGAACAAAACCTGCAATAACAATTTAATATATCTTAGGAGCCCAAATAATTTTGGGTCCTAGGTTCTTGTTAGCATAAACAGGAATATTTTTTCCAACACTAGCCTTGGCAGGAAAGCTCATCTTTGCACTTGGCACACTAGGGTTGTGTCAACAGTCAATGGCAAAGTGTCTCATCTTGCCACAACACCAGTACTCATGAATATTATATCTTCTCTTGTGAACGGACTTTGATGTATAAGGACCATCATACTTTTTTTGTTCAACAGAGAAGACAGCAGCATATCCCCTGTTTTTCTCAGCTGTAATCTGGCTATAAGCTTGACTGAAGACATGCTTACTTGACTGTATCTGTTTGCTAGTAACAGATGTCTGTTTTGCACCTGACATGGTGTTGATGACATCAGATATGACCTTGTGAGATGTGCTTCCAGTCTGGCTAACAGCCTTCTTCTTTATTGAAAGATCTTGGGAGGAAGTCACTTCCTTACCCTTGAGTGTGGGTGCTAGAGCACCAAACACAAATGATCTATGATGGTTCATTTGAATTTCTTCATGAGGGGCTTTCAAAGCACTCAACCCCATGTCCTTTCGCCTCCCATTGTAAGGTGCACTATTGCCCTTACATGAGGAATTTTCATTCTTCCAGTTACCATATATGTTGTCATGGTCATACCTATTAAAAGGGAATACTAGCTTCTGAAAGGTGGTTTGAGGCACAACTAGAGTCTTGCTTTTTCTTTTGGAATGAGCTGCTCCAGCATTCCACTTGAATCCCAACCCCTTTCTATTATTTTGAAAGGTGAAGGTATCAATGAATGGCAACACTGTCTTAGGCTTGGAGAATTTATCCACTAACATCCTCTCTTTGAGGAGATTCTCTTCAAGATCCTTAATGATCTTGCTCTTCTGGCTAATGGTGTTCACTTGGATAATGGTGATTGTTTTCAACTGACTTATCTCTTTGCTCATCTGAGCTAGCTAGGAAACTGACTCAGATTGCATAGAATTTGTCTGGTGTAGAGATGCAATCTCTTCTGCTTGCCTTTTGACAAACTTTTTGCTTTTCTTCAGAGATTCCAGGAGAACACCATATTTGTCAATCAATTGATTGACATCCTCTTCAGGTTCTAGTTCATCTTCCTCATTGGATGAATAGGATGCCTCAGAATCTGGGTCAGTTTCATAATCAGATTCTGAAGAAGGCAAGGTTGAAATGATTATCTCATCAGGATCAGATTTGTCATGATTTTCTTCAGCCATGGACATGAGGTTGTAGTATTCTTCATCTTCACAGTCACTATCTGTAGAGGACAGTGGTGCCCTTATGCCCACCTGGGCAGATGGGTGATATGTATCCTCTCCTATAAAGAACAAACCAATGTAGGCATTTTCATCTTCAGATTCTGAAGTCTCAGGATCACTGTCTGAAAAGTTTGATTTCTTCTTGGCCAAAAAGCTCTTTTCCACCTTTTTGTCCTTATGATATTTCTTATCATCAAACCTTTTGCTTTCTTTCCTTTTAACAGGACAGCCAGCAATAACATGTCCTGACTTGTGCAACAATAGCAAACAACATCAGTCTTAAATTGTTTTTTCTAAGATACATACCTTTCTCCAGTGGACACTTTTCTGGATCTGTCATGGTTTGCTTGGGGCTTTCTTGAGTTGGAGCCAGTAGTGGCCTTATTCTTCCAATATCTCCTTTTGTTCAGCATTTTTTTGAACTGTTTGGAGAACAAGGTTAGTTCTCCATCATACAGCTCAACTTCTGATGAGCTGGGTGGAGCTTTCTGACTCAGCAGCCCTTCTTAGGGGAGGAGTCTTCTCTCTGCTTTTTCTAAAGGTTTCAGCTTTGAAGGTCACAGACTTTTCCCTACTGAATGACTTGGCAGAATCTTCTTCAGCCTTTCTGGAGTTCAGCTGAAGTTCATGTGACAAAAACTTGTCAAACAGATTTTGTGAATGTGTGTTGGCTAAGTTGTCTACCTCCCTTATGCCACAGATCTTGATGTCCCACTCTTTGTTGAGTGACCTCAGAAATTTGTCATTCAGTTCATAGTTGAAGAACTGTCTGTCATAAGTCTTCAGATCATTTACAATCCTAAAAAAATTCTCAAAGCATGTAGCTATGTAATCCTTCTTGTCTTATCTAAAGGTCACATACTATTGATCTAGCAGGGATTTTCTGTTATCCCTCACTTCATCAGTCCCCTCCCTGTAGACTATCAGAGAGTCTCACATTTCCTTTGCAGTTGAGCAGTGAACAAGATTCTGAAAGGTTGAGTCGTCTATAGCAATGACTATTATGTTCATGGTCGTTTTGTCCATAGTAGCCAGAACCACTTCATCCTTGATCATTTCAGAGTATTTCTTTGAGGTTTTGATGTTGGCATCAATAGATGAGACCTTCATGAGAATGAAAAATACTCCTTCCACTGTAATAAAGATTCTAGAGTCAGATGCTTCCATGAACAGCCTCATCCTTTTCTTACATATTCTAAAGTTTTCCTTTATACAGATTATAAGCTTCATAGAACTTAACTCTTTATGGCTCTCACCAGAAGTCATGATGAAATACTTTTACTACCCTTAGAGATCTTATTCAGACTGTTAGGTTTCTATTGAACAACCTCGCTTTGATACCACTTGAAAGTCTTTAAAGGGTAGCTAAACACCTAGATGAGGGTGTGAATAGGTTTCTTTTAAGTCTCTTGAACCTTTTTAAGAATTTAATTGATGTGTTGTTCTTATGTTATTAGCTTTCAAGATCACAAAGAACACACAAGCATTTATAGTGGTTCTCTTATCTATAGTACATCCACTTTCCTTTTTCACCTATCTAGCAGTGTGCTAGATTCGGCCAACTCCAAAAACTCAAATCAACAGATCTTACACCTCAGATCCTTCTCAGGATCCTACAGTAGAGTATTTCTCACTTCTAAAACTCAGACTACACACAATCCTACCTCAGAGACAACACCAAGTCTCCTACCTCAAGCTCACAAGCAAGCCCTATCTCAGCCTTTATAATATAGGCCTACCTCAGATCCTCTACAGGAATCCTACCTCAAATTTTAGAGAAAGTCATACACTCAGCCTTTATAAATCAGGCCTAAACTCAGATCTCAGTGAGATCCTACAATAGAAATTTGATAAGAGTTACAATGACTCGGGAACTTAAGTTCTGGAGTCTTTTTATTTTGTTGCAGCAAACAGCTTCTCTTCACCACAGCAACAGGAAATGATCTTCAGAATATAAACAGACTGTGTTGTGTGAATACTTGCAGAGAGCTTCTTCTTCCTCAAGCCTTTTAGAATAGTTGTTCTATAGATTGTTAAGCTTGAAGACTATCAGAAAATATCTCTCTTTGCCGGCGGGGACTTTATGCGACTTAGGGTTTCAGAAACTTTTTCAATAAGTCAAGAAAAAATCTCGCAAAAGTCTTCCGCACTTTACTTTTATATTCCAGCATCTGCAACGGCTATCTCCTGTTTAGGTAAGCGACATGACCGACTTTAATGGTTGAATCTTCGCAAGATAGCAAGTCAGAGAAATACGGTGATTTCTGTCTTTCAGCGCAATCTGCGTCGATTTAAATTTTGATATGACATCAGCTAAATAGACAAGACGCTATTTGACTTAGAATAATTTTCAAACTTCTGTACAGGCGTTGAGTGTTGGAAGCAACTTGACTTAGTCAAATTCTTGATCTCTGAAGAAGCGCTGAGAGACATTACTGAACTCAGTGCATACTACTCAGGCGTTGAGTGATCTCTTGTATCTCGATGCATTTATACATAGACAACTTTTCCCTTTCTGCTGAATCATTGAGTGAAGTCTTTCTAAAGAGGTGCCGAGTGACTGCAGTTAACTCAGCGCATTCCACTTAGGCGTTGGGTCAAGTCATATGTCTCGACGCATATATACTTAAACAGTTTTACTGCTTCACTGCTGAAGCGTTGAGTGAATGATCTTCACTCGACGTATTCGAACTTGGAATGAAACTCGGCTCTTTTACTGAAGCGTGGAGTGAAAGACCTTCACTCGACGCATTTGAACTTGGTCTGAAATTCTGCACTTTTACTGAAACGTTGAGATAGTCTCATTCAGTCAGCGTCTGGAGTCTTGAACGTCGAGTGAATTGAGATGACTCGACGCATTTATACTTAGGTAGATTTTATGCTTCTCTTCTGAGGCGCCAAATAAATAGCATTGTGTTAACACCTATAAACCTTGACCGTCGAGTGAATTCAGGTGACTCGACACATTTATACTTAGCAAATTTTCTTCACTTCTGGAAGGTGCTGACTTACTCCCAAGTTATTAGTCAATCAAACATTGATTTCATGTACATAATAACTTAGAGGAAATGTCAAATAAATATTTGTGTATACCATTGACTTTTGGGGCTTCTTCAAATTTAGGACATTGTGGTCAATGTTCTCAACAGTAGCCTTAGTTATTAAAGGTGCAAGGCGCACGAAGGCGCAAAGGGGTCTTGGATCTGAGGCGCAAGGCTCAAGACGCAGGCGCAAGCCTGACAAAGGCAAGGCACAGGCGCCCGCGCCTGACAAAGGCAAGGCACAGGCCCGCGCGCCTGACAAAGGCAAGGCACAGGCACGCGCCTGACGAAGGCAAGGCACAACCACATTCATTTTAAATAATCGGCAACAAACATCATTTCAACTTCTCTATCAAATTTTTCATTTAGTCTACTAATTAATCATTCATTTCTATCATTTATATCTCTTAAAAAATAGAATCAATGTGTTAGACCGTATTTTCTCCTTAAATTATTTACGATGTATTTTTCCCCTATATATAGGGGACCCATCAATTGAATAAGATTATTTTGAGCCCTAATTAGCATGGTATCAGAGGTACTCCTAGTCCGCTAGTTCTTTTCACAGCCGACTTCCGCAAAACTCCCGATCGGCGTCTTCCGCAGCCGTCGTCGGGCTTCCGCACCGCCCTCTCCTTCCCTCTCTCTCTCTTTCTCTCTCTTTCTCTCTTTCTCTCTTTCTTTTTGCTGCGACCCGGAGCCCCTCTACAGCGCCGATCGGCGCACGACAATATGTCGGACGATCGACGCTGATGTCTTCCAAGATGGGTCTCTGGCAGTCCGATTGACCTCAAACTTTTGTAAAAGTTTCGCTTTGCCTTCTTCATCCTCCCTCTCAAGTTTTGTGAAATTCCAACGGTTGGATGTCTCCAAATCTTCGATCTATAGTTTTCATTGTGGTCGTGGAGCGTGATTCTTAATCCTCCTTTGATGCTTGTTTGCTCTTCTTCTATTTGACGTGGTGCTCTTCCTTACGCTACTCAATCTTCTTGGCGGTTTGGTTGTTTTTGCTTTCATGTTGGAGATTAGTGATTCAGGTACTCCTATGACCCCCGCTGGATCTACCCGGGCTAGTCAAGATCACCTCTATTCACAGCTTACCACAATCTGCCTTGATGACACCAACTATTTAGCTTGATTTCTGTAACGCCCCTGAATTTTCGATAATTGTTTTAATCCCTTTTGTGTTGTAATAGTGACGTAAGAGCTTTATGTTGACACGTAATTAGCGGGGCGTCGTTGTTAGTGCATAATTTTGTTCATCGGAATTAGAGTTTTTGACTTGGGAAAATTTAAGTGGTTAATTTTAAGCGTGTTTGTGAAGTTTCGTTGCGATTCGGGTTTAATTGGGATCTCGGTAGATTTTATAAGGATTGTTGTTTTTTAACTTCGGGGAATTTTAACCCGAGTTTGATTTGTCGGATCCTGATTTCGACTTCGTTTTTGGATTCGTAGCACAGTCATTTAGTTTGGTGCGAATTTCATCGAAAACCGAGATGTTTTACTAATTCTCGTCGTTTGAGTTTTTCTTGTAAATTATATTAATAATATAATATTATATATGTATATATATACTTATAAACCAAAAACCCTATTCATCATCTTCCCCAAACCGACGGTCCGAAGAGCGGAAAGAAGAGAGCAACACGACCTCGCGAGGTCTTTCGGGCGCCGCCTATCGGAGTTCCGGTGCACGAAACCTTCGTCGGAGCATAGATCCAGGAAGCTCTCGCCGAGATCTTCGCATGCACGGTAAGATTTTTCAGTTCCGTGGATTTTTGACGTTAGGGAATTTGACCTTAACCTTTCTTATGCCCGAAAAAGTTTCAGAGATCGTAGACGAGTAGTTCTTGAGGCCGATCCTTGAAGCGGAGCGCTTGAGATGCCGGTTTTCAGGAGATCTTGAGGCAAGTGGTGCCCTCTTGCTAGTTCTTTTGTTCTTATTGTCTCCTCCCTTCCTTCATAGAATGTAGGAATAGGGTAGGGTTGGTGTTCGTCGAATCGTAGTGTAGGAATCAGCCTGAATCCTTTTCGTCGAGTGTTCATGATCGGTCTGAGTCCATTTCGTCGAGTGAAATTCGTCGAGTATCGATGTGAGCTTAAATTCAATTTGTCAAGGCCAGGTAAATTTGGGAGTCAAGTCTTTTTCGTCGAGTAATCTCGACGAATTCGTCGAGTGATTCCAGTTAGGCGTCAAGTGAAGTGAAATTCGTCGAGTGAAGTCAATTCGTCGAGTATTCTCGACGAATTCGTCGAGTATCCAGTGAATGCGTCGAGTGTTCATGAGAGGCCAAGTCTAATTCGTCGAGTATTCTCGACGAATTCGTTGAGTATTATTAGGTATTAGTTGAATTAGCTAAGTCTTTTCGTCGAGTATTTCTTCATTCGTCGAGTATATTCGTGGAACCAAGTTAAATTCGTCGAGTATCCTTCAATTCGTCGAGTGAAGTGTTGGTGTCGAGTGCGTTGAGTGATTTAGTGTATTCGCCGAGTGTCTTCAAATTCGTCGAGTATTCTCGACGAATCGGTGTGTACTTAGAATTTTTCATCGAGTAACCTTCCTATTCGACAAGTAATTTCGGCGAATCCGTGTGGACTTGGAAGTTTTTCGACGAGTGGCCCTCTTTTCCGTCGAGTATACCTTAGTAGTTTTTTTTGGATTTTTCTTTTGTTATCAGTACTTTTGGAAGTTTATTTGTGGTCTTTGGTTGGCAGTGGATAAAGGATCATCATCTCAATGTCGTTTTGTGAATCATTACGCCTGTTAAGTGTTTCTTATTTTCTCTTCTTATGAATTGTTGGGCTGTGTTGGACAATGTGGCCACCACCACAGTGCCTTCTTAAGATTATTTGGTCTGATGGTTTGTGTTGGACAAGTAGTCACTGCCTCAGTACTGGCTTTCTTCAACCGGTGTTAATGATTCAGGTGTTTAACTGATAAGTCTTTTCTTATATATTTACATATGTTTATAAGCATACTCTTGATGATGTTAATAAATCATAGCTCTTTGTCGCACTTGATTCACTTTTACATTATTAACCTCTTGAATTCTTCATTTGTTTACTGAGTTTTGACTTAGGTGTTGTGGTTTGACAGTTTTTCTGTCTTGGGTTGGTAACTCTTGGACTTCTCTTGTTTATGTACTTTTGGTCTTTATTGCCACATGTTTATTCTTGTTGAGGCGTACTTGTTATTGTTACCATCGTGATCTATAAGTAATCAAGTATGTAGCCTCACTGCCAACGCAGTATGAGCCTACCAGGATCGCACATAAGAATGTTTGGAGAAATTGGGAGATTGGTTTAGTATGATTTTACTCGTATGATGAGTGGAAAAGACCTTGCTCAGCCAGTCTTGGAAAGCGTCGAGTGCGTTGAAACCACTCAATGCTTTCGTCGAGTCAAGTGTTGACTCGTCGAATGGTGGCGTTGAGTGTGTTGAGTTTACTCAACGATTCGTCGAGTCAAAGTGTTGATTCATCGAGTATTTCGCTTAAGCGTTGAGTGCGTTGAATTCACTCAACGATTCGTTGAGTCAAAGTGTTGATTCGATGAGTCTGGTTCTCAGGCGTTGAGTGCGTCGAGTTCACTCAACGCCTTCGTCGAATCAAATGTTGATTCGACAAATCTGGCACTTAGGCGTTGAGTTCACTCAACGCCTTCGTCGAGTCAAAGGTTGATTCGACTAGTTTGGCAGCTGAGAGAGTTGAGAGCGTCGAGTTTACTCGACGCCTTCGTCGAGTCAAGGGTTGATTCAACGAAGCTGGCGCTGAGTTCGATGTGTATCTTATGGATACTCGACGATTCGTCAAGTATGTTTTGTATACTCGACGATTCGTCGAATATGTTATGGATACTCGACGAATCGTCGAGACAAGGGTTGTCTGGTCGAATTTTGTATTCCAAGTCCTAGGTCCGCGAATAGTGACGGAAGCTGTTCTATTTATTCCTTGGGTATAAATAGAAGATTTTAGGGTTTCTGAAGTAAGCGATCATTCGGTCTAAGCACACGAGCCGCACTGTGCGAAAACCCGAGAGGCTGAGACCTAAAAGGCCGACGGAAGTCGTTCCGCCTTCGCCGATCCCGTCGTCGTCGCTGACCCTGATTCCGGCGAGTGTCGCCACTGCCTCTTCTGTAACGGACCTAGCAGTCCGTGAAGACGCAGAGTGTCTTCTCCCGACCTAGATCTTGTTCGACAAGAGTCTACGGGTTCTCCCGTTCGTGTGGATTTCCTGTAGAGGTGCGGACATTATTCTGCACTAAAGGACTGTAGTCGCTTAGTGATCGACAGATCTCCTGGAGCATCTAGATTGAGTATAGATTCAATCCCGCAGAGGTAAATTTTATTTACTGCACCTTCTTCTTGATACATGTCCATTGCTAGATCCGAACTTCTTTTGGATTTTCTTGTTCCTTTTGTTAGAGAAGCCCACTTAACTAGGCCCATTTGGTATTTTTTGTTGTTATTTCTCTCTCCTCTTTAGTCCCACATTGTGTATAGCACCTTGCTCTCTCTTTCTCTCATCTATATATTTGTACTCATTCTTTGTATTCTAAACAAGTGAACATACATACAAGGTTGCTTTTCCACTTCTCTACATGGTATCAGAGGCACCGGTCCTCCTTGGGCGGCTTCCCTCTACTTAACCGCCTCTCTTCCTGTGGTCTCTTGTCTGTGCGTGCGGCTAGCTGCGGACTGCTCTTTCTGTCCGCTCCCCGCTCTTCCCGCTCGGTCTCTGGCGGTCTGTTTTTGCCTGTCCGCTTCGCCTCTCTTCTCCCCTCTCCCCTCCGTGATTCCACCCCTCCCCTTCCGCCTCTTATAGCTTTCCTGTGGGGCCCGCCTCTCCCCTCCCGACAGCTCTCTCTTCTAGTGTGGTTTCCCTTGTGTTATCCGCAGCGATATCCTATTCCGCGGCTTCTTGCTATCCGCAGCTCTCTCCCGCTATCTGGCGCGACCTCCTGCGGCCTGTTCCTGATTGCCTTTTTTTTTTGCGGTCTCTTTTAACCTTGTCGCCGAGTTCTTTCTTTGCTCGCCTCGACCTGTTGCTCGTCGCGGCCTCTTTCTATCCGCTTGAGTGTTCTTTACTCGCGGTCTCTTCTCTCTGTCCCTGACCGCTGTTGTGTTCAGCCTGATCGTGCGGACTATTCCCTCCCGCATCTAGGTCGCGGTCTTCTCCTTCTCCTATCCGCGCGGTTTGGTCTCTGTCCGCCGGTTCTTCTATGCGCCTCTGGTCGCGGCCTCCTGCCGCTGGTGTCTTCACATCGTGACCGGGCGGTCTCCGTTCTAGTCGCGCGGACTTTTCTTCCCCCTCCTATCCGTGCGGTCTGGTCTCTATCCGCCCCTGGTCGCAGCCTCCTGCCGCTGTCCACCTCGTGACCGGGCGGTCTCTGTTCTAGTCACGCGGACTCCTCTGCTGCCGGTCTGCCCTCCTAGCCGCCTCTCTTCCATGGGTTCTTCTGCTGATTCTACTGGCACGGCGGTTCCTCCAGCAAACCGCCCGGCCTCTATTCCAGAAATACGGGATGAACTTCGTATTACTACTATCTCTCTAATCGGCAAGAAGAATTTTGTCGAATGGGCACATTCTGTTCGTCGGGTCCTGCAATCTAAGGGGTTTCTTCATCACTTGACCCAGGTGGTTACCGATACTCCGACTGATGAATGGTTACGCATTGATGGTCGTGTGCAAACATGGATTCTTAATTCTCTTGATAGCGAATCTTATCGCCTGGCTATGTACCACAAGACGGCCAAAGGCATGTGGGATGAACTTCATACCCTTTACTCTGGCAAAGATAGTCTCCACCATCTGTATGACATTATCACTGCTCCTTGATAGCAGTGGTGCGACCGATCTGACTTCTTTTGTGGCTCAGGCTCGGTCCTTGGTCGAGGCATGGATCCAACATCAGCCTCCTACTGTGGACCTTGTTACCCAACGTGCTCAAAAGGAGGTTGTGGGTATAGCCATGATGATGGCTCGGCTACCCCATCACCTTCATAGTGTACGGGCCCACATCCTCTCCTCTACTGTTACCTCGTCCTTCTCAGATGTATGCTCAATGCTTCTCAAAGTCACCCCGCCTCCAGATGTGTCGGGACCTCCTTCTCCAGCTCTTTTCCAGCAGGTTCCTGCTCCTTTACTGCCTCTACCATCTTTTGTCCGTGGGGGCCGCTCTGACTCGCGGGGACGTGGGCGCGATGGCCGATCTCGGCCTAAGTGCTCGTTCTGCGGCAAAGATGGGCATCTTGAAGCCACGTGCTCGCAAGCATGGTCGCCCACCTCGTCCGCAGGCGTCTGTTGCTGCCACCGACTCCTCTCTCACTCGTACTGACCTCGATGAGGTTCGCCTTCAGTTTCAGCATCTTCATGGCCTGCTCAGCCGCCCGCCAGCCTCGGTTTCCTCCGCTGCCTCCATCTCCAATGAAAGTATCACCTGCCTTTCCTCTGGCCCGCAATGGATCCTCGACTCTGGTGTCACTCACCACATCACCTCTATTCGGCCTCCTCAGTACTTGACTTCCCCTCACCCGAAGTACATTACTGTGGCCAATGGCGCCTCTGTCTCTGTTTTTGGATGTGTTGATATTCCTCTCACCTCTTCTCTTCACCTGCGCTCGGCTCTTCATGTTCCGGGCTCTCCTTTCAATTTACTTTTTGTTGGTCGTCTTACTTTTGATTTACATTGCTCAGTGACCTTTACTTCTTCTTCTTTTCTGATACAGGATCAGCAGACGCGGACTATCATTGGTAGGGGGCGACTGCAGAACGGGCTCTACCTTCTTGACGACTCTCCTACTCTCCTCGCATCTGTCTCCTCTTCCGATTGGCATCGACGTCTTGGTCATGCTCCTCTACCTGTCCTCCAGAAGGCTCTCCCGGAAGTATCTCTTCCTGTTTTTCAATATGAAACATGTATTTTTGGCAAGCAGTCACGTTCATCTTTTCCTTCTCATTGTACTCGGAGCTCCGCTCCTTTTATCTTAGTACACTCCGATATATGGGGTCTGTACAAAATTACTAGTATTTCTGGCTATCGGTATTTCGTTACCTTTATTGATGATTATTCGCGCCTAACGTGGTTGTATCTTCTACGCGATCGTTCTGAGCTTCCCCGCGTCTTCCGGGCATTCATTCTTGAGACTCACACTCAATTCTCTGCGCCCATTCGCACTATTCGTACCGACAATGCGCGAGAATACACTGGACATCACTTCGCGACCCTCTGCTCTGAGTTCGTCATTATCCACCAAATCTCGTGTGTTTATACTCCGCAACAGAATGGTGTAGCCGAGCGCAAGAATCGACACCTTCTTGATGTGGCTCGGTCCCTTATGCTTCAAATGCGGGTTCCCAAACCATACTGGAACTTTGCGCTCTTCACCGCCTGTTTTTTTATCAACCGTCTACCGTCCTCCATTCTTCAAAATGCTACTCCGTTCAGCCTCCTCTTTCCCTCCACTCCGTCTTTCCCTGTTACTCCTCGTATCTTTGGGTGTACTTGCTATGTTCACCATCTCGGCCCTTCTACCTACAAATTGGATCCCCGTGCAGCCAAACATATCTTTGTCGGTTACTCGCGCACTCAGAAGGGGTATATGTGCTATTCGCCTACTACCCGCAAGGTTACTGTCTCTGCGGACGTTACTTTCCGGGAAGATCTTCCCTTCTTTTCTGCTCCGGATGTCGTTACCTTTCCAGAGCCCGTCGTTCGTCCTATCATCCCGGTTCCCTGCTCCTCATCCTCTCCTCCTCCTGCTCCGGCTCCGGTGCGTCCGACTCCGCCTGTTATTCAGGTCTATTCTCGTCGCACTTCTCATCCTGTTGCCCCACTGCAGTCGGCTTCGCCCTTTGATGCTCCGCCAACTGCTGCTCCGGTTCCAGCCTCCACCGCTCATCCGCTGGCAAAGTACGTCTCTCTCCATCGCCTTTCACCACCACTTTGCCACTTTGCCACATCATTATCCTTTGTTTCTATTCCTAACTCTGTACAGGAGGCGCGTAAACATCCAGGCTGGCGGGCTGCCATGGAGGAAGAAATGACGGCCCTTTGGGCCAACCAGACCTGGACCCTGGTCCCATTGCCCCCCGGTCAGCACCCGGTTGAGTGTAAATGGGTGTTTGTCATCAAACATGCTCCGGATGGCACTATTGCCCGACAGAAGGCCATACTGGTGGCCCGTGGCTTCACTCAACAGCAGGGTCTTGATTATGAGGAAACTTTCTCTCCGGTGGCCAAGCTCAACACGGTTCGTGTGCTTCTCTCCGTCGCTGTACACTGTCACTGGCCCCTTCATCAGCTCGATATCAAGAATGCCTTTCTGAATGGTGATCTTCACAAAACCGTCTACATGCGCCAACCGCCCGGGTTTGAGACCACGGGGGAGTCTCATGTGTGTCTTCTAAAGAAGTCCATCTATGGTCTCAAACAATCCCACCGCGCACTTTGATGTTATGGACCGGCTCATTCACGGGTCTCATCCCGCCGGTCGAGCCCACAACATGGGTCGCGGACCACGCACCCCAACCCTTCTCGCCACGTGTTCTCGGTGGCGCGGATCAGTTGGTGATGTGAGCTAGCGTTAAGAGCTTACATCAAGGAGGTAAAGGGTTCGAGACCCGACCTCAACAACCCGCGCCACCGAGAACACGTGGCGAGAAGGGTTGGGGTGCGTGATCCGCGGCCCATGTTGTGGGCTCGACCGGCGGGATGAGACCCGTGAATGAGCCGGTCCATAACAAAAGCATGATGGTCATGTTAGATCTATGGGTATGCGATACCTTAATAATCAGCACTAGTTGGAGTTTTGTGGATTATATTTTGTTGGCGGTAATAATTCATTTGATGAATTGAGTATTGTATACATTTCATTTATATATTTTGTCAAGTTCTTTTATTTGTAAATTTATTTCTATTGTGATAGAGTAATTTAACATAATAAATGTCCTTAGAATGTTTGCTTTCATAGGAGTCAAGTGGTGACTTGAATGTGAGTCTATGTTATTAGAAGCTTCATTCTTAAATGGTCTCTGGTCGAGTATCATCTTAGAAGTTAAGGGCGATGATGACACATTAAGACCAGCATGTGCGTTGACTGATGACCGGTTCTCACAGGTCGTGATATTGTGATATCAAGTCATCACATTGGTACTTATTAGTGAACAAGTTGTACTGGACAGACCAACCATGAGAATACTTTATGGATTGTTATATGAACGTGTCACAAGTATGAATTAAGTGGCAATGGTGTTTGTGGTCCTTTGACCTGAAGTCACAGCATTCATCGAGTGAGGAAGAGCGTGTTGTGATGTTATCAAAAGTCCAGTCTTGAGAATGATGGATGATAAAGGTGATTATTGGGTACGTTATAAATTATTTTGGTGTTTGCGTGTGAGCAGAGATGGGATTTGTCCTCCTATATGACAGGAGTTGCATCCATGGGCCCCTTGATGGAATGGGACTGAGAAATGCATGGTCATGCTTGGTTGAGTCAATATATGATATTGGGCTCACCAATTTCTTGAAATCCATTCTAGATCAGGAAACTAGGATTGAGCAATTATGAGGGTAACGCGGTCTATACCTCTAATTCTATCCGGATGTAAGGGACGAAGGGACATGACAACACTGATACATTGGTCACGATGGCTTTTGAGTTCTAAACATTTATTGCTTGGGGAGCAATGATGTATTACAAGATGTCGTTCATTGTTTGTGAAGCTTTAATTTGATACTTTCAAGATCAAGTGGAAGACTGTTGGTGTTACCATTGTGATCTGGAAGTGATCAAATATGTAGCATCACTACCAACGCAGTATGAGCCTATCAGGATCGCACATAAGAATGTTTGGAGAAATTGGGAGATTGGATTGGTATGATTTTACTCATATGATGAGTGGAAAAGACCTTGCTCAGCCAGGCTTGGAAAGAGTCGAGTGTGTTGAGACCACTCAACGTTTTAGTCGAGTCAAGTGTTGACTCGTCGAATGATGGCGATGAGTGTGTTGAGTTTACTCAACGATTCGTCGAGTATTGCACTTAAGCGTTGAGTGTGTTGAGTTCACTCAACGATTCGTTGAGTCGAAGTGTTGATTCAACGAGTCTGGTTCTCAGGCGTTGAGTGTGTTGAGTTCACTTAACGCCTTCATCGAATCAAATGTTGATTCGACGAATCTGGCACTTAGCCGTTGAGTGCGTTGAGTTCACTCGACGCCTTCGTCGAGTCAAAGGTTGATTCGACTAGTTTGGCGATGAGAGCGTCGAGTTCACTCGACGCCTTCGTCGATGTTGAAGCAAGAAAAATCCCGACCTCAGAATCGGACTAGACGACCTAAGGCTACCGATCTCGCAGTGAAGTCAGACGGCCCTCAGAGGCGAGAACAAGGATGAGCTAAAGAAACAAGATCCCAGGCCGTTGCGGCAGGAAGGTCCCACCACGTACCCGGCTGCTTGGAAGAAGCAGCCCCTTCACGACCAGAATGGTCGAGCTAGGTACGAGGGAGATACGCGAGCTAGGGTTCGCGAGTAACTATCCGAGAATCTCCGGTCCCTTCCCTCGTACCCCAGGGGTCTTATTTATAGAGAAATCCAAAGGAAGGGGGGGTCATACTTATACCCCCCACCCTGGCGACTATGCGACTTCCCGATGAACTCGCACGGGATGGGCGAGTATATCGCCTAGTCGCCTACCGGGCGAGTATGCGTGGGGAGCTCGCCATGCTCGCCCAGGTTTTCTGCTGGCTCGCGTCTTGATCTTGACTCGTCTGGACTGGTTGACTTTGACACTTGCTAAGCTGGCTAAGGTGGGGCCCCTCCTCGTCGAATATGGGTTGTACACAATCCCCGCTCTTTTTGAGCGACGCAGGAACTTGGAAAGAAACATCCAACACTTATTCGGCGAGCTGCTATGCCGAGTATCTGTTTGCTCGCTCTGTCTACTGCTCGACGAAGTCAATAAATAGGAGGGCCTGGTTGCTGAGACGGATCCCCGAAACTCGCCCACCATGTCGGATGCCAAAGCGAAGCTTCTCGAAGACAGCCTTGCCGCCCTGTCTGGCCTCCTCGGCATCGCCAGACCAAAGAGGCCGCGCGAGGGAGATGTCGCGGCCGATTTACCACCGCTGAAGAAGAAGAAAATCAAGAAGCCCAAGCAACCTGCCTCCTCAGCGGTCGACTCGTCTTCGCCATCTGGGTCAGTTGCGGCGGTGACTATCGAACCCGCACCCTCTGCCAGTACCCAAAAGCTACTCAACGACCTTGGTCTGGGCGATTTTCCGGACTCGGTCGCCCTCAGCCCAGACAAGAATCCCGAAGTCGTCAAGGGGTCGACGACATCCCAAGCCGAAGTCGTCACCGTAACAGGTCGCCGCTCCGACCCCCCTTTCCAATCGTTAATCGCCGTGCTTTTCGCTGATCCGGCTTTCTTGTACAGACTCCCCTTCGGGCGACGCTGATGCGCCACTGGACGTCGCCCCCCTGAGCTCCGCGCCGCTGCTCGCCCTCGCCGCTGGTAAACATCCCCGGACCGCGCATACGGTCCGGATCAATATCGCTGCGAAGAAGATGACGGGGACATCTTTGGCGAAAGGAACCCCTCCGGCAAGTAAGGGTCTTCCGGCGGACAAAGATCTCCCGGCGAGCAAGGATCTCCCGGCGAGCAAGGATCTCCCGGCCTCCTCCGTGCCAGACTCGTCATTGCCAGCGGCGAGCACTCCCTTACCGCCGCCGCCACCTCTGGACGCGGCTTCTGAACAGGCGAGGGGCACCGTCTTGCCGCCGCCCTTATCTGCCCAGCAGAAGGTGGCCTTGCAGCGACATCTCCCGCCTTCTCCGTTGAAGACTTCGCAACAGCCGGCGAGCTCGTCGCAGGCTCCGCCCGCCGAAGAAACCAGATAGGCTGCGGCCGAGTTAATTTCCGCCGCGAGGTGGGGACCCCAACCATGGAGGACGCGGGCAGGGAGGTTGCGGTCAGGGCAGACAAGCCGACCACCCTAGAGGCTCATCCTCGGGTAGGCGAGATATCTCTGGTCGCATTTCTCCACCGCGCCGGTCTCGGCCTCCTCGCCGCGGTGAGCCCTTTATCGCTTGCTACTTTCGATCTCGTTTGGGTGCCGATTTCTGATCGCGACTTATCTTCCTGAAATGACAGATCGCCCGGCGACTCCTGGGTCGGCCTTCATCGACGTCATCGGGTTGTCGGGGAGCGAGTATCGTCATGCTGCAGCCCGTGCCTACATGGAGCTGGAGAGTAAGTTCGACCAGCTCGTCATCTGCGAAGCTCATCGCCGAATCTCTGCCCTAGAGGTGCGCATGGCGAGGGTAGAGGAGATCCAGACCACCTTGGAGAGCTACGAGGCTCGCTTCCATATGGTGAAGGAGAATGATCGTCAGCTGGCGTTAAACAACCACCGCCTTCAGCTCGTCCTGGACGAGTTGGCTGGGATTCGAGCGAGCATGGGTTCTGTGGGGCGGCTGACGAGGATGGAGGAGCAGCTGCGGCTTGGTGACGACGCGATGGCGCTGGCGACGGAGCACTTCCGGAGGGCGCGCGAGATGGGCTGGGTCGGGCGACATCCTCATCCTCCGGAGCAGCCACCTAGGACGTAGATTTGTTTTTTATTGAAGCTGTATTCGCCATTTGGCGATATTGTAACGAACACTATTTACCATTTAAATAAAAACGAGCAACTATGTATCTCGCTATTCGTTTTGCCGCGACTTTATATGCTTCCATGGTATCCCGAGTTTACTCGTGCAGGTCTTGGCGAGCGCCGCAGTGCCTCTGCTTCGTCGCTCGCGTGACGTCGATCGATGCTCGCGGAAATGAACCCCCCCCCCCCGTCTATTTTGCCTTTGGCCTATAAATATGGGGGGTAGGTAGAGCATAAGTACACTGCTGCGAACTTCACGATCTGTCTGGTGAGTATCTCTCTGGCTCGCTTCGCCTCCCTCTCTTCTTCCACTCGTCCCTTTTCCCATACTCAGCTCGCAGAAATGGTTGGCGACGACGCTAGTGCTAGCCGACAAGCCCATGCTATCAACTTCGCCGACGCGGCCTTTAAGAAATCAATTACCTCATAAAAGGATCTGGCGAGCTTCAAGGAGCGCCTATTGCCGGAGGGATACTCGGCGAGGCTTCCTACTCGCAGCGAGCGACTCAACACCTATGTTGAGGACGCGCTAGTTTTGTCGCTGCGCCATTTTGACGCCGGCCTGCGACTCCATTTCTGGCCCGAGTTCTGCGAGATCCTGCGGTACTTCGGGATCGTCCCCGCGCAGATCAACCCCAATGGGATGGCGATCATCATGGGGTTCCTCTACTACCTCCGGGAGGAGAGGATCGCCTTTGACCTCACCGTATTTCGCCGAGTATTCGCCTTCGCCGTGACTTCGGAGGGGGTCGTCTTCTTCAGCAGCCATGTCTGCACTCTAGTGGGGACCGCGAACAAAGTCCACCGCTGGAGCGAGCTGCTGGTGATCGTGCATGGCGACTTCGGGGGTCTCCTGGGAAGGCCGCACCAACCTGCCGGCGTCGCCTTCCTCCCGCCGATCTTGGAAGGCATTCGCGAGCAGCTGTTTGAATCCTTCCGAGGTCGCCGGTTCGACGTTATCTACTGGCAGCTCAACGTCGACGTGCTGGAGGCAATTCATCCCAACGAGGGTAAGGCTTGAGCGAGATGTCGTATGCTTGCCAGCTCGCTCCTATTTACTGAAGCGTACACTAATCATCTCGCGCAGTTTTTGTAGTGGCCAATGAGCTTCCGGAGAAGTCACTGCCTCCGGCGAAGGAAGTCGCTACCCTCCTCTCTGAAGCCCACCCTCCGCCTGACGTCGGGGAGAGGAAGAAAGTCTTCAAAGGGAAAACGAGGACCAAGTCGTCGGGCCCTGCGAGTAAGAAGGCGAAGGTGTCGTCGCCCCTGCCTGACGACCAAGAGTCTCCGCCGGATGCTCGGGCACCTCGCTTCCACCCCAACTACAACCTCGGGCGAGGGGTGGTGGATGCGCATGGTCGCCCGCTGGTGACCTGGTCGGCGGAGGAGCACGTGGTGTCGTTGAGCACCAACCTCCCATCCTGGTCGACGGACTGGGAGGACAAGGGGGAGGCCTTCGCCGTCCTCCATGCCTTGTACGGGCGGGTCGACGCCGAGTCGATGTTGGAGCTCGCCCCGCCAGAGCTTGCACATCAGTCCGCCTGCTCGCTCGCGCGAGCTGCCGAGTTGGGGCACTTCACGACGAGGAAGTTGCTGGAGACGACGGAGACTCTGAGAGTCGTCTCCAAGAAGGCCGATCCCTGAGAAGAGGAGCTCGTGGGTAACCGGTCTTACGATACTGCTACCACTCGAAGTCTTGATTTCAATCGAGGAGATCGGCCGATCCCCGAGGAGAGGAACTCGTGAGTAACCAGACTTACGACTTTCCTGCCACTAGAAGTCTTGATTTCAATCGAGGAGATCGGCCGATTCCCAGGGGAGAGGAGCTCGTGGGTAACCGGACTTACGATGCTGCTACCACTCGAAGTCTTGATTTCAATCGAGGCGATCGGCCGATCCCCGAAGAGAGGAACTCGTGGGTAACCGGACTTACGACTTTCCTGCCACTCGAAGTCTTGATTTCAATCGAGGAGATCGGCCGATTCCCAGGGGAGAGGAGCTCGTGGGTAACCGGACTTACGATGTTGCTACCACTCGAAGTCTTGATTTCAATCGAGGAGATCGGCCGATCCCCGAGGAGAGGAGCTCGTGGGTAACTGGACTTACGACTTTCCTTCCACTCGAAGTCTTGATTTCAATCGAGGAGATCGGCCGATCCCCGAGGAGAGGAGCTCGTGGGAGACCGGTCTTACGATGCTGTTACTCGAAGTCTTGATTTCAATCGAGGAGATCGGCCGATCCCTAGGGGAGAGGAGCTCGTGGTAGACCGGTCTTACGATGCTGCTACTCGAAGTCTTAATTTCAATCGAGGAGATGTCGATCCCCGAGGAGAGGAGCTCGTGGGTAACCGGTCTTACGATGCTGCTACCACTCGAAGTCTTGATTTCAATCGAGGAGATCCTGTTACTGGAGGGATGTCGAGGATTAATTACATAGATATCTTGGCAAGAAGATAATCTTTCTCTTTTCGGAGAGACGCTATTAAACCTATTATCAAATCGGGAAGCTGGTGTCCAGACCTGTTCCTAAGAATTCCTCCAGTCGGAAGAGAGATGCACTCGGGGAGACATAGGCCGACATGCAAGGGGGGAGCTGATCTCGGCCGACAATGCAGAGGCTCGGTCTTACAAAAGCGCTTAAAGTCCCGAAGCATCGTCCTATCATCCGTACTGGGCTATTCGGTAAGAACGGGTTGAAGGCACGTATCTCGATTTGGTAGTGAAGATCGCTTCTAGCTACGCATAATGGCCGCGAGTGCCAGCGTCCGGACGGAGGGTGTTGTTTCCCCGAGGGTCCTTCAGGACGCACTCGGAACCAACACGCACCTTTGGGCTTATCCCTGCCCCTTCTTCGGCAGGTTATCCTGCTTTGTCAATAACTTGAAATCTTCTTCTTATGGTTGCTTGAAGAGGTCGGCCTCTTATCGAGTCCGGGAGGCTAGGGTACAAGTTTGTTCCTGGTAATTCCTCAGGTCGGAGGAGAGATGCGCTCGGGGAGACATAGGCCGATATGCAAGGGGGGAGCTGATCTCGGCCGACAATGCAGAGGCTCGGTCTTACAAGAACGCTTAAAGTCCCGAAGCATCGTCCTATCATCCATCCTGGGTTATTTACGAGGAACAAACCGACCACTGTTTCCCGTAGCCGATCGCGGGGCTGATCCTGGAAGCACCCAGAAGCCTCGATGTATATAGCACAAAATATTAGCACAAAAGGGGAGAACAATCCAGTCGCCACTGTACATCAATAAGCATTCTTACAAAGTAAATACAAGTGTCACCACTAGGGGTAGAACCTTTTCAGGTCGTCCCCACTCCAGGTCCCATTCAGCTGCTCTCCAACTTGATCTTGTAGGTAGTAGCCCCCTGTGGTCAAGGCCTCTTGGACAATAAAGGGCCCTTCCTAGTTGGGATATAGCTTGCCGACGGTGGCCCCCCGCCCTGCAGCGTCCACTTTCTTCATGACCAGATCTCCCGCTAGGAATTGCTTGAGGCGGACGTTTTTGTCGAAGTGCTTCGCCATGCGCCTCTTGATCTCATCCTGGCGTACGGAGGCCAAGTCCCGAAGCTCCTCGACGTAGTCCAGAGAGAGCCTCTGGGTGTCTTCGTTCTCCAGCCGCCACTCTTCGTCGTCGTCATCCTCCGCAACTACTCTTGGACTCCGCACCTCGAACTCCACAGGGATGAGTACCTCAGACCCGTGGGATAACTTGAAAGGCGTTTCCCCCGTGGCCGAGTTTGGGGTTGTTCTCAGGGCCCATAGGACCGAGGGGAGCTGCTCGGCCCAGTTTCCTTTGAGATTGGTGACCTTCTTCTTCAGCAGGTTGACGATGAGCTTGTTGGCAGCGTCTACTTGCCCATTGCTCCGAGGATGGTGCACTGAAGCGAACCGAAGGTCGGTTCCCAACTGCTTGCAGAAGTCCTCCAGCTCGAAGCTGGCGAATTGCGGCCCATTGTCGGTGACGATGGCCAGCGGGATCCCAAACCTGCACGCGATTTCCCCCTAGATAAAGTTTTTGACGATCTGGGAGGTGGTCTTGGCCAAGGCTCTGGCCTCGATCCACTAGGAGAAGTAGTTGATCATCACCAGTATGAACTTCCTCTGTCCACTAGCTTGAGGGAACGGGTCGATCAGGTCCATTCCCCAGATGGCGAAGGGCCATGGAGCGGTGATCGAGCGGAGGTGTTGAGCTGGTTGAAGCTGGAGGGGCGCGAAGAGCTGACACTGGGAGCACTTTTTGGAGAAGGCCTCCGCATCCTTTCGGATGGTGGGCCAGAAGTAGTCATGCCTCAGGATTCTCTGCTCCAGAGTACGAGTCCCGGAATGGCTGTCGCACTCCCCTGAGTGAATCTCCTCGAGAACTCGGGGGACCTCGATTTCCGAAAAGCATCTGGCCAAGGGGCCCAAGATGGTCTTGCGATAAAGCTCGGCGTCTTGCAGGAGGTAGTATGTGGCCTTATATCGGAATTTCCTTCGGTCCTGCCCGTCCGAGGGAAGCTGACCCGTCGTTAAGAACGCAACGAATGGATCCTTCCACGAGGGCCGCTGCTCGATCTCCATCATTTCTCCTTCCTCGATGGATGGTCGAAACAGCTCGGTGACCATTCCCCCGGCCCAGGGACCGTACTTGGCAAGGTAGTCAGCTTCGGCATTGTCTTCTCGGGGCACATGCTCGACGAAGAAAGACTAGAACCCCCCGATCAGACCCTTAACCTTAGCCAGGTATTGCTGCAGGATGGGGTCGTGGACCTCGAACTCTCCCCGAATCTGGGAAGCAACTACCATCGAATCGGTGAAAGCTCGGATGTCCTTGATTGACAGCTCCTTGGCGAGACGTAAGCCAACCACCATGGCTTCGTACTCCGCCTGATTATTCGTAACCGGGAAGAGGATCTCGACGGCCTGTTCGATCCTGGTTCCCTGGGTGCTAACCAACACGACTCCGGCTCCAACGGAATACTTACCGAAAGCCCCGTCCACAAACATCTTCCAAGAGACCGGGCGGGAAGCGCCCACGTCTACCTCCACCTCGGACGAGAAGTCGGCCAAGAAGTCTGCTACCGTCTGCGCTTTGATTGCTACCCTTGGGGAGTAAGAGATGTCGAACTCGCTTAGCTCCAACGCCCACTTGGCCAACCTGCCAGAATGCTCCACCCCATCCAAGATACTCCTTAGGGGATGATCGGAGACCACCTTGATGGAGTGAGCCAGAAAATATGAGCGGAGCCGCCGAGCCGAAACTACCAAAGCGAAAACTAGCTTCTCCAGGATAGGATACCTCGTCTCTGCTTGCCGCAACACCCGGCTCACGTAATAGATGGGAGCTGCCTCCTTCCTTCTTCTCGAACCAACACCAAACTAACCGCCTCGGCCCCTACTCCCAGATAAAGTAAAAGATCCTTGCCGCCCTGCGGACCTTGGAGGAAAGGAGTTCGGGTCAGCTGCTGCTTAAGCTTTTCGAAAGTCTCCTCGCACTCCGCGGTCCACTCGAATTTCTGATTACCCCGAAGGGCCTTGAAGAACGGGGAGCATTTCTCTCCGGCCTTGGAAAGAAAACGGCTAAAGCCTGCCAGCCTTCCAGTCAGCCTCTGGACCTCCTTGGAATCTCTTGGGGAGGCCATCTCCATGATGGCTTTTACCTTGTCGGGGTTAGGCTCCACCCCCCGGGGAGTAAGGAAGTGACCTAAGAACTTCCCCCTTCCTGCGCCGAAAACGCACTTGGCCAGATTGAGCCGCATCTTATGCCTCCTCAGGGTGGCAAAGGTCTCCGCCAGATCGGTTGTGCTCTGCGACGCTCTTGCTCTTGACGAGAAGATCGTCCACATACACCTCCAAATTCCGCCCCTTTTGCTCTTTGAACACCTGATCAATCATTCTTTGATATGTTGCGCCGGCGTTTTTGAGCCCGAAGGGCATCATCTTGTAGTTATAGCACCCGTCGCTGGTGATGAAGGAAACGTCGCGGCAATCGGGGGATGCATCCGGATCTGGTGGTATCCTGAAAAAGCATCAAGGAAACTCATCACGGGAAATCCGACGGCGGAATCAACCAGCGCGTCGATTTGAGGCAAGGGGTAACAATCCTTCGGGCAAGCTTTATTCAACATAGAAAAATCGATACATAGTCTCCATCCCCCTCCGGACTTCTTTATCATTACAACATTGGAGACCCAGCCTGGATACTGGATCTCCGAGACAAACCCCGCCTCCAGCAGCTTCCTCACTTCCTCCCGGATTGGCTCGGCCAGCGCGGTGGCGCTCTTCCTCTGTCTTTGGCGAACCGGAGCTACCGCGGGATCCAGGTTGAGGCGATGACAGGCAACATCGGCATCAATCCCTGGCATCTCGGCGGCACTCCACGCGAAGATGTCAGCATTCTCCTGCAGGCAAGCAGCTATCTCCACCTTCCCTTCCAGGGGCAAGGCTCCTCCGACCTTCAGCAGCTCAGGCCCTCCTCTCGGGGAGATCACCTCTACTTCCTCTAGCTCCTCGGCAGCTTGCAGGCCCTCCTCCTGCTCCATCATCCTCTCCAGCCTTTCCGCGTCACCCATCCAGCTGATGGTGCTGACAGCGTTCAGGTAACACTCCCTGGAGGCCTTCGGATCCCCCCTGATCCGGACTTGGACATCATCCCGGCAGTACTTCAGGCACTGATGATACGACGACGGGACGGCTTTGAAATAATTAATGAGAGGCCGTCCGAAAATGGCGTTGTAGCCGCTGGGTGCGCCGACGATGACAAATCGGCATCGGATCGAAGTACCTCCGAGGGTGACCAGCAGCTCCACCCCCCCCCCCCCCCCCTCCACCTCTTTCTTCTCTCCCGAGAAGCCAATGAGAGGCCCATCCGCGGCCTGGACCCTGGATGCTTCTACCTGAAGCCCGACAAAGGTTCTTTTGAAAATGACATTCACCGAGCTCCCGTTGTCCGCGAGGATTCGGTCGACGGTGAAGTCTTCGATGGCCGCTTGTATCACCAACGCGTCGTGGAAGGGGTTCTCGTTCCACAGCATATCCTCTTCCGAGAAGGTTATCTTGTTCAGCAGCGGAGGAGTCTGCGACGTCGAGACGACGCTCCTCTTTTAGATCTGGTGGAGACTACCCTTGCGGGAAGCTCCAAGTCCGGCACCCCCATTGATCACCCCGACGTGACCGCCTCCCGGACCGGGAATAACATTTCCTCGACCTCCCTGGTCAACCCTGTCCTCATTCCTCCTCTGCGGAGCTTCGAAGGCTACTTGCCCGACCGGGGCCTCCTGCCTTGGTTGCTCTCTCTCTCTGCCTCCGTCACCTCCAACCTCCTCCTTGCCTCCCAAAACTCTGGGCAGGCCAAGGTCCCATGCCCCTCTACTCGATGGATATCGCAGTAGAGGGGGATGGCCGCCTCCTGCTGTCTTCCCCGGCGCTCCTCCTTTCGCCGACGCTTGTTCGTCTGCCGCGCGACAGCCATTGTCTCCCTTCTTCCTCCTCCCTGCTCTCTCGGGTTGTTATCCCCCCTCTCCTCCTGGCGGATTGGCCGTCTCCACTGAGGACGATCTCTCGGATACTGGAATCTTCTTTCTTCCCTTCTTCCTTCTGGAGCCTCGACGGGCCTCCTTTCTTCTTGCCTTTGAGGCCTCTCCTGCCTCCTCTCCTCCACCCTCCTGGGCTCCTCTCTTCTCTTCTTCTCTTCTTTCCTCTTTGGCTCCTCCCGCCTTCTGTCATCGTGCTTCTCTGGACGCCTCTCCTTTTCCAGCAGTCTTCCCCTGTTCTCCCCTAGTGGCTTATCCCCGTCCAGCCTTGCCAGGAACTCCTTGTTCCTCTCCTCCCCCTGAATGAAGACATTCGCCCTCTCCACCATTTCCTCGAACGACCTCGGCGGCCTATGCCCCAGCTCCATGTTGAAAAGTCCCTGCTTCAGGCCGAACTTGAGGGCAACCATCAAGGTAAACCCATCCACCTCCTCCACCTCCAAAACCTCTTCCTGGAACCGGTCGATGTAGTGACCCAAGCTCTCGTGCTGCCCCTGCACGATCTTAAAAAGGGTCGTCGTCTCCTTCTTTCTCTTCTTGGACGTCGCGAATCTCGCTATGAGACCCCGACGAAGGTCGGAGAAGCAGTGGATGGAACCTGCCGGCAGTTGGTGGAACCAGCCTCTTGCACTTCCCTTGAAGGTGATGGAGAAGAAGCGGCACTTGAAGGCGTCGGACATGTTGCGAATCGAGATCACGTACTCAAACCACTGAAGATGTCTTACCGGGTCATCTCTGCCGGAGTAGTAGGTGAGGGCGGGCTCTCGAAAATTGTCGGGGACGGGGGCCGCGAGGATCGCATCGCAGAAGGGGCTCCTCCCTTCCTGGCGGCGGCGATTATCCTCCTCGCTCGAGTACTCGTACTCGCTCCATCGGCGAGTATTCCCATACCTCGCCGAGAGTTCAGGATCTCGGAACCTGATGCCCTGGCTGCTCGATGGGTGCTGACGCGGCGGCATCGGTCGCTCCTCCCTAGCCCAGGCGGGCTCCTTTCCTGTTCGCCGGGTCAGAACTTCCTCGCCCTGTGGGGTCAGGCGACGGGGAGAAGTCGCCGTGACCTCAGGGGGGTTGGCGAAACCGACGAGTATCGCCCTCTCCATTCTCTTCGCGAACTCCTCGAAAGTTGCTACCGTCACAAACCCGCCACCTCGCTCTGAGGTGCCTACTTCCGCCGAGTTGTCCGCCAACTCGCCTTGATCGCCACCATTGACCATCTTTCTCAACCACGAAACTTTCCTCCTTGGTTGCTATCCACGCTCACCGCATCAAGTGTTGAAGCCAGAAAAATCCCGACCTCAAAATCGGACTAGGCGACCTAAGGCTACCGATCTCGCAGTGAAGTCAGACGGCCCTCAGAGGCGAGAACAAGGATGAGTTAAAGAAACAAGACCCCAGGCCGCTGCGGCAGGAAGGTCCCACCACGTACCCGGCTGCTTGGAAGAAGCAGCCCCTTCACAACCAGAATGGCCGAGCTAGGTACGAGGGAGATGCGCGAGCTAGGGTTCGCGAGTAACTATCCGAGAATCTCCGGTCCCTTCCCTCGTACCCCTGGGGTCCTATTTATAGGGAAATCCAAAGGAAGGGGGGTCATACTTATACCCCCCCACCCTGGCGACTATGCGACTTCCCGAGGAACTCGCACGGGATGGGCGAGTATATCGCTTAGTCGCCTACCGGGCGAGTATGCGTGGGGAGCTCGCCATGCTCGCTCAGGTTTTCTGCTGGCTCGCGTCTTGATCTTGACTCGTCTAGACTGGTTGACTTTGACACTTGCTAAGCTGGCTAAGGTGGGGCCCCTCCTCGTCGAATATGGGTTGCACCAAGTGTTGAAGCCAAAAAAATCCCGACCTCAGAATCGGACTAGGCGACCTAAGGCTATCGATCTCGCAGTGAAGTCAGACGGCCCTTAGAGGCGAGAACAAGGATGAGCTAAAGAAACAAGACCCCAGGCCGCTGCGGCAGGAAGGTCCCACCACGTACCCGGCTGCTTGAAAGAAGCAGCCCCTTCACAACCAGAATGGTCGAGCTAGGTACGAGGGAGATGCGCGAGCTAGGGTTCGCGAGTAACTATTCGAGAATCTCCGGTCTCTTCCCTCGTACCCCTGGGGTCCTATTTATAGGGAAATCCAAAGGAAGGGGGGGTCATACTTATACCCCCCACCCTGGCGACTATGCGACTTCCCGAGGAACTCGCACGGGATGGGCGAGTATATCGCCTAGTCGCCTACCGGGCGAGTATGCGTGGGGAGCTCGCCATGCTCGCTCAGGTCTTCTGCTGGCTCGCGTCTTGATCTTGACTCGTCTGGACTGGTTGACTTTGACACTTGCAAAGCTGGCTAAGGTGGGGCCCCTCCTCGTCGAATATGGGTTGTACAGTCGAGTCAAGGGTTGATTCAACGAAGCTGGCGCTGAGTTCGTCGTGTATCTTATGGATACTCGACGATTCGTCGAAAATGTTTTGTATACTCGACGATTCGTCGAATATGTTATGGATACTCGAAGAATCGTCGAGACAAGGGTTGTCTGGTCGAATTCTGTATTCCAAGTCCTGGGTCTGTGAATAGTGACGGAAGCTGTTTTATTTATTCCTTGGGTATAAAGAGAATATTTTAGGGTTTCTGAAGTAAGCGATCATTCGATCTAAGCGCATGAACCGCACTGTGCGAAAACCCGAGACCTAAAAGGCCGACGGAAGCCGCTCCGCCTTCGCCGATCCCGTCGTCGTCGCTGACCCTGATTCCGGCGAGTGTCGTCGCCGCCTCTTCTATAACGGACCTAGTAGTCCGTGAAGACGTAGAGTGTCTTCTCCCGACCTAGATCTTGTTTGACAAGAGTCTACGAGTTCTCCCGTTCGTGTGGATTTCCTGTAGAGGTGCGGACATTATTCTGCACTAAAGGACTGTAGCCGCTTAGTGCTCAGCAAATCTTCTGGAGCATCTAGGTTGAGTATAGACTCAATCTTGCAAAGGTAAATTTTTTTTACTGTACCTTCTTGATACATGACCATTGCTAGATCTGAACTTCTTTTGGGTTTTTTGTTCCTTTATTTCCGTTGCGCGCACAAGTGTTGTGTAATCTAGTAAAACTCAACAGTTCTTTCTTTTGACTGTCTCAGGCTCGAAGCAGTAGCGGCCTGAGCAGCTAAAGTTGTGGTTTTTTCTCTCACCTTCGTGAGCTAGTTTTGTTGTTCTTGTTTTAGTTCACATACACTTTGTTCTGTGGGTTCGTGTCAGGTTGTTGACACCCACAGTGAATTGTTGTAGATGATAGATTACTTGTAAGTTGTTAAGCTAATTTTCTGGCAGTTTGTCGTACCTACTTGCTCTCTGGGAGGTTTTATGTTAGGATTGCATGTTAGTTATTTTCAAGGTATAAAAAAATAAATACTTTTATCTCTGTTGAGAAGGCTCAAAAGCTTGTATGTATTACTTGAGTATGTAAATACAAGGAGAGAATACAAATATATAGGGAGAAGAAGAGAGGAGAAAATCCTATACAAGATGTGGGACTAAAGGAGGAGAGAATATACAAACAATAAATGGGCCCAATAATGGGCCCTTTACATGGGCTATTTTAACACTCCCCCGCAAGCTGGAGCGTACAAATCGTATGCACCAAGCTTGGACAAGCATTGATAGAAGAGCGTCTTGGAGAGAGCCTTCGTGAAGACATCCGCAACTTGTTCTGATCCTGGGACATGACTTAGGTCAATCTTCTTCATTTGAACCTTTTCCCGGATGAAGTGACAATCAACCTCAATATGCTTCGTTCTTTCGTGAAAGACCGGGTTCTTTGCGATGTGTATGGCTGCTTGACTGTCACAAAGGAGACGAGCCGGTGATGGTAATTTTACACCCAGATCAGTTAGAAGACTTTCAAGCCATGTCAATTCTGATACAACAGATGCCATTGCTCGGTACTCAGCCTCAGCTGAAGATCGAGCCACGACCGCTTGTTTCTTACTTCGCCAAGTAACAAGATGTCCTCCAAGGTAAGTGCAAAAACCACTTGTAGATCGCCGGTCATCAAGAGAGCCAGCGTAATCAGCATCAGAATATGCCACAAGTGTTGGAGCAGAAGAGGAGGTTTTGTAGACAAGTCCCTGGCCAGGAGCGTTTTTAAGATACCTGAGAATCCGTTCTACTGCTTGAAGATGAGATTTTCGAGGAGAGTGCATGTATCTGCTGACAAGACCAACAGCAAAGGATATATCAGGTCTGGTAACTGTGAGATATATCAGTTTTCCAACAAGGCGTCGATAGTATTCAGGGTTCTGGAGAAGGTGATCGGAGTCAGAAGCCTGGGCACATAGTTTGTGGTTTACATCCATAGGAGTATCACTTGGCTTGCATCCGAATTGACCCGCATCATGAAGAAGGTCAAGACAGTATTTCCGTTGAGAGAGAGTGAGCCCATCTGGCCTTCTAGCAATTTCAAGACCCAGAAAATAGCGAAGAAATCCCAAATCTTTTGTTTGGAACACGGAGTTCAGATGGATTTTGACGGCCTGTATCCCTTGGGAGTCATCTCCAGTAATGATAATATCGTCGACATATACTAACAGAATAACCGTTCCTGTTGGTCGGTGACGAGTAAATAGCGAAAAATCGGCCGAGCTCCGAGTGAAGCCAATTTCACGGAGAACCTTACTGAATTTCTCAAACCATGCCCGCGGAGATTGTTTGAGACCATATAAAGCCTTTCGAAGATGGCAGACCTGAGACTCCCCCATGGTCTCAAACCCGGGTGGTTGTTGCATGTAAACAGTTTCTTGGAGATCCCCGTTCAAAAACGCATTCTTAATATCCAGCTGGAAGAGAGGCCACCGGCGATGAACAGCCACAGAGATAAGGACGCGAACACTATTAAGTTTCGCGACCGGAGAGAACGTTTCTTCATAATCGAGCCCTTCCTGTTGAGTGAAACCTCTAGCCACAAGACGAGCTTTTAGGCGGTCAATCGTCCCGTCCGCAGCATGTTTGATGACAAACACCCACTTGCACCCAACTGGTTTTTGGCCCGGGGGAAGGGAAACAACCGACCAAGTCTGGTTAGACCAGAGAGCAGACATTTCTTCCTCCATGGCCGCTCGCCAACCTGGATGTTGAAGCGCCTCCTGCACAGAATTAGGAATAGCAACCGAAGAGAGAGAAGTAGCCAAAGTGTGTAAATGGGGAGAGAGGCGATGGAGAGAGACGTAGTTGGCCAGAGGATGAGCAGTGGAGGGCAATACCTGATCAGCGGGACACGGAGTATCCAGAGGAGAGACCGACGGCAGAGGGGCAACGGAAGTGGAAGGGCGACGGGCGTAGACGCGAATAACTGGTGGTTTGGAGGGAACGACAGTCGGTGCAGAGGGAACGACCGTCGGAGTAGGGTTGGCGGGAATAACGGGACGGGGGATGGATGAAGGAGAAGGTGTGGGTGGGAGGTGGTCGGTGGAAGGAGCAGGAAAGAATGGTTGATATTCGCGGAAAGTGATATCCGCAGAAACGGAGATCTTGCGGGTAGTAGGAGAATAACATACGTAGCCCTTTTGAGTACGGGAATAGCCAACAAAGATGTGCTTGGTCGCGCGAGGGTCTAGCTTATCCAAGGAAGGCCCCAAACGGTGGACGTAGCATAGGGTACCGAACACACGAGGTGGGAGAGGAAAGGTCGGAGTTGAGGGAAAGAGTATGCTAAACGGAGTAGCATAGTTGAGAATCGAGGAGGGAAGACGGTTGATAAGAAAGCAGGCGGTCGAGACCGCAAAGTTCCAATATGGTTTAGGGACATGCATTTGAAGCATGAGGGAGCGGGCAACGTCGAGTAAGTGGCGATTCTTGCGTTCGGCAACACCATTTTGTTGTGGTGTGTAAGCGCAGGAAGTTTGATGAAGGATGCCAAACTCAGAACATAGAGCAGTAAATTCGTGACTAGTGTACTCACGGGCATTGTCAGTTCGGAGAGCCTTGATGGTCCTGTGGAATTGAGTACGAGTTTCGAGGACAAATGCCCGAAAGACACGGGGAAGCTCGGAGCGGTCACGGAGTAAGTATAGCCAAGTAGTGCGAGAGTGATCATCAATAAATGTGATAAAATATCGGAAACCAGAAATACTAGTAATTTTAAATGGTCCCCAAATATCTGAATGCACTAAATCAAAAGGAGCAGCGCTCCGGGTACAATGGGAAGAAAAGGATGAACGAGTTTGCTTTCCGAGGATACATGAGTCACACTGAAAAGGAATAAAGGAAACATCCGGGAGAGCCCGCTGGAGGATAGGTAAAGGAGCATGCCCAAGCCGACGATGCCAATCAGTAGAAGAAACAGATGAGAGGATGGTGGGAGAAACGTCGAGACGGTAGAGCCCATTCTGCAGCCAGCCTTTACCAATGGTAGTCTGCGTCCGCCGATCCTGTATAACAAACGAAGAAGAAGTGAATAAAACGGTACAATCCAGATCATTAGTAAGACGGCCAACAGAAAGTAAATGGAACGGGGAACTCGGGACGTGAAGAGCCGAGCGGAGGGAGATGGAGGAGGTGAGAGAAAGATATGCCGAGCCGGAGACGGGGACAGTAGCCCCATTAGCCACAGTAATGGACTAGGGATACGAAGACTTCAGGTACTGGGCCGGTTGATGTGGAGTAATGTGATGAGTAGCGCCAAAGTCCACAATCCAACCCAAGCCAGTGGAGAGACAAGCGGTACCTGTGTTAGAGACGGAGGCAATGGAGGCAGACGGTGGGTGGAGCAAGCCCTGGAGGTGCTGGAGCTGAAGGCGGACACTTTCAAGATCAGGAGGACCAGCATCAGTAGCAACAGAGGCCGTTGGGCGTGGAGGATAGCCAACTTTCTTGTAACAAGCGGCCTCGAGATGACCATCTTTCCCGCAGAAGGAACACTTCGGCCGACCCCGGCCACCGCGACCACGTCCGCGAGCACCAGAGCGACCCCCCCGAGTGGAGGGAGGGGGGGACGGGAGAAGCGGAGGAGCCTGTTGAAGAAGGGCCGGAGGAGCCGTAGTGTCAGGAGGAGGTGGAACACGGAGAAGCATGGCACACACATCAGAGAATGATGGTGTGATAGAGGAAGCCAAGACCTGAGCACGAACGCTCTGAAGGTGAGGAGGAAGACGGGCCATAAGGATGGCAGTACAAGCAGCTTCCTTCTGAGCACGCTAAGCAGCAGCATCATTGGTGAACGGCTGATGCTGGATCCATGCTTCGGCAAGAGTCTTCGCACGAGCAACAAAGGATGTCATATCCGAAGCCCCTCCAGCATCAAGAGAGAACGGGTCAGTGAGGATGTCGTAGAGATGCTGGAGGCTGTCCCGTCCAGAATATAAGGAGTGTAGCTCAGTCCACATATCTTTCGCAGTCTCATGATACATAGCCATTTGATACGGCTCACCATCTAAAGAGTTCAAGAGCCAAGTCTGAACTCGGCCATCATTGCGGAGCCAGTCATCGGTAGGTGGGGTAGGAGGAGCCTGCGTTAGGTGAGGGAGAAGGCCCTTGGCCTGAAGAACCCGTCGAACGGAATGCACCCAAGGGACGAAGTTCTTCTTTCCAGAGAGGGATATGGTAGTGATGCGCAGCTCATCTCGGACTTCGGGAAGGGTAGTCGGACAGGCCGGGCGGTCAGCAGGAGGGCTAGCCGTCGAACCAGAGGAGTTGCCGGAAGAGCCCATGCGGACAGACCGGGCGGACAGGCCGAGGATGCTGCGAGAAGGGCAGGAGGCCGCGGCGAGCAGAACGGGAGGTCGCCGCGAGAAGGAATGGAGGCCACCGCGAGAAGAAAGGAGGTCGCAGCGAGAACAGAACAAACCGTCCGCGAGAAGAACGGGAGGCCGCCGCGAGAAGGACTGAGGAAGACCACGACCAGAATGCGGAGAGGCAGCAGTCCGCACGGTCAAGCCAGACACCAGCGAGTAGTCAGTTCGCGACCAGAGGGCAGATACAGACGGGAGACCGCCCCGGTCAAGGTGAAACTAGCAGCGGTCAGCTTGCGAAGGAAACCGCGAGGTCGCAAGCGAGAAAGAGAAGCGGAAAGCGGAGCCAGCAGCGGATAGAGAGGAGCTCGCAGCGGAGAGGCAAGAAACCGCAGCGGATAAGGAGGAGGCCGCGAGAAGAGAAGCAAGCAAGCAGCAAGAAGAACGCGGCGGACAAGAGGAGAGTCCGCAGCGGGTAGAGGGGGGGGGGACCCACCAGACAGAGGAGAAGATGGCTATAAAAGCCAGAGAAGGGTGGAACCACGGAGAGGAAAGACGAGAAGAAGAGAAGCGGATACAAAGATTGCAGTCCGCAGAAGCCGCGCGGATAAGAGAGGAGCGGACAGACCCTCAGGCCGCAGAAGCAGCGGATAGGAGGAAGAGCGGGCTGAGCGGTTAGAAAACACACAGGGCGGTTAGAAATAAGGGAAACCGCCGGCTTCGGAACCTGGCTCTGATACCATGTTGAGAAGGCTCAAAAGCTTGTATGTATTACTTGAGTATGTAAATACAAGGAGAGAATACAAATATATAGGGAGAAGAAGAGAGGAGAAAATCCTATACAAGATGTGGGACTAAAGGAGGAGAGAATATACAAACAATAAATGGGCCCAATAATGGGCCCTTTACATGGGCTATTTTAACAATCTCATACTCATAACATCTCTTTAAATCAAATATCACTCTACTTTAACGAACGTAAAAGTTTTTTTGTACTTATACTAAATCTAAAGGTGTGCATATCATGAATAGTCCTATTGGATCTTCATACCAACATAAGATAATAAATATAATAAACCAAGTATTTTTCACTGCGTATATGTATATTTTTACCTGTGGACTAGTTGATCCACTGAGTCGAGGGACACTGTCATTAAAAACTCAAACTCAGACTATATATTCATCAAAACAAACTTGAGAATTTCATGAAAAGTGTTAGGAGTAGGTTTTTGTCTGAGCGTATGCAGTTGTCCCCTGTACAGCGTGGCATCACGGCGCGTATTTTCTCTTACTCTAATACATTATTAAATGTTGAGAAAATGCGGGTTGTGACAGTTGGTATCAGAGGGAGGTTTGTTTGACAAATTAATCGAACGGCTATCTCTGGTAAAATTTTAGTTGTCTTGTCTCATTGCATACACACGTCGATGTGTCATCAGTATGACTTGGCGAAATCATGAACACTACACTCATAAACATGACAAGAAGTATATAGGGCATATTATGTAGTATGGGATGCATAATATGTGTTTGTATATGGATCATCATAGGAAGCAACATGTGACTGTTATGTAGTATGGGATGCATAACAATCATCACATGGATGTCCATTAAATTTTACTTTTTCGTTACATGTGATATTATGTAGTATGCGATGCATAATATTTCATGTGATGTCGCTCATAACATGCATTAAGGCATTTACTAGAATGCATAGCACAATATGCATGACATAACATAGTATTAACATGCGTGCCAAGTTAAGATCTACATGATGACATACGTACACACATGATTTTAAAACAAAGGAATAAAAATTCATGCATTCATATTATATGCACATGAGTCAATAGGATGATGGTATACCATCTTAAGTTAAAGCATAGCATCACCTTTGAAAATTCTAGAGCAAGGTAGCAGCAAGAGCAAGTATCTATACATGTATGGTCTAAACTGAATTGAGTAGTTCTAGCGTTAAGCTAGGTTTGATGAGTTGTTCGTTGTATTATCAGAAATGTCGTCTAAGCGTGTTGCGACAAGGTCAACTCCCTAGTCTGAGGGTGAGTCGTCAGGTACGCAAAGTGAGGTTGTGATTGAAGGGCTGCGGCAGAGCAATGAAGCTCTGTCAAGACAGATGTTTGTTATGCAATCGTAGATTCAGGCTTTGTTGACTTCCTCCTTAGGGCAGCAGCCTGTGGTGCAGAACCCTGCAGTGGGTCAGACTGTACCTGTTCCTCCTGCTCCTCTGGTGCCTCGAAGTTCTGCTGCCACCGAAGATGAATTTCATTTCGCACTTCCAGCGATTAGGACCAAAAGGTAATGGTTGTCGATTACCAGCTGAAGGGTCTTGCTAAGAGCTGGTGGATCCGAGAGAAAGAGAGTCTCTCGGAGGGATGTTCATGGGAATCTTTCAAGGGGATGTTGCTAAAAAAATTTCTGTCATCGGTCGAGCAAGACCGTATGATGAATAATTTTCTACACCTGAAACAGAGACAGCTCACGGTTAGTGAGTATGAGATAGAATTCAGTAAGTTAAGCAAGTTTGCTCTAGATTTGGTAGCCTTTGAGGCAGGTAGGGTGAAGTGATTCCTGGGAGGACTTCGTAGCGACATCCAACAGTTGGCTAGCGCGTATAGATCCGAGAATTGTGCTGAAGTGGTGGAAGCTGCCTTGAAGGTAGAGGCGAAAGATAATGCGAAGAATCGAGGTACGCAGATGAGGAAGGACAAGAGAAAGTTTGATGACAGTGGAAGCTATCGGGCATCTGGCCCAGCTTCGAAGAAAGAAAGTAAGGAAGCATGTAGTTTTTGTGGCCGGCCAGGTCATCCCTTCGAGAAGTGTTTCAAGAGATTGGGAGCTCAGAAGCAGCAGCAGGTGCTTGCAATTCAGAGCACGCTCAAAGGAGATCTGGTTTGTGCTTCGTGTAAGCAGAAGGGGCATGACGTTGCTCATTATTGGACAAAGGATAAGTTCTGTTTTCAGTATGGACAGAAAGGGCATTTGAAGTCTAAGTGTTCGTGGTCTCAGCCATCGGTGCAGCCAGTTGCACTTCAGGCCTTGCCACCGCCGCCGCAACATTTGGATAAAGGAAAGGGCAAATTGAATGTGGTGACCATGGAAGAAGCGCAGACTTCCACTCAAGTGATCACAAGTTAGATTTTAATCTAGTTCTTAGTTTTCAGCTTTAGTTTCGATATTGTTCGGCTAGTTACGTATACAAATTTATAGGGGAGTTTAAGGTAAAGAACCGTTGGGCGCGCGTTATTTTTGATTCTGATGTTACTCACTCGTTCGTGGCTAGGACTTTCGTAGATTGTCATTGTCTGACTCTCGATCAAGTTGGCGATCTGTATCGCGTTAAGTTTCCCTCTTATGACTCGGTGGTGTCGGACCAGGGTATCCAGAGTTGTCTTATCCTTTTAGGTGACTTCCTAGCCTTTGTCGATTTAAAGGTGCTAGACCTGGAGGACTTCGATGTGATTTTGGGCATATACTGGTTGTCCAGATATGATGTTGTTATCCAATGCAAAGTTAAATGTTTGGACTTCAAGATGGACAACGACCACCCCATGAGTGTGTATGGCTTTCCGTGCCAGGATTCCCTGATTATTTATACGGTATATGCTCGGAAACTCTTAGATTCTGGTTGTTTTGTTTATCTGGTTTTTTTTTAAAATTGTTAGTTGTTTTTCGCGCATCGAGGATATTTCTGTGGTGCGAGAGTTCCCCGATGTTTTCCCAGTTAGTCTTCCTGGTCTTCCGCCTGAGAGAGACGTGGAATTTATGATTGATCTTGAGCCGGGTACTCGCCCTATTGCTAAGGCATCGTACCGTATGGCCCCTCGTGAGCTGGAAGAGTTGCGTACCCAGCTAGATGAATTGTTGCAGTGTGGTTTTATTAGGACAAGTTCTTCGCCTTGGGGAGATCCAGTCTTGTTTGTAAAAAAGATGGATGATTCTATGAGATTATGCATTGATTATAGGGAGTTGAACAAAGTAGCCATCAAGAACAGGTATCCATTGTCGCGGATAGATGATTTATTTGATCAGTTGTGTCGTAGTACGGTGTTCTCGAAGATTGATCTTCGTTCAGGCTACCATCAGTTGAGAATCCGTGAGTCGGATGTTCCGTGGACAGCTTTTCGTTCTCGGTATGGACATTTTGAGTTTTTGGTAATATCCTTTGAACTGACAAATACACTATCTGCTTTCATGGATATGATGAATAGAGTGTTTAAGGATTTCTTAAATCATTTTGTGGTCGTTTTCATTGACGATGTTCTGGTATATTCCGGGAGTGCTAAGGAGCATGCTCAGCATTTGCGCCAAGTTCTGTCTACTCTAAGAGAGCATAAGTTATATGCGAAGTTGAGTAAGTGTGAGTTTTGGCTTCCTCAAGTGTCCTTTTTGGGTCATGTTGTGAATAAGGATGGAATTTTTGTTGACCCAGAAAAGATAGCAGTTGTGATGGATTGGAAAACACCTACTACGCCTAAAGAGATAAGAAGCTTCTTAGAGTTGGCAGGCTATTACAGAAGGTTCGTGGGAGGATTCTTCGTTTTGTTTGCACCTTTGACTAAGCTTACGCAGAAGAATGTTGTGTTTGTGTGGAGCGATGAGTGCGAAGGAGCCTTTCAAAAATTGAAAAATAGATTGTGCACTGCTCCAGTGTTGACTTTACCTACCGAAGGAGTGAAATATACTGTTTATGCAGATGCATCGCACATCGGGCTTGGATGTGTCTTGATGCAAGAGGGAAAGGTGATTGCGTATGGGTCGAATTGAAGGTTCATGAAAAGAATTATCCAACGCATGATTTGGAGTTTACGGCAGTAATTTATGCCCTGAATCTTTGGAGACATTTGTTATATGGCGCGTTGTGCAAGATTTATACAGACCACAAGAGTTTGAAGTACGTCTTCACTCAAAATGAGCTGAATTTACGCCAACGTAGATGATTGGAGTATATCGCAGATTATGAGGTCGATATCCTTTATCATCCAGGCAAATCTAACGTGGTAGCCGGCGCTTTTAGTAGGAAGACCGCGCAAATCTTTAACCTTTTTGTGCAATCTTTGGTGGAGAAGTTCTTCTTAATGGACATAACTGTTCGGAGTAGCTCAAAAGTGGCAGAGCCTTCATGGATTACGCTTACAATGCTACATCAGAAGGACGATCCCGATTTGGAAAATATCCGTAGTAGAATTGAAAAGGGGGAATTACCAGACTTTTCGATTGATGAAGTAGAAACTTTAAAGTACCGCGGCAGATATTGTATTCCAGCTGTTGGTGATATTCGGGCAAGGATTTGCAGTGAAGCGCATGGGTCACTATCGCATATCACTCTGGCTCTACAAAGATGTATAGAAATTTGAAGCAGATCATTTGGTGGTATGGGATGAAGAACAACATAGTTAAGTTCGTGTCTGAGTGTTTCGCCTGCAAGCGTGTTAAAGCAGATCATAGAAGGCCTGGTGGCAAGCTGACGCATTTGGATATTCCAAGTTGGAAGTGGGAGAGTATTTCCATGGATTTTATTACCGGTTTGCCGAAGTCTCCTCGAGGACATGATTCTGTGTGGGTCATAAATGATAGATTGACGAAGTGTGTTCACTTTGTGTCTTTTAAAATTGGTTATTCCATGAAGAAGAGAGCGGAATTGTATTTGGATGAAATCATCAAATCGCATGGAGTGTCTGTAAGTATTCTGTCAGATCAAGACTCCAGATTTACGTCGCGTTTCTGGAAAGGTTTGCAAGAAGGGTTGGGTACTGACCTCAGGTATTCAACTGCTTACCACCCGCAAACCAATGGTCAAACGGAAAGAGTTAATCAATTTTTGGAGGATATGATTAGATATTATATTTTGGACCATAGTGGAGAATGGGAACAGCGTCTTACACGGATGAAATTTGCCTATAATAACAGTTATCAAGAGAGTTTGCAGATGGCCCCCTTTGAGGCTTTGTACGGGAGGCGTTATCGAACCCCCTTGTTTGGGGCTGAGGTTAGTGAGAAACCGATGATAGGTCCGGAAGCCTTGGAAGAAATGAGTATTTCTGTAACACATATTCGTGAAAAGCTTCATCTAGCTCAGGAGCGTTATGAGAAATATGCAAATCGACGAAGAGTTGATCTGGAGTTCGCAGTAGGGGACATGGTTTTTCTGAAGGTTTCTCTGATGTCAGGTGTTAAGAGATTTGGAAGGAACAACAAGTTGGATCCTAGGTATGTGGGATCTTTCCAGATTATTGAACGCATCGGAGTATCAACTTATAGGCTAGATTTGCCCGCTACTTTCCCTGGTGTTCACGATGTGTTTCATGTGATCCAGCTGCGAAAGTGTGTGCTTAGTGATCGGCATGTCCTTGACTCGGTGCCCTAGTTGCAGCCTAATCTTTCCTATATCGAGTAGCCTATTCGTATTCTAGAGACTCAATATCAGGTGTTGCGGAGAAAGACAATAACCATGGTCAAGGTTCTTTGGCGAAACCAAGACATCGAGAGCGCGACAAGGGAGTTGGAGTCAGCTATGAGAGAGGCTCATCCTTACCATTTCTCCCACTTTCCCTTGGTAAGTATTTCTATCTGGTAACCTTTGGTTACTTCCTTTCTGTTTCAGATTTGATTTGCGTATCAAGTTTCGAGACGAAACTTTCTTTTAGCGGGAGTGGCTGTAACGCCCCTGAATTTTCGATAATTGTTTTAATCCATTTTGTGGCATAATAGTGACGTAAGGGCGTTACGTTGACACGTAGTTAGCGGGACGCCATTGTTAGTGCGTAATTTTATTTATCGGAATTAGAGTTTTTGACTTAAGAAAATTTAAGTGGTCAATTATAAGCGTGTTTGTGAAGTCTCGTTGCGATCCTGGCTTAATTGGGATATCGGTGGATTTTATAAGGATTGTTGTTGTTTTAACTTCGGGGAATTTTAACCCGAGTTTGGTTTGTCGGATCCTGATTTCGACTTCGTCGTTGGATTTGTAGCACCGTCATTTAGCTTTAGTGCGAATTTCATCGAAAATCGAGGTGTTTTAGTAATTCTCGTCATTTGAGTTTTTCTTGTAAATTATATTAATAATATAATATTAGATATGTATATATATACTTATAAACCGAAAACCCTATTCATCGTCTTCCCCAAACCGACGGTCCGAACAGCAAAAAGAAGAGAGTGACACGACCTCGCGAGGTCTTCCGACCGCCGCCTATCGGAGTTCCGGTGCACGAAACCTTCGTCGGAGCAGATCCTGGAAGCTCTCGCCGAGATCTTTGCGTGCACAGTAAGATTTTTTAGTTCCGTGGATTTTTGACATTAGGGTATTTGACCTTAACCCTTGTTTTGTCCGAAAAGTTTCAGAGATCGTAGACGAGAAGTTCTTAAGGCCGATCCTTGAAGCGGAGAGCTTGAGAGGCTGGTTTTCTGGAGATCTTGAGGCAAGTGGTGATTCCTCCCCTCTTGCTAGTTCTTTTGTTCTTATTGTATCCTCCCTTCCCTCATCGAATGTAGGAATAGGGTAGGGTTGGTGTTCGTCGAATCGGAGTAGTGTAGGAATCAGCATGAGTCCTTTTCTTCGAGTGAAATCGTCGAGTGTTCATGATCGGTCTGAGTCCTATTCGCCGAGTGAAATTCGTCGAGTATCGATGTGAGGTCAAGTCCAATTCATCGAGGCCAGGTAAATTTGGGGATACAAATCTTTTTCGTTGAGTAATCTCGACGAATTCGTCGAGTGATTCCAGTTAGGCGTCGAGTGAAGTTAAATTCGTCGGGTGAAGTTAAATTCGTCGAGTATTCTCGACGAATTCGTCGAGTATCCAGTGAATGCGTCGAGTTTTCATGAGCAGCCAAGTCTAATTCGTCGAGTATTCTCGACGAATTCGTTGAGTATTATTGGGTATTAGTTGAATTAACTAAGACTTTTCGTCGAGTATCCCTTCATTCGTCGAGTATATTCGTGGAACCAAGTTAAATTCGTCGAGTATCCTTCAATTCGTCGAGTGAAGTGTTAGCGTCGAGTGCGTTGTGTGATTTAGTGTATTCGTCGCGTGTCTTCAAATTCGTCGAGTATTCTCGACGAATCGGTGTGTACTTAGAATTTTTTGTCGAGTAACCTTCCTATTCGACAAGTGATTTCGATGAATCTGTGTGGACTTAGAAGTTTTTCGACGAGTGGCCCTTTTTTCCGTCGAGTATACCTTAGTAGTTTTTTTTGGATTTTTCTTTCGTTATCAGTACTTTTGGAAGTTTATTTGTGGCTTTTGGTTAGCAGTGGATAAAGGACCACCACCTCAGTGTCGTTTTGTGAATCATTACGCCTGGTAGGTGTTTTTTATTTTCATTTCTTATGGACTGTTGGGTTGTGTTGGACAATGTGGCCACCACCACAGTGCCTTCTTGAGATTGTTTGGTCTGATGGTTTGCGTTGGACAAGTGGTCACCGCCTCAGTACCGGGTTTCTTTTACTGGTGTTAATGATTCACGTGTTTAACTGATCAGTCTTTTATCATATATTTACACATATTTATAAGCATACTCTTGCTGATGTTAACAAAGCATGGTTCTTTGTCGCACTTGGTGCACTTTTACATAATTAACCTCTTGAATTCTTCAATTGTTTACTGAGCTTTGACTTAGGTGCTGTGATTTGACAGTTTTTTTGTCTTGGGTTGGTAACCCTTGGACTTCTCTTGTTTATGTACTTTTGGTCTTTATTGCCACTTGTTTATTCTTGCTGTGGCATTTCTTTTGAATGTCTTAGGCTCGGAGCAGTAACGACCAGACCAGAGCAACTGGAGTTGGTGGTTCTTGGCGTGGGCTTAGTAGCTATGGTTTTCTTCCCTCACCTTCGTGAGCTAGTTTTGTTGTTCTTGTTTTAGTTCAGACATACACTTTATTCTGTGGGTTCGTGTCAGTTTGTTGACACTCACAGTGAATTGTTGTAGATGATAGATTATTTGCTAGCTGCTATGCTAATTTTCTGGCTGTTTGTAGTACCTACTTTCTCTCTGGGGTGGTTTTGTGTTAGGATTGCATGATCGTTATTTTCAAGGTATAAAAAGATAAATACGTTTATCTCGTACTCATAGCATCTCTTTAAATCAAATGTCACTCTACTTTAACGAACGTAAAACTCTTTTTGTACTTATACTAAATCTAGAGGTGTGCATATCATGAATAGTCCTATTGGATCTTCATACCCACATAGGATAATAAATGTAATAAACCAAGTATTTTTCGCTGCATATATGTATATTGTCACCCGTGAACTAGTAAATCCACTGAGTCGAGGGAAACGACCATTAAAAACTCAGACCATATATTCATCATAACAAACTTGAGAATTTCATGAAAAGTGTTAGGAGTGGGTTCTTGTCTGAGCGTCTGCAGTTGTCTCATGCACGACGTAGTATCACAACGCGTATTTTCTTTTACTCTGATACATTATTAAATGCTGAGAAAATGCGGGTTGTGACAGTTTCGCTCTATTACCCTTGCCCTGAAGAGTCGACATCTCTTTGGCTACGTCAATGGCACCACCACTGCTCCGGCTCCGACTTCTATGACAAAATTATCTCTTTTTAGATACGGTAGCAAACATATGGAGTCACGCTGAGTCTACCTATTCCCGTAAGGGGAAAGCGGCCCAAATCTTCCAGCTTCATCGCAAGATCAGAAATCTCTGTTAGGGGGATCGTCCTCCTTCAGCCTATTACCTTGAGTTTACCCAGCTCTATAAGGAGTACGATCATTTTGACGCTCTCTCATCATGGTGTGCAATGTGGATGCACTCTTGCTGAAGAATCGCGAAGATAGATATCGGGTTTTTGCGTTCCTCCATGGCTTGCACAGAGATTTTGATCAGATTACAGTCCAGATCTTAAGGCGTGTTCCTATTCCCTCACTTCCTGAGTTTTATAATATTGTTCAACAAGAGTTTGATCGACGACAGTCCTGGACCACCTCCAATCTTCCAGAGGGATCTGCGTTAGTAGCTCATCAGCCCCAATTTTGCAGTCGCGGTCCTCGTGATTTCAAGCCCAAGCCGACAGATTGGGATCAGCTCACATGTGACTATTATGGCAAGCCTCGTCATACTTGGGATACTTGTTATATCCTCCATGGATTTCTTCCTCGAGGTGGATTGACTTCTCGTGGTGGTCGCGGTCGTGGTCGGACTCCAGACCGATCTCTTCACTCTACTCACATGATCGAGACTTTTGATGGTGGTTCCTCTCAGTCGCCCTCCTTCTCTGCTGAAGAGATGCAAGCCCTTCGTCGTTTGATGCACGGCCTTACTACTGAGCATGTTGATGCCCCTATGCCATCATCTGCCCTTAACCACACTGGTGCCTCGAGTACCAACTCCGCTTCTACTGGTCTCACTCAATGGATTATTGATTCAGACGTCACCGATCACATGCCTGGTCCTTCTCTTCCATTGCTGGGAAGGGCCCAATTTATTGTTCTTCCCTCACTTTATCCTCTGTTCTTCATGTTCCAAAGTTCACTCATAGTCTACTTTTTGTTAGTCATTTGATTAATTCTCTTCACTGGTCTGTTACATTTTTTCCCTCTCAGTGTGTATTTCAGGATCTGAAGACAGGGCAGGTGATTGGCTCTGTTAACATAAAGGATGGCTTGTACGTGTTTGACTCCACTTCCGAGGCTCCACGACCGCAAGCTCTCCACTCGTCGCAGACCTCCACCTTGCTTACTTGGCATTGTCGTCTTGGCCACCCTTTCGTTGCGACCATGCAACGTTTAGTTCCTGATTTTTCTTCTACGTGTTTTAAAAATTTTATTTGTGTCATCTATGTTGTTGCAAAACATCATCGTACTCCTATTAATTATGTGTCTTTACCTAATACAACTCCTTTTTATATTATTCATTCTGATGTGTGGGGGTCATGCTCTGTTGCCTCTATTTCTGAATATTTTTGGTTTATTACATTTATTGATTGTTTCTCCTGCACAACGTGGGTTTATCTGATGAAAACTAAAAATGAGATGGTTTTTATCTTCCAAAATTTTCATATCATGGTTTTTACTCAACTTTTTTTCCCATATTAAAATCTTTCGTAGTGATAATGGTCGGGAATATGGCAATGCTCCATTGTAGGACTATCTTGCTGCTCATGGCATTCTGCATGAAACCTTGTGTGTCCACTCTTCATCTCAAAATGAAGAGTTGCGGAGCAATAACCGTCACCTCTTAAAAGTGGCTCGTTGCTTACTCCTCACTCTGAACCTCCCAAAATACTACTGGGGAGATGTCGTTCTCACAGCTGGCTATCTCATAAATCGCATGCCCTCTTCAGTACTGGGACATCAAACCCCTCTTACTACCTTAGGGGTGACTCCGACCTCTCTACCACCTAAAACTTTTGATTGTGTCTTCTTCTCGCATATACAGTCTCCGGGCAGGTCTAAGCTAGACCCTCGGGCTATTAAATGTGTGTTCATTGGCAATTCTCCCACTCAGAAAGGGTATAAATGTTATCATCCCCTGACTAAAAGGATTTTTGTCACAATGGATATCTCATTCCGTGAACCTGAACCTTATTACGTGCCCTCACTTCAGGGGGAGCACACATACTGGTGAAGTGAGCTCACTTGTTCTACCCTAGCAGATTCCTCCTTCATATTCCTTACCTATTACTAAGATTCCAAATCAGGGGGAGCCTCCCTATAAAGAAAAGGAGTTACAGATATACACCAGACGGAGTAGAGATATCACACAGGCTCATTACGCCACCTATGCCAATGCAAGCTCCGTCAACGGATCGTTCTGAACTTTCCATCGCCCTTCGAAAAGGTACCTGATCTTGCACCCAACATCCACTATTTTGTTATGTTACCTATGAGACTCTAAATTCTTCCTACAAAACTTTTGTCTCCTCCCTAGCTTCTGTCTCCATCTCATCAACATAGCAGGAGGCTCTTGGGCATCAAGAGTGGAAAGAGAAGATGATTGAGGAAATGAATGCTTTGGAAAAGAATTGTATCTGGGACCTAACACATCTTCCGCCTGGAAAGAAGGTCGTCGGTTGTAAATGGGTGTTTACCGTAAAGCAGAACTCTGAAGGTTTGGTTGAACGATTCAAAGCGAGAATGGTTGCAAGAGAGTATACTCAAACTTTTGGATTGATTATCAAGACACGTTCGCCCCCGTCGCAAAAATGAACTTCATACGAGTTTTGTAATTATGCGGTGCGTGCAAGGGTTGGGAACTTAAATCAGTTGGGTGTGAAGAATGCATTCCTTCATGGAAATTTAGATGAAGAGGTATATATATATACCTCCAGGTTTTTCTCCTTCTGAATCTGAAAGAAAAGTGAGTCGTTTAAAAAAGGCATTTTACGGGTTGAAGCAATCTCTGAGAGTTTGGTTTGGTCGGTTCTACGAATTCATGATTTCTCTTGGATACAAGCAAAGTCATGTTGATCATACTTTGTTTATTAAACGAAAAACAAATCTAATAACTGCACTCATTGTCTATGTTGATGATATCATCATAACAGGAGATGATATTGAAGAGGTAAAAGCTTTAAAGGTGAATTTAGCAAAGAAGTTTGAAGTAAAAATCTAGGGAAACTGAAATATTTTATGGGAATTGAGGTTGCACTATCCAAATGGGGTATTTTTTATCTCCCAGAGAAAATGCATCCTTGATTTGCTGGAACAATCTAGTATGAGTGGTTGTAGACCTGCTAATACACATATGGAGGTGAATCATAATCTTGGAAAAGATGGTGATCAGCATGTGTGTTAAGTGATGCAGAAAATCCTTGGACTGAAGAACACGGCGAACAGAATGTGGCCATTCAACAAAGTTCTTCTTTCCTGTCAGAGTGATAGTTGTGATACGTAACTCGTCACGTAGTTCAGAAGGCTAAGCAGATACGGTTGCGGGAGAAGTAGCAGTAGATGTATCCATGAGGAAGAAGGACAGCCGGTTACACAGGACAGCTAGCCGGCAGACCGCAAGAAGAGCTAATCATAGCGGCAAGAAGAGCTAGTCGCAGCGGTAAGAAGATCTAGTCGCAGCGGCGAGAGAAAGGTCGCTCCACTAGCAAGCCGCGGGAAGACGAGCATAACAGCGGCAAGGATGGCTAGTCGCAGCGGCAAGGGACAATCCGCAGCACTAGTTAGCCGCGGTAAGAAGAGCAGGTCAGCGGCAAGGAGAGCTAGTCGCAGCGATAAGGGCTATGGCAGCGGGCTGACCGCGCGGTAAAGCAGAACAATCCGTGGGCGAACAAAAAAAACACACCGAGCGGCCAGTCAGCACCGAAGGGAGAAGCCACAGTGAGCAGACCGCGAGACAAGCAGACGCGCGAGTAGAAGAGAAGCAGACCGTGCAGGTAGACCAAAAAAGGTGCGGACAGATTAGTCAAACCGCGCAATCAGGAAAAGTGAAAAGAATGCGGCTAAGAAGAGAAGACTGCGGTCAACTGAGAAGATTGGTCACGTGGGTAACCGCAGAGACGCTTGCAGCAACGAAGACCCCGCAGATAGGAAGAGAAGTCGCGCGGATAGGAAGGGAAGGCCACACGAGAAGGAGGAGGGACCCACCTTGCGGTAGCAGAAGACGGCTATAAAAGTCAGGTGAGAGGTGAAAGGAGAGTGGTTCCACGGAAGGAGAAGAGAGAGCGGATAGCAAGGAGGAGACCGCAAGAAGCTGGCAGGTAGGAGACCGCAGGAGAGGCGCGGTTAGCCAATGAGAAACCGTAGATACTTGCGGTTAAGAAAAAAACTTAGCCGCCTGAAATAGGACCGTATGGCTCTGATACCATGTAGAAAAGTACACAAGAAAAGAGGAACAGAACCAACAATCTTGTATATGCTTTTTTGGTCTCTAAATACAATGTATGAGAACATATTTATAGGAGGAAAAGATGAGAAGAGTCTCTTATACACAATGTGGGACAAATACAGTAAGAGAGAGAAAGAAGAATAAATGGGCCATTTGGATGGGCCTCTACAATATCTTTTCTAACAATTTGTAAGAGAATGTGATACTGCCTGGTAAGTGCGTTATAAAGTCTATTGTTAAATCCATCCATAATTGGTTTGGCGTTGGTAAAGGTTGCAGTAAACTATATGGTAAATGATTGATCGATTTAGCTCTTTGGCATAAGTAACTTTTTAATATATTTAATTATATCTTTTGTCATTTGCTTCCAATAAAATTGTGTTTGAAGTAGGTGTTTTGTACCTTTTTGCCAGAATGGCCTCCATAACAACTGTCATAAGCCTCCAGTAGTAATGTATTTTTTGTTTGAGTTATATGGAATATAAATTCTTTGATTGTAATAGATGTAATTTCCTTTTACAGTCCAATCTGGGACGGTCAGTGGTTCTGTGGATAGCTGCAGTAATAGTTCATGTGCACAAGGGTCATCTGTGTAGTCGTGTTCCAAGCTGTCTAATATTGATGAGGTTGGAACCGATAATAATTGAAGGCTCATAGATAAAGGGTGTTCTGGACTTAAAGTTACTCGTCACAGTGTATCTGCCACAATGTTTTGTTTTCCTGAGTTATAATGTATCATATAATCATAGATAAGTAATTTTGAAAAGAAAACTTGTTGCTCTGGTGTGTGAATATCTTGCGTTAACAAATGTTGAAGGTTTTGATTGTCTATGAGAATGGTGAATGGGTGACCTAATAAATATTGTCTCTATTTAGCTACAGTTGTTGTAACTGCATACATTTCAGACATGTGGATTTTCATTGCATTAGGCGGGTTAATTTTTTACTAAAATAAGTTTTTGATTTGTGTTGTTGGAATAACACGACACTTATTCACGTTCCGGATGCGTCGTTTCAATTTCAAAAAGTTCTCTAAAATTCACTATGGTTAAAATTGGTGGAGTAGTCGAACAATTTTTTAATTCATATGAATCGTTTCATGCAAAATCGCCGGGTGCCATCTTTTTTCTTTACAAATATGACCGGGGAGCTGAAACTGGAGGTACAAGGGTAAATATGGCCTTTTTTGAGCATTTCTATCCTTAGTCTCTCTATTTCGTTTTTTTGGTAACACGGATACGGTATGGCTTTATGTTTTGGTGGTATTGCTTATGGTTGTAATATGAATCTATGATTTGTTTCCCTTGTTGGTGGTAGGGTGTTGGGCTATTGGAATAAAAATGAAAACTGGTGAAAAAGGTGTTGGAAAGAGTGGGGTAATTGATAAAACACTGGAAGGTTGGAGTCGTTGGTTCTGTGGGTAATGGTGCATCAGCTAAGAATAAAAAACAAGGAATTGTGGATTTTAAGACTAACAATCGTGATAGCTGCGATGATGAAATTTGGCCACCCGGAGCATAAGTATGCATGAAAATTGTAATAAGTCCCTCTGGCACCTGAGAAGACATAATGAGGTTAGAGCAGTCGGTGGTGTGAGGCCCTAGAGGTTGTAACCACCGTACTCTCAAAACTATGTCTGCTCCTTTGATATCTAAAATGCTTAAGTGAATGGTGAATAACTAGGCCTGGATGAGCAGTTGAATGTCCTTACACTTGCGCATATAGCCGATTGATGTGTCATTACCCATATATACCGGAAACTTTGGAATTATATGGATAGGTAATTGTAAAAAATGCGTCATCCCAGGTAACATGAAGTTGTGCGAACTTCTACTAAAATTTCTAGTGGTTGATGTGCAATGTAAGTTGTGAATCGTAAGAAATGCTCTGGAGGAGTTACAGAAAGAGCGTAAATGCTACTACAAAATTTGGTACGTCGTCTAGTTCCGAAATAATGGCTTTGGGCTCGTAAATTTCCTCCTCTTCTACCCCTTGGAAATAACATGATACACCTATTCATGCGTTATATTTTTTGTCACAGTTATCGCATAAGTCTTTATTGCGACGGACTTACAATTCATAAGGTGTTAAGCGTTTCATATATTGTGGTTTTGAAGTGTCGTCAGTGGTAATTGGTTTAGATGGAGATGTAACGGGTCAAGCAGCTGATTTAGATATTGGCCATGGAGATGGTTTCTGATACCCCAATCGAGTTCGGGAATCATTCAAACTCTGGTCTTCAAACGTGCGTGCTAAGGAATAAGCATCAAGTACTTAAGTGGACCAGTGAGTCATTACTAGACGTTGTGAGGTTTTAATCCTGAAATAAACATACTAGTCAAGAGAGGGGGGCAAACACGGGAACCCTAGTGATTAAATTTTCAATTTATTTTTTAGAATTTAATATCCTAGTGGTTTGGTGTAACTTAGAGAAATTGCGGTGGGATCTTCATAAGAAGAGGGGCCGAAATGAATTATGATAGCGTACACAAATAATTGAAAAGATAAAGTGGGATGATCTCTCATGGTAGCATGATACCATAGAGGGGCAGGTTTATCTAAGTGGAGTGCCGCATTAATCAAAAAATTTTGTGGTGGTATATTATTGTATTGAAAATATAACAGTAAGCCGTATAACCAATCCGTGGGATCGCCTTCAGAGAAATGAGAACATTGAATATTAAGAGGTTCAAAGGGTTGTGACGAAATGACTTGGAATCTGGGTGCAGGACATGCTCCATGAATCCCAGTGCAGGTTTGGGTTGAATAAGTATCATGATATCATAGTCGGCAGCGAGAGCCGCCAGTCTCGAGGGTGTATTGTAAGGTTACAAATTGTTGTCATATTTCTTGGCACAGATTTTCAACCTAGTCGGATGCCTGGTCGTGCATGTCTATAATCTACTGAATGAGCAGATTCTCCTTTGTCGGAAGTTCGTTGGTGAAATGTTGTTGTAAGGCCTCCAATTGCACTTGACGGGTGTGTTCTTCTTGAATAGCAAGCATTCTTGATATCTGCGAGTGATTGGTGTTGGAGATCCTTGGAACGAGTTTTGTTCTCGATAGTAGTGAGAGCACCAAATTGTACCAACAGCTACTACAAAATCTAATCCTAAACGTAGAAGACCTAGAGGTGGCTGAGAACGGGACGACAAGAAGAATAGAGAGTAGTTATTTCAATTAATTTCAAACTTAAACTTTATTATGCCTAAAAAATCGGAAATTACAATAAAAGGAAAAGTAGAGCCATTGGTGAGCACATGGCTTCAATCTGACATGTTGTGGGCTTTGTTGGGCACGTGGCAATATCAATAATACTCCTGCTTCTTTTAAAAGTTTAAATCAACTGAGTCGTTGATTAAAGTAGAGTCATTCATCAGTGAGGGCTTGTATCTGGACAGTGGTGCACCTCGTTACAAATGCCCTCCAAATTGTTGCAATTTACATCTACAATTTCTATTTTACTAAGCACATGCCCCTCATTTTGTTCTACCTCATTGCTGCCTCAAAAAAATTTTGGTCACACGAACTTTGTTCACATTCCCAGTCAACGCCAGTTAAAACTTGACTCTAATAAAGCAAATAAATATGTTGTTATTGTATACTTACATACTCAAAAGGTTTATAAGTGTTTCTTTTTCCACTATTAGGATTGTATTAATATCCCTTAATTTACTTTCATTGAGCCTCAACCTTTCTTTCCAAAGTTTAACCTCCAAGGGAAGCAAGTTTAAGTTAAGATGAACCTTGAGACTTAACCACACATTCTTCATCATCTTCTTTCAGTTCAATATCTCAACATTTCATCACTATAACTAAATTAATGTCAGTAAGCTTATGTTAACACACATATATAACAAAAACCTATAAAGGAAACAATGGTCAACCTGTTATGTGCCTATTTCAGGACTTCGTCGGAGGTGGCGATGGAGGCAGAGATACAGGGGTAGCTGAGCTCAACCCGCGAAAAATGCGAGGGGAGAGGAAGACTCAACCTTAACCATAGAAATGGGGAAGAAGAGAGACTGAGGAGAGAGAAGAACTTGAGAGAGAGAAATTGATTTCATTCTTTGATATCCTATATAAGACCCAAGGGAGCCTATATATATAGGACCCCAACAGCATGGGTGTAAATACCCCATATAAAGAAAATTCGTGAAACATTAAAACACTAGACGCTAATAACTCGTAACCATGACTCGATACGACTCGACTCATGTAACTCGACTCATACAACTCGACTAATACACTTGACTAATATAACTTGACTCATACATTCGACTCGATACAACTCGACTCAACACCTAAAGGCTCGTAATAATATAACCACTAGATAACTGACGGTTATACCCGTTTTTAAATCGAGCTTGCACGAACGGTCTTGGATGACCTGAGCATCTGGCTTTTGATTTCCCACCAGAACAACTCCTGGCAGCGCAGCACTGTAGCGGAGGTGGGGTCGAGCGGTGGGGCGTCAGCACGCTCACAGGTGTCATAAAAGACTGCAAGAAGTTGGCTTGCCAAAGGAACTTGCGGAGGGGAGACTGCTGGGCAGAGCAGGAGTCGGGGCAAGTGTGCCCGATGGATGGTCGATGGCGACGAAAGACTGGGATGTAGGTGAGCTGCGGTGATGAGAAGAAGCGGCCCCGGCTGAGGAACAGACAACGAAAGGAATGTATCTAGAGGGGCTAGCAGATTAGGTGGGTGGAGCAGAGGTTGTGGGATGGCTACCATGGGGATTGGTGGTGTCGACCCAAACTGGGACAATACCAACACGAATCTTGAAGACCGTCATGTTGGTGGTGTAAATTGCAGGGTGGCAACCACTGGCGGTGATGGTGAGGCGACAAGAGTTGTGGAGAGCAGCGGAGCTTCTGCGGTCGTAGGTGGGAGCGGTGACCGCTTAAGTAGAATCGGCGGGGGAGGCGAAAGCGACCCATCTAGAGGCGGATTGCAGGGTACAGCAGTGGTAGGGATTGCAGGAGTGTAACCGGCGGCCTTGCTGGAGTCGCCGACATCGACCCATTGTTGAAGTCGGCAAGGAGTTGTGCCATGGAGGCCTGATAAGAAGCCATCACAGGACAAAGGATAGTCACATCGGCGACGCTTATTTTTTTGTCCAACATAATAAATTGATTAAGTAATTAATACACTAAGAATAAATTCAAAAAATCAATTAATAAAATTCCTAACTGAAGAAGGGGGCACCTCGAGAAAGGGAAAGACAAAGGCGCACGTCCAGCGGAAAAGAAGGCACGGTTCTGTCAGATGGTTACGGGAGAAGACGCAAACGGACTTGTCGGTTCGAGAGAGGATGCTTGGAAGAACCGATGGTAGTGGAGCAGCTCCGGTGTTGGCAAGACAGGCAACGGAGCGGCTTTGAAAACAGCAGTCGTGCTCGATCGTTGCTCTGGAGATCGACGGCGTGAGGGATTGAGGGAGAGAACGACGATGGAAGATCGAAGATGAAGTGACAGTGGGAGGTCGATGGTGGAAGGTCGCTTTGATACATTAAAACACTAGGACGCTAATAACTTGCAACCAAGACTCGACAGGACTTCACTCATACACTCAGTTTGATACAGCTCGACTCAATATCTAAAGGCTCATAATAATATAACCGCTAGATAGATGACCGCGTAGGACCCCTAACACAACCATCTCAATGCTAATTTCTTAAGGAAAGGTAATCCCACCCCTCTCGAGCCTTTATTATCTTAATAATGAAACCCAAAAAAACATAAGAAAATTATAATTAGGCAATGGATGATATTTCCAAAGGAATAAGATGGTAGGATGCAAATGGGCCTTCACTTTAAAACATAATGCAGATGGAGAATTAACTGACAAGGTAAGAATGGTTGTGGGGGGCTTATGCGAACTTATGGCATAGACTTACGTGTTTTTTTGCTACAGTTGCTAAAAACTCAACAAAGTAAGAGTTCCTCCTATCTCTAGCAGGTAATTTGGATAAAGATTTATATGAAGAAGTTTATATAAATAATTCTTCTAGTTATGTTCAATTCAAGAGAGCAATATGGCATGTAAGCTCAAAAAAGTGTTCTATGGTTTGAAACAACCTCCAAGAGAGAGTGGTTTGGCATGTTCAGGCAAGCTATCAAAGTTCATGGGTATATTCAAGTCCAGGATGATCATACACTTTTTTGTTAAACAATCTGAAGATGATAAGTTTGTTGTTCCAACATTCTATGTAGACGACATAATTGTGATGGGAGATAATTTTGAAGAAATCAACACTCAGGAGAAGTACCTTGCAAGGGAGTTTGAATTTATGCACCTATGGTGCCCTATAGTATTTACTAGGAATGGAAGTTGCTAAAAACAAATTAGGGATATGTGCTTAAGATAGGAAATATTTTCATGACATGTTAAATGAGATTGCAATTATGGGATGTAAATATATTGATAATCTATATGAACTAAATTAAATATTGGGTTTGGAAGAAGATAATATTGACAGCCAACAAATCGGAAAACTTATTTAATTATCTATCTCATAAAAAAACAATCGTAATTTTGTTGTTGAATTAGTAAGCCGATTTAAGCAGTCGCATATTGAAAGGCATGCAATTGTTTTTAATTTTAAAAGTACTTAAAATTATCATAGATTAGTTGAAATCTATACATATGTTTATTAGACAAGTTCTACTATCGACAGGAGATTCAAGCATGGATAATGCACCTTTGTTTAGGTTAATCTTGTGAAGTGGTGGAGCAAAACAATAACAAGTTATTACTCTAAGCATTGTTGAAGTTTAGTATTGTTCCCTCACTCATAGCATAAGTGAAGGGGTAAGACTAAAGCATTCACTAAAGAGTTCAAGATAAAAGACAGTGAACTTATGATGTTCTCTTGTAATGATAAGGTTGTCGTGAGCATTTCAAAGCCCTGTTCTCCATAATAAGACAAAGCATATAGAAGTGGACCGATACATTCTTAAAGAAAAAATTAAAAATAGGAGCATTTGCATGGCATGCATTCTTACTAAATAAAAAAGAAACAAATATCCTGAAAAAGGTCTACACAAGACAAAAATTTCAAAGACTTAGATAACAACTTGAGGGAAATGGCTAGAAATAACTATGGTATGCAATGTTTGCATTGTCGGTGACTTCTTAAAAAAGTTTATATTCTACTACATAAAACATCAGGTGTGGCTAAATCTAGTTTGAAAAGAATAAAAGAAGAGAACGCTCATGAATTTGGGATAATGAGAGAATAAACATGTACTATTTTTCATTATATAAAGTTATTAGTGGTGCGTCAAAAGAGGTCACATAGGACAAAAAAAATTTATTCTTGAAACGGATGGCATATTTGTTTATTCAATATTTAGATTAGAATGGAATTCTATGTAAACATATTTTCCCAAAAGAAACCTGTTGGATGCTATTAGGCAATTTTGCATATAAAAAATAACTAATGAGAAAACTCAAACTCTAGCAATTGATTTACAAAAAAAGTGATAATTAAGTCATTGAGGGCATCATATTTTTTTGTGAAATATATGCAAATGTAATTATTATCAATAATGCTGCTAAATACTTGCATCACTAACTGAGCCCAATAAAAAAAATGTGTTGCGTGCCTACTTTGTTGGGTTGTCGGAGAGCGGAGGGTGGAGAATACACGGGGTTGTTAGCCCTAGAAATGGAGGAGGACATGAGAGAGAGGTTGAAACCCTAGAAGAGAGGAGGTGAGAAGGAGAAGGACTTGGGCAAAGAAGAGAACTTGTTGTCTTTCTTGCATAAGAACTACAAGACCCCAAAGGCCCTATAAATATAGACACCGATGGCATGACCGTAAATAATATCACATATATCAAATATTAAAATACTTAAACTCTACGACGTTATGACTCAATACAATGCGACTCGATACAACACAACTCGACATAATAATAATAATAACAACACACGATAACTGACGGCAGATCCGTAACACTCCATCCGTCCTTGACATCGAGCTTGTCCCCAAGCTCAAACTCCATGTGGATGATCTGCTCCTCGGGAAGCTTGATCTCCCTCCAGAACAAGGCATGATAGCGCGTAGTGGTGGCAGCGGTGGAGGCGAGTAGCGGCAGCGCGATCGGAAAGACGCGCGGCGGAAGTAACGGCTTCTGCATGGTCGGTGGAGCGGTGGTGAGCAGCAACCGCAAGGATGTCGGAAATGCGATGACCGGCGGTAGGAACGGATCCGTCGGGGGTCAGCGGACCACGGGTCGGTGGAGCAGGTGTCGGCGGTGGCGGCAACTGCACAGGGCGAGTCGGCGGCGGCGGCGACTGCACGGGGCGAGTCGGCGGCGGCGGCGACTGCACGAGGCGAGTCGGTGGAGGCGGCGGCGAAGGTGGCAGCGGTGGGAGCGACGGTGGCAGCGATGGCGGCGGCGACATTGGCGTCGACGACGACGGCGGCGGCGGCGGCGGTGGCGACAGCGAAGCGTCATGAGTGACGGAGGGCGTTGGTAGCACCACCATTGGAGGGGGAGGAGACAACTCCCGCTCCGGTGTTGGCGGCGACGGCACAAGACGAGTCGGTGGCGGGGCAGACGAGGGAGGCGGAGTGTTGGAATAGCTGCCCGGGAAAGGTGGCGAGCCGAGGCGCGTAGCTATGCGGTCGGCTCGCGCTTCCATACGATCAAGACGAGCGAGTCTTTGGGTGAAGATGTCAGGGTTGGCGGCGAAGAATGAAGCAGACATGGTAATTAATTAAGCACTTAATTAATTTTTAGAGAAGAGAGAATTAAGCGAGAATGAGTAATTAGGGGGGATAAAAGGAAAAGACAAGAGGATAAGGAAAAGAGGCATGCGGTGATGAGATTGGCAAAGGGAAAATGGAATGTGGGACCCGGGGAAAATAAGAAAATAAGAGAAGATGGGATGGGGAAAGGCAGGTGATGGGGCTGGAGGAAAGCTAAAAATAAAATAAAACAAAAGGATTGATTGGACGGAGGGGCTGCAGGAGAGATTGATGGGGGAGGAGAGATAAAAAATAATAAAAAAATTTGTGGGGAAAGATTGATGGGACGGAGAGAATAATAAAAAGTGGTGGTGGGGCAATAAAAATAAAGAAGGAAAATTTAAAAAAAAGTGAGGTGGAGTTTGCGTGCAGGGGGAAATGGTAAAAGGCAGTGGAAAAAAAGAGTAGGGATTATGCGTCTAAAGGCGTGGGGATCAAGGAGGCGCGGGGCTTGTCGAGGGCGAGGGGCTCGCCGGAGGCGTCGACAAGCGGAAACGGGATGTGGTTGGTGGAGCCGTGGAAGAGCGAGGCTTGGCCGACGGAGGGGAGGAAGATTGGTATATATGTGCGACTCTTGACGAGGGCGGCGGGAAACAGCGGCTGACTGTGGGGAACGGCGACTGGAGGGGAGGAAAGAAGAGCTCTGGACAAGGGAAGCGGAGGAGTGGAGGGGGCGTTGTTGATGTGTGATTGTGGGGAGAGGTGCAGTGGTCGAAGGGGAGGAACGTGGCAGCGCAGGGTTGTTGAAATGGTAGCGCGGGGTTGGCGCTGGATGCGACGCCGGCGGTGGGCTACAGCAAGGTTGCTGGAGGAATTGGGTGGTGCAAAGACAAGGGGGGTTTGCTGGAGCCGGGGAAGAGGTAGCTGGATGCGCCAACAGAGCGTGCGGGGCTGGAGTGAGGCAGAGGCTGTTGGGTGCGGTGAAGAAGCGGCGGGAACGGCGACTGGAGGGGAGGAAAGGCCTCTGATACCAATATGTTACGTGCCTACTTTGTTGGGTTGTCGGAGAGCGGAGGGTGGAGGATACAAGGGGTTGTTAGCCCTAGAAATGGCGAAGGAGATAAGAGAGAGGTTGAAACCCTAGAAGGGAGGAGGTGAGAAAGATAAGAACTTGGGAAGAGAAGAAAACTTGTTGTCTTTCTTGCATAAGAACTACATGACCCCAAAGGACCTATAAATATAGGCATCGATGGCATGACCGTAAATAATATCACATATATCAAATATTAAAATACTTAAACTCTACGACGCTATGACTCAATACAACGCGACTCGATACAACACGACTCGACATAATAATAATAATAACAACACACGATAACTGGCGGCGGATCCGTAACAAAATGCTAAGGAATTAGATCAATAGCTACATTTATATTAAAAGGGTCATTAATTAATCAGTACTCGGTCACTCCGTCGACAATAGAGTTTGGTAGAGGTTCCTGGAAGATGGAATGGGCAGTGTTTAGGTAGGGGTCGAAGGTGCATACGTCAAAGTATTGGAGTTGTATCGCATAAAAATCCATACAGAGATGAATATTACAAATATCTAAAAATCTAAGCCATTTATGAAGAAAAATAAATATAAATCTACCACCGGGTCTGAAACTTGCACTGTTGTGATTAGCACATAATGCAACTCAAACTTACACAAGCAACCATTGAATTTTTGTTACACAAGCACATTCACTCAAGTGGACCCCCCTCGTCAAAATGTATGGAGCGCGTATATGGAAGTCGTCATGGTCGCGGCCACATTCACTCAAGTGGACCCCCCTCATCATAATTTATGGAGCTCATATGAAAGCCGCCATGATCGACCTTCTTAAAATTAATTTGTATGAATTAATTAATTCATACTAATTAATAGCAATCAATTAACTTAACTATTTTGTATTTCCTTTTTGAATTGCCTTTTGTATTTCCTTATTTGGGTGGCTTTGTATTTCCATGTTTAATTGTCCTCCCTCAAATGATCCATACGCATAAGGGTGACTAAATTTTACGTTGGCCGTCTACCTAACACAACCATCACCATTTTTCATCCGGGCTTGGGACCGGCATAGGCTGGTTTAAACGAGGGAGGGGTAGACCAATAAAGACTTGGAATGAAACTGTAAGGAAAGGCATGATGTACTTAGGCATTAATGAGATTCTGACAAAAGATAAGGCACAATGGCGAGAAAGGATCCACATAGTCGACCCCACTATAGTGGGATAAAGGCTTGAGTGTTGTTGTTGTTAGTTGTCCTCCCTCATTTATATAAGGGGGAGGGATTTATGTGTGAAATCATCTTTGAATGTATTATGGTATTTTTTATGGTTGCTCCTTAATTTCGTCTCTTTTCTTCCTCCTTCCTTCTCGCTCACCCCCGTCGGCCCTTCCCCTTGTCGAATTCCTCCCGGGAATTAATCGTAATCGTATCAATTGGTCCGACCTGCCGTGCCACCCCCTGAAAAGTCACCGGTAGTCGAATATCTGCTCTCGTGTTGTTCGAGAAATCGCATATCGCAATCGTCCACGATATTCGCCCTAGTCGTGGTTTCGAGCCCTGCTTCTCGTCGGCCCGTACGTGTCGTCCTCCGCAGCACGGTGCCCGCCCAGATCGCGTCATCCGTCGATTTTAGGGCTTTCTGATCGAGCACAACTTCCGTTTATTCGCACTTTTCGCGGGTTGTCCGCCATCGTCCAGATCAGCCTGCTACCAGGCGCTCACACGGGCAATGGCCTGTCTTCCGCCCTTCGCGACCAACCCGCCGCCGCAAGCGCCGACCGGCGCCGTTCGCACACAGTAAGTCGCAAGCTCTTCTCCGCAGACTTCGGCAGCGGCCTGTCTTCCGCCGTTTGCGACCAACAGCCGCCGCAAGCGCCGATCAGCGCCGTTTGCACACAGGAAGCCGCACGTTCTTCTCCGCAAATTTCGGCCAGAGCCGCAATCACCGTTCGACGTCTCTAGTCCAGCTCCGCAACCTCCGCTGATTTCGCCGCATTCCAACCCAGATCCATGGGTTCGGCTGCATCCCAGCCCCGATCTGCCGGTCCGCCACTTCCAGCGCCCGCCCCGCCGACTTGCGCTCCACCAGTCCACCCTTTCTACAGACCAATCGGCCGCAGAAGCTTTGGTTCGTCGTTGTCTTCATCAAATCAGCCCCCCTACCGGCTGCTCCCTGCCAGACCTGCCCTTTCCTTGGCACCATGGTCGTCGTCCAATCAGCCGCTCACAGGTCGTTGTTCTTGCCGTCGCCGGACACCAGCCGGCGGCAGGATTTTTCTGCCCTCGCTGCACAAATCCTAGCCACATGTGCCTCTCTCCACGCCAAAGTAGGTCGTCTCCGCGCTCTCAACGGACGGGTTGTCGTAATCTCCCACGAGGCTCCTTGCCCTAGGTCGCCTCCACCACGGCTGCCTCCTGCACCAAGCGAGAGCTATCCTGCCATGCCGCCCCCAAAATTCCTCTACGACACCAACATGCCCCTCCTCTCTGCAGTCAATCCTCCCATCGAAAGGACATCGGCCGCTAATGTACCACCTCTCTCCATGGTGGTCGTCCCTCCACCGCTTCTGCCACCTCTCAGGTCACCCGCTCTGCCACCTCCGGTAAACCTGCCGCCTCCTCTACCATCTCTTACTCTGCCAGCTCCGGTCTTGCCGCCCCCTCCAGCCATTCCACTGCCTCCTCTCCCGACTCGTGCTCCACCGACCCCTGCCTTGCCGCTTCCACCGGCCGCATCGCCGCCTCTTCTGCTGCCTCATGCTCCACTGACCCTGACGCTTCCGTTCCTGCTGTCGGTCGTCGCGTCTCCGACATCCTTGTGGCTGCTGCTCACCACCGCTCCGCTGACCTTGCGAAATCCATTACTTTCGCTGCTCGTCGTTTCGGTGGCGTCGCCGCTACTCTCCAACAACGTCGCCACTGCTACACGCTTTCAGGCCTTGTTCTGGCGGGAGGTCAAGGTACTAGATGATCCTCCTCGAACTCACATCGGCCCTGTCGATCCTCTATCGTTATCTCTGTGACAAAGCCCTCACAGGGACGGAGTGGAGGACTTCCCGACAAGGGTTAGGGCTTCGACCTTGAGGACAAGGTCGATTTCAAAGGGCGGTATAGTGTTACACGGGCACATTCACTCAAGTGGACCCCCCTCGTCAAAATTTATGGAGCATGCATATGGAAGCCGCCAAGGTCGCGGGTATTCACTCAAGTGGACCCCCCTCATCATAATTTATAGAACGCGTATATGGAAGCCGGCATGATCGACCTTCTTAAAATTAATTTGTATGAATTAATTAATTGATATTAATTAATAGCAATCAATTAACTTAATTATTTTGTATTTTCTTGTTAGGTTGTCTTATGTATTTCTTTATTTGGGTGCCTTTTATATTTCTTTATTTAGTTGTCCTCCCTCATCTATATTAGAGGAAGGGTTTAATGTGTGAAATCATGTTGGAATGTATGAAGGTATTTTTTAGGGTTGCTCGCTAATTTCGTCTCTTTTCTTCCTCCTTACTTCTCGCTCACCCCCACCGGCCCTTACCCTTGTCGGATTCCTCCTGGGAATTAATCGTACTTGTATCAATTTCTTAAAGAAAATTTAACATATCTTGATTTTCTTGGGACCTCAGCAAATTGGGTAAAATAACAACTAAATCATGTTCTCATGGTTCAACCATGCATCAACTATGAGTCTATGACTAATCAACAGACATCACATTAGTATTAAAAACCATAGATTTACTTAAAAATAAGTTATTAATTTGATGGCACTCCTGGCTTTTCTTCAAAAGCTTTCAACAATTTTCTTCATAATTAAGCTTATTTTGACAATTATGACCGCCACCAAGAAAAGATTACTAGTTTTGAACATAAAAGTGGATGAAGTTCCTTAGATGAGGTCAGGCGTTCGTGAATGATGGTTCATTACCACGAGGTTCAACGAGCCAAGATGTATTAAAACACCACGGTTGGTCTTTTCAAAACAAAGCTTGGCGAGTATAATTCTTAGCAAGTAAGACAATACCTTCCTTAGAGAACATGCTTGGAAGCTTATCCAAAAAATCTTTTAGAAAACTTGGAATTAAACGATTCTACGACAAGACAAAATCTGGTAAACACCTTCTCCGCCTAAACTACGGTTTGTTCTAAAATTTTACTAGCATCCAACTAAGCAAGATCATAGGATAAAACCCCCACAGTACCTCTTATTCCACTAAAAGCACCGATAGAATTATAAACAATTTTTCTAACACAAATTGCAAACCAGAATGTAGTATAAATCAGCAAAAGCCGACGAACAACCGCAAACCGCTAAAATAATTCAACATGAAACATGACAGTAGACCTTGGGAGACCTCTGCTTTGACCAACCCTTGGCGTCTAGCTCATCAAAGGAAGCCGCCGAAGAGGCAACGAGGACGCCCAGCCGAGGGGTTTTCGAGGGTGCGAATCGCAAAGAAGAGAGGAGAAACCGATGACGGAAGAAAAACGCGGGAGAAAGCTGCGCTGCCGTAGTCGGCCGGAGCAGAGCCAGCGGGAGGCAAGAGGCGACGATCGGCATGCCCCTCTCACCCCCGCCTCTCTCGCCCTCTTCTCGTTGAATCGGATGAGGGGAAATGAACAAAAGACAACTGAAGACGCCGCCCCGCGAGTCTACGAGAGCCGCTTAGAGGAAATCTCGCGGGCAAGGAAGCAGCGCGTTGGCCCGAGCCTGCCACCATAAAACCCCCTCTAGGCCCGGCCCGAAAAAACGGATCCCTAGGCCCAGATATAGCAATAGTGCTCGGGCCGATACTCGGCCTGGATCGGGCCAGGCAAAGCCCGATTTTCGGGCCGGCCTAGGAAAATCGCCCGGCTCTTATAAGAGCACTTAATTACACGGCTCTTATAAGAGCCTTTTAATTAACGGCTCTAAAAAGAGTCGTTGATAACGGCTCTAATAAGAGTCGTTGATAACGGCTCTTATAAGAGCCGTTAGTAGCAGTCGCTGGCCGACCCCCCCCCCCCCCCCTCTCTCACTCTCTCTCCCACTCTCCCTCTCTCACACACTCTCTCTCACACACTCTCTCTCTCTCACTATCTCTCTCTCTCTCCCACTCACTCTCTTTCATTTTCCCTCCCACTCACTCTCTCTCTCTCCCTCCCACTCTCTCTCTCTCCCTCCCACTCTCTCTCTCTCTCTCTCAATACTAGGGTCGTCCTTCTCAATGTTAGCATGGCATCGTCCTCCTCAACTTCAGGGTCATCTATTCAAAATACGTCTGTAGTGGTGGAGCACAATCGTAAGGCGACAGTTTGTGAGCATTTCGATAAGATTCAAGTTGGCGACGAATTCAAGGCGCGATGCAAATTATACTCGAAGTTGCTGACCCTTACGGGCAACTCGACACTATCAAGACACATTAAGTCTTGCGTTTCGAAACAAGCTCCTGAGTCCAGTCATGCCCAAATTTCAGGAGCAGGACAAATTTGGACATACGATCAACTTCGCCAACGAGACCAGCAGATGAAACGTCATCAAGCGTGGGTTGTCATTCAGCCACTACGACAACGAGGATGCGACGGAATATATACATTGAGGGCTTCAACCTAAATATCAATAAGTAAGTAGAGTTTCTTTTAGACACGACACCATTAAAGCCTATTTAGAATCAAAACAATCGTTAAAAAGTTTTTTTGAAACTTTTGAGGGTCGTGTAAGTTTAATAAGTTACGTTTGGAGCAGTAATATAAAAGTAGGATTATCGTATATATGTATCACGTGTCATTGGATCGATCCCGTTTCATGGGAGCTAAATAAGCGCGTAATATGTTTTGAAGGTTTCGAATATCCACACACAGGTAAAGCTATATATAATGTAATTATGAAATGTGTGCGAGAATTTAAATTAAAAGATAAAATAATGAGTAATTCTTTTGATAACGCCTCTAACAATACCGTAGCTATTGATTGGTTAAAAACGATTTAAAACCAATATTAAGCGGTGCGTTTTTTCACACTCGATGTGTTTGTTCCGTTTTAAATTTAGTGGTACAAGATAGTTTAGCCGCCATAGAACCTTATATTGAAAAAATTTAGTGGCTGAACTTAAGCCAGATTTTGAGCAGTGGAGCCCTACTTCAAGAAATATTATACTAACTGCATGGAAGACTGTAAAGGACCAAGAACATGAAAGAGGGAAGTGGTATAATGAAATGGAATGACAAAAGCATGAAGCTAGGCAAGAGGCTATAGTACAGTTCAGGAGAAAAGCCAAGCTGGGTAGGCTGCCACCAGATGCTCAGGAGCCGAGCAAGTACTTTCCAAAGCTCTTTCATTACTTTGAAAGGCAAAGGCTCAAGGAATAAGCACAGAAGAAAGTTGAGCTAAAAGGCAAGAAGCCAGCTGAAGTTGCTGAAGCTCCTGTGAAGGCTCAAATCCAATCTGGCAAAGGAATTGTCATAAAAGAGTCTGATCAGTCTTAGTTCTAAGTTCTTTCAAAAGTGTTTTGAAATGTTTTGTTTAATCATTCAATGTAAACATCTGTAATCAAACATTACCAAGTTATAAACAAAATTTTGTTTGGAATCATATATTCATGTTCACTCTGTGATGAATTGTTAATATTTTGTTTATATTAAGTATTCATGTAATGTCATACATCATCATATTATATTTGTTATAAATGGTGTATATCATTAACTAAAAGGGTTATGACTTCTCCAAATAGGGGGAGATTGTTGGGTACATTGGAAAATGTGTACCTGATTTGAAGAAGCCTAACTTAGCTTAATGATATATATCAAGGTGTATTTAATGTTGTTTTAAGTTGACATGTGCAGGTGAAGAAGTATTAAAGAATACAGGAAATTATTCTAAGTCCATGTGTCGACACCTGAAGAAATTATGTCGACATTTCAGAATAATTGTGTCGACACTTGAAGGAAGCTGTGTCGACACAGAGAAAGATAGTCGACCACATTTGTGTCGACACTGGGAAGCAGTGTCGACTCACAGAAAGATAGTCGACCACATTTGTGTCGACACTGGGAAGCAGTGTCGACTCATAGAGAAAGATAGTCGACCACATTTATGTCGACACTGGGAAGTAGTGTAGACTTACAGAAAGATAGTCGACTTCAACTATGTCGACACCTGAAGGCAGAGTCGACACATACTGAGTTCTAAATCTACAACAACTGTGTCGACACACAGGACTTGTGTCGACACACTGCAAAGTCAAGACTAAGTTATTTTCTGAAGAAAGATGAAGTGTTGAGTCGACACAAATTCTCTGTGTCGACTCATTCTCAAGATGAAGTTCTGAAGAAGCAGTGTCGACTTAAAGGCAAACTAGTCGACATCATCAAAGGCTGTGTCGACACCAAAGTCACTTGTGTCGACACATATAGACAGTTGGTCTCGACATTTTCTGACAGTCTGTCTCAACACTTTGTTGTCCAAGACTAAGGCACATGATCTGTTTGAAGACTTGACAGCTGTGGGTTATGACAGGTTAACTGAAGCTGTCAGACTTGTCAGAAGTTAGTTAGAAACCGGATCAGCTGGTTACCATGAAGAAGATCTATAAATAGACAGATTCAGAAGAAGAAATACTACAACACACAAGAAGAAATTAATTCTTAATCAACACATCAGTTAAGAGACAAGTCCTCTCTTCAAGAACGTGCAAGGCATTAAAGAAGATCTTCATCAGAAGATCTAAGAAGACGATCTCAGGATCAGTCTAAGTAGAGTTCTTTCAAGAATTCAGAAATATCATCAAAGGTGTTAGATAGAGATGGATCCAGCCACTTGAAGAAGAAGAAGGAAGCCATCATTGGTTTCTCAAGAAGCTGTTTGGAAATCAACTCAGCTAAGTTCAGATTCAAGAAGCTTTGAAGAAAACTCAGATTCAGTTGATTTCATCAGCTGATCAAGAATTGTCTTATTCTTTTCTCTCTCAACAAAGGCAAGACATTAAAAACTTCTTTTCTAATTTCTGTAGGATCTGTCAATACAGATCTGAGTTGTAAGCCTGTGTTATAAAGGCTGAGTGTAGGAGAGTTGATCTCTGAGTGATAGGGCTGTTTGCCTGAGTGTAGGAGAAGGTTCTTCTCTGAGTTGTAGGCTTTGTGATAAGGCAGAGGTAGGGCTGTTGAGCCTGAGTTGTAGGAACTTTTTCAGGTTCTGAGCTGTAGGATTTGTAGATCTGAGTAAAGAGGAAGTTTGGCCGAATCTAGCACACTGCTAGATAGGTGAAGGGGGAAAGTGGATGTACCCAGACCTTGGGGAACCACTATAAAATAGTGTGCAATTTGTGATGGTTAAATTTCTGTAACTGCTATGCTGTGTGTTTTAATTTTGTAATTGAATTCTGCCAAAAAGTGTTAACAAGCATTAGTACCTATTCACCCCCCCTCTAGGTGTTTAGGTTGTCTTGAAAGTAAAACTATCATATTCGTCAAGTATTCTCGACGAATCCGTCGAGTATCCAGGGAATGCGTCGTGTAAGAGCCCTTTTTTCTACGCTACCGGGTCTTACGCCCAGAATCGCCATTTTGCGGTGACACCGACACTCGGGGTGGTCTTCACTACAAAACGTCGATCCTGCCGGCATTAGTGATCACCAAAGAAGTAGTATGTAATACAAGTTCACAGATCACAACTCACTATCAATATATATAAAAGAGCAATAGTCCACAATAAGTATAAAGTATGAAAGAGAGTAGAAAAGAAAATGGCTTAAGCACGGTACATGTCTAATACAAATGATCTCTCTCTCACAACTCACACATCTAGCGGAAATAACTGAGAACCGTCTTTGACCTGTCGCCATATAGTAGTGGTAGCACACAACAACTTCTCCTTATGTCCTGCCTCCTTGTCCTGCCGATGTTGATGATCTTGCTGCTCGGTCCCCTAAAATAATGTGGTCCACTAACCGTTAGTTAAAATACTAAGCCACTATCATCCTCGCCTCACCCTCGTGACTCCTAAGCGCCGTGCGGGGAGGAGGAAAGTTGAGGACAACAAAGTAGAGTGGAACAAGCAGGTGACAACTACCCTAAAAAGTGTGTCTACAAAAGGATTATAACAAGGAAGCATAATGTGAGCAAGTAAAGTAGAGCAGTAAGTACATGTAAAGTAAACAATGGAATAAGTAACCTTAACTTATATGAATGCCCATACAAACTTATAAGTTAAGGGGTCTTTTGCAAGGCTCCCATCGTATAAGCTATCTCATACTAGTTTATACGATGGGGTGTCAGGTTTAATGCAAGTATGAGTGTTGTGATATATTATGTCATGATTCATGCAAGTGCAACACACACACACACACACACGACTCTATGCGCACAGACCTTTAGCTCCCCCATTTTGGAAGCTAGCTTCACTCCCAGGAGCCTCCATAGTGGCCAACGGAGACAGTGCGTCGGGCTGCCCCACTCCTAGGCGGGTAACCACACTACCGGGCCTAGCCCTTACGTATGCCTCTAAAGGACACACCAGAGTCACCACGTACTATGCTGATCAATCGCTAGTCTTTTCCTTGGCTAAGTGAGAACCACACTTGTCGAGTCAATGTATTGACGTTGGTGCAATCGACCGTCTAATACCGAAGACCCACCACTTTATGCACATGCAACCATGAATTCTCGAGCCATCGGCTCCTCGATCTAACTCACCCGTCACAACAACCTTCCGAGCCACTAGCTCCCCGGACTAACTAGTCCGTACCTACCACCACTGAGCCTACTGCTCGTGAGTCTAAACCAAACTAGCCTTCCATGACCACGGGGTTAGTGAAAGTGAAGTACTTAGAATTACTAGTTGCTCTTTAATCATTTAGTCTTACGGTTTAAGGTTAACCTTGGACTGCCCAGGGCATTCCCTGTGAAGGGCTCTCGAGAGCACTAGGAACTACGATGGGCTGAAGCCCAAATCTCCCTTTCGCAAGGTACTTATTATTAGTATCTACCCATGTCCCAATTTATTATCATTACTCTTGAACTAGCTCTATTCATATGTAGACTTTCCCTTTCCAAGGAAGGACGGTCCACCGTCAATCCCGAGCACAACTCTGCCCTTGCACAATCGGGCTCACACAACCTATCTTTCATTGGTGACCTTATTCATTCTCAATAAGACTAGGTGCTCTATCTACCCCTTTATCTCATACCGAGGTTCACCTGATTCCTTAATTCTACAGTTTTAATGTGTGCAGACCTAATGAGCTACGTGGTGTGCATGAAAGGTGACCCCTCCAAATATTCATCCAAATGGACTAAGATTATTACTGGGGGTCAATCATGATATTTTAAGAATAAATCCAGAAGATTATAATTTTCCTAATTTATTTGGTGTTTATTATATGTTTTGCAAAATCAGGCCACCTATGATTTTGAACACCAAACACACTTTTATGACTAGGTATGACCTCATAAAAATTATTACAAATTAGTATCATCAAAATAATAATAAATATCAAAAATCCCAATTTTCCAAAAAGAAGTTGACCTTCAACAAAGATATTTATTAAATAATCCCCAAGGAAAGGTTAAGAAGGATGTATTACAAATTTTCATCCAAAAATTATAAGAAAATTACCAGAGGTTTAAGGTGACAAAAAAAGACTTATGACCAAATATAATAATTTCCTAAGTCCAGTTGGTCATATAAATAAATTACTTAAAGTTATTCAACATATGACACTTTGTGAATGATCCTAAATGAAATAACTTCCAATAATTTTATAAAAATTCACAAAATATTATAATTCCCTAAGATGTCCTCTGACCAAGTTTCGTAATTTTTCAGTTGATATTTAACTCATAGTTAATTTTCTTGCAATTAGGGCAAACATTGAGGTTGTGAATAAAGTACCAAATATGTTTCTGTCGAAAGTTCACCTCTAATATGTTTCTGTCGAAATATCTCATTACTGTAGCTAACGTGATAGTTCTGACTTGTCTTGACACTCCTGTGTTAACTCTGCACTTCTTTAGAAACATAAGTGTCGAGATAGTCAAAGTGTCTCGACACTTGTGTCGAGATATCTTAGCAGTCTCGGCACACTCTTGCTTGGAAGAATTTTCCATTTGAAGCTGAAAGTGTCGAGACAATTGACTTGTCTCAACACTACTGTTGTCTGTGTCGACCTCTTTTAATTCTGCCTAGTGTCGAGACAGTTGGGTAGTCTCGACACACTCTTTCTGCTGTGTTGACAATTCTATTCCTTAATCCTTCATTGTGTCAAGACAGTTGATTTGTCTTGACACAATTTTACTTAGAGTAATTCTCTGTCTTCTTTGAGCCGAGATAGTTTTGTTGTCTCGACACAACTGCTTTTAGTTTTATAGTGTCAAGTAAGCTGACTTATCCCGACACTGCTGAAATAATATTCAAGGTGTCGAGACAACTATCTTGTCTTGATACAGTTGTCTTGAAACTTCAATGTGTCGAGTTTCTAATTTTGTCTTGACACTGCTGACTTAGTCTTCAGTGTGTCGAGTTAGCTGACCTATCTTGATACTGCTGACTTAGTCTTCAAGGTGTCGAGTTTGCTTACTTGTCTCAACACAGCTACTGTAAAGGTGTCGGCACATTTGAAGTGTGTCGACACTTTCTTACATAGCCATTTTTCTGTACTGCAAGATGCTGAGTGAAGATTGTGCTGACTTCACTTGGCACTTTGCCGACTATACTCAATGCTTTTGTACTTAAACAATTTTTCTTCAAAATCTTGTCTGCTTCTTGTGTCACCTATCCAATCAACATGAAGTAGGCAACCTGCATACATAAACTGAAACATATATCAAATACAAACATGTGTATATCATTGAGTTGAACGGGGCTTCTTCAAATCAAGTACATTGTGACCAATGTGCCCAACAATTTTAAAGTAGGATAAGATTTGTTTTCTCCCTTTCATCGGTTCATAAGGAGTCTTCTTATGATCTTTGGTGATAAAGGCTCTATTCAATATATAACAAGCTGTGTTGACTGCCTCAGCCTAGAAATATTCTAGTAGTGAGAACTCACTCAACATGGTTCTTGCTGGCTCAATCAAGGTCCTATTTTTTTTCAGCCACTTCATTCTGTTGTGGAGTTTTGGGAGAAAAAAAACTCTTGGGAGATACCTTATTCTTGATAGAAATCTGTCATAACACCATATTGAAATTCTATTCAATGGTCACTTCTTACTTTGACCACAATACAGTCCATTTCATTCTAAATAGACTTGACAAATGTCATGAAGAGATTAAGTGTATTTGACTTTTTTCTAAGGAAGAAGACCCATGAAAATCTAGAGTAATCATCAACAATCACAAGGGTATATAACTTCCCTCCTAAACTTTGAATTAGTATAGGACTAAAATGATTCATGTGCAATAAATTAAGATATCTGATAGAGACTTTGTGAGCTATGCTCTTAAAGGCGGGCCTAGTTTGCTTGCCCATTTGGCATACATGACATGGGCCATTTTTAATACATTTTAAATTAGGACCATCCCTAACAAGATTTTCAGAGAATAACTTACATATTATTTTGTAGTTAATATAAGCTAATCTCTTGCGCTATTGTACACAAAGAGATTCCTTCTCATTAGCTACAAGACATATAGGAATGAAAGAATCATAGCAAATAAAATCTAAGCAATAAACATTTTCACTCCTAGTGCTACAGAGAATTATCTCCAAGTCAATTGACTTTTTTTATCATACACTTATCCTTGTAGAATTCAATGACAAAGCTTAAGTCACATACTTGACTTATACTTATAAGGCTATGTTGCAACCCCTTTACATAAGCTACTTTTGTGATAAAGAATATGTCATTGGTGATCATACCATAGCCTTTAGTAACCCCTCTATCTGAACCTCTAATGACTTTTGGTCCATTCTTTACTGGGGCAAAATATTTTAGAAGACTTCTTGTTCCAGTCATGTGTCTGGAACACCAACTATCTAAGTGTCATATTGTCTTATGATTGGTACTTGAACTTACCAGCAAGAAAAATTAGTTTATCTTAGGAACCCAACCAACCTTGGGTCCTTGGTTCTTTCCAGATTTTGAAATAGTTCTTCTATTAACAGAGACCCTAGCTGAATTGAATTTCTTTGTATGAGGCACTGCTAGATTATACCAATGTCCAAGACAAAGTATCCCACCATACCGCAACACGAGCACTCGTAGGTGTTATACCTCCTCTTCTGAACTATCTTAGGAGTATATGTTGGTATTATCATGGTGATCTGGAAGTGATCAAGCATGTAGCCTCACTGCCAACGCAATATGAGCCTATAGGGTCGCACATAAAAGCGTTTGGAGAATTTGGAAGATTGGATTATGCTGGTTATACTCATATGAGATGAGTGAAGGACTGGACTCAGCAAGGCATTGAGTGTGTCAATTCTACTCAAGCAGGCGTTGAGTGCATCGAGATCACTCAATGCTTTTATTGAGTCAAGTGTTGATTCGTCGAGTTAACGTTGAGAGCGTCGAGACTACTCGATAATTCGTCGAGTCAATTGATGATTCATCGAATGACGACGTTGAGTACGTCAAGACTACTCGACGCCTTCGTCGAGTCAAATGTTGACTTGTCAAAATAGGTGTTGAGAGCGTCGAGTTCGCGCGACGATTTGTCCAGTAAAGTGTTGATTCAACGAGTCTGACATTGATGGCGTTGAGTCCACTCGACTCTTCGTCGAGTCAAATGTTGATTTGTCGAGTTATGCATTGAGCGCACTCGATGCTTCGTCGAGTCAAATGTTGATTCGTCGATTATCGACGTGAATACTAGGCGAATTCCGTTTCATCCTATTTATTTCCTTTAAGTCCGGTTCGACATGGTCTGCTGGTATCAGTTGGCTTGGTATTCAGTATACATATGATATTCATAGTTAACCGAGTAAGATACAATACCTTTTGACCTAATCGCAAGTCGGCTTCTTCTTCCTCCCGACGGAACTATTTCGCAAGGCCGTGAACACCAATCTCGCTATTGATCGTCCGCCATTCCTGTACGTTGCCAGGAATCATTTCCTAAGCGCCGTATTTGTCACCACCGCCTCTCCTTGAACAGATCTTGTAGTTTGTGGAGACGTTGAGGGAAAACCTACTTTCGACCTAAATCTTGTGTGACAAGAGTCTAGGGTTCTCTGTGCTCGTGTGGATATCTGTAGAGGCATGGGCATTATTCTACGATCGGAACTCTAGCTGTTGCCGTTCGTTGGAATCATTCAGAGCACCTTGATTGAGTATCGACTCAATCCCGTAAAGGTGCAATTTATTTATTACTATGTCACTTCTTGATCAGTGTTCATCGTTGGATCCATATTTCTTTTAGGTTTTCTTATTCCATTTCCGCTGTGCACAAGTGTTGTGTCGTATTGCAAAACCCAACAGTAGAATGTGTATGTGACTGTTCTAATTTAGAAAGGAAGGCCTTAAAATTCTTTTGATTTCTCTTGGCAAGCATGTAGCTGTGAGCATGGCGGTAGGTGGCCTTATAAGACGATATCATTTTGTTGGATACCAATGTCATTTTTTATCCACATGCTTTTTCTTAGAAAGGTGCCCTTGGTGAGTGGCCTTTTCCTTGCCCTTGAGTGTTGGAGTTGGGGTACCAAACACAAATGGTTCATAATAACCCATTTGTATTTCTTCATAGGGATCCTTCAGTGCACTCAACCTCATACCCTTTCTTCCTCTCCAATAAGGAGCATTGCTAACCTTACTAGGGGAACATCCATTTTTTCAGTGACTATACATGATGTCCTGGTCATATCTATTGGATGGAAGCAATACCCTTTGAAAGGTGGTTTGATGCATTACAACTTTTCCTTTTCCTTTATTCCCAGTTGCTGCCTTTCTATTGTATCCTACTCCACTTTTGAATAGAGCAGAGAAATTATCAATAATAGGCATCACAGTTTGTGGCTTAGAAAACTTGGTCACAAGCATCCTCTCACTGAGGAGCTTCTCTTCAAGATCCTTAATGGTCTTGTTCTTGTGACTGATGGTACCAAGATGAATGATTGATATCCCTCTTAGATTACTGATCTCATTGCTTATTTAAGTTAGCCAGGTAGTTGTCTCAAGGCATTCAGAATTGGTAAGTTTGAGAGATGCAATCTTCTTAGCTTATTTTTTTAGCAAGTTTCTTGCTTTTCTTCAAGGCTTCTAGAAGAGCACCATATTTGTCAATCATAATATCAATTTCATCCTTAAAATCAGATTCACCCTCCTCATTATATGATGAAGGTGCATCTGATTATACACCAATTTAATAATCAAAATCTAATGAGTATGAAGGAGCTTTAAGAATTACCTCATCAGGATGGGAGTCACCCTGATCTTCCTAATCTATCATGACCACGAGACTACAACTTTTTTCTTCTTCATTGTCACTATTAGAAGGTTATAAGGGAGACCTGATGCTAATCCTTATAGCAGGAAATTCCTCCCATCAAAAAGAACAATAAGCCCAATATAGTATTTTTCTTCTTCTAACTTAGATGAGTCAAAATCTCTGTCACTCTAGTTCTTTTCTTTCTTTGCTAAGAAGGTCTTCACATACTTCTTTCCTTTATAGTGCTTTTTTCACTAGCCTTCTTTCTTTCCTTCCTCTTAACTAGGCAGTCAGTAATGACATGCCTATTCCTATTACAATAGTAGCAGAAGATGCATGAATTAATATGTTTGTTCTATTTAGAAGCATACTTGCTCCCTTGGGTCCTTCTTGAATCTATCTGTTGTATTTCTTCTTGGAGCTGGATGAGGAAGATGGTTTGTTCTTCCATTGCTTCCTTTTGTACAACATCCTCTATAACTTCTTGGAGAATGCTACAAATTCCTCATCAGTTAGATCAGCTTTTGAGGTTCTGGGCTCAGAGATTTCTAAGTCAGTATCCCTTCTTGGAGGAGAAGGGATTTTCTTTTTGCTTCTCCTTGAGCTTTCAGCCTTAAAGGCCGCTGATTTCTCCTTAGAGTGTGTCATAGTATCTATATCCTCCTCTTTCCTTGTATTGAGCTATATTTCATAGGACAGTAGCTGATGCAATATTGGACAGTGTGCCGGTCACACAAGTAATATAAAATGGGCGAATTTCCCCAAGTATCGATCTCTCAAGGAACACGGCAAGGTGGAGTTAACTTTTGAAGGGGACTTGAGATTGAAGTCCTAAGGTTGAGGTTATGATGGGAGAATGGTTTTGACTTGCGTAAAAGAAAATAAAACAATATAACTTAACCAATGCGGGTCGCCTACACCGCTTCGCAAAGTGAGAGGATTATACGGGCCGCTATGCACCGCTTCGCAACATGGATGGCCGAGAAGGCTTGCAGAATTGAGGGTCATAATCACCTCATCACTACGCTCACACCTAGCACTTGATAGTGTAGCAAACATAAACATTCACACCACAAGTAACTTAAGACAACAAACCACCGCATCACTCACAAGCATGAACAATAGTAAATAGCATTAAGCCCAAGGTTCTTCAAAGTTCTTGCATCAAATAATAATGAAAATCCAATACAAAACCTAGAAATGTGGAAGAGAAAGGTAAAGATACAAACAATGAATGAGTCTTTGCCGTAGACATGGGAGGAAGCACCGGGTTGTCAATCCGTGTCCAACGAGCCACTCATCGGTTGCGTACGGGGTCAGGGAAGGCTGTCATCGCTTCCTAATCACCCGTCTTCTCGTTGGTCTACGTTGTCCACGTCAAACCTTCACTTCTTCCTTACTTTGCGGAGATCGTAGAGTGGAAACTCACTTCTTTACGCCATGGATGCAAGGGAACTTCATAGGGAGCAAAGCCCTAGCTTTGAGGATGAAGAATGGGGTAAAACCCCCCTTCCGGCGAAAGAAAATGGCTGCAAAATCCGGTCCCCGAAACCCAGAAAAACAACGGTTTAAATAGAAATCGCGTAGAATTTTCTTAACACACGGGAAAAACGCACGGGCGCAGATTGTGCGTGAAGAAAAACACATGGGCAATAACATAACTGAGTATTTTGTGAAATGATCGCGCACGACCAGCCGAAACGTACGTGAAGGAAACACACGACCGTGCGATCAGGAATAAGTAATAAAAGCTTGCGAAAATGGTCACGCCTAGTTGGAATCAACCGTGCGAGGCCAAAACGCACGGGTAACCACATAGTGCCTAGAACAAGGCCAAAACAGGCAGGACATGCGATTCCTTCTTGCACGGTTTGGAACAAACCGTGCGGGAACCAAACACATGGGCAGATCAGAAATCCCAGGAAACCACTGGGTAAAATGCACGATTACACTGAAACAGTGCGCGAAGAAAATGCACGTCCGTGCGTTTTACATAGGAAACAATCTGTAGGATGGGCTTTCTGACCACCTGCATAGCAAACCTCACAATGGGGGCACAAGCCACCAACATACCGAACAGAAAGAAAAAACTATAAGAGAGACTTGGGGAGCACCATGAGCTTTCCCCCAATAGAATAGCGCGCAATTGCACACCACAATAAGCCAAAATGTGCACTTCATATGATAATGGTGTATAAGTGAAATATAAGCAGTAACACACTAAAAGTGAAGCGCAAAAGCAAGAAAACAAGCCCAGATGAGTCCGAAAAACCCTATATAAATCCGACTCATCACACCCCCAGACTTAAATATTTGCTTGTCCCGAGCAAATTATCACTAGGCGGAGAGAAAGAATACTAGTTGGCTTAGCAAATGCTCGAACATAGTACTAAGAGAAGTCGCACTCTCATGCACAAAGAGAAATAGCAGAAGAAAATTCTAAATATACACAATAATTTCTAATTTCTAGAAGGGTAAAGAAGATATTACTTATACTCCTAATGTGAATCATGGCGAATCATCCGATTGCGCGTAAAACCAAAGTAGACGGATACTTAGGTGAGCATTGCCAAAGACCGGGTCTCGGGAGGATCTCCAAAAGAATCCACCAATATCGATGACCATAAGCTCGCCCGTTCACACTCTCTCCACGACACTAGTTTGACTCAAGCACGAATCCGTAGGACTTGGAGTATAATGAAGGCTTAGGGGTAGGCGGGGTATACAAAGATAGACACGATGGCTACGCACACCCAAAATGAAATCGCTCGAAAATACACACAGCTACACAACAACAAACACTTGCACCGCACCACCAGACTTGGACTTTTAATGGTGCGTGCACACCCCCAACGAAAATAATATATCAAAATTTTACAACTATAAAACCAACTCAACAAATATATATATATATATATATATATATATATATATATATATATTCGTATCTTTTTTTTATTCCACATCGGGAAATTTTTTTCATCTATAATTTTTTAACCAAACTAAAACAATCCGAAAACACGGCAACACCACAAGCAGTACGAAGCTTCCGCAAAACAGCCACACATCACGCATGCAAAACCACAAAACTGCAAAATAACCGAGCGATCACATTCAAGTGTGCGAGTAGGAGAGGTTATATGGCTTTGGTAGCGAGGCGTAGGGTTGGCAAAGGAAGGGATAGGCTCAACGGGGGTTACAACGGAAAGATGTCGGGAATGGTATAAGTCTCAAACTAGAACAAAGTGACGGCCTACATCACGCACGCACTTAACTAACCATGTACCCATGCTTCGAGAATAGCTAGGGGCAAGTTCTTAGTCACCGAGAAAGATCAACCTTCCTCCTGACTCGAGCAATACAAGGCTACTGAATGCCGACACACAATTCTACGCCACCATTTGATTCACAACCGGACTCAAAATAAGAGTACAATAAACAAAATCTACGCTAATAGAAAAATAGAAACTAAAATCATACAAAGAATTTTAGTCTACACAAAACTCTAAGTGAGCATGAGTGCACGCCTAGGAACACTCTTGGAGTCAACATTTTACTCTGCCACACAATCCTAAGCCAACATAGAATTCTTTACTTTGCGCACAAGAAATAAATGAGCTCGATACGTGCAAAAATTTAAGCACGCGCTCAAGTTGGTGCTGTGGTGTGAGATGTAGATTAACTTATCAAAATATTACACCAAAAGCTTCTAGAATGCAAATGAGATGTGCACGTGAGTGGGTAACAACATGTGGCTCTCCCCCAGACTTAATATAAGCAGCACAACATAATGATATGACAGTGAAAATCAAAACATCAAGCTAGGGGAGAAGTTACCCAATGCTTAGCAAGTGAGCAAACCAGAAGACGCGTGAAAATCTGAAGCGAACCCGACATTTGAAGGTGCAAGGTATACCTGCAGGGGCGAGCTCCACTAAAACAAAAGAAAATAGATATACTAAAACTGAATAAAAAGTAACTAACTACTCTAACTACGAAAATGAAATGCAATTGAAATAAGATAACTACTGGGGTTACTGTCATCCCAGCACGAATTATTCGACTAACATATAGTTCTAGATAATGGGCCTATGAAATAAAAAATGACCAGGCAACTGTCCTAATATCCGTGTTAGTACAGGGTACCGATACGGTGATATAACAGTAACCCCTGTACCTGAATAATTATACCTGCAAATTACAAGTAGAGGAAACAGAATGTAAGATGAGGAGGAGGCTTGGTCCTCACTCATCTCACACAAAAAATCCTTGCCCTGCAAGGTATCATCCACAGTAGGTCTGCAGGAAGAGAAGACAACGAATGAGGCTTCCTCAATGGAGGATTGATCAACCTCCTCGCATATAAGGATACTGTGATCATTGACTTGAGCAGTGTTCCAAGTCCTCTTGAAGTACCTGTGGAGACTCAACCTGCACATGCTCAGATAGAAAAGGGGGATCAAGAAATAAAAGAGACGAAGACATAAGGAACTAATCGGGGGAGTGATCCCGGTCTCATTCCCCAAAGGCTGAGGTAGAAAAATATCGTCGGCATTGTCGACAATGAAACAAGGCTCAGCAGGATCCATAGAGGCCTCCACCAAGAGATGGACTTCCTCCACTGGTGTTGAGGGAGAATCCTCGACACCAGGAAGGTTGTCCTCCTTCACGGGGGTGGAAACAATCCATGTATCGCAAGCCTCAACTTGCGATGCATCGTCGAAAATGTCGTAAGAAACGACTGTAGTAGAATGCACAAAAGGAGGAAGAACATTGCTTGGATAAAAGTCAAGCATAGGTTCCTCACAAAGAATCGACTCCACACTTGGATATGTATGCACAGGAGAGATGGGCTCAGCCACGTCGAAGCCTAGATCAACCACACATCTGGTGGTTGTGTCCGCATCATTCCCTTCAAAAAATGAAGGTGACAGGGTCACATAACCAGACGATGAAGTTGTGCCACCGATGGTAGGAGTCAGTATGATCCGGATGTCCGGCTCCTCATCCTCTTCCATAATACGGAGGTACTCGGCATAATCCTTCAGGACATGATCTGTTCTACGACAATACAAACACTTTCTCCCAGTACTCTGCGGTCCTTGTAGGGCCGGAGAGGAATAAGAGAACAGTGTATGCGGCGAGGATGAATGGCCATAAGCTCGGGGCACAATGTTTGAAGGGCTGTACGAAAACAACATCTCATGCATTGTGCGCTGAGGCTTATGCTCAATATCTCTCGTAGGGCATTCATGACTAGCGTGGGAGGAAATTCCACACCAACTACATCGGGCATACGAATAACCCCACATGGTGTCGAAATAGCAGATTCAAAATAAATTGTGCAAATTACTAAATCCTACAATATATCACTACAGTTGCCTAAACAAACAAGAAAAAAGCAAGATAAACATAAATAGAACAAAACAAAAGCGAGTTACAAAGGAAAACGAAAGCAATCTAAGGTCTCCCTCTCCAGCAACTCACACGGATGTGTTCCCCGGTAACGACGCCAAAAATTTGATGCAATCTCGGCAAGTGTACCGGTCGCACAAGTAATATAAAATGGGCGAATTTCCCCAAGTATCGATCTCTCAAGAAATGCGGCAAGGTGGAGTTAACTTTTGAAGGGGACTTGAGATTGAAGTCCTAAGGTCGAGGTTATGATGGGAGAATGGTTTTGACTTGCGTAAAAGAAAATAAAACAATCTAACTTAACCAATGCGGGTCGCCTATACTGCTTCACAATGTGAGTGGATTATACGGGCCGCTATGCACCGCTTCGCAACATGGATGGACGAGAAGGCTTGCAGAATTGAGGGTCGTAATCACCTCATCACTACGCTCACACCTAGCACTTACTAGTATAGCAAACACAAACATTCACACCATAAGTAACTTAAGCCAACAAACCACCGCATCACTCACAAGCATGAAAAATAGTAAATAGCATTAAGCCCAAGGTTCATCAAAGTTATTGCATCAAATAATAATGAAAATCCAATACAAAAACCTAAAAATGTGGAAGAGACAGGTAGAGATACAAACAACAAACGAGTCCTTGCCGTAGACGTGGGAGGAAGCACTGGGTTGTCAATCCGTGTCTAGTGAGCCACTCATCGGTTGCGTCCGGGGTCAGGGAAGGCTGTCACTGCTTCCTAATCTCCCGTCTTCTCATTGGTCTACGTTGTCCACGTCAAACCTTCACTTCTTCCTTACTTTGCGGAGATCGTAGAGTGTAAACTCACTTCTTTATGCCATGGATGCAAGGGAACTTCATAGGGAGAAAAGCCCTAGCTTTGAGGATGAAGAACGAGGCAAAAACTGCCTTTCGGCAGAAGAAAATGGCTGCAAAATCCGGTCCCCGAAACCCAGAAAAACAGCAGTTTAAATAGAAATCGCGCAGAATTTTCTTAACACATGGGCAAAATGCACGGGCGCAGACCGTGCATGAAGAAAAACACACGGGCAATAACAGAACTGAGTATTTTGTGAAATGATCGCGCACGACCGACCCAAAACGTGCGTGAAGGAAACGCACGACCGTGCGATCAAGAATAAGTAATAAAAGCGTGCAAAAATGGTCACGCCCAGTTAGAATCAACTGTGCGAGGCCAAAACACACAGGTAACCACAGAGCACCCAGAACAAGGCCAAAACAGGCAGAACGTGCGATTCCTTCTCGTACGGTTTAGAACAAACCATGCGGGAACCAAACACACAGGCGGATCAGAAATCCCAGGAAACCACTGAGTAAAATGCACGATTATAATGAAATAATGCGCGAAGAAAACGCACGTCCATGCATTTTACATAGGAAACAATATGTAGGCTGGGCTTTCTGACCACCTGCACCGCAAACCTCACAATGGGGGCACAAGCCACCAACATACAAAACAAAAAGAAAAAACTATAAGAGAGACTTGGGGAGCACCATGTGCTTACCCCCAACATAATAGCGCGTAATTGCACACCACAATGAGCCAAAATGTGTACTTCATGTGATAATGGTGTATAAGTGAAATATAAGCAGTAACACACTAAAAGGGAAGCGCAAAAGCAAGAAAACAAGCCCAGATGACTCCGAAAAACCCTATATAAATCGGACTCATCAGTAGCTTCCCAAATAGAGTATGTGGAGGAATGTTTACTTGATTTCCCATCTCCCTTATGAAACAAATCTTGTTGTCACATTCTCTATTTAGGGACCTCAAAAATTTATCATTGATTTCATTGTCTGTGAAGACTCTACCACGTGTTTTCCGCACACTGACAACCTTGAAGAATTTTTTATAGCATTCAACAATGGAATCTTTCTTCCCTTTCTTGAATGCTTCGTACTCCCGATTTAATAGGGATTTCCGGTCATCCTTAACCTCCTCAGTGGTCTCCAGGTACACAATTACTGTATCACACATTTTCTTAGCTGTTTGGCAGTGGATTAGATTTTGTAAAGTGGAGTCATCTATGAAACTTATTATAATGTTCTTGGCCATTTTGTCCATGGTGGAGAAAACAACTCAATCCTTAGACATTTCAGAATATAACTCGACTACTTGTTGATTTGAATTAATAGAGGAGGCCTTCATGAGGATGACTGGTCCCTCCTGAATAGTGATGTATATCATATGGTCAGAAGCTTCCAAAAACAATTTGACCCTGCTTACAGATGCCAAAATTCTCTTTTCTGTAGATAGGAAACTTTATGGAACATAACTCCTTGTAGCCTTCAATAGAAGTCATGGTGTATAGACTAATTATTCCCTTGAGGATCTTGGTTAGACAATTAATACTTTTTGAACCAACCTCCCTCTAATATCACTTGAAAGATTAAGGGCAGTCTAAACACCTAAAGGAGGAGATGGGTAAATAGGTGTTAAGTTGTATTTGGTATTTTTAAAACTTTAAGATTAATTTACCACGAAAAGCACAAATCAAAACACAACACAAAAAATACACAGAGATTTTTAGTGGTTCTTTAGATTATAGGTACATCCACTATCCCTCATCACCTATCTAGCAGTGTGCTAGATGAGGCTAACTCCTCCAACTTCTCATATTCAACAATCTTACACCTCAGAGTGCTTGACTCCTACAGCTCAGGAACACACCAAGTTCCTAACCTCAAATCTCCTTCTCATATCCTACCTCAGATGCATACAACAACCCTACCTTAGATGCACACAATAACCCTACCCCAGTGTGAACACACTCCTACAACTCATATTCACAAACTGAATCCTACCTCAAGTGCCCAAGACCCAACCTCAAACTCACAACAGAGTCCTACTCTCAAGCCTTCTATACAACCCTACACTCAGATATTATATAGATCTTACAACAATAAGTATAATAGTTTTATTTATAGAGGATTGACTCAAATAATATGTTACTTTTGTAGCTTTGAGTCTTCTTAGGCTTTTTCTGCAGAAAACCCTCTTCAACAACAACACTGGATCAATCAAAGAATTTACTTTTTATAACAGGATTTGTGCTGAGCTTTCTTATGTGAGGAAGTCTTATTTCTCTATGGAGTAAGAACTTTCTTTTTGTTGAAGCATGACTTCTTCTTCTCTAGAAAAACTTGCTTTTTACTATTATATAACTTTTAACGGCCAGCTGAGCTTTTCTTAGTTCTCAAGATTTTCTCTTAGTAAGAACTAGGGTTTGATGACTCTCTCTTATCCTTTTATACTTCTGACTATTCTAATGGTCAAAACATTAGAAAAATCAGGTCAAATCACCTCTTAGAAAGGATTGATGTGACATCTACTTTTGGCGCCTCTGCCAAATTGAAATTCGGCCCTTTTGTAGGTATGCAACAATGTCTCTTTGTGATGACATCTCACATACAAATATTATACTTAGAGCCAGAATCCTGCTCCTCCTGTTGATGACACAAATATTGTGTTGTGTGAAGCCTTTTATCACAATGATATCATTATATGATCCTTACACAAAATGATGATATAAACTCTGACTTCAACTATTCTATACTTAGCTCATTTCTGAGTTCATAGCAAGTACACTTTTGTTCTAAACTTATCTACTGACCTATTGAAGTTGACTAGTAATATATAATGTTGAACTTACAAATATCTCACTAGACAAAAATCAAATACAAGTTGTACTTATAATTGCATGAAGTACTTCTTCAAATCTTGGAACATTGAGGGCAATGTTCCTAATAAGGTTATTCTTTGGAGACAGTGAGTGATTGACGCTTGTGATTCTCATTCCTCGGGTGCTTGATCCTCTTCAAATTTTCTTTCTTTCTTGTGCTCTACAAAGATGTTTGTTTTTCGAAGAAGAGTATGCATATTCTCTCTTTCTCACTCTTGAGTCGGTGGCTCCTTACTCTAGAGATGGCCTAGAAACCCTACTATGTGTGTGTTTACTTGGGAGAAAAAAATGTTTTAATATGGAGTTTAAGTTAGAGCATGTGTTTTGCATCTCCTGGTTTGAGAATAACAAATACCATGATGTATTTAACCTTATATTTTGTATGTTTATAACATGAAGGTAATATAGGTACACACATATATTGAATGAGGAGACAAGCCCTCGGTCATGGACATGATCCAAGGTTATATACATTTTAGAAACAACAAAGAGACTAATATTGATAGCTGAACTTCAAACAACCATAACATTCAATCCAGGAAGAGTTACGGAATGGTCCACACAATTCTAGAATGAGGAAGAAGTCATCTATAATCTGGAAAAGGTTTGGACGGTAAAAGTGAAGAGGATATATCGCTAGGCTATAGCAATATCGCCGACGATAGCGAAAATGACGTCAGCATGACGATGACCATGTTCTATACGATCCAGCCATGACATGGACTATTTGTCGGTATCGCTAGTTGGTATTGATATCGCCTGAAGATATCTCCATGACCCAACCACGTTCGTTTTTCAACTAGCATGATCTGTTGGTATTTTTGTGATCTAGAAGTATTCAACGAGTTAGTCTCGCTGCCAAGGTAATATGATCTTATGGAGTCACACATAATAACGTATGAGAAATTGGATAATAGATCAAAGTGGCTCAACTCATAAATATTATGAGTACAAAAGAAAATATTATTAATTAGAAACTGTTTGACAGTTTATCAACAAAAAGGGTTGGCTGAAAATGACTAAGTCTAGCGTTGACTAGATACAGTCGATTTTTATCAAGCCGATCAAACCGATGTAGTCGGACTTCATGAAGCCAATGCAATTGATGCAGTCAAATTTCTTGAAGTTGAAGCAGTCGAATTTCATGAAGGTGAATTCCATGTAGCCGATGTAGTTGAATTTTGTTGGGTATTGTATCCACAATAGCCCTGATTTGAAGAAGTCTCCTTGAACTAAGATGGATTGAGATTGTATTTTATGCAGCATTCTAGTTATGTACATCCATGACTTTAATTGCTAAGTACAAACCAATTTCAGATTACAATGGGTCATAAAACACAAAACTATGCAATGTAATTCCTCATTGTGTCGGACATAGTGTTGAATTATGTGTAATCTCTCTATTGGGGTGTACTTCATCTCCAAGTGCAATAGAAGAATCAATGAATGACAACTTGTTGAGTTTAGGACAGTCAGAATTTTTCCTAAGTAAAATTTGTCGAGTACTCACATAAAGACTCATGTCATTCATCGAGACCTTACGTGAGCACTCCTGTAATTCGTCGAGTTTACTCAAGAAGTTTCTGAAAGTCTCAAAAATCATTCTATTTCGGCTAAGTTAAATTCGTTGAGTGATCTATTGATCTCTCGTGAATACTCGACGAATTCGTCGAGTACTCTCGAGAGATCACGTGAACACTGAACAAAAGTTTTATTTCGATTCAATTTTCTACCAAGTCTTTTTCGTCAAATGGATTCGAGCAATTCGTCGAGTGTCCTGGATATGTCACATGAATACTCGACGAATGGACTTAACAGATTTTCTATTTGAATACCGTGACTACTTTCCTTTAGGGCACCGTCCATGTATAGTACACGTGGAGCTCCGTCCTGAAGTTTCATTCTAGCCATTAGGAGAGGAATCTCTCTATATAGTTAAGTTTTGAAATCAGGTAACCCTAATCATGGACGTGCCAGTAAATTCACATGTTTTCTTCTGTCGGCTAATACAAAATCGCACAAGAAAGTTCTCGTCCCCGACCTCTCGAAATCACGATTCCTATTGATGAAAGTTTCGACCAGAACTCTGTTCTCAAATTCTCCAAGAATTTCTCCAAGATCCAGTCAATTTTCAGATCAGATCAAGCTTTCAAGTCTTCACTCAAGTCTTCTCCTTCTACGTTTATTTCAAGATTTACATTCCAGCAAGGAAGAAGATTGTGTCTCTAAGATCTGAAGAAGATTGTTATTGTAATCTACCTTGTCTTGTAAAAATCTTTTTACAACTCTTGTAGGAAGTTTTACTTCCGAGTCTTGTAGATCCTAGTCTAGAGGATCGAGTGTGGGAGAGTTTGTTCTCTGATTTTTTGTAGGAGACGTTGTCTCCGAGCTTGTAGGAGTTGAAGACTTCAAGGTATAAGATTTGTTATAAACTGAGATTGGTGAAGTAGCAGAGTCTTGCCTGAAGTGCTAGATATGCGAGGAGGGACAGTTGACATACCCATTCTGGGGAACAACTATATATCCTTGTGTTTGTGCTGTGTGTATTCTCTGATTCTATGCATTTATTTTTAAAGTATTTTAATTCCGCTAAAAGCCGCAGGATTCACCTATTCACCCCCTCTATGTGATTTAGGTTGACAACTAGATACTTTCAATTTGTATCAGAGGGAGGTTGTTCATTAAAAAGGTTAACACCTTGAACAAGATCTTTATCTAGTCGTCAGAGAATAGCATGTCTGGAGTGGATAAAAGCAAGGATATCTCCTCGATGAAGCTACCAGTGTGCTCTAAGGAAAATTTTCCTATGTCGAAAGAAAGAGTAAGGTTCTTCATGAAAGCTACTGATCCAAGAATATTTCAAATCATTGAAGAAGGCCCCTATGTGCCTATGACTACATCAACTATGAATGCTAATCTAATGGTTCTAAAAAGTTGCTGGACTTAACTAAATATGAGATTTCTCTCGTTGCTCTGGACAAGAAGGCAAAGAATATTATTGCTAGTATAGTGGATGACTCCATGTTATAAAATTTAATTCACTACAAGTCTGCTAAAGAGATAAGGACATCTTTGATTGTTCTCATGGAAGGAACGGAGGAGGTTAAGGATGACAAGAAATCCCTTCTCAATCTGGAGTATGAAGCTTTCAATCAAGACAGAAGAGTCTCTATAGCTGTTTGCTATGAGAAATTTTTAAAGATTGTCAACGACCTAAGGAATTATGGTCGTGCGTTTATAAATGGTGAACTTAACGATAAATTCTTGAGATCCCTGACAAAAAAATGGGATAACAAGGTGTGCACTATAAGGGAGTTTGGTAAACTTGACGACACAGATCCATAGAATCTCTTTGGGAAGTTACTTTCCTATGAGCTTTAAATTAACACAAGAAAAGCTGAAGAAGAAGGAAATAGGTGAAGGATGGTATATAAGATTCCACTTGAGGGGTTAGATCTATTTAACTCTAGAGGGGGGGGGGGGGTGAATAGAGTATTTTAAAATCTTACTAGATTTTTATTGCGGAATTAAAATAATAATACTTATATGTGTAATCAGTTAGTGCAGAAATAAAACTAAACTATTCAGCAAGCAACATACAATAAAAATAAGAGAGCATCACAGACGACACAAGAAATCTATAGTGGTTCCCCTAAACTTGGGTACATCCACTCTTCTACCACCATGGTAGGAATCCACTCAGGTTTTTGATCAGGTGCCCTGCCACCAATCAGGTTTTTACCCAGGTGACCTATCACCACAATATCTATTTACATGGAGATATTGCAACCCTTTAGGCTTTTGATCAGGTGCCCAAAAAATTAATCAAGTCTTTTGATCAGGAGACTTGCAACCAATTGTTTAACTTTTGAAGGGAGTTAGAACCATGTGTACAGTGGGGTGAAAGAAATAAAAACTATATGTTGTCTTCTCTTTTCTCAAAACAACTGAGAAGACTTGTGGATCCTTGATGGTGTCAAAGCTCCCCCTAAGATGAAGTTTTGTCTAGGAAGATTGAGAGCTTTGCAGGGTGTATAGGTCTTCTTGAAAAAGTTCTCCAGAAAATTATAGACAGATGAAGTTGATTGTCTCTTGAAAGCTTGCTGGAAGAAGAATACTAGATGAAGACAGAACAGAACTCTTTCTCTTGAATGATTTCTTATGTCCCTTGATTTCAAAAACGTGACTATATCATATGCAGTAAATAGGTCTTTTTAATTCGAATTCCTTGATTGACTGCTGAAATCTTGGAACTTGGACAATGGCTAGAAGAGCAATAAAGTAATTCCTTAACTATCCCAAGAATTAACTGTATATTAACTCTGTGAAAACCAGTAATTAATGCTGCCAAATGAATGGCTATATTCTGAGAATCTAAGCATTAATTACTCAGAGCAATATAAGCAATAAAATAAGCCTAATCAGTTCTGAAAATAACTGTAGAGAATAGAAATGTTGAACTGACAATTTTTGTCGATCTGAGATCCTAGATCGTCGAATTCAACCTCTCTTTCGTCGAGCTGAGCCCTGAGATCTTTGAACTGAAATACAGCTTTCCATACTGGGCTCCAAGATCATCGAACAAAGATAGAAGATCGTCGAACTCAAAATCTGATAGAAGATCAGAGTTCGTCGAACTCAGTTAAACTTTTGTTGATCTCAATTCAGAGAAGTGACTCTGAGATCGTCGAACTGAGAACGAAGATCGTCGATCTCACTTCAGAGTTCGTCGAACGACTTCTTCAATATGAAATTTCTGCCTTGTTCTGATTTCTGCAATCTTCTGAGTCTTTTGAGGGCTTGGCCTTGTCAAACTTAAGAGTTGACCTAACCTAAGATCTAATGAAGACCTATGATCCTAGACTATACAAGGTGGGTTAATCTATGCAAATACTAATAGTGAACCTTAACCCAAATCCCTAAACACAGGTGGGGTTCCAATAATATCCCCCTATTTGGGCGAGGTCACTATGTACAATGCATAAGTAAAGGAAATATAATCATTCAACATGAAAGTAAATATCTGACAGAATGAAAAACAATTCAGCAGATAATAAAAAATATACACAGAGAATAAAATTGTTTTAGGTCCTGTCTGAAGGAGGAGCAGAAGAAGGTTTAGTGAACACAATTGTTCTAAGAGGATCTTCTGCTTCTTGCTTGGACATCTTCAGGTCTTGAGCTCTCAGAAGTGTTACAGTAGAAGCTCTTGGAACAACAACTTCTGGGTGAACCTGCATATAAGCATTAGGATCAAATAAATCTTTGTCTACCTCAAACTTTTCAAGCTCTTTTTGTCTGTAAGTAGACATGATAGTAAACTGAGAGGGATCAGTTCCTTCTTTCTTTGCTTTATTCATCTGGGATAAGCCTATCAGCTCATGGAATCTTATAATTCTGAAATTAGGATCTAACTCAGGTTCATATCCTGGAGATGGAGGTCTCTCTGTATAAGTTGAAACATCCTGAGCAGTCCTTTGTGGCTTCCTGAAAATAATAGACTGTTGCTGAAAATTTGTTGAAGGATAATTCTTCTTAGATTTTCTAGCATAATAAAACTTGGAGGTCTGTATTCACTGTATTTTCTAACAGGAATGGAAGAATGTCTTTGAGCTGGCCTGGAAGACTGTCTTGACTGAGAAGGAGCTGGATTTGAAGATTGTCTTGAAGACTGATGAGGAGCTGGCTTAGAAGATTGAAAAGCACTGGAAGTAGGCCTTTGAGATCTGGTAAGATTTCCTGATGCTCCTGCAGCAGGAGGAGGAGGAGGTGGATCTTTCCTGAATCTCTTCACTGGAGAAGATCCAGACCTCTTTTTCTTCTTCTGTGATTTTGCCTGGTTCCTTGACAACTTCATCCAATGAGGAGTATTAGTAGTAAGGGAAATGTTGTGCAGGATATAGTATGGAATATCATTGTATGGATTGGGCTTGGGAGCAGCCTTTCCTGGAGCCTTCCTCTTCTTTGATTTAGATCTCTTGGAACTGTCAGAATCAGAATCATCCTCATAATCCACATCATCCTCAGAGGATCTAGGAGGATTATCATACAAATCATCAATTTCCATAAGTTGCTCAGCTGAAATGGATTGAGCTGGAACAATTTGAGCTGGAACTACTGCAACTGGAACTACTGCAACTTCCTTAGCCATTTCTTCAGCAAGAATTTCATCCATATCAGGTAATGGAGAAGTGGAGACTGCATAGGTTGGAGGAGAGAAAGCCTTGGGCTCAGAAGACTCATCCTCAGCAATTTTAACAGACTCAGCCTCTGGAGCTGGAACAAGCTCAGACTCTGGAGCTGTAAAGCTGCTCTGAATAAGCTGTAAAATTTCTGTGCTCACTGGAGCAGTATAACAGAAAATATCTATACAAAACTGATTGGAAACAAATGAAATAATATTGTTGTGAGTAAAATCAAAAGAATCTAGAATAGCAGTCAGATCAACTAAAGGAAAAATGATAACTTCTCCAACAGAAAGAACATCCAAGGATAAACTGAATCATCTGTCTCTGAATCTGTAGCCAAAAATTCTGTTAGCTCTGTAACTTGTGCATCTGGTATCTCAGTATCTGAAATAATTGTATCTACAAGAACCGCTGCTTTTACTGCTGCTGCTAGAGGAGGGGGGACTTCTTCATAGAACATCTCCCCTGCCTGGTATCAGGAAGACCTGATACAATGCCCCTAAATAAAGAAGGGTCAGAAATAGAAGTAAGTTGAGTAGAGAGAGTTTTGATGGAGAGAATTAGAGGTGCAATGGCATCCTCTATGAGAGATTTGATGGTTGGAGTGAGAAGAAAAATGATGGTAGATGGATCAGATGATGATGATGAAAGAGAAGAAGTGGTGATACCATAAGAAGTACAAACATTTAAGGAAGTGGATGGAGGTGAAGGTAGAATTAGAGGGATGATGGTAGATGTTGAGGGGATGACTGGAGGAATGTATGGAGGGATGTCAGATGTGATATCCATAGCGGTGTCAAAAACAAGTGGAAATTGTGGAGGAGTATGTATTGGTGATTGTACTGGTGATGGGGATGATGTTGGTGATGTAAGGAGATTGAAGGTGGGAGAAATTGGTGTAGATACAGAAGTGGTGAATGGAATGTCCTATAGGTATTGAGGTAGAGGAGATTGAGGTAGTGAGGTATGAGGTGGAGACGGAGTGGAAATGACTGTGGAGATTTCAGGGTTAGAAGGTCGTTGATGGGTTGGTGATGGAGGTAGTCTGGAGGAGGTGGAGAAGGAGGAATTTCTGGTGCCTCTTCATCAGCTGGTTGGGGATTGACTCTTGGAGTCCTAGTGTCTTCTGAAGTCCTTAAGGAAGAGGAGGCCCTAGAGGGCTTTGAGATTGTCCTCTCCCATTTTCTAAAGAGAACTAAGGTCAGTATCTTGGAAGCATTGATGAAAATATTTGGAGAGACCAACAGTTGGGGACATTTCTCCTGGAGGAAGATGCCCAGAATCCTCCCAAAATAGACTTCTCTTTTACTATTTTTCTTCTTAATCAAATCAAATTGAATATTACCCCAATTCACTGATTTCTTATTTACCAGGGCACTCATCAGAAGGAATTGGTGCCTGGTAATATATTCATGGGCAATGTGCTTCCGTAGCAGTGCCTTGCCTACTATGTAAGCCAGAAACTTGTACTCAACAGACAAGTTCTTTTTCAGTAACTTACTAGAGTTTCCCTCGGAGTGACCCATCCGTGTAAGCATTTCACCAAACTCATTACTATCCAGTTCTATATCGTCATTTGCATTAACAAAACCAAATATCTCAGAAAGAATATCAGGAGTTAGAATCACCTCCTGCCCAGTAATGGTGCCGACTAGGGTTTGTCCATCTGGAGAAGACGACGAGAAAACCCATTATTTTATCTCTGCCATAGGCAGCTTCATCCTAGTAGTCATCACTTTGAGAAGTTGCGGCTCATCGAACAACTTCAAGATATCTTTTAAGATTTTGTCTGTATGCTTGAAAGATTCCACATCTATATCAAACCCATCATCAAACTTCATCCCGGAGAGGTTCGCCGCCGAAATCGCCATGAGAGCTCCTGCAGGGAAAAACAGGAGATCAAGTGCAAAGGAAATTGAAAGCGTAGGACAGATTTCGTCTAAAACATAGATTATAAGGTCTTTAGAAGACGAAAAGACGATCTCAGTCCAATGAAAAAGAAAAGATCTTCGATCTGAGTTCGACGAAGTATTTTAATAGAAAATGAGTTCGTTGATCTCAGTCTGAAGAAGATGAATAAATCGTCGATCTCCGTTCATGAAAAATTCGCTGAAGCAGGGATCGTTGATCTCCGTTCGACGAAATCCATTTCACTAAGAAGTGATCGTCGATCTCCATTCGACGAACTCTTCACGAAGCGTTCACAGATAGTCGATCTCCGTTCAACGAACGGTCATCAAATCGTTGACCTCAGACAAAAAGTTAAATTAATTCTTCTCCATTAATCATACTCAGCTGATTTAAGAAGAACAGATGCTCCTTCTCATCCAATGGCTTGGTGAAGATGTCTGCTCTTTGTAAATCAGTGGAGAAAAAGACAAGATTAATTTTCGTTTTGTCTACAAAATCTCTAATGAAATGATGTCTAATCTCTATATGCTTGGTCCTACTATGATGTACTGGATTTTGTGCTATTGAAATAGCACTGATACTATCACAGTATATAGTTGAATTATTTAAGTTGTATCCATAATCTATTAGCTGGTTCTGAATCCACAAAATCTGTGAGCAACAGCTGCCAGCTGCTATATATTCAACTTCTACAGTTGATGTGGACACAGAAGTTTGCTTCTTACAGAACCATGACACAAGCCTATCACCAAGAAACTGACATGTTCCTGATGTGCTTTTTCTGTCCACTCTGCATCCAGCAAAATCAACATCTGAGAATCCAGTTAATTCAAACTCTGATTCAGTTGGATAATAGAGTCCTAGATTTGGGCAACCCTTTATATATCTTAAAATCCTTTTTACAAAATATAGTGGGATTCTTAAGGGTTCACCTAGAACCTAGCACAAATACATGCAACAAACATAATATCTTGCCTACTTGCAGTGAGATATAGTAGAGACCCAAAAATGGCCATATATGTTTTCTGATCAACATGCTTCCCATGTTCATCAGAATCTATCACAGCATTGGCAGCCATAAGTGTTTTCATAGCTGAGGCATCACATATCCCAAACCTTTTTACAAGCTCTTTAGCATACTTAGATTGGGAGATAAAGATACCATCAGGAGATTGCTTCACTTGGAGACCAAAGAAGTATGAAAGTTCACCCATGCTACTCATCTCAAACTTGGAATGCATAAGGTCAGAAAACCTTTTACTTAGTTTGGGATTAGTAGAGCCAAAAATGATGTCATCTACATATATTTGAACTAACAAAATTTTCTCTTTATGATGCCTAATAAAAAGAGTTCTATCCACAATGTCTCTAGTGAATTGATGCTCTAACAAGAAGCTTGCTAAGGTCTTATACCAAGCTCTTAGAGCTTGCTTTAAACCATAGAGAGCTTTATGCAATCTAAAGACAAAGGAGGGATGAGTTGGAGAGATAAAACCTGGTGGTTGCTCCACATACACTTCCTCTTTGAGTTCACCATTGAGGAAAGCACTCTTGACATCCATTTGGTAGACCTTGAACTTTTTGTAAGCAGCATAAGCTAAGAAATCCTTATAGCCTCAAGCCTTGCCACTGGGGCAAAGGTTTGATCATAGTCTATTCCCTCCTCCTGTGAATAGACTTGTGCTACAAGTCTTGCCTTGTTCCTTATGATGTTGTCTTCAACATCCAATTTGTCCCTGAAGACCCATTTTGTTCCAATGACTGGGTAGTATTTGGGTCTAGGAACCAATTCCCAAACTCTACATCTCTCAAATTGATTGAGCTTCTCTTGCATTGTAGTGACCCAATGGGGATCTTGCTCTGCATCTTTAATGGATTGGGGCTCAAGTTGAGAAATGAAGCAAGCATGCATCACATCATTGTTGAGTTTATGCCTTGTTTGCACACCAACTGAAATGTCTCCAATCAATTGAGATCTAGGATGATCTCTAAGTGTGACACAATCAGTGGGAGGAGCTGGTTGAGCAACAACTTGGGGAATAAATTCCTCTTGTGGAATTTCATTAGCTGTTGGATAGGGTTCATTAACCTCTAAGCTTTCTTCTTCACTTTCTTCTTCAACTTGTGGAGAGGGATGTATTGGAACCTCTTGGGTGAGGCTTAGATCATCCAATCTCTCACACAAGTGAGGTACCTACAGTGTGCTATTGGTAGAAATTTCTTTCTCCTTATAAGACATGTTAGCTTAATCAAAAGTTACATAAACAGATTCCTCAATTTTCAAAGTGGATTTATTAAATACCCTATAAGCTTTGCTGACTTGGGAATATCCTAGAAAAATTCCCTCTGCAGCTTTAGCTTCAAACTTTCTAATATATTTCTTGTCATTATTATGAATATAACATATACAACCAAATATTTTAAAATAGGTGATTTTAGGTTTCTTCCCTTTGAGCAATTCATAGGGAGTCTTATGCTTGAGTTAATGTATCAAACTTCTGTTCAGTACATAATTTTCCGTGCTCATAGCCTCTGCCCAAAAGGATAGGGGCATATAAGCATCTGCTAGTAATGTGCCTGCAGCTTCAATTAGGGTTCTATTTTTCCTTTCAACTACCCCATTTTGTTGAGGAGTTATAGGAGCTGAGAAGACATGCCTGATACCTTCCTTCTCACAGAACTCTTGCATAAGAAGAGACTCAAACTCAGTACCATGATCACTTCTGATCAATGCAACTTGAGTAGAGTACTTAATCTATATGGTCTTGAGAAAATCTGTAAGAACCTTGAATGCATCTGACTTAGATCTCAGAAAGAACACCCAAGTGAACCTTGAGAAGTCATCTATAACTACTAGAGTATAAGATTTCCTTCCTAGGCTTTGTACAACAATAGGGCCAAAAAGGTCCATGTGTAGCAAGTATAAGATCCTAGGTGAATCACTCTTATTAACTGATTTAAAGCTAGATTTAGTTTGCTTGCCTAATTGACAAGCCCTGCAGAGGCCTTCCTTCTTGTAGGGACCAGAAGGCAATCCTCTAACAAGGTTGTCTTTAGATAACCTAGCAATGTTTTTTTAGATTAACATGACCTAATCTTTTATGCCATAATTCATTCTGATTGCTAACAAGATTAATAAACAAATATCTGATGTTGCAGATTGAAAATTAACTACATATATGTTGCCTTGTCTATTTCCAATTAAAACAGTTTAGTTTTCTTTAGTAGAAATAATACAAGAGCTTGAGTTAAAAGATACCTGATAACCTTCATCACATTATTGACTTATGGAGATGAGGTTATGTTTCAGTCCACTTACATATGCAACCTTTTTGAAAGTAACTGCTCCAATCTTAACTTCTCCAAAGCCTTCAGTCTGGCCACAATTAGAGTCACCAAAGATCACCTTTAGTCCTAGCTTGGACTTGTAATTATTTAGGCTGTCCTTGCTGCCAGTCATATGCTTGGAGCATCCACTATCCAGATACCATTGTTGATTAAAAGCTGGATAGCTCTTTACCTGCAAAGGAAAAAATTAGTTGTTCTTGACCCATATTACCTTGGGCCCTTTATTTTCCTGATATGAAAAGCTTGATATAACAGAAAATTCCGGCTGAGATTTATATCCTAAGGATGGTATCTCCTAGGTGGAATTTCCCAATTAGCAAATGGATTAACAGGTTTTCTAGTTTGATTGAAATTTCTATTAAAGTTATGATTTTTGTTAATTCTGAATCGGTTCGACGAAGTGTAGTAAGTTCGTCGATTGTTGGTCAACAAGATGGATGAGATCGTCGATCTCTGCTCAGAGAATAAATACATTCATTTTCGGTGCCCCTAGTTCGTCGATCTCTGCTCGAAGAACCATACAAGATTCGCCGATTGCAGTAAGACGAGTTATTATGGCTAATGTTGGCGTTCATAGATCGTCGATTGGAGTTCGATGAACTAGCCACATTTCGTCGATCTGAGTTCGACGAAATCTGTTGAACATTGATTTTATTTAGATTTTTCTTGTTTCTATTCTTTTGATTTTTAGATTTTGGTAAGCCTTCTGTTGGTTGCTTATTATGTATTACCTCTTTACCTTTTTTAGATATAAAATTTATAGGAGTTGAAAGAATATTTTTCTTGAGAATGGGGGGCAAGCTTGAAGAAGCACCTAAGCCCAGCTTGCCATTTAACCTGTCATTTACTGTACTTGTGATGTCCATCAGCTTAAGGCTTCTTCCATTGAGAGATTCCTCAAGTTGCTTAGCCTCACATAAATCAGTTCTGAGAGTTATTATTTGTTCTTTAACTACGTCTAAGTCATCTTTTAATTTTAGGTTTTCAGCAAATATGTTGTCTGTTGGAACACCCTATTACTAATTTGGGTAAGGATCACTATGCTTGTCTTAGGAATCCCAGTTGACCTAGTTGTATAGTTGAGAAGGTCAACATTAGAATGAGTCTAGGGCTTAGAACTTAGGTTTGGAGCTGCCCCCAGGACCATTCCAAGATCAAGGTTGAAGAGCTATGTCTAAGGCAATTTTCGTCGAGCTCAGGTCGACGAATCGTCGAACTCCGTTCGACGCTCTCTGAGCTCAACTTCAATAAATCGTCGAACTCCGGTCGACGATCTTCGAGCTCAGATCGACTATCTGCTTTTGGCTAGCTTCTGCTTAGTCGTCGAAATCCTCTCGACTATCTTCTAGCTCAGTTCGACGATCCCTCCTTCTAGTTATTTCTCAGGTCGGTGAGCTCGGTTCGACGATCTTCGAGCTCAGATCGACGTTTTCTGTCTGCTTGTCTCATTTCATCTCTGAGCTCAGTTCGACGATCGTAGAGCTCAGATCGACATTTTTTTTGGAGAGATCGACGCTTTCAGGAATTCAAATGCTGCTGTTCTTTGGAATGTTTTTGAATATTATCAACATTTATGTCAGAAGATCTCCCAGCCGTTTGTCTTTATTCTGGAGCAAGTTTCAAGGAATTATTCAGAGAATATTTGCTGGACTTTCCTCTAGAAGACAAGACTCTTTTTGGAAGACATTTATGACTCCCAACGGCTATCTTGGACAAGGAAACTTCAGAATATTTCAATTCCTCTCTTCTGTGTTTTTAAGATATACAGAATACACAAGAGAAAATAGGATACACAGATTGACAAGAAAGAAAGTGAACACACAGAATAGAGAATACTGATAGCAGAAGAATAACAGAAGAACTGTGACTTCAAAAATCTTCTTGCTGACTGAAATGTGTTCACAATCTCATCTCAGAACTCCAGACACCTCATTTCTCAGCCTTCTTGCTGAAACCATCCTTTGCTGGAGATCAAAGTTCTGAAGACCTATCACCCTAGAGCAAAGCTTCTTTTCCTGACCTTTCTACATCTCAGGGGGAGCTTTGCCATCATCAATCCACTTGTGCTTCTCTCATTTGATTGAGAACAGAGAAGACACCCTTCACTCTTATTTTTCTTTTCCTGCTGTAAAAGGGTTCTTGAACTCCCTTTAAAAGTTCTGTCTGGTTCTGAGAGCCTTGTCAAAACTCAGTGGTGGCAAGACACCTTATCAAAAAATCTAGCTTTGGTTTTTGGGCACCTTAACAAAAGCTCATTGGTGTCAGGACACCTGATCAACTCATCCTGAGTGGATTCCTACCAAGGGTGGTAGAAGAGTGGATGTACCCAGGTTTTTGGGGAACCACTATATTTCCTTGTGTCTTCTGGTTTGTTTGTGTGACTTGTTTGCTGTGTTCTTTACTTCTTGGTTTTTAACCTCTTACTAGCACTCTACACTATATCATAAATTGAATTTTATATGTGCTGTTTATTTCAACTGTGAAAAATTATTTTAAAATACTCTATTCACCCCCCCCTCTAGAGTTGAGATAGATCTTACCCTCACTTTCAATTGGTATCAGAGGCAGGTTGGTTGCTCATACAGGCTAACACCTGAACCAAAAGATCCTTGATAAGATCAATCTCTTAAGAGGATTATTTTCTATACATCTAGCTTTTTATTTAAAGACATGGCATAAAACAAAGATTATGCAAGCACCAGACCACCAGTGTGCAACCTTTCTAAGTTTGCACTCTGGAAGGCAAGGATTAGATTATACATGAATTCTATTGATGAAGACATTTTCAATTCTGTCTTGACAGTTTGTCCAACTCCACCAGCAAGCTCAAGTACAAGTGCTGTTCCACCTCCTTCTGGAACAGATGCAGATATAAAGAAGTGGAAGACTGCAGATGCTAAGGCTATGAACATCTTAGCCCAAACAATGTCTGATGAAATTTTTCAGAAGGTAGCTGAATGCCACTCAGCCAAAGAAATCTGGGACAAACTCTCTGAAATTGTCTTAGGATCTGCTGATGAAAGGAAAGATAGAAGATCTCATCTGATAAGCTAATATGAGAACTTCAAAAAGGGAGAAGCTGAATCAGTGGCTGACATGTACAATAGACTAAGTCTAATTGTCAATGAGCTAAAAACCCTAGACAAAGAAATCTCACTGACTGAGCTGAATGACAAAATCCTGATGTGCTTCCCCAGCACTTGGGATTCAAGAATCTGGCCAATCAAGGATGCTAGAAGTTTAAATGAGATTACTACTGAAGCTCTCCTGGGCAAGCTCAAATCCTATGAGCTGCTCATTAAAAATAGAGAAGAAGAACAAAAGGCTACCTCTCCAGCCACAAGGAAAGAAAAGACCATAGCCTTCAAAGCTGTAGAAGAGGAGCCTGAAGATAAAGCTACAGGAAATGATGAGCTCATAAGTCTACTGGCCAAAAGATTCTACAAGATGGCCAGAAAAGACTTCAGAAAGAGACCATACAAGAGTCATGATAAACCAAGGTATGATAAATCAAACAACAATAAAGAAATTATATGCTTTGGTTGCAGGAAACCAGGCCACATTGTGCCTGACTGTCCAGAAAACAAGAATAGGGACAAGAAGGAAAGAAGAGAAAGAAGAAAAGAAAAGGATTATAAGAAGAATAGCTCAGACAAAGCCTCCTCCAGCAAGAACAAACATACAAGGAAGGGCTTTGTTGCTGAGACATGGAGTGAGACTGAAGAAGAATCTGAAGCCTCATCCAGTTCCAGTGATGATGAGGATGATGCAGATGAAAAAGAATTTTGCATGATGGCTGTCAATGCCTCATAGCAAAACTCTGATGAAGAATCAGAATCAGACTCAAAAACTCAACCAGATGAAGATCAGGTAATCAACTCTTTTGATTTTAATTCTGAGGACTTCAAAGATGAATTTAAGACACTGTGTCTAGATCTATTAAAATCTGAGAAGGAGATAATCTCTCTCAGGAATCAATTATCTGAGCATAGTGTCCTAAACTCAAAGAACCTCAAACTCTCTGAGGAGTTAGAATGCTGTAGGGAGGAGATAACCTCACTGAAAAGTGAACTATCAAAGGCCAAAAAGTTTGAAGAATCCCTAAATGGGAGAAGTATCAGACTGATGGACATCACAAGCACAATGAACTCTAGATTTAATAGCACACTGGGCTTAGGTGCCTCATCCAGCCAACCTATAATTCTGACAACTCCAATCAAGTTTGTCTCTGACAAAGGAAAGGGAGTAATAGAGGTACCCAGGAAGAATGCAGATCTGTCAGAGAAAAATTCAGTTCAACAGATGGCGTCGAGCAGAGCTCGACGATCGTCGAACAGAGCTCGACGATCTAACTACAGATCGTCGACCTCAGCTCGACGATATCCAAACTCTGAACTTCAGCATAATCGATCTTCGAACAGAGATTGACGATCTGACCCAAGATCGTCGACCTCAGTTCGACGATCGTCGAACAGAAATCAGGACTGTGAACATTCCTTCAATGGCACATCTAAATTCAATCCTAGAAGTCCCACATCCCAAGGCTTTAATCCCTATACTGAATGGATAGTACCTCCTAGGAGATACCATCCCGAAGGTTATAAGGATCAACCTGGGATGTCCTTTATTTCAGAATTCAAGGGATATCAACCTAGGCCCAAGGTTAACTAGGTCAAAAACAAATAAGCTGTTTTTGTGCAGGTGAAGACCTATCCAGCATCAAACCATCAATGGTATCTGGATAGTGGGTGCTCAAAGCACATGACAGGGGACAAGGACAACTTCACTTCCTTCAAAGCCAAGCTTGGACCCAAAGTAATTTTTGGAGACTCAAGCTTTGGAACTACAAAAGGATATGGTGCAGTCCAAATTGGCTCAGTCACATTCAAGAAGGTGGCATATGTTGAAGGACTCAAGCACAACTTGATAAGTATCAGTCAACTGTGTGATGAAGGATATCAAGTGACATTCAACAAAACCATATGCAAGGTCAAGTCAGAGGACAACACAACTGTGTTGACATGTAACAGAAGAGGTAACATTTACTTAGTGGATTTTCATTCACCTATAGTAGATATTTGCCTGTTCAATTCCATTTCAAAATCTAATATTTTATGGCATAAGAGACCAGGGCATATTAACCTTAGAACCATTGCTAGGCTATCCAAAGACAACCTTGTTAGAGGACTACCTTCTGGTCCCTACAAGAAGGAAGAACTTTGCAAGGCATGTCAATTAGGCAAGCAAACTAAAAGTAGTTTTAAATCAATTAATAAGAGTGATTCACCTAGGATCTTGTACCTATTGCACATGGATCTTTTTGGACCCATATCTGTACAAAGCCTAGGAGGGAAATCCTATACTCTAGTGGTTGTAGATGACTTCTCAAGATTCACTTGGGTATTCTTTCTGAGGAAGAAGTCTGATAACTTCAAGTGTTTGACAGATTTTCTCAAATGCATTCAGATTGAGTTCAACACTCACATTGCCCTGATCAGAAGTGATCATGAGACAGAGTTTGATTCTCTTCTCATGCAAGAGTTCTGTCAAAGTGAAGGGATCAGGCACACTTTCTCAGCTCCTAGAACTCCTCAACAAAATGGGGTAGCTGAAAGGAAAAATAGAACACTCATTGAATCTGCAACTACATTATTGGCAGATGCTCACCTACCTCTATCCTTTTGGGCTGAGGCAGTGAACACCTCCAACTATGTGTTGAATAGTAGCCTGATACACAAGCTGAAGGGCAAGACTCCCTATGAATTGCTCAAAGGGAAGAAACCTAAAATAGGCTATTTTAAAGTTTTTGGTTGCACTTATTTTATTCATAATAATGACAAGAAATATCTAGCAAAATTCCAAGCTAAAGCTGATGAAGGAGTGTTTCTGGGATACTCCATGATCAGCAAGGCCTATAGGGTTTATAATAAATCTTCCTGTAAAATTGAAGAATCTGTTCATATTATTTTTGATGAAGCTAACATGTCTTTCAAGGAGAAGAATGCTTCTACCATAGAACCTTTGCAGGTACATTCTCTAGCTGAAGACTTGAACAAATTGCAAGTTGCTGAAAAGAATGAGAGCAGTGATGATGAAGAAGAAGTTCAACATCTTGAAGAAAATCATCCTGAAGAGCCAGTTGCTGCTCCACTAGAGGAGACAACAACACAGGCTGGTGAACAATCAACACTCCCCGTTGACTTAGTAACAACAAGAGATCATCCAATCACCCAAGTAATTGGAGAAATTTCAGCTTGTGTGCAAACTAGAAATCAGGTCAACCAGAACCTGATGCACACTTGCTTCCTATCTCAAATTGAGCCTCAATCCATACAAGATGCAGAGCAAGATCCACACTGGATCATTGCAATGCAAGAGGAGTTGCATCAATTTGAAAGGAACAAGGTTTGGGAACTAGTGCCTAAGCCAAAGGATCATCCCATTGTTGGAACAAAGTGGGTATTCAGGAACAAGCTGGATGATCAAGGAGTTATAGTCAGAAACAAGGCAAGGCTAGTTGCTCAAGGGTACTCTCAACAAGAAGGAATAGACTATGATCAGACATTTGCACCAGTTGCAAGGTTGGAAGCCATCAGAATATTCCTAGCCTATGCCGCTCACAAAGGTTTCAAAGTGTATCAAATGGATGTAAAGAGTGCATTTCTCAATGGGGACATCAAAGAGGAAGTCTATGTTAGACAACCTCCAGGTTTTATCTCTCTAACTCACCCTGATTATGTTTACAAATTGAATAAAGCATTATATGGTCTCAAGCAAGCTCCTAGAGCATGGTATGAGACCCTAGCATGCTTTCTTCTGGAAAATAATTTTGTTAGGGGGAGAGTAGACCAAACTCTTTTTATTAGAACCCATAAGTCACATACCCTACTAGTGCAAATTTATGTAGATGACATTATTTTTGGTTCTACTGATTCAAAATTGTGCAAAAAGTTTTCCAAGCTTATGCACTCTAAATTTGAAATGAGTAGCATGGGTGAGCTGTCCTTCTTCTTAGGACTGCAAGTCAAGCAACATGCTGAAGGCATATTTATTTCTCAAACCAAGTATGCAAAAGAATTGGTTAAGAAATTTGGTATGTCTGATGCATCATGTATGAAAACACCCATGCCCTCAAATGCTGTAATAGATGCTGATGAACATGAGAAACCTGTTGATCAGACAACATATAGAGCAATAATTGGCTCTTTATTGTACCTTACAGCTAGTAGGCCTGATATAATGTTTGCTACATGTATTTGTGCTAGATTCCAAGTTAGCCCTAGAGAGTCACATTTAATCTTAGTTAAGAGAATTCTTAGGTATGTAAAAAGTTGTCCAAATCTAGGTCTCTGGTATCCAAAAGATTCAGCATTTGATTTAACTGGATTCTCAGATGCTGATTATGCTGGATGCAGAATAGACAGTAAAAGCACCAGTGGAACATGTCAGTTCCTTGGTGACAGACTTGTCTCCTGGTTTTGTAAGAAGCAAACATCTGTGTCAACCTCAACTGCTGAAGCTGAGTATATGGCTGCAGGCAGTTGCTGTTCACAAATATTGTGGATACAGAATCAGCTCTTAGACTATGGCTACAACTTAGAGAAGTCTAAAATTTTCTGTGATAATGCTAGTGCCATCTCTATAGCACAAAATCCAGTCCTCCATAGTAGGACAAAACACATAGAAATTAGGCATCATTTTCTAAGAGATAATGTAGAGAAAAATAAAATTGAACTTCAATACATTCCTACTGATTTGCAAAGGGGAGATATTTTCACCAAACCTTTGGATGAAAAGAAACACAGTTTCTTCCTAAATCAGTTAGGCATGTTAGATAGAGGAAACCTTAATTAAATTACAAGATTTTGAAAAGCTAAAACAGACCAAGACTAGGCCAAAAATCCTTCTTTTTGTGTCTGTAGAATGAGTTTAGACTCTGAACTGCACTCGACGTTTTCCCCAAAATCGTCGAACAGAGATCGACGATTTTCCAAAAATCGTCGACTAGAGATCGACGCTTTTGCAGTCGTCGATCTGAGTTCAGAGCCCTCGCTAGAACTAGGCTTTCTCTCTTTCTGATCAGAGGCCGTCGAGCTGAGCTCGACGTTTTTCAACATCGTCGAACGAAGATCGCCGATTTTGAAGACTCTTCAGATTCCCTCTGTAGCCCAAATCGTCGAGCTAAGCTCGACGTTTCGTCGAGCTGAGCTCCACGATCTTCCTTTTCGCCGTCGAACCCTAATATAAAATCTTTCTTTCAGCCGTCGTTCTCCTTTTGCGCTTTCATACTCTGCAACTTTCTTTCTTTTCCCTCCAAATTCTCTACGCTTGGTCGTTTTTGGTTTTCTGTTGCAGGTGAATATGGCTGAATCAAGTGCTGCTATTGCTAAGATGAAGTTCGACACAGGTTTTGACATCGACATAAACTCCTTCGATGGAAGCGACCAGCGCTTCAAGGACATCCTAAAATTATTCAGAGAACAACAGCTGACTCCAATAATGACTACAAGGATGAAGATCGCCTCAGAAGAAATTAAAGAGTGGTGTTATACCGCAACAGACGAGACTGAGAATTCTGTTGTCGGCACCATTAAGGGGACTCAGGTACTTCTATTCCCGGCTCTTTTAATAGAAGTTTTTCAACTCAGTACTGGAGAAGACTCCATTGAACTGTCTGGAGAGGAGTATGACTCCATGCTGGATAGGATGGGTCACAATGCAGTCAACCCTCATAAGCTATTGAAGAAAAATCTGGCTATAGAATTTCAATTCCTGGCTGATGTAGTTGGGAAGGTGCTGTTGGCCAAGCACTCAGCCCATGACACCATATCCAGATATCAGTTCTGCCTGATGGGAGCTTTATTAGATAAGAAACACCTTGACTGGGGCTCCATCTTCTTCACTCTGATTAAGAAGAAGATCAATAAGAATGCAGTTAGTTATGGGAGAATCTTAGGGGTTTATCTGCACAACAGGTGCCCTGACCTTTTAACCTCCTCTGGCATGTTCATCAATGCATCCAAGAGGCTTTCCTGTGCCCTCTTCAGTAAATGGGACATGCAGATCATAAACCCCTCCAGGGCTGCTGCACCACTTCATTCAGGCACAAGGACTATTTCAGTCACTCCTCCAGCAGAAGAGCTGCCTACTTCTTCCCCTCCTCCAGCCATATCCACCCAAGCCGTCACCTCCTCACCACCAGTCACCACCATAATCATCTCATCCCCAATTACCATTTCCTCACCTATGTCATCCCCTCCTCTATCCACCTCAGAGGAATTCCATCCTCTCTTTTCCTATTCAACCTTCACCCTACCATCCTTCTCACTTATAGATGATTCCTTCATGGATGATTCACCCTCTACTCCTCCTGAGCCACCCTCAACTTCCTCCTTTCAACAAATGCTCCATGACATTCTCTCTCAACCCTCCTTCACACCATCTCTTACTTCCCCTATCTCCACCTCAACCTCCTCTATCTCCATAATTCCATCTTCTGAACCAACCATTCCCTCTCCACCTTCCTCTACATTTTCAGTTTCAGCCACCATCCCTCCATCCACCTTTGCTCCTACCTCTGCTCAAGCCCCACTTGAGCATGTGGATCTTCCTAGTTTGGCAGACAGGCTGTATGAGTTGCTAGATCCCAAGCTGACATCTCTACTGGAGTCTTCCCTGGCTCCACTCCTGAAGCAAGTCCAGGAGCTGTCTACCAAGCTTGCCTCCCTTTCCTCCTCCCAGGCTATCCTTTCTTCTGGGTGCCTTGATTCACCTCTCTCTGAACCAAGGCAGGGGGAGATGCCTTATGAAGAAGTGGATGTGTCAGCTGCTGATCATATGTCTGCTCCAGCTCCAGCTCTTGGATGTGCTTTTGCACTGAATCTGCAGAGGCTGCTATCTATATTTGATACAATCCATTTCAGCTGTCTGCCTGCAACTCCTGTTGAAGATTTGTCTAAGGCCATTGTGCCTGTATCTATCTGTGATCCCAGCCATATTGATTCCTACATCAAGTCCTGGAAGGCTGTGGATATCTCTGATGCTGCTACTAAGGCCACTGTGCCTCTCTCTGTTGAAATTGCTGCTGCTGCTACTGCTGACATAGAGATGATTCCAGCAACTGATGCTGATGAAATTGCTGTTGAGACTGCCGATGAAGAGCTTGCCTCATACTTAGTAGATCCCACTCCTGCTGCTCCTGCACTAGTGTCTGCTCCTGATTCTGTCTGCTCTGCTGCTGCTCTCTCTCCTCCTGCTCCTGCTGTTTCTGCAAAACTTAAAGCTCAAGAAGAGCTTATCAGAAGAATTGATGATCTGTATGATCAACCTCAAAGTTCTGAGAGTGATCAGTACAGGACTGATTCTGATGATTCTGCTAGCACTATTGCCAAGAAGAGAAAAGCTAGAAGTAAAGCAATGATGTCAGTCCCTCCTGCCAAAGCTAAAGACTCCAATGATATTCCATACTACATCCTGCATGACTGCCCCATCTCTGAGCCTTGGATGCAATACTCCAAGAATCAACGGAAAGCTATGAAGAAGAAGAGGAAGCTAGACAAATATGAAAAAGGATCTTCTCAATATCAGCCTCCTCCTCCTCCTCCTCCAGATTCTGGCTCAGGCTCAGCCCCTCAAGCTCCAGTTTCCAGACACAGTTCTTCCCAGTATTATCAAAGATCATATCAAAGGGGACAGCATCAAAGGGGATATCAATCCAGAAGAGATCAATTTAGAGGAAGCCAGAGAGGGCATAGACTTCATCCAAGGGAAGGGCAAGGTCACTCTGACCCTTCTTCAGGTCCTTACCCTTACAAGCTGAAAGACACAATTGTCTCCAGGACTCCTTCTACTGATTCTGAAATCATCAACAGATATGAACCTCCTATTCCTTTTGAAGATCCTGAGAACAACCCTGTGTCCTGGACAGCCAGAATGAAAGAATTGGCTGCCCTTGATCAAATAAAAAAGGCCAAAGAACAAGGCAAGGATACTTCAAACATAACTACTTTATCAGAGCAGAGAAAGAAAGAACTGGAAAGATATGCATCAAGGAAATTTTTCAACCCAGAAGATTACATGAAGCTGCACCCAGAGGCTGTTGTTCCAAGGCCCAAATCTCAAACTTCTCTAGGTGCAGAGGATGACAGAAGGTCAAAGAAAGAAAGTCAGAATCCTAATAGAGAAATTTTATTTAAAAAGGGAACTGAAAGGAAGTGAACTGTGTAAGCTAAACATTTCATCCACCTTTGGATATCTGCTGCTATTTATCTGTGCTTTGCTGCTATATATCTTCTCTACAATTTTGTATTAGCTTCTGTATTGTTGTATGCTTTTTATTCCCTATGATTGTATGTAAATAGTAATCCTAACCCAAATAGGGGGAGATTGTTGGAACACCCTATTACTAATTTGGGTAAGGATCACTATGCTTGTCTTAGGAATCCCAGTTGACCTAGTTGTATAGTTGAGAAGGTCAACATTAGAATGAGTCTAGGGCTTAGAACTTAGGTTTGGAGCTGCCCCCAGGACCATTCCAAGATCAAGGTTGAAGAGCTATGTCTAAGGCAATTTTCGTCGAGCTCAGGTCGACGAATCGTCGAACTCCGTTCGACGCTCTCTGAGCTCAACTTCAATAAATCGTCGAACTCCGGTCGACGATCTTCGAGCTCAGATCGACTATCTGCTTTTGGCTAGCTTCTGCTTAGTCGTCGAAATCCTCTCGACTATCTTCTAGCTCAGTTCGACGATCCCTCCTTCTAGTTATTTCTCAGGTCGGTGAGCTCGGTTCGACGATCTTCGAGCTCAGATCGACGTTTTCTGTCTGCTTGTCTCATTTCATCTCTGAGCTCAGTTCGACGATCGTAGAGCTCAGATCGACGTTTTTTTTGGAGAGATCGACGCTTTCAGGAATTCAAATGCTGCTGTTCTTTGGAATGTTTTTGAATATTATCAGCATTTACGTCAGAAGATCTCCCAGCCGTTTGTCTTTATTCTGGAGCAAGTTTCAAGGAATTATTCAGAGAATGTTTGCTGGACTTTCCTCTAGAAGACAAGACTCTTTTTGGAAGACATTTATGACTCCCAACGGCTATCTTGGACAAGGAAACTTCAGAATATTTCAATTCCTCTCTTCTGTGTTTTTTAGATATACAGAATACACAAGAGAAAATATGATACACAGATTGACAAGAAAGAAAGTGAACACACAGAATAGAGAATACTGATAGCAGAAGAACAACAGAAGAACTGTGACTTCAAAAATCTTCTTGCTGACTGAAATGTGTTCACAATCTCATCTCAGAACTCCAGACACCTCATTTCTCAGCCTTCTTGCTGAAACCATCCTTTGCTGGAGATCAAAGTTCTGAAGACCTATCACCTTAGAGCAAAGCTTCTTTTCCTGAACCCTTCTACATCTCAGGGGGAGCTTTGACATCATCAATCCACTTGTGCTTCTCTCATTTGATTGAGAACAGAGAAGACACCCTTCACTCTTATTTTTCTTTTCCTGCTGTAAAAGGGTTCTTGAACTCCCTTCAAAAGTTCTGTCTGGTTCTGAGAGCCTTGTCAAAACTCAGTGGTGGCAAGACACCTTATCAAAAAATCTAGCTTTGGTTTTTGGGCACCTTAACAAAAGCTCATTGGTGTCAGGACACCTGATCAACTCATCCTGAGTGGATTCCTACCAAGGGTGGTAGAAGAGTGGATGTACCCAGGTTTTTGGGGAACCACTATATTTCCTTGTGTCTTCTGGTTTGTTTGTGTGACTTGTCTGCTGTGTGCTGTGTTCTTTACTTCTTGGTTTTTAACCTCTTACTAGCACTCTACACTATATCATAAATTGAATTTTATATGTGCTGTTTATTTCAACTGTGAAAAATTATTTTAAAATACTCTATTCACCCCCCCTCTAGAGTTGAGATAGATCTTACCCTCACTTTCATTGTCAAATTCAACTAGCCTGTCTCTAAGAGTTTTAATTTTCATTTTTGAGTTGATTAAATCATTGCACAGTGATTTGAATTCAATCTTAAAATCAGCAGAATTAAAATCAAAGGAAGATATTACCTAGTCTTCTTTTGATTCTAATTCCTCATTAGATTCTTCATTTTCTGACTTGCTGCAAGAAGCATTGATTGCCATAAGGCACACTCCCTTGCCTTGGCCACTTCCTCATCTTCATTGGAGCTGGAAGATGAAGTCTCCTCTTCTGTTTCACTCCTGGTTTCAGCAATGAAACCTTTCTCCTTTCTTTTATGCTTATTGGAGGAGTGTCTGTTGGAGTGTTTGCTGGAATGTTTCTTGTTCTCTTTTTTCCTTTCTTCTGTCTCTTTTCTGTGCCTCTGGGTATTTAGGGAGAATGTGCCCATGTTTTTTGCATCCAAAGCAGACAATCTCCTTGGTAGGAGTTCTGTCATACTTAGGTTTATCATCACTTCTTGATGATTTCCTTTTGAGTCCTTCTTGGCCAACTTGTAAAATCTCTTAGCTAGTAAGCTCATCAGCTCTTCATTGGCTAGAAGGGTTTCTTATTCTTCTGTTGCTTTGAAAGCAATATTGTGCTCCTTCCTTGAAGAGGTTGAGGACTTCAGTTCAGTAGACTCTCTGGTCTTGATTAACTGCTCATAGGATTTTAGCTTTCCAAGGAGAAATTCGGTGGATATCTCATTCAAACTTCTGGCTTCCTTAATTGGCCAGATCCTAGAATCCCAGGTGCTGGGGAAGCACATTAGGATCTTGTCATTAATCTAAGTTAAGGAGATATCTTTATCCAAGGTCTTTAGTTTATTGATGATAACATTAAGCCTGTTATACATCTCAGCCACTGTTTCAGATTCCTCCTTCTTGAAGTTCTCATATTAAGATATTAGGAGGGATCTTCTGTCCTTTCTCTCATCTGTTGAGCCTGCCACCATCTTGTTTAGAGAGTCCCAAATTTGTTTTGCTGAAGTGCATTCAACCACCTTTTGAAATATGTCATCTGACATAGTTTGAGCCAGTATATTCATAGCTTTTGCATCAACTATTTTGGCTTTCTTCTGAGCATCAGTCCACTCAGGTGGTGGAACTGCATGAGTGTTAGATGTTTTTGCAGTCACTACTGTAGGTTGAGGGGGTCCTGTCAAAATTGAATTGAAAATATCCTCATCAATAGAATTCATGTAAAGCTTGATTCTTGCCTTTCAGATTGCAAATTTGTTCAAGTTGCAGACTTGAGGTCTTGTGCTAGCATAATCTTTATTCTGTGACATTGCTGTAACAACACCCTAGAAAGAGATAGATCTAACAAGGATCTTGGTTCATATGTGAATCTGTGAAACCAAGGAAACAACCCTCTGATACCAATTGAAGGATGGTATGAAAGATACCACCTGAGGGGTTAGATCTATTTAACTCTAGAGGGTGGGGGGGGGGGAATAGAGTATTTAAAAATCTTACTAGATTTTTATTGTGGAATTAAAATAATAATACTTATATGTGTAATCAGTTAGTGCAGAAATAAAACTAAACTATTCAGCAAGCAGCACACAATAAAAATAAGAGAGCATCACAGAGGACACAAAAAATTTATAATGGTTCCCGTAAACTTGGGTACATCCACTCTTCTGCCACTCTGGTAGGAATCCACTCAAGTTTTTGATCAGGTGCCCTGCCACCAATCAGGTTTTTACCCAGGTGACCTGTTACCACAATATCTATTTATAGGGAGATATTGCAACCCTTTAGGCTTTTGATCAGGTGCCCAAAAACCAAATCAAGTCTTTTGATCAGGAGACTTGCAACCAAGTGTTTAAATTTTGAAGGGAGTTAGAACCCTGTGTACAGTGGGGTGAAAGAAATAAAAACTATATGTTTTCTTCTCTTTTCTCAAAATAATTGAGAAGACTTGTGGATCCTTGATGGTGTCAAAGCTCCCCCTGAGATGAAGTTCTGTCCAGGAAGATTGAGAGCTTTGCAGGGTGTATAGGTCTCCTTGAAAAAGTTCTACAGAAAATTGTAGACAGATGAAGTTGATTGTCTCTTGAAAGCTTGCTGGAAGATGAATACTAGATGAAGACAGTGCAGAACTCTTTCTCTTGAATGATTTCTTATGTCCTGTGTTTTCAAAAACTTGACTATATCATCTGCAATAAATTGGTCTTTTTAATTCGATTGCCTTGATTGACTGTTGAAATCTTAGAACTTGGATAACGGCTAGAAGAGCAATAAAGTAATTCCTTAACTGTCCCAAGAATTAACTGTATATTAACTCTATGAAAACCAGTAATTAATGCTGCCAAATGAACGGCTATATTCTGAGAATCTAAGCATTAATTACTCAGAACAATATAAGCAATAAAATAAGCCTAATCAGTTCTGAAAATAACTGCAGAGAATAGAAATGTTGAACTGGCAATTTTCGTCGATCTGAGATCCTAGATCGTCAAACTCAACCTCTCTTTCAACGAGCTAGCCCTGAGAGCTTTGAACTGAAATACAGCTTTCCATACTGGGCTCCAAGATCGTCAAACAGAGTTAGAAGATCGTCGAACTCAAAATCTGATAGAAGATCAGAGTTCGTCGAGCTCAGTTCAACTTTCGTTGATCTCAATTCAGAGAAGTGACTCTGAGATCGTCGAACTGAGAATGATGATCGTCGATCTCACTTCAGAGTTCGTCGAACGACTTCTTCAACATGAAATTTCTGCCTTGTTCTGGTTTCTGCAATCTTCTGAGTCTTCTGAGGGCTTGACCTTGTCAAACTGAAGAGTTGACCTACCCTAAGATCTAATGAAGACCTATGACCCTAAACTATACAAGATGGGTCAATCTATACAAATCATAATAGTGAACCTTAGCCCAAATCCCTAATCACAGGTGGGGTTCCAATAATAGGTCTTCAACCAGAGAGAAGTCAGTTGCCCTGAAGGCCAAATGCTCGAGGAAAGCTAGAGCCGTGTCTCCTGCAAGAACTCAAGCATCAGGAAGATTCAGAGCCAAGCACCTCAAGCTCAGAAATGTCAAATGGAGAATTCTCTCTTCTCTCCAACCAATTTAAGAGGATGCTTAGCAAGAGGAGGCAGATAAGAAATCATCCCTCCTCATCTGATTATAGGAGTTCACGTCATTATGGTGATCATCGCAAGAAGAGCTTCAATGACAATGATATGTATAAATCTAAATCGAACAAACATATTTCTTTTGATGTCATGCGCTATTGTTGCAATAAGCCAGAGCACATGATCGCTAACTACCCGCATAAGAAAAGGAAGGATCAATAAAAGAAGAGAAAAATCATTTCGAGGAATGAAGAGAGAAGAGAAGAGCTTTAGTGCAAAGAAGCCAAAGAATCTCAGCAATAGTGCCTCAAGTAAGTTTAGTTCAGATGAAGAAGCCTATTTTGGGCTTATGGCACATACTGACAAGGAAGATTGCAACTCCCAATATAATGGGAAGGTAAACTCACATACTCCTCTCTCTAAGTCTGATACAACCTCCGATTGTCATGAATACTATTCTTTTGAGGAGGATTCAGATCTATGGGTTCAGTATAAGGCTTTACTAGCAGGATTTGATAAATGTTATAAGGTCATTAAATCCCAAGCAAAAGAAATTGCCTCTCACATGGCACTGAACTCTGAATTGAAGGAGGAAATTGAGTGGTTGACTCCTCTCAAAGTTGAAGTTAAATCTTTGAAAGAGGAACTAAAAACTTCTACTGAACTGGTAAGTCTGTAAGAGTAAGACATTAATTAACTGGAAGAAAAGTTGTTGGCTGAAAGGAAACTCGTAGAAAGCTTCTCGAAGCCAAAGACTATCCTTCCTCTCATCGATGGATTTTTTGCTTCTAAGAAGGGTAGTAGTGTTGGGCACAAATCCTTTAAGGGTAAAGGGAAGGCTACTCAAAGTCAAACTACTTTCAAGAAATTAATCTTTCCGACAAATAAGTATGACTTTGAAACATCCTACGGTCACTTTGCTAGACCAACATATGTTGACTCTAACAAGAACAACCAAGGATGGAGCCGCTCCAGAAATTTTGGAACGAGTTCTCTAAAGGCATCTCATGAAGAGATCATCCTTAAGGATCATGGTCCATTCATTCATGGATCAAATGCTAAGAAAGCACCAATGGTAAAACCTATTATTGTAAAGCCACATGATAAGAAGAAGTTATGTGTTTGCTGCTCTCATGAGGCTTCTACTTCGAAGTCAGTAGCTCCTGCTAGACCTCCCATTCAAAAGGTGAAGTAGGAGAAAAAGAGAAGGTACAACAAATTTGAATGTTGGTGCTGTGGTAAAGTTGATCATTTTGCTATAGATTTTTGGTTCAATTTTATGAATTATAAGACTCCACGAGTTCACAATGTTAGAATGACCCCTAACAATGTAAATGTTTCTAGTGGTGTTCGACTAACAAGGAACCAAGGACCCAAATCTGTTTAGGTTCCTAAGGGTGTTTAGTTTTAAAATGCAGGTATGTCCAAAGACCAACAAAACTCCTATCTGGTATTTGGATAGTGGATGTTTCAGGTACATGACTGGAACAAGAAGCCTACTACAGAATTATACCTCAGTCTAGGATGATCCAAAAATTATTTTAGGTGAATCTCATAGGGGAATCATAAAAGGCTACAGTATGATTACCAACGGTATAGTAACTTTTATAGACATGTATTATGTTCAAGGATTACAACATAATCTTATAAGCATAAGTAAACTATGTGACAAAGACTATATGGTTGAGTTATACAAAGATAAGTGTTCGATAAAATCGTCTAAAAACTCAGAAACTATTTTATCAGGCACTCGGAGTAGAAATATTTTCTGTCTTAATTTTCTCTGTTTAGAATCTTCTACACCAGTGTGTCTTTTAACAAAAGATAGTGCATCTCTTTGTGATCAATGACACAAGAGATTAACACACATAAATTTCAAAACTATACGTATGTTATTTTCTCACAACCTAGTGCGTGATGCACCCGATATTAAGTGCATTAAAGAGAGTCCGTGTCACGCATGCCAGATGGGCAAGCAGACAAGGGCTACCTTTAAAAGCATTATTGCCAAAGATTCTGACAGATGTTTATATCTGCTTCATATTGACTTATTTGATCCCATGCAAGTTCATTGTTTAGGAGGTAAAGCTTACACCTTGGTTATTGTTGATGACTACTCACATTTTACATGAGTGTTCTTTCTAAAATGCAAGTCAGATACTTTTGACTCTTTCACTAACTTTGTCAGGCAGATAGAAAATGAATTGGTTGGGTATTGTATCCACAATAACCTAGATTTGTATGAAGTTACCCTTGAACTAAGATGAATTAAGTTGTATTTGATGTGTTGTTTGAGTTATGTGTTTGCATGACTTAATTGCAAAGTGTAGACCAATGTCAGTCTATAGTGGGTCGCCAAACACAGGATCATACAATGTAATCCCTCATTGTGTGATCCATAGTGTTGACTCATGTGTAGCCTCTCTATTGGGATACACTTCATTTTCAAGCACCATACTTGTTGGAGAAAGACATGTTGCTGATTCCATTGAAGAAAGGAAAATTTTCATGGAACAAATTTTTTCTAAGTGTTTCACTCGACTAGAACTTAAGTACTCGAGTAGAACTTAAGTACTAGAGTAGATCCTTTAGTTGTACTCGAGTAAGTTAAGTCTGAATTTTGAGTAAGGGAAATGGTTCTCGAGAAGTCTGAACAAAGTTCTCGAGAGGGCAATTCCATTACTCGAGTAGACCCCTACTTATTCTCGAGTTAACAAATTTTCTATCTCATATTTTTCTAAGTATTTTACTCGAGTAGTTAAGTTCATTACTCAAGTAGATGAGTACCTTGACTCGAGTGACAGATGTCAAGTACTCGAGAATTATCTACCTTACTCGAGTAGTGAAGTTCCTGTACTCGAGAAGTCCATCTACTTCTCGAGAAGTCTAGATCTAGTACTTGAGTAACCAGATTTTCTTCCCAGAATTCTCTCTAAGTCTTTTTCTCGAGAAGTTCACTTCCACTTCTTGAGTAGCATTTTAAGTACTCGAGTAATCCTCATTCCTCTCGAGTAATGATAAGTTCTATCCTGATTTTTCTTGAAGTGATTCATCTCGAGTAGCTTGATGTTGTCTTCTCGAGAACCCACAACAGTACTCGAGTAGTTCTTTCTTCACTCGAGTAATCCAGTTATTTTCTCAGAAAATTTCGCTAAGTCCCGACAGACGTAATTTTTCAAATGTCTTGACGTGATTGGTCCACATGGCCACCATTAATGTTAATTATGACAGTTAGGAAGATATTATAAAAGGTCTTGTCAGTACGGCCAACCCTAAGCACATTAAAAGAAGCATTCTAAGAATTCTGAATCGCCAATTCTCTTTCCTAATCGGAAGCCGCCGCCGCTCATCGTGAACATCGCCAAGGGCTTTTGATCTAGAAGATTCAGACCAGTCGACTTGCAGATCAAGATCATCTTTAATCTATACATCCTCTCTTTGATCTTGTAAGTCCAGGAATTTCAGATCGAGGATCCAGCCGTGTCTTCTTCAACATTTTCTGATAAAGCCGGAAAAATCAAGAAGGAAGACCTAGGCAAAAATTCTCTAGATCTGAGAAAAGTTACATTGTATATTTCTTAAATTCTTTTTTATTCTTGTTGGAGATTATTCTCCGAGTGTAGAAGCTTTGTTCTCCGAGTTATTGTAGGAAGTTTTCATCTTTCGAGTGTAGATCCGTTTTGTGGATCGAGTTATAGGAACGTTGTTCCGAGTTGTAGGATTATTTTAAATCTGAGATTAGTGGAGTAGCCGAGTCTAGTGCATTGCTAGATCGGTGAGTGGAAAGTGGACGTACCCAAGATTGGAGAACCACTATAATTCTTGGTGTCGTCTGTGTTTGCTTGGTTAATTTTCTGTGCATAAATTGCTAAATTTTTTTATTCCATAAATAGACGCACAACTCACCTATTCACCACCCCCTCTAGGTGATTTAGGTAGACAACTTAAACATTTTTCAATTGGTATTAGAGGGAAGTTGATCATTAAAAGGTTAACACCTTGATCAGATCTGCCCCAAGTTGTCTATTGAGTTATCCAAGCATGGACAAGGCCAAGGATTTTGTTAAGCTTCCCTTGTGTACAAAGACCAACTTTCCCATGTGGAAAGAAAGGATTAAGTTTTTCATGGAAGCTGTAGATCCAAGGATCTTCATGATTGTTGAAGAAGGTCCTTATGTTCCCATGACCGTCTCCACTATAAATGCTACCAAAAAAGTTCCTAAGAAGTTAATGGATCTTGAAAAAGATGAGATTGCGCTTGTCTCTTTAGACAAGAAGGCCAAAAATATCATCGCAATTTTAGTCGATGACTCTATGCTGCAGAACCTGATTCACTTCCAATCCGCTAAGAAAATGTGGCAGTCTCTCATCATCTTGATGGAAGGCACAGAAGAAGTTAGGGATGACAGAAGATCCCTTCTAAATAAAAAATATGAAGCCTTCCGACAAGGACCCAAGGATACAATTACAGATACATTTGAAAGCTTCTTCAAAATTGTTAACGGCCTAAGAGTATATGACCGGGTCTTCACTAATGGAGAGCTGAACGATAAATTCCTAAATTCCCTGACTAAGGAGTGGGACAACAAAGTTTGTGTTATCCGGGAGTTTGGCAAGATGGCAGAGACTGACCCACATAATCTCTTCGGAAAGCTAATGTCATATGAACTACAAATCAATTTAAGCAAAGCTGAAGAAGAGAAGAGTCGGTTCTCATCCAAGGAGAAGTCTGTCGCACTGAAGGCAGACAGCTAAAGGAAAGCCAAAACTGCATCACCTGCTGATATGATGCATATTTTAGCTTAATTTATTAGGGTAAAAATATATTATTTTCGTTTTAAATCTCTTCCTTTATGTAATTTTATGTTTCTTTTTATGTAAATATTATAAATAATGTTTATTTTCTGTTTTTGCAGGTTTCCACTAGTTTTCATTTACAAGTCCTCTGACACGCCCCCCTGACACGCCCTCCCTGGGCGTGTCATAGGGTGTGTAGCCTGGTCCCGAGGTTGAAAGCTGCCAGAATGATTTTCTAGCCAAAAATCCCATGTCACGCCCCCTGACACGCCCTCCCCGGGCGTGTCCCAGGGCATGATACGGGGCGTGTCGCCCTCTGCCCAATGCCTGCCGCCGCATTCAATGTTTTCTCCGCAACTGCAAGCAAACAGTACTGTCACGCCCCCTATCACGCCCTCCCCGGGCGTGACCTAAGGCGTGCCCCGCCTTTTTCTGACGTCTGATGGACTTACGACCGCTGATTTTGATTTGACGCGCCTGTCACCCCCCTGTCACGGGCATGACATAGGGCGTGACCACCATCGTACCGAAGCAATCATCATTCCCGCCAAAATTCATCTCCCGAGGTCAACTTCGTACCTGTCACATCCCCCTGTCATGCCCTCCCCAGGCGTGACCTAGGGCGTGACCAACCCGTGGGAAAACTCTATAAATACCAGGCCATTCCCAGCATTATAAACCAACTTTTGGGGAGAGGGGAGGTGCTACTAGTTCATTTCTTAGGGGTTTTAGTGTGAAAGTGAGGGTAAGATCTATCTTAACTCTAGAGGGGGGGGGGGGTGAATAGAGTATTTTAAAGTAAATTTACAATTTAAAAATGCACAGCAGTAAAGGCTTAATTTATGTATAGGTGTAAGGTGCTTTGATGTAGAAAATAAAACTAAAGCAGTAAGAATAAAAACCACAGCACACAGCAAAGAATATCCACAAGAAACCAGAAGACACAAGGAACTATAGTGGTTCCCCAAAAACCTGGGTACATCCACTCTTCTACCACCCTTGGTAGGAATCCACTGCAGGATGGGTTGATCAGGTGTCCTGGGCACCAATGAGCTTTTGATAAGGTGCTCAAAAACCACACTAGATTTTTAGATCAGGTGTCTTGCCACCACTGAGTTTTGACAAGGCTCTCAGAACCAGAATCAAGACTTTTGAAGGAAGTTTTGATAACCCTTTTATAGCAGGAAAAAAAAAAAGAAAGAGGTGAAGATGTCTTCTCTGTCTCAGTCACTGAGAGAAGACTTTTATGGATTGATTTTGTTGTCAAAGCTCCCCCTGAGAAAGATGAGAGCTTTGCTAGGGTGATAGGTCTTCAGAAGCTTCAGATCTCCAGCAGAAGATGGTTTCAGCAGAGGCTGAAATATGAATTGTCTGGAGTCCTTGATGTTGAAGCTATGATCACTTTTTAGTATGCTAAATAATTCTCCAGGATTGATCACTTGATTTTTTGAATTGATCTCACTATCTTGTGAATCTGTACTGAGAATTTCTTGTTGTAGATTGTCTATTCTTGTGTAGTCTCTTGTTGTTGTAACTCTTAGACTGGAGAAGAAAAAAAATGATTTATTCTCTGAAGATCCTCTATCCAAGATAGCCGTTAACCGTCAATAAATGCCTTCCATAAATGTTTTGTCTTCTGGAGGAAAGTCCAATAAACATTCTCTGATAAATCCCTTGAAACTTGCTCCAGAATAAATGAAAACGGCTAGCAGATCTCTTGAAATAAATGCTGAGAGAATTTGAAAATCATTCCAAAAGCTGACAGAATTTGAATCCTCAAAGTCATCGATCTCTCAGGAAAAACGTCGATCTGAGCTCTACGATCGTCGACCTGAGCTCAGAGATTGAAATGATCATCAGACAGAAAACGTCGACCTGAGCTCGAAGATCGTTGACCGGAGCTCAATGACCTGAAGAATAAGCTGAAGACTGATCGTCGATCTGAGCTCGAAGATCATCGACCGGAGCTCGACGATTTAGCAGAGCTGAGTTCAGAGAGCGTCAAACGGAGTTTGACGTTTCGTCGACCTAAGCTCGACGATAATTGTCTTTGCCTCAGCTCTAAGTCTGAATCCTTGAATGGTCCTGGGGGCAGCTTCAAACCTAAGTTCTATGCCCTAGACACATTCTAACTTGACCTTTTCAACTATACAACTAGATCAAACTGATTTCCTAAAAACATAGTGATCCTTGCCCAAATTAGTAATAGGGTGTTCCAACAATCTCCCCTTATTTAAGTTAGGATTACTATTTACAGAACTCAGTAATAAATACAAAAACATCATACAAAACAACAAAAAAAATCTAACACAAAAGAGCAGATCATGCAACATAGCAGCAAATAAAAGGAATATCAGCAAATGTTCAAGATGAGTATACTGACTGCTTACAAATGTCATTTCCTTTCACTTCCCTTCTTAAATAAGATTTCCCTGTTGGGATTTAAAGCTTCTTTCTTTGATCTTCTCTCATCCTCTGCACCTAAGGAGGTTTGAGATTTTGGCCTGGGAACCACAACCTCAGGATGCAGTTTCATATAGTCCACTGGGTCAAAGAATTTTCTTGATGCATACCTTTCCAGTTCTGTCTTTCTTTGATCTGACAAAGTAGTAATGTTGGAAGTGTCTTTCCCTTGTTCTCTGGCCTTCTTCAGCTGATCTAAAGCAGCAAGTTCATTCATCCTAGCAGTCCATGATAATGGATTGTTCTCTGGATCTTCAAAAGGAACTGCAGGCTCATATCTATTGACAGTTTCTGAAGCAGTAGGGGTTCTTGTATCAACCATTTCTCTGAGTTTATAGGGGAAAGGACCATGAGTTGAGTCTATATGACTTTGTCCTTCCCTTGCTTGAAATCTGTGTCCTCTTTGATTTCCTCTATAATGTCCCCTTCTGGACTGATAACCCCTTTGATACTGCCCCCTGGGATGATATCTTTGAGAGGATTGGGAGGAACTTTGCTTTGGAGCTGAGGTTAGAGAAGCTGAGCCTCCACCTGATCCTGAATCTGGAGGAGGAGGAGGAGGAGGCTGAATTTGGGATGAACCTTTCTCATACTTATCACACTTTCTTTTTTTCTTCATGGCCTTTAGTTGATTTTTAGAATATTGCATCCATGGTTAAGTAATTTGGCAATCATGCAGAATATAGTAGGGTATATCATTAGCATCCTTGGCCTTAGTAGGAGGGACTTTCATCATGGCCTTGCTTCTGGCCTTCCTTTTCTTTGCAATAGTACTAGAAGAGTCATCAGAGTCAGTGTGAAACTGATCACTTTCTGAGCTCTGAGGTCTATCATACAGATCATCAATGATTTTGATGTACTTTTCTTGTTGTTTCAATTGTTCAGAAGTTAGAGCAGGAGCAACAGCAACAACAGAGGTAGAACTTATGGAAGCAGCAATAGGAGTAGAAGTTATTTGAGCAGCAGGTTCAGGTTCTTCCAGATAAGCAGAGAGTTCATCAACAACAACAGACAGCATTTCAATATCAGAAAATCCAATAGGTGTAACAGCAGTAGCAACAGCAGCAGTAAAAATTGAAGCAACAACATCCTCAGCCTTGAAAAAGTTTATATAAGATGCAATTAGGCTAGGATCACATTCTAAAACAGGCACAATGGCCTTAGTAAGGTCTTCAACTTGTAGAACTGGCAGAGAATTGATGTACACAGAATCAAAAATTGTCAGCAGGCTCTGAAGATCTACTATAAATACTGGAGCAGGTTCTGAAATTTCAGCAGCCTCAGGCAAAACCAGAGCTTCATTAGGCATCTCCCCCTGCCTGGATTCAGTGAAAACTGGATCAAGGCACCCAGAAGAAGGGATTGCCTGAGAGGAGATGAAGGTAGATAGCCTGGTAGACAGCTCCTGAACATTTTTCAGAAGTGGAGCCAAGGTGGTCTCCAGCAATGAGGTTACCCTGGGGGCTAGCAGCTCATACAGCCTGTCTGCCAAAGCTGAAAGATCTACATGCTCAAGAGGGGCTTGAGTAGAGGTAGGAGTTGATGTAGCTAGAATGATGTTGGCTGGGACTGATGAGATGGATGGTGTAGAGGCAGGAGGTATAGGGATGGATGGCTCAGTAGAAGGAATTGTTGAGATTGATGTGACTGAAGTAGAGATGGATGATATGGGAGAGGTAAAGGATGGGGTGAAGGATGATTGAGAAAGTATGTCCTGAAGAAGTTGTTGGTAGGAAGATATAGATGGAATTTCAGGAGGAGTAGGAGGAGAATCATCCATGAAGGAGTCATCTAGAAGATTAAATGATGGAGTGGTGACAGGTGGATAGTAGTGTAAGGGATGGAATGATTCTGAGGTAGAGGCTGGAGGAGGTGAAATGGGTGATGAGATTGTAATGGGGGAAGATATGGCTATGGTTGAGATGAGTGGTGAGGTTGAGATGACTGGGGCAGAGACAGCTGGAGGAGGAGGAGAAGCAGGCAAATCTTTTGCTGGGGCAGAGACCTGAGGAGGAGTGACTGAGGCAGTCCTTATGCCTAAAGCAGGTGTTGCTGCAGCAGACCTGTTGGGGTTTATGATCTGCCTGTACCACCTGCTGAAGAGGGCACAGGTGAGCCTTTTGGATGCATTGATGTGCATCCCACTTGAAACCAATAGATTAGGGCACCTGTGATGTAGGTAAACCCCTATAATCCTCCCAAAACTGACACAACTTTTGCTAACTTTCTTTTTGATCAAATTAAAGAAGATCGATCCCCAATCCAAATGTTTCTTATCAACTAAGGCTCCCATTAGGCATAACTGATACCTTGAGATTGTATCATGGGCGGAGTGCTTTGCCAGAAGCACTTTTCCAACAACATCAGCCAAGAATTGAAATTCAATAGATAAATTCTTTTTCAACAGTTTATTAGGGTTCACAGCAGAGTGACCCATTCGATCTAACAAAGAATCATATTCCTCTCCAGACAAATCGATGGAATTATTCCCAGTACTTAATGCAAATACATCTGTCAAAAGAGCAGGGGACATTGGTACCTGAGTTCCATTGATGGTCCCGACTATAGAATTTTCACTTTCGCTGGTGGCAGTATAAACCCATTCTTTTACTTCATCTGCTACAATCTTTATTCTTGTTGTCATCAACTGGACTAACTGCTGTTCGTGGAACAAGTTCAAAATATCCTTGAATCGCTGATCGCTCCCATCGAAGGAGTTCATATCAATGTCAAAGCCTGTATAAAATTTCATTTTGGAGAGGGCGGTGACCGACATTGCCATCTGTACCTGCAAAGATTCAACAAACACGACCAAGTGTAGAGAGTTTGGAGGGAAAGAGAAAAATTTGCAGAGAGTATGAAGGCGTAAACGACGAGCGACGGCCGAAAAATGATTTTATATTAGGGTTCGATGCGAAAAAGGAAGGATCGTCGATCTCCGTTCGACGATCAGGACTCCTGATGGAAGCTGAAAGGTCTTCAATATCGTAGATCTCAGTTCGACGATCTAGAGAGAACGTCGATCTTAGTTCGACGATCGAAGGCCTGAAAGAGATAGTATGCAACTATCTGACATGCTCTGAACTCAGGTCGACGTTTTGGGAAAACGTCGATCTCCGTTCGATGTTTCTCGGGTAAACGTCGATCTCCGTTCGACGCTTTCTGGGGAAAATGTCGAGCGCAGTTCAGAGACAGAAACTATCCTACAGACACAAAAAAGAGATGAGTTTTTAGCCTAATCTTGGTCTATTTTTAGCTTTTCAAAATCTTGCAATTTATTTTAGGCTTCCTCCATCTAACATGCCTAACTGATTGAGGAAGAAGTTGTGTTTCTTTTCATCCAAAGGCTTGGTGAAAATATCTCCCCTTTGCAAATCAGTTGGGATATATTGAAGTTCAATTTTATTTTTCTCAACATTATACCTTAGAAAATGATGCCTAATTTCTATGTGTTTTGTCCTACTATGGAGGATTGGATTTTGTGCAATGGAAATAGCACTGGTGTTGTCACAAAATATTTTAGACTTCTCTAAGTTGTAACCATAGTCTAGGAGTTGGTTTTGTATCCACAATATTTGTGAACAACAACTGTCTGCAGGCATATATTCAGCTTCAGCAGTTGAGGTTGACACATATGTTTGTTTCTTACAATACCATGAGACAAGTCTATCACCAAGAAACTAACAAGTTCCACTGGTGCTTTTCCTGTCTATTCTGCATCCAGCATAATCAGCATCTGAAAATCCAGTTAATTCAAATGCTGAATCTTTTGGATACCAGAGTCCTAGATTTGGACAGCTTTTAACATACCTAAGAATCCTCTTTACTAAAGTTAAGTGTGACTCTCTAGGGCTAACTTGAAATCTAGCACATATACATATATCAAACATTATGTCAGGCCTACTAGCTGTAAGGTACAATAGAGAGCCAATCATTGCTCTATATGTTGTCTGATCAACTGGTTTCCCATGTTCATCAACATCCAATACAGCATTGGTAGGCATGGGTGTTTTCATGCATGATGCATCAGACATACCAAATTTCTTAACTAGTTCTTTTGCATACTTGATTTGAGAAATAAATATGCCTTCAACATGTTGTTTGACTTGCAATCCTAAGAAGAAGGATAGCTCACCCATGCTGCTCATTTCAAATTTAGAGTGCATAAGCTTGGAAAACTTTTTGCACAAGTTTGAATCAGTAGAACCAAATATAATATCATCTACATAAATTTGTACTAGTAGGGTATTGGACTTATGAGTTCTAATAAAAAGAGTTTGGTCTACTCTCCCCCTAATAAAATCATTTTCCAGAAGAAAGCATGCTAGGGTCTCATACCATGCTCTAGGAGCTTGCTTTAGACCATATAATGCTTTATGCAGTTTAAAAACATAATCAGGATGAGTTGGAGAGACAAAACCTGGGGGTTGTCTGACATAGACTTCTTCTTTGATCTCTCCATTGAGAAAAGCACTCTTCACATCCATTTGGTAGACTATGAATCCCTTGTGTGCATCATAAGCCAGGAAGATTCTTATGGCCTCTAACCTTGCAATAGGTGCAAAGGTCTGGTCATAGTCTATCCCCTCTTCTTGAGAGTATCCTTGAGCAACTAGCCTTGCCTTGTTCCTTACAATAATTCCTTGATCATCCAATTTGTTTCTGAACACCCATTTTGTTCCAACAATGGAATGATCCTTTGGCTTAGGCACTAGTTCCCAGACTTTGTTTCTTTCAAATTGATGCAACTCCTCTTGCATTGCAATGATCCAATGTGGATCTTGCTCTGCATCTTGAATGGATTGAGGTTCAATTTGAGACAGAAAGCAAGTGTGCATCAGGTTTTGGTTGACCTGATTTCTGGTTTGCACACCAACTGAGATGTTTCCAATCACTTGGGAGATTGGATGATCTCTTGATGTTACTAAATCAACAGGTGGTGTTGATTGTTCACCAACCTGTGTTGCTGTTTCCTCTTGTGGAACAACAACTGGCTCTTCAAGAAGATTAGCAGCTTCCTCATCTTCACTACTTTCATCCTTTTGAGTAACTTGTAATCTGTCCAAGTCTTCAGCTATAGAATGTACCTGCAATTGTTCTATGGTAGAAGCATTCTTCTCTTTGAAAGACATATTAGTTTCATCAAAAGAAATATGAACAGATTCTTCTATTTTTAGAGTAGTTTTATTATAAACCCTATAAGCTTTATTGATCATGGAGTATCCCAGAAACATTCCTTCATCAGCTTTTGCTTGAAATTTTGCTATATATCTCTTGTCATTGTTGTGAATATAACAAATGCAACCAAAGATTTTAAAATAGTCTACTTTAGGTTTCTTCCCTTTGAGCAATTCATAGGGAGTCTTGCCCTTCAGTTTATGTATTAGACTTCTATTCAACACATAATTGGAGGTGTTCACTTCCTCAGCCCAAAAGGACAGAGGAAGGTGAGCATCTGTCAATAATGTAGTTGTAGATTCAATTAGGGTTCTATTTTTCCTTTCTGCTACCCCATTTTGTTGAGGAGTTCTAGGAGCTGAGAATGTATGCCTGATCCCTTCACTCTGACAGAACTCTTGCATAAGAAGAGAATCAAACTCTGTCCCATGATCACTTCTGATCAGGGCAATGTGAGTGTTGAACTCAATCTGTATGCATTTGAGAAACTCTGTCAAACACTTGAAGTTATCAGACTTCTTCCTCAGAAAGAACACCCATGTGAATCTTGAGAAGTCATCTACAACCACTAAAGTGTAGGATTTCCCTCCTAGGCTTTGTACTGTAATGGGTCCAAAAAGATCCATGTGTAATAGATACAAAATCCTAGGTGAGTCACTCTTGTTAAGTGATTTAAAACTATTTTTAGTTTGCTTGCCTAATTGACATGCCTTGCAAAGTCCTTCCTTCTTGTAGGGGCCAGAAGGTAGTCCTCTAACAAGGTTGTCCTTGGATAGCCTAGCAATGGTTCTAAGGTTAATATGTCCTAGTCTCTTATGCCTTAGAATATTAGGTCTAGATATGGAATTGAACATGCAAATATCTACTTTAGATGAATGAAAATCTACTAAGTAAATGTTACCTCTTCTGTTACCTGTCAACACAGTTGTGTTGTCCTCTGACTTGACCTTGCATATAGCTTTGTTGAAAGTCACTTGATATCCTTCATCACATAGTTGATTGATACTTATCAGGTTGTGCTTGAGTCCTTCAACATAAGCTACTTTCTTGAAGGTGACTGTTCCAATTTGGACTGCACCATATCCTTTTGTTGTTCCAAAGTTTGAATCACCAAAGATTACTTTGGGTCCAAGCTTGGTTTTAAAGGATGTGAAGTTGTACTTGTTCCCTGTCATGTGCTTTGAGCACCCACTATCCAGATACCATGGCTGGTTTGATGTTGGATAGGTCTTCATCTGCACATAAACAGCTTATATGTTTTTGACCCAGTTTACCTTGGGCCTAGGTTGATATCCCTTAAATTCAGAAATAAAAGACATCCCAGGTTGACTCTTATAACCTTCAGGATGGTATCTCCTAGGAGGTACTATCCATTCACCATAGGGGTTGAAACCTTGGGATGTAGGACTTCTAGGATTGAATCCAAATGTACCTTTGAAGGATTGTTCAAAATCCCGATCTCTGTTCGACGATCGTCGAGCTGAGGTCGACGATCTTGGGTCAGATCGTCGATCTCTGTTTAAAGATCGACTATCCTAGAGTTCAGAGTTCAGGTGTCGTCGAGCTGAGGTCGATGATCGTTTCTTGGATCGTCGAGCGCCGTTCGACGATCGTCGAGCTCTGTTCGACGCATTCTGTTGAACTATATTTTTCTTTGACAAATCTGCATTCTTCCTAACTACCTCTACAACTTCCTTCCCTTTATCAGAAATAAATTTGATTGGAGTTGTCAGAACTATAGGCTGGCTGGATGAAGCTCCCAAGCCCAGTGTACTATTAAGTCTAGAGTTCACTGTGCTTGTGATATCCATCAGTTTGATGCTTCTCCCATTAAGGGATTCTTCAAACTGCTTGGCCTTGGATAGTTCACTCTTCAGTGAAGCTATCTCCTCCCTATAGTATTCTAACTCTTCAGAGAGTTTGAGGTTCTCTGATTTTAAAGTGCTATACTCAGACAGTTGTTTTCTAAGGGAAGTGATTTCCTTCTCAGACTCCAACAGATCTAGGCATAGTACTTTAAACTCATGTTTAAAGTCCTCAGAACTGAAATCAAATGAATTGATTACCTGATCTTCTTCTAGTTGAGCTTCTGAATCTGATTCTGACTCTTCTGCTTCTGAATCTGTTTGAGAGGCATTGATAGCCATCATGCAAAATTCCTTTTCATCAGCATCATCCTCATCATCACTGGAGCTGGATGAGGCTTCAGAGTCCTCTTCAGTTTCACTCCATGTCTCAGCAACAAATCCCTTCCTTGTATGTGTGTTCTTGCTGTAGGAGGGTTTGTCTGAGGTGTTCTTCTTGAAGTCTTTCTCCTTTCTTCTTTCCCTTCTATCTTTCTTGTCCTTGTTTTTGTTTTCTGGACAGTCAGGCACAATATGGCCTGGTTTCCTGCAACAAAAACATATAATTTCTTTATTGTTATTTGATTTATCATACCTTGGCTTATCATGTCCCTTGTATGATCTCTTTCTGAAGTCTTTTCTGGCCATTTTGTAGAATCTTTTGGCCAGTAGACTTAGGAGCTCATCATTTCCTATAGCTTTATCTTCAGGCTCCTCTTCTGTAGCTTTGAAGGCTTTGGTCTTCTCTTTTCTGATGACTGGAGAAGTAGCCTTTTATTCTTCTTCTCTATTTTTAATGAGCAGCTCATAAGATTTGAGCTTGCCCAGGAGAGCTTCAGTGGTAATCTCATTTAGACTTCTGGCATCTTTGATTGGCCAGATTCTTGAATCCCAAGTGCTGGGGAAGCACATTAGGATTTTGTCATTCAGCTCAGTCAATGAGATTTCTTTATCCAGAGTCTTTAACTCATTGACAATCAGACTTAGTATATTATACATGTCAGCCACTGATTCAGCTTCTCCCTTTTTGAAATTCTCATATTGGCTTATAAGATGGGATCTCCTGTCTTTCCTTTCATCAGCAGATCCTGAGACAATTTCAGAGAGCTTGTCCCAAATTCCTTTGGCTGAGTTGTATTCAGCTACCTTCTGAAATATCTCATCAGACATTGTCTGAGATAAGATGTTCATGGCCTTGGAATCTGCAGTCTTCCACTTCTTTATTTCAGCATCTGTTACTGAAGGAGGTGGAATAGCATTTGTACTTGAGCTTGCTGGTGGACTTGGGCACACTGTCAAAACAAAATTAAATATGTCTTCATCAATAGAATTCATATATAGTCTAATCCTTGCTTTCCAAAGTGCAAACTTGGATAGATTGCACACTGGAGGCCTGGTGCTTGCATAATCTTTGTTCTGTGCCATGTCTTTATATAAAATTAAATATAATGAAAATAACCCTCTTAAAAGATTGATCTTATCAAGGATCGTTTGGTTCAGGTGTTAGCCTGTATGAACAACCAACCTCCCTCTGATACCAATTGAAAGTGAGGGTAAGATCTATATTAACTCTATAGGGGGGGGGGGGGTGAATAGAGTATTTTAAAGTAAATTTACAATTTAAAAATGCACAGAAGTAAAGGCTTAATTTATGTATAGGTGTAAGGTGCTTTGATGTAGAAAATAAAACTAAAGCAGTAAGAATAAAAACCACAGCACACAGCAAAGAATATCCACAAGAAACTAGAAGACACAAGGAACTATAGTGGTTCCCCAAAAACCTGGGTACATCCACTCTTCTACCACCCTTGGTAGGAATCCACTGCAGGATGGGTTGATCAGGTGTCCTGGGCACCAATGAGCTTTTGATAAGGTGCTCAAAAACCACACTAGATTTTTTGATCAGGTGTCTTGCCACCACTGAGTTTTGACAAGGCTCTCAGAACCAGAATCAAGACTTTTGAAGGAAGTTTTGATAACCCTTTTACAGCAGGAAAAGAAAAAGAAAGAGGTGAAGATGTCTTCTCTATCTCAGTCACTGAGAGAAGACTTTTGTGGATTGATTTTGTTGTCAAAGCTCCCCCTGAGAAAGATGAGAGCTTTGCTAGGGTGATAGGTCTTCAGAAGCTTCAGATCTCCAGCAGAAGATGGTTTCAGCAGAGGCTGAAATATGAATTGTCTGGAGTCCATGATGTTGAAGCTATGATCACTTTTTAGTATGCCAACTAATTCTCCTGGATTGATCACTTGATTTTTTGAATTGATCTCACTATCTTGTGAATCTGTACTGAGAATTTCTTGTTGTAGATTGTCTATTCTTGTGTAGTCTCTTGTTGTTGTAACTCTCAGACTGGAGAAGAAAAAAATGATTTATTCTCTGAAGATCCTCTATCCAAGATAGCCGTTAACCGTCAATAAATGCCTTCCATAAATGTTTTGCCTTCTGGAGGAAAGTCCAATAAACATTCTCTGATAAATCCCTTGAAACTTGCTCCAGAATAAATGAAAACGGCTAGCAGATCTCTTGAAATAAATGCTGAGAGAATTTGAAAATCATTTCAAAAGCTGACAGAATTTGAATCCTAAAAGTCGTCGATCTCTCAGGAAAAACGTCGATCTGAGCTCTATGATCGTCGACCTGAGCTCAGAGATTGAAATGATCATCAGACAGAAAACGTCGACCTGAGCTCGAAGATCGTCGACCGGAGCTCAGCGACCTGAAGAATAAGATGAAGACTGATCGTCGATCTGAGCTCGAAGATCGTCGACCGGAGCTCGACGATTTAGCAGAGCTGAGCTCAGAGAGCGTCGAACGGAGTTCGACATTTCGTCGACCTAAGCTCGACGATAATTGTCTTTGCCTCAGCTCTAAGTTTGAATCCTTAAATGGTCCTGGGGGCAGCTTCAAACCTATGTTCTAAGCCCTATACACATTCTAACTTGACCTTTTCAACTATACAACTAGGTCAAACTAATTTCCTAAAAACATAGTGATCCTTACCCAAATTAGTAATAGGGTGTTCCAACATAGTGTTTTTATTTTCATGTTTTGCTCTCTCTCTCTCCCTCCATTTCTAGCTTTTAATTTCATGCAATGCACTTTCATTTCCTGTAATCTTTTCTTATTAGTATCGTAGCAGTAGTTAGTTTATTTTCATGCACTTGTAATCTCCATTTCCTAGTTGTAATCGCTCTTCATTTTAATAAAATTGTAGTTGTCATTTCTCTTTTCTAATTCGCTCTTTTTAGTTTTCGTGCACCTTTATTATCTACCCCTCTCTTTCCCTTTTACCATGATTAACTAATCGTCCTTGTACTCGATCTTGATGATCCTAGGTTCGAGCGATTAAGTTATGATGCTTTAATTTACCTTTTCTTTTTAGGTTTTAGGCCTTGAATTACTCTTGATTTTTCCTGGGCTGGGGGTATATTATCGATATATACTCTCCACCTTTGCTTTCATTCTGGGCTAGCCGAGAGGCCGATAGAATGAAGTGAGCATTCAAGAGTAAAGGGATTTGTACGCACCCCTCGAGAGAGGCAGACGTCCAAATCTACCGGATTGGAGTAAAATCCAATAGAGGGGTTCACCGCATAAAGCGAGCTTTAGGCCTCCGATTTAGACGAGAGTCTGTCAGACCTTCCTAAACTCAGTTTGACATGACTTCGAGAGAAGCGTGTTCAAGCTTTAGGAACCTCCACGGTCAAGGACCTTTACCCTATTAAGCTTAGGTTTATTTATCGCCTTTTAATCGACTCTTGCTGAGGTAATTCTAGGTTGAGTACTCCCCCCTTATCACTAGCTCTAACCCTTTTTATTTCTGCAAATAGTTTAGTTTTCTTTTTAGTTTAGTATTTTAATTCCTGTTTTTAGTTGATTAATCTAATATAGAAATTTCAGTTGATAAAATAATAGCAATCTCCTTTAAGTAGAAGTTGTCATTACGCCCCAGGGAAATACGACCTTGATACTAATCTTTAGTATACTATACTATAACCGATAAGGTACGTTTGCCTTTATCTGATATAGAATCGGAGAATATTCACAGCCACCACATCCACCTTATTTTCTATCTTAACCCTCTCTCCGCCGTTGCGATTTTCTGTATCAACTGCTCCTGCACAGGAAGAGAAGAAAAAACTTCAGAGCCAAGTACCTTAGGCTCAGAGTTATTTGAAGGAGAGTTTTCTCATCTTTCAAGACAGTTCAAGAAATTTTTGAACAAGAAGAAACAATGGAGAGGCAAAGATGCCTCGTATAGAAGATTACGTCAAGATGGTGATCGACACAAAAAAGGCTCAAGTAGCTAAGATAGGTATAACATTAAACCGAATAAACATATTTTTGCTGACATCGTTTGTTACTGTTGCAATAAGCCAGATCACGTTATTGTTGACTGCCCCCACAAGAAGGAGGGTGGAAAAAGAGAGGAGAAGAAATCTTCGTAACAAAAGAAGAGAACTTAAAGAAGACTAGTAGCCAAAAAGGGCAATACTCTCATCGACTCTGACTCATCTGAGTTAAGTGAAGAAGAGGAAGCCTATTTTGGGCTGATGGCACAAACTGATGAAGAAGAAGAACCCCAGTTCACTGGGAAGGTGAACTCTCATACTCCTCTTTTTGAATCAGATGTTTCTGATCATGATCATGTGGACAACTCTTCTGATGATGAGTCTGAACTCATGGCCCAATATAAGGAGTTAATCAAGGCTTACGACAAATGCCGAAAAGTCGCGAAAACTCAGGCTAAAGAGATTAAATCTCTAAAGGCTGAAGAGAGCACTCTGAGAGAGGAAGTCGTCAAGATGAACTCACTCAGAGAAGACTTAAATGCTGCTGTTGATGAGTATAACAAGGCTCTCGAGCACCTAGATCTGAAGGAGAAGATCATCAAAGAGTTGGAAGAACAACTTGAAGCGGAAAAGAAACTTGTTGAAAGTTTCTCCAAGCCAAAGACTATCATTCCTTTAGTTGCTGAATTCTCAGCTCAGGCCAAAGGTGCTGGCTTAGGCCATGTTGGTGCTCCTAGTAAATCCTCTAGGAGAAATAAGGCTCAAAGAAAGAATAAGACGGCCAAGAAGGCTCTGGCCAAAGAGAAGGGGAAAGCTCCTCTAGAACAAACTTCATTCAAAAAGGTTATCCTTCTAATGCACGAGTTTGATCTTGACTCATCCTATGATCACTTTGCTAGGCCTACTCATGTAGAGCCCAAGTCTAGGTACCAAGGATGGACTCGTCCTCGAAACTGTGGTGAGAGTGTCTTCAAGGCACCTTATAAAGAGATTACTCTTCAGAGCTATGACCCTTATAATCATTGTCATAACATCAAGAAGGCACCAAAAGTAAAGCTCGTTGTGGATAAGCCTCTTAAGGAGAAGAAGCCATGTGAATGCCATCACCATGAAGCTTCTACCTCCAAGACTGCTGCCCCTGCTAGTCCACACTCCTAAGAGGCCAAGTAGGATAAATTTATGAAAAGATACAACAGGTTTAGCTGTTGGTGCTGTGGAAGAATTGGTCACTTTGCCATTGATTGCTGGTTTAACTCCAGAAATTATGTAACTCCTAAGATTAATAATGTGAGAAAGACCTCTCATAATGTTAATATATGTAGGAGGAGCATGCTAACTAGAGGCCAAGGACCCAAGCAAGTTTGGGTTCCTAAGGCAAACTGACTTGTGATTGCAGGTATGTCCAAAGACCACTAAATCTCCTATCTGGTATTTGGACAGTGGATTCTCTCGACATATGACCGGGACAAGAAGCCTTCTCCAGAATTACTCACCAGTCATGAATGGTCCAAAGGTCATCTTTGGAGGTCCTGACAGAGGAATCACTAAAGGTTACAGTATGATTATAAATGGTAGTGTATCCTTTTCGGATGTGGCTTATGTTGAAGGATTGGAACACAATCTCATAAGCATAAGCCAACTCTGCAATAAAGGATACATCGTAGAATTTCATGCAGACAAGTGCTTGATAAAATCGGTAGATAATCTGAAAACGATTTTATCAGGCACTCGTAGTAGAAATTTCTTTATTTTTTTTAATTTTATTTGCATAGACTCTTCTACACCAGTGTGTCTTTTGGCAAAAGATAGTTCGTCTCTTGGTGACCAATGGTACAAGAGATTAACACATATTAATTTCAAAACTATTAATAAATTATTTTCTCTTAATTTAGTATGTGATGCCCCAAATGTCAAGTGCGTTAAAATATACCTTGTCACACATGTGTAAAAGGCAAGCAAACAAGGGCTACCTTTAAAAGCATTATTGGTAAAGTCTCTAATATGTGTTTACACCTACTTCATATGGACCTGTTCGGTGTAACATCCCAAATTTCAAATGACTTAGATTTGGGTTAGACATGTGGTGGATGCTAGGGTTTAGCTAGGTTTGACCCTAGGAGGAGGATTTAGACCATGTGGGGCCCACTATGGGGCCCAAGTCAACCTAGGTCAAACTAGGCTAAATACAAACCCTAGCCACACCATGACCCCACCACATTGCCCTAACCCTAAATACCATCTAAGTGGACCCTAGGGTAGGCCATGGGGTCAACTAGTTGACCCATGTTGGGTCAAGTCAACATGTTGACCTAAATAGTGAAAATGGTGCCCTAGCCCATTTCACTAGGTTGGGTCCACCCAAACCAACCCAGAATCACTAGGTGGGTCTAAAGTGACCCTATACCCCCTATGGAAGAGAAAAATAGGGGCATGCAATGGTAATTTTGGAAATTACCTAGGAGAGAGAAAAGAGGAGGAATAGGAGAGAGAAAATGCTAAGGAGTCATTTTGGGCCACTTGGGCTCACCCCACCAACCCACAAAGGGTTGGCTGACCATGTAGGGGTATTAGGAGGAGAGGGGACCCACCATGCAGCCTTGGGTCAAGCCCAAGCCCAAACCCGAGCCTATCTAGCCTATTTTATTTTTGTGAGCCAAACCCCACCTCTCCACTCACCCAATCCAACTCTACTCATGGAACCCGACCCATTAGGGGTTATTTAACCCACTTGGTGCAGTAGGGCCCACTCCCAAGCACCAGCCGGCTCAACCCAGCCAACCCGAGCCCCCCCCACATTGGTGAAATCGCCTCCTTGGTGAAATCGCCCCATCATTGGTGAAATTGCCCCCCTCTCTTATCTCAGCCCAAAACCGAGCTCACACCCTCATTCCCACTCATTCCACCCCAGAGAGAGAGCAAGAAACCACTGCTACCATGGCCAACCAAAGAGGAGTTCGCCGGAGTTTGCATGCTATGGGAAACCGCCGCCACCCTCAACCACAACCGCCGCCAATGGTCCGTATCCCTTCTCCTCCAAGCGTACTAGTTTCCTAGATCCACTAGGCTAGAGGTCGAGCTCAAACGAGCTCGACGTTAGGAATCGAAAACCTTGAAAAAAATCTGTAAAAATGGTGTTTTTTTGGACCTCTCGGCTCGGTTGCGCCGCCGCCGTCCGCCGCTCTCCGCCGCCCAGCCGCCGGCCAGCTCAAGCCCCGACCACCGTGAGGCCGGGGAAGGCCTTGGCCGGAGGTCCCGCCGCCGGCGATGGCCGGGAATCGCCCCGCAAAAGCAGCCTGCGTCGGGTTTTGGCCATGCATGTGCATGGAGAAGAAAAGCAGCCACCGTCCGATTAGCTTTAAGAATCGTGCAGGCTTGATTTATTCATTTAATTTAATATTATAAATTCTGTTATTAAATGAATAGTGGTAAATTTTGTAACATTTTAGCAGTTACATTGCATGATGATATTAAGGCCCTTACAACCACCTGATGAATTTTTGTCCAACATGAATATTGTAGATCTCTGTGTTAGCTTTGATTTGACATGTTACTCATCAAATTTGGTTAAGTATTCTGCCCTGTAGGTCCATTTTACTAGGACTACTCCTAGGGTAGGACAAAAATTAAATTAATTCCTCAGCCCAAACCCTTGGTCCAAATGGGCTGAAATTTGGGCTAGATTACTAATTTAGGTTTATCTAGGCCCTCCCCAGAAATCAGAATTTTTGGGGAACATTTTGCTATAGTTTTTACAAAAATACCCAAAAGTAAATAAATGTGATTTGTGGAGTTTCCTAACTCCAAATGGCCCCAAATTTTGGTGGCACCCTCTCATGGATATATTAGAACCATGGTTAAAATATGGGCTAAATTGATGCACTGCATGTTGAGGAATCTCACTTGCATGTTTGAGAAATAATATTTGGCTTGGGCTGCAAATAGCAATTTTGCAGAATTTCAAATGGCTGCCCAAGCCAAACCAGAAGCCCCCTTGACCTGAGATTTTGGTCAGAGGTATAATTAGGGCATATTTAGGCCCTGCCCAAAAATGGGCTTGATTGGAAAATAAAATATGGGAAAATTACCAAAATACCCCTAGGGCTTAACTAGGTGATTCTTGGAGATTGATAACTCCAAATGGCCCCAAATTTTGGTGGCTGGCCCTTAGGGACCATATAGACCAGTGGTAGAAATTTCTCTGAAATTGGAACAAGTCATGTTGGGAAAGGCCCACATGCAAGAATAGAATTACTTAGGCTCGGGGTGCAAATAGCAAATATAAAACCTGTTTATGATATTTGCCTAAAGGGGTGCATTTAGAATGCACACCCCCTGATTAGTAGACCAGTAGGGTATAATTTCAAATCCTAATTTAGTTGGGATTTTTGGGGAGCAAAAATCCCACACTTAGTGAATTTGACAATTTTTGAGAATTTGGTGAACACTTAAGAATTTTCAAAAATGAATCAAACTAGGGTTTAGAAGATTTACAAAACCCTAATGATATTATTTAAACTCATGGGAGACATATTCGAGCCCTTGAGATTCGACTTGATAAATTGAAGATTTAATTTATAAGTATACGGGAAAATGACAATCTTACCCTTAACAATAATTGAATGATTCTGGTGGAGATAAAATAATGAATAAATCGATATATCCTATCTATAATAATCTCATGTGATTAAACACAGTACAACGCATTCGGAAGTTCATTCAATTGATCATTAGTTAGGTCATCTTACCCTAGACGCTCAGTCTCGATAGAAGTGTCGTACGTAAATACCTATCTAGATAATACCACCCTAGATTAATGAACAGAACGATGGGGATGGTAGTGTAATTTGGAAATGGCAGGGTGGTATTAGGTCTGGGGCTACATTTAGCATAAGTAGGTTTACCCTACTAGGACCACCGAGAGATAGAATAAAATGGGATAGTTGTGGAAATTGGGAATAAACCCGGGTGGTGTTGATAGCGTCATAAGTATAGTAACGAGTGATAGAGTGCAAATCACTTTACAATAGGCATAACGGAGTCCGACGGAAGACCGTCGCCTTTCCAATAATGATACCTTAAATCATCAGAATAATCCTAAAGTAACAATGAGAGCTGGTTGTGGATCTTGGGTAGACATCAACAAAAGTAATTATCCTTGCGAAATGGAACTTTGGGCTTGTCATCCCATCGTAGTTCCTAGTGCCTTCGAGACCCCTTCATTGGGCATACCTTGGGCAGTCCTGGGATTCACCCTAAACGGTTATGTGTAATAAACTTTAGACAAGAGTAGTCTAATAGGCCTGGAGTTCTACGCGATAGGTTCACCGGTTTAATAAGGTTGGAAACCTCATACGGATTACTTGCTCACCTGTTTCATAAGGTTGGAGGGATACAAGTAATGAGCTCATCCTAATCGGGTTGGAGGGATACGAGTGGCTTGCTCACCTGTTTCTTAAGGTTGGAGGGATACAAGCACTTGCTCACCCAAATTGGATTGGAGGGAATGTGTTAGCAATATCAGTACGAGCAAGAAGCTCAGATTAATACCTTGCATGTGCATAAAATTAGTGGCGAGTCACGCGGGACTGGCCAGTCGATGCACCGATGGCAGTACGATGACTCGGGCGAGGCGTACGGGTGGAGGGGCCAGTATGCTAAATATATAATACTGCGGAATCCCTGAAGACGTACACTCGACCTACAAGACTGATGGGTAGTCAGCAAAATACGTACGCAAAACTCTAGAGTGCACCTAGGACGTGTACAGAGACGTATGAGAGGGGTCTAGGTCTGGTAGTGCTTATACCCACCTAGAAGTGGAGAGCCCGCTCCACTATTGCCGTAGCCACAACGGTAGTACCCGAGAGTGATGCAAGCTCTCAAAAAGAGGGAACTAAAGGTCTGTGATCACGGAGTCGTGTGTGTGTGTTGCACTTGCATGTTTAACATACTCATCATAACATACATTTATTTATTAGGACATACGCCTCATAGATCCTTATCATATAAATTATATGGGCAGTTTATATGATAATTTACTTTTGGAAACCCAAACTTATAAGTTCGTATGGGCGTTCATATAAGTTGGGGTACTTCTGTGATATTGATAGGAGTAGGAGTAGCAGTAGCGTACTTCCCTTTCTGTACTGCATTTACTTCCAGTTCTATCTTCTTACTGCAGTCCTTTTCTTTCTGCACTGTCTTTACTTACTTGCACTTTATATAGAACTGCTAGATTATATATAGAACTGCTAGATTATACTTACTCCTGCTAGATAGAAATGTCACCTGCTTCCACTTTGCTACCCCTTGTTGTCCTCCGCATCCTCCTTCCATCCGGTGCCTAAGAGCGACAGGAGGAGGTGTTGAGGATACGACTTAGTCTTTTTGACTAACATACGTTGACTCCCCCTTTTTAGGAGTTCGAGGAGATGGTCCAGCACGTCCAGCGGGACGAGAAGGCAGGGCATGAGGAGCAGCTACCACCACCACCAGACACTACTACCGCACGTCCTCAGGTGGGAGGAGATGTAGTGGATAGCTTAGTTTACAGCTTTCTGTTTTGTGAGAGAGAGTCTGATTTCTATTGATGTATATGGGCATAAGCCCTACTTTCTCTTTTGTACTCATTATGGACTATAGTAGCACTTTCATTTCCATATATATGATATGCTCTGTGATTTCTGTGGACATGTGTATTAGCTTGTTTATACACTTTTACTTCCGTATCTCTAGTGAAAAATGATCGTAATAGCCGGCAGAATCGGCGTCTTACGGTGTCGACTAACTCTGGAGTTAGTGTCACCGTAAGGCGACGGTTCTGGGCATAAGATCCGGGATGCCTTCGAAAAGGGAAAAGGCGGATCTTACATTCGGTCCACTGTAAGTTTGAAGTTTGGGACGTAAGGATTATACATTAGTTATTGTTAATGATTACTCGCGCTTTGCGTGGGTGTTCTTTCTGAAACATAAGTCAGATACTTTTGACATCTTTATAAATTTTGTCAGGCAGATCCAGAATGAATACAAATGTTCCGTAGTCAAAATCAGAAGTGACAATGGAACTGAGTTCAAGTCTGGGGCCATGATAGAATTTTGTCAAAGCCTAAGTATCTTTTATCAGTTTTCCTCTCCTCGTACTCCTCAACAGAATGAAGTAGCTAAGATAAGGAATAGAACACTTATAGAGGCCTGCAGAACCATGTTGAGTGATGCCTCACTACCAGAATATTTCTGGGCTGAAGCCGTCAGCACTACATGCCACGTGCAAAATCGAGCACTCATAAACAAGAACCATAATAAGACATCTTACGAACTACTAAAGGGCAGAAAGCCGACTGTTTCATATTTTAGAATCTTTGGTTATAAGTGCTTCGTCCTTAACAATAGAAAGTATCACACTACTAAATTTTGTTAAAAGAACTTTGAAGGTATTTTCGTAGGGTATAGTAGCCATAGTAAGGCATATAGGGTATTTAATAAGAAAACCCTGGTTGTAGAAGAATCTATTCATGATGTATTTGATGAGACGAGCTTGCTGCAAGGCGGCTCTTCTAGTGTGTTTGTTGAAGATGAAGGTTCAAAGATGAAAGAACTCAACTTGGGTGAGCCGACTGAAGAAAAAGGTGAAAAGTTCATCAAGATCACCACTCCAACCTCGATTGGAGAGGTTGAAGATCAAGATGAAGAAATCATCCAAGTTGATAAAGTCACTCCTGTGGTTGAAGACACTCCAGATGCAAGACTCTAGAGCTCAGACATCTGAAGGATCACCCAATGGAGAAAATCATAGGAGATACCAGGGATGATGTCAGAACTCGTATAGGTACTACTAATGAGAATTTATATTTGAGTTTTCTCTCATAGGTTGAACCAAAGTGATGGAGCCGACTTCCCACGATATGTGGCCAAGGAGTGTCCTCCCTCTGACGATGATGGTGACCCGGTAGATTTGAATGGAGACATTGTTGATGCGACCACCATTGATCCCCATCGGAGAGAGTTTGTGGATTGGGACGATCGCTGCCGCAAGCTCGAGGATGGATTTTCTTCCGCGATGCCACCGCCACCTCCGCCACATGTTTTGCTCGACGTCCGCCGCCATTTTATAAAAATATATAATTATAAATTAAATAATTATAATTATATATTTTTAATAATTTATTATTTTAAGCAATTTTATTTCTAGCATTTTTATGTTTATTGCATTTAGATAAATCATGTAATGATGGGGTGCTTATAACCATCATAGGTTGTTTTTATTTCTTGTATTATGATGGGTGCTTATAACCATCATAACTTTCATTTTGAATTTTGAATTTTGAATGTTGATTGGAGGGAGATTGAGTGGTGTAGGCTATATATAGCCACGTTATGAAGGATTAATTAGTGAATGAATGAAAAGTTTAAACCTAATTCCTCTCTAAGAGAAATTTCGGCCAAAGAGAACTCCTCATTGCCGCCGCCCCTTGGCTTGTGGTGTGAAGCCGCCGCCCCCCTTGCTCCCTCCATCCGTTCGGTGCGACTCCGGCGCAGTTTCCTTCGGTGCGACTCCTTGGAAGAAGGTTGAAAACCCCTCGGTGTGACGCCGGTGGATTCGTGGAGAGAGTGATTCTCCCACAGTTATCTTGTGTAAAAGCTTTCCGGTTGGCGTGACACGAAGAAGGCGACGAATTTCTCTCCCTCCGGCGTATCTCCGGTGGTGCCGTTAAGGAACGATTCTAGTCGAGTGAAACCGAACTCATCCCATCCGGTTTGGTAACAAAAATTTCTACTTTATGTGTTTCTCTTCCCTAGATAATTTTTGTGGCATTGGAAAATTGCGTGGCTTGTGTAACGCTTGATTTTTCGTGGTTTAATTTATTTTAGTTATTGTCTTGTTTACCGTATATTCGTTTAAGTTCGTGAGGCGTGGCAGCCCTCGTATGTATTTTGTTGGGAGAGAACCATCCTTGCCCGAATCGTTTGTTTTCGGTGGTTTCTCTTTTGGTACAACACGCTCGATCGAACCGTGTGGGTTCTTTTCGCTTGAGAGGACCTTGGCCTATCACCTTGGTATTATCTTAAGGGGATTTGCGAACCCCACGTAATTGTTAATCTAATAATAATTTTAATCAATCCGCTGCTACGTTAAATGCTTGAGTGTGACGTGAGAGTTTTCAGAGAGCGTCACGTTAATTTGTCGGCCACCAAAACGCTCGAAAGAGCGGGCCTACATCAATTTTGTATCAGAGGGAGGTCGTTTCAACTCCCAAGTTGCAAACATCCTCTCTGTGTTCTTCGTTGGTCGATCTCATCTTTCTAGGATCTGAAATTTTCGGATTGGTCTGCATTTAGTAAAACCCCTCGGTGTGACGCCGGCGGATCCGTGGAGAGAGTGATTCTCCCACCTTATCTTTGTGTGAACTTTCATCCCGGTTGGGTAATCTCTTTCTTTGTGTGATTCTTGCTTTAGTTTGTGGAGGTTTTTCATGCATCGTTTTTTCCGCGTTTTTAAATCCGTCGCTTGCAAAATCTGAATTTGAAGGTGTTGTTATTGAATCTCTTGTTGTCCGGAATGGGTAGATCCGTCTCGGGAGTGCAACGTGGCCTAGCCTCGATTTGCTCTTCGGTTCAGCGCAATTTATGTGCCAACAAGGGAATTAATTACGACTCGAATTTCGATCACTCTTAAAGGTTTTCCGCCGCTCCGAAATAAATTATTGCTGCGCTTGAAACAGCTATATTGAAATGAATAGATGCTTGTGTAGGTGCGGTGAGTTGTGTGCTTGTTGGAGAGGTAGGTCTTAAGGACGTTGTATCGAGTCCGGCTTACGGTGAGTTGTGTGCTTGTTGGAGAGGTAGGTCCTAAGGCCGTGGTATCGAGTCCCGGATTTTGGGAACCAACCAACCCCTTTTCGTTCGCTTTTGGTCGGCGTTCCCTCTTTTTATTTCTTGTTCGGTAACGTTTAGGAGTCCGTATTGTATTCATGTCCGAATCACGGTCGTCACTATATCACAAAGAAGTTTGAGGAAGAAAACTCGGACGCATCATGGATTATGGCTATGGAAGAAGAGTTGAATCAGTTTAAGCATTGTCAAGTATGTAAACTTGTTCCAAAACCCAAAGGTAAGAACATTATCGGGACAAAGTGGGTCTACAGGAACAAGATGGATGAGGATGGAACAATCATAAAGAACAAGGCCAGACTCATCTCCCAAGGATATAGACAAGAAGAAGGAATCAACTTCTACCAGACATATGCTCCAGTGGCAAGGCTGGAGGAAATAAGGTTGTTCCTAGCATATACTGCACTTAAGGGCTTCACTGTCTATCAGATGGATGTGAAATCTTCCTTCCTTAATGGTGACATAAAAGAAGATGTGTATGTGGAAAAACCTCCAGGTTTCGTTGATTCTATCTTTCCTGATTTTGTCTATCTTTTATCTAAAGCATTATATGGTTTGAAACATGCTCCTTGAGCTTGGTACGAGATGCTGCCTAGCTTTTTTCTTGAGAACAATTTCACAAGGGGAAAGATAGATAAGACATTATTTCTTAGGAAAATAAAAGGCAAGATTTTGCTAGTGCAAATCTATGTCGACAATATTATTTTTGGATCTACTAACGACAACCTCTGCAAAAAGTTTTCAAAACTTATGCAAGGGAAGTTTGAAATGAGCAGTATGGGAGAGCTGAAGTATTTCTTAGGGCTTCAGGTGAAACAATCTGAAGATAGAATTATCATCTCGCAGACAAAGTTCACCAAGGAGCTAATTAAGAAATTTGGAATGGAGAACACAACCTCTATGAGGATTCCAATGGGTTCAGCCGTGTCTCTGGATAAGGATGAGAAAGAGAAACCTTTTGATGAAACCAAGTACAGAAGCATAATTGGATCCTTGTTCTACCTTACTGCCAGTAGACCAGACAAAATGTTCTCAACAAGTGTATGTGCTAGATTCCAAGTGAACTGTAAGGAATCTCAATATGCTGCTGTAAAGCGGATTTTGAGATACCTTAAAGGTACACCGAATCTTGGCTTCCAGTACTTGCCAATTCCTTGGAAGAAGACTCATTTCTTAGAGCAGCAAAAAGCAGAATTGTGTCGCAATTTTAATGGCCGAGTTAGAATACATTTCTGCCGACAGTTGCTGTGCACAATTGCTGTGGTTAAGGAACCAACTTAAAGATTACAATATGCAAGTCAAAGACATTCCCTTATTTTGTGACTCCTCTAGTGCGATTGCAATAGCCAACAACCCAGTCTCTCATAGCCGGGCAAAGCACATTGACCTACGATACTACTTCATCCGGGAGCATGTAAAGCATGGGAACATAAATCTACAATATGTCCCAACTAACAGGTAGATTGCAGATATATTCATGAAGTCGCTGTACGAGACCATGTTCTCGTTCTTCAAAACAGAACTTGGAATGCTCAACAAAGAAGAATAGAGAAGGAGGACTCACAACATAGCTCAGAGATCAAGGAACTCGTCAAAAATTCAAAATTTCTCAAGTAAGAAGTTGACCACTCGAGTACTTCCTTGGACTACTCAAGAACTCAGTAAGTCACTCGAGTAATACTACTCGAGTAATGAGCCTCTTCTCGATAAGTGCAAAGATGTCACTCGAGTACCATTATTCTTTCACTCGAGTAATGCCGGTCCACTCGAGAAACAGGAAGACATTTTTTCGAATTCAGTTCAAATTTCTATATTCGCAACGTGAAGTTTATACCGCCATATTCTAAGGCATGTTATGATTATTTACTTCCTTAATCATCTATAATTAGGGTTATATAAATAGAAAAACCGGGATTTCATTTCTACACGATTTCAAATCCCTCTCTCGACAAAGAAAGAAAAGTCCTTTCATCTTCTGTCGTAGTCGCAGAGCACGCCACCGTCGCCATTCTCGCAATCGATTTCTCTAAGTTCTCTGAACAAATGGCACTGACTTCCAAGATTCGGATTGGTAGTGAGTTTGTTGTCGCTGGAATTGCAGATATTTCTGATGATTTATGAAATCTTCTTCTTCTCTTGGACACCACCGGCTTAACCTTCATTCTACAACATCCTTGAAGATTCCCTTTCCAGAAGTTGAAGAGTTCTTTCGAAAGGCCAGAGTGAAAAGGAATGGCAAGGTTCTTAAATCAAAGGTCAAGGGAATTAAGATCAAGCTTACCAAGTCTACTGTGTCTACCCTTCTTCGGCTACCTTTGGAAGAAGATGACCTAACTTCTGAAGATTTTGACAGGGCATACAGTTTTGTGGAATTTCTGTGGTTATCAACAACATTCATCGACCAGACCTCAATGCAGAGGGAAAGCTTCTAGTGGACATTCTGGGAAAAGTTCTACTATACAAAACAACTTCGATAAGTTTCAACTCTACCGATCTCTTCTACATGATGAATTTCATTATTTCCAGAAAGAAGTTTTAGTTTGGCATGATTGTTCTTGACAAGATCATAGAAAGCATCAAGGCTCCCAACTATGCTAAGATTATCTCTCTTATCCTGCATGAGTTGAATCCAACAGTTTTTGACTTCTCAAAAGGCACAACACTCCATCACATGAAGAAAGTATCTGTCCCTTCCATTCAAAGATGGAAATTGAAACTACAGAATCCAACCCAGGCTGCCAAGGCTCATGATCATCCAGCCTCTGAGGACAGGACCCCATCTCCCTCTCTACCTTATATTGCTAGCACATCTGGTCCAACTGCTGAGGGGGAGCCTGCTCCTTCAGTTCAAGAAGAAAGAGTTCCTACCCCTCCTGCTGCTACTTCTCTTCCCCCAAGCACTCCTGTAGAAACTCTATCAGATGCTCAAGTATAAGAAACCATTCTCTCTACTGAAGAAGACATCACTCAGATGATAGAAGAACTAAGTTCTAAAGATCCTCCTCCTCCCCTCCAGAAAGAACAAACTCCAGCATCATCACCCTCTCCTATTCCATCAGAATCAGAATCCCCTATTCACCATTCTCCTACTGCTAACATAGAGCAAGAAGAGACTATTCTGATTTCTGATGAGATAGAACAATCCCCTGAACCAGTTGAAGCTCCTCTCAAGAGATTGGATTTTACTCTTCCCACCATTCTTGGTGAGGAAGGAGATATTATGATTCACACTTCTAGAGCTCTTAGTTCAGTGATAATTGAAGAGATTGCTCCTTGGACTGCTCCTCCTCCTCCAGTTCCTCAAGTTATAACTCCAATACCTGCTGCCAATGACATTCTGGGCAAAATAGAATAGATGCTCATAGAATAGAGAAAGTATTTTGATGATTCTTTGAAAGCTGTCATAAAAAAAGTTCTCTTGAGAAAGAAATGAGCGCTTTGCAGAAATCTAGCAAAACACTAATGAGCTGAAACATTTGTTCAAAATAGGTGGAAAATCTCTGGACCACACAATTACCAGTCTTAGCCAGGTGATGGACCAATCAGTTACTTTGGCTAACAATCATATTCAGTTAGAAAAGAAGGCTAAAGAGCACAACCTCAAGATATGTGAAGAGGTGAGAAAATTCAAAGATGATGCTATAACAACCCTCTGTGTAGAAGTCAGAAAGGGGGAGAGTTTAGTAAAAGAGTACTTAGAAAAATCAGATGCTAATGTAAAAACTCTTTGGACAACTAAGATAAATGAGATTCATGTTGATGTACAAAATCAGATAGATGGTGTGAAATTTCATACTTATAATACTGTAGTGTGGATGCACAACCATATCTTCCCTGACTTTCAGGCAGACCCAAACATAATTCCTCATCATCTTAATCCCATTGCACAACATCAGCCATCTCAAATGCTTGCTCAACAGCCTATTTTTTCTCCAAGGCCTGAAGGGTCTGAAGTGTTGAAACCGAAAATCGGTCTCTTGTGGAGTTCACCCTTAGGGAAGGGGTGGTCACGCACCTACTTCGCTCCTGCAAGAAAAACAACAAGGAAAAGAGAGCAAAGGACTAGACCAAGGGCTCGACGCGGAGGTCCCACCACACACCCGGAAGATCACTGAGCACTTCCCCTCCTTAGCCAAATGTCGGGCTCAGGTACCTCAAAAAGCACTAGAAGACTAGGAGGCAAGTAAGCATGCCTTCTGAGGTACCCCTTGGGTCCTATTTATAGATTTCTGAAAATGGTCTGCAAATAACTAGCCTCTGCCAGCCTGAAATTACTGAAAGCCCCTTGGGCTGGTCTGCTAACAGCCAAACTCCGCTGTTCTGAATAGCTATGTGCAGCCCACCCGGGTCTGCCAAAAGCGAGACTCCGCTGTTTCAATCGGCTATGGGCAGGCCAGCAGGGGAAAAATGGTAAAAACACCTCACAGACTACTGGGCGAGTAGCCCTCAATGATCTCTGCTTGGCAAGGATGGCGAGTGCTCGACGAGGTTGGCACTCGCCGCTTCTACTTGGCCTTTGGCGAGTACGGGTCCGGCTGGCCCTATCCGCCTACTACTTGCCGAATGCGAGAGTGTAGAAGCATCACTCAATAACTAGGCACGGGCTCGGCCTGCCCTGACCGCATGTTGCGAGTTCGCTAAAAGGTCAGATCTCGACGAATGAGGTTTGGCGAGCACAAACTCGCCCCTCAAAAACATCCCATCCCGCTTGGGCGAGTCGGAGCTATTACCGAGCTCTTTAGGATGGGTGTAAGCCGGCCGATGAGTGAACTCGCCTCACTCAACGCTAAGACAGAAGGCATTGGGGGAGCTCGCCTCACTCAATGCCGCGGTAGAAGGCATTGAGGGAGCTCGCCTCACTCAACGCCACGACAAAAGGCGTTGAATGAGCTCGCCTCACTCAACGCCACGACAGAAGGCATTGAGTGAGCTCGCCTTACTCAACACCACGACAGAAGGCATCGCCTAACTCAACACCACGACGCTGCGGTCCTGGATCGCCTAGGTCTTGGGCTGGACTTGGCCAGTCTGGCTCATGCCGACCCCACTCGCCGGATACAAGGTTGTACACAATCCCCGCTCTTTGCGAGGTTGACACAAGCTCGGAAAGAAACATCCAACCCCATCGGATTCGGCGAGTGTGGCAGGAGCCAGGGAATCTTTCGGTGGGTCCCACCAGCGGCTATAAATATGCGCCTGCGTACTTGGGTGGCCTTTGTCACTCTCCTCCACCCTGAACTTGCCGAGATGCCTTTCCCTAAGGAGCTCCAAGAGAGGCTTGCAAAGGCTCGTGAGATCTCCTCCGCCTGCTTCGCCAGCTTAACCTCCATTCCCCCTATCATACTGCGGAGCACCCCCACCGAATCCAATTAATCCAAGAGGGTGAAGCCAGATGTAGAGGTGTCCCAACGCGCTTACCAGGATTTGAAGAAGGCCCTAGAGCCTAAGACGGGCTCCTCCACCTTGCGTGCCCCTGGAAAGGAGGGGAATTTTATTGACCTCTGCGACGACTAGGACTATTGGGATGGGGGCGGCGGGATCACCTCTCCACGGGCTGATATTCTTCCCCCTGACCTGTGGTTTGGGGCCTCGGAGGCTCGTCACCGTGACCCGTCCCCGTCCTTTGGGACCCTGGGTCTGAACTCGTAGAAACCGGACACGCCGGTCTGCGTTCCCTCCTCTCAGCTCGCCGAGACTTCAAGGGATGGTGTCGGGATTATCCCAGTGCCAAGCTTCAACCTTATTTCACCCCGAGTGCAGCCTCCGGGTCGCAGTAAAGATCAGAAGATGCCTCCACCCCGCTTTTCCCTCAATGCGTCAAGCTCTTCAGGTAAGTCGTCCTTTACTGGGCTGTCCATAGTTCCTCCTGATGCATTCGCATTTCACATTATTCAACCATTCTTACAGCCTTACACAGTCAGTCGGAGGCTGACGAATCCCTAGAGCGAGCTCATTACTCGCCCCTCCCTTACCCGAAGACCATGGAGTCCTTCCTGGACGCCGAGCTGGGGGGCCCTGTGTCACAACCCACATTTTCTCCAAATTTAAGAAGTACCAGAGTATGAGAAAACACGCATCGTGATGCCACATCGAGCAGGGGATAACTGTCGACGCTCAGACGAACACCATCTAACTAGACTATGAAAATTCATAAGTTTAATGATTAGAAAATCAGTTATATTTTAAAGGCCGTATCCCTCGGCTCAGTGGATCATCTAGTCCACAGTTTAAGAAAAACTATACTTATACGCAGTGTAAAATACTTTATTCACATTTGACATCCTAAAAGAGTGCATAAGTGTCCTCAGAGGACAACTTATACTATGCAAGACCCTACATTTAATTTATACTATATATAAGAAAACGATCTTTTTACGTTGTTTGGAAAGTAGTATATGAGTTTTATAAACATGCTGATCATGAGATATACTTATAATAGTGTTTTTAGGTTTAAAAGTAACTAGCAACCTAACATAAATCATCCCAAGAGCAAGTAGACTATCTCCAAAAAAGGTAGCAGCAAAAAGATAACATATCTAGTATCAAGGTAAAACTACCAGTGGGCGCCAACAAACTGACACGAACCCACTGACAAGTATGTATGTCTGTAAGAAAGAAGCACAAAACTACCTCATAAGACTAAGGAACTGATCTCTACAGAACGAGAGACCACCAGCAACAGCACAGCACAACTAGCCGCCTAATCGACTACTAACCAGAACCTGAGGCATTCAAAGAAGAAAAGAATACCTCAGCAAGCAAAAACAAATAAGCTGTACAGAAATGTTAGTCTAAATGATAATCAAGAAGAGTAAGTAAACCGTTACAAGCACCACTATCCAAGGCAAGACAAAAAAGAAAAAAAAAACACTATGTGCGAGGAAACAGCAATAACCCTGCCCAAAAATTCTGCAGAGTTTACAAGGCTACCATGTGCCCAAAACGTTGCAATTTATAAAGGAAGAAACGTCTAACATCCTAAATTATGAGAGATGGCAGTAGAAAAAATAACGCGGATCCGGGTTGGAGGCAAACTCAGTCCCCCAACCACCATTTCCAAGAAACAAAGCTCAAGGGTCTACATGTTAAAGCACTAGGGACCTTCCACCCCCTTGCCCAGCGCGTACCTGGAGCAAGATAAAAGAAAAGGGTGTCCACGGCTAAATTACACAACACCACCCCCATTAAGAGCTTCAAACCACCACTACTACCACAACCCATGATTCGGCCTTTGGAAAAATATAGCTTACAAGGAACCTCAAAATCAAGGAATTCACTCGGGAGAGAAAATCAAGGTAAGGGAAAAACGTTGAGATGGCTCAACATGGCATGGCGTTGAGTGAGCTCCACTCACTCAACGCCTAAACAGACGGTAGCGTTGAGTGAGTTAACCCCACTCAACGCCAGAACAACTACGACGTTGAGTAAGGTTCACTCACTCAACGCCTTCTATAACATTGGCTGTGGCGTTGAGTGAGCTAACCTCACTCAAAGCCAAAATAGCCATGGCGTTGAGTTAGGCTCACTCACTCAATGCCTTCTACAACACTGACTATGGCGTTGAGTGAGCTAACCTCACTCAACGCCAAAATAGCCACGGTATTGAGTGAGGTTCACTCACTCAATGCCTTCTGCAACACTGGTTGTGGCGTTGAGTGAGCTAACCTCACTCAACGCCAAAATAGCCACGGCGTTGAGTGAGGTTCACTCACTCAACGCCTTAGCATAAAGCCGCAAAAACTAACTGTGGCGTTGAGTGGGCCAACCTCTCTCAATGCCAAAACAGTTTTGGCATTGAGTGAGGTCGACTCACTCAACGCCAAAATACTTAGCCGCAAGGATGGGCTGCGGCGTTGAGTGAGTCCACCTCACTCAACGCCTAAACCGCCATGGCGTTGAGTGAGGCCCACTCACTCAACGCCATCTGACATAACCACGCGGATTGGCTGCGGCATTGAGTGAGACCGCCTCACTCAACGCTAGACAACCATGGCGTTGAGTGAGGTCGACTCACTCAGTACCACAAGACAGAAAAGCTATGATTAAATTCCTGCACCCTTTTTAGCACTCTAAACCATTACATTTAGCCCAAAAACATTCTAATCATCTAGACTAAGGAAAGGAAAGGCTTCTGCTACAGCCACTACGCAGGCAAGCATAAATTCCTCCAAACCCGAGACTAACCAAGACAATTTTTTGCATAAAATAAAACTAAAGCTTTTCTCCTCTACCCGGCTACAACTACTGCACAGAAAAGTTAACTCCAAGACACCTTACTCTACTCCCAACCCGAGAACAAGGTAATTCAATAGCAGGAATAAAAAAATAGGAAGACAAGGATGTTTGAGAAAAGAAACTAAACATGAAGTATTCAACAGGCTTGGTTATGATTTTCGGGAAAAACTTGGCATTTTTAGCAAGAGGAAATCTGGAAGATTAATTAACAGCAAGGAACAAAAAGAACAAGAAAAGTTACATGGCAAGGGCAAGAGCACCACTTGCCTCAATTTCCAGCGAAGCTTGGTCGGCCTCCCTTACTCTCACTCGGCACCACCAACAACAACACCTAAACCAAAAATCTAGAGCTTTAATGGCGGAAACGGATAACCCAAGAAATTTTGAGACCCCCCAGAAACACCACGAAAATTGAATTTCTTACCGTAGGAATGAAGGTCTAGGCAAGAGCAATCCAAATCCGCTTTTGGAATCGAATTCCGTCCACAAATGCTCCCGGAATCGGCATCCGAAGGGGAGCAGGTTCGGCGATTTCTCCGCTTCTTTTCGCGAACAGGCGCAGACTGATTTGGTTTCGGGAAGATGAACAGGAGCGGTTTTCTCTTAAGTATAAACTATCCTATATATAGAACCCTATTAACCTTAATAGTTAATTAATTAAATAATGTATAATAAGACATAGTGAAACCGCCAAGCACCCGTCACTCTTCTAAAGTATTAGGAAATAAAATACTTAATAAATAATATTATTTTTAATAAAATACAAAACGACGCGAAAACCAAACATCCTCGGAATTCGACGAAATTCCCACCGTAGCTAAATATCCACGCTATGAACACAACGTCGAAGTCGAAATCAACTTTCGACGAGCAAAAATCGGGTTATCTCCACCCGAAGCCAAAACACAAGCACCCCCCCGAGAGGCCACTCCGGGTCACCCAAAACGACCCGGCTTGCTAGGGAAAACTTGCCCATAGGCTACAAAATAGGCCACTCAGTCCTAAGGAGTTATGACCCACTCCACAGATGACACAAGCCAAGAAAATGCGCCGATGTAACGCCAAATGAGAATTAAATAATCGCAGAAAAATCGGGGGCGTTACAGTCACTCCCCCTAAAAGAAAGTTTCATCCCGAAACTTCATATACACTACTACTACTTATAGAAGGAAAGTAGAAAACAAGAGCTACTAGAAAGAAAACGTACCAAGAAATTCAGGGGAACAGTTGAGGGTGAGCCTTCCTCATAGCCGACTCTAACTCCCAAGTCATGCTTTCCAAATCCTGATTATTCCATAGAACTTTGACCATCGGGATGGCCTTCTGCCGCAGCACCCGATCTTAAGTATCCAAAATGTGGACCAGCACTTCAACAAAAGAGAGATTAGGCTCCAACTGGGGCACAACATCCAAGACTTGCCCACTGCTACGCACACACTTCCGCAATTGGCTTACATGAAATACATTATGAACACCTAGGAAGTTTGCTGGCAAATCCAACCTATATGCTGACACGCCAATCCGTTCAACAATCTTAAATAGGCCCACATACCTCGGGTCCAATTTCTGGTTCTTACTGAACCTCTTAACACCAACCATCGGGGAAACCTTAAGAAACACAAGGTCCCCTACAGAAAACTCCAAGTCAGACCTACGCCGATTGACGGTCATCTCATATCTCTCCTGAGCTATACGAAGCTTTTCTCGAATAAGCTTCACTATGACTTCCATCTCCTCGAGCGCATCCGGACCCAACAAGGGTCTCTCACCTGCCTCAGCCCAAAATAGGGGAGTTCTGCAGCGCCTCCCATACAAAGCTTCAAACGGAGCCATTTGCAAGCTCTCTTGATAACTGTTATTGTATGCAAACTCCATAAGTCGTAACCGCTCATACCACGCTCCACTGTGGTCTAGAATGTAGCATCTGATCATATCCTCAACTATCTGGTTCACCCGCTCTGTCTGCCTATTGGTCTGTGGGTGGTAAGCAGTAGAATACCTCAGATCTGTACCCAAACCTTCCCGCAGACTCTACCAAAAGCGAGAAGTAAACCGGGAGTCTCGATCAGAAATGATGCTAACAGGCACACCGTGCAATCTGATGACCTCATTCAAGTACAGCTCTGCTATCTTCTTCATCGGATAATCAATCTTATACGGCACGAAGTGAGCACACTTCATCAGTCTATCCATTATAAACCAAACAGAATCAAATCCCCTTGGATATTTCGATAAGCCCGTAATGAAGTCCATAGAAATACTTTCCCACTTCCAAGTCGGGATCTTTAACGGAGTCAACTTGCCACCAGGCCTTCCATGATCGGCCTTCACACGCTTGCAAGTGTGGCACTTAGCAACAAATCAGGCTATTTCACTCTTCATCCCATACCACCAAGCAATTTACTTCAAATTACGATACATCTTTGTAGATCCTGGATGGTAGGCAACACTGGATCCATGAGCCTCTCTGCATATCATAACCCTGATGTCTCAAACAGCAGGGATGCAAAATCTGCCGCGGTACATCAAAGTACCCTCATCATCGATAGAAAAATCGGGCAACTCCCCTCTCTCAGTCTTGAGGTATAAGTGCAGAAGGTCCGGATCATCCTTCTAGTGCAACCTAGTAAGTGAAATCCAAGACGGCTCTGCTACTGCCAAACTACTCTACATGCCACAGAATCCCACTGAGATATCCATAAGGAGGAACTCTTCCACTAAACGATCAGAGGAGAGATTAAAGATCTTCCCCGTCTTCCGGCTCAGGGCGTCAGCCACCACATTGGCCTTACCTGGATGAGACTGAATCTCCACATCATAATCGGCCATATACTCTAGCCACCGCCACTGGCGCAGATTTAGCTCCTTCTGTGTAAACACGTACTTCAGGCTCTTATGATCAGTGAAGATCTTGCACTGAGCCCCATAAAGTAGATGCCTCCACAACTTCAACGCATAAATCACCGCTGCAAACTCAAGGTCATTCGTAGGGTAATTCCTCTCATGAGTCTTCAATTGACTTGACCCATACGCAATCACTTTTCCAGCCTGCATCAACACGCAACCCAGACCAACATGCGAAGCATCTACGTACACATCATACTCCACACCCTCAGTAGGTAGGGCCAGAACGGGAGCAGTGCACAGTCTGTTCTTTAGCTCCAGGAAGGCATATTCGCACTTCTCGTTCCAAACAAAGGCCGCATTCTTCTGAGTCAACCTTGAAAGTGAGAGCAAGATCTATCTCAACTCTAGAGGGGGGGGGGGGGTGAATAGAGTTTATTTAAAGTAAATTCACAATTTTAAACTTAGCAAAGCTTTTAAGATTTAATTTATATATAGGTGTAAGGTGCCTTGCTATAGAATTAAAAGGACAGTAAAAAGAAGAGCACAACACACAGCAAAGAAAACACACAAGCAAACCAGAAAACACAAGGAGCTATAGTGGTTCCCCAAAAACCTGGGTACATCCACTCTTCTACCACCCTTGGTAAGAATCCACTGCAGGAAGGGTTGATCAGGTGTCCTGGCACCAATGAGCTTTTGATAAGGTGCTCAAAAACCAAACTAGATTTTTTTGATAAGGTGTCTTGCCACCACTGAGTTTTGACAAGGCTCTCAGAACCAGACTCAAAGTTTTTGAAGGGAGTTTTGAAAACCCTTTTACAGAGGGAAAGGGAAAAGAAAAAGAGTGAAGTTGTCTTCTCTGTCTCAATCAAAGAGAGAAGCACAAGTGGATTTGTATTGTCAAAGCTCCCCCTGAGATGATGACTAGATCAGGAGTGGAAGCTTTGCTTCAGGGTGATAGGTCTTCAGAAGCTTCAGATCTCCAGCATAAGATAGTTTCAGCAGAGGCTGAAAGATGAGTTGTCTGGAGTCCTTGGGATGAACCTGCGATCACTTTTTGAGTACACAAAATTATTCAGCTAATTCTCCAGGATTGATCACTTGAGTTTTCTTGTGTTGATCAGAGAATCCTGTGAATCACTTCTTCTTTTTCTTTCTTATCTGTATCAGTCTGTGTATCTGTGTGTCTTGTTACTGGAGCAAAGAAGAGAAGAAGAGATTTTTTTTTAATTCTCTGGAGATTCTATGTCCAAGATAGCCGTTAACCAGACATTAAATGCCTTCCATAAAAGATTTTGTCTTCTAGAGGAAAGTCCAGTAAAACATTCTCTGAATAATTCCTTGAAACTTGCTCCAGAATAAATGAAAACGGCTGGCAGATCTCTTGACATAAATGCTGAGATAATTTGAAACACATTCCAAAGTCTGACTGAATTTGAATCCTTAAAATCGTCGATCTCTCAAGAAAAACGTCGATCTGAGATCGAAGATCGTCGAACTAAGCTCAGAGACTGGAAATGATCATCAGCCAGAAAACGTCGAACTGAGCTCGAAGATCGTCGAATTGAGTTCGACGACTAAGCAAACTGACTGAAGGCAGATCGTCGATCTGAGCTCGAAGATCGTCAAACTGAGCTCGACGACTTAACTTAGTTGAGCTCAGAGAGCGTCGAACGGAGTTCGACGTTTCGTCGAACGGAGTTCGACGTTTCGTCGAACTGAGCTCGACGAAAAAAAGTCTTAGACTTGGCTCTATTTCTGAAATCTTGGAATGGTCCTGGGGGCAGCTTCAAACCTAAGTTCTAAGCCCTAGACACATTCTAATGTTGACCTTTTCAACTATACATCTAGGTCAACCCGGTTTCCTAAGAAAAACATAGTGATCCTTACCCAAATTAGTAATAGGGTGTTCCAACAAACCTGGTCAAAGGTACAACTAGGGTAGAGAAACCCTCCACGAACCTCCTGTAGTAGCCGGCCAACCCTAGGAAGCTTCTGATCTCCTTGGGCGTGCCCAGCCTGCTCCAATCCATCACTGATGCGATCTTTTTCGGGTCAACCGAGATCCCATCCTTGTTCACCAGGTGGCCCAGAAATGAGACCTGAGGCAACCAAAATTCGCACTTGCTCAGCTTGGCAAATAACTTGTGATCCCTCAACTCCGATAGAACCAAGCGCAGATGCTGCTCATGCTCCTCCGCACTGCGAGAATAGATCAACACATCATCGATGAATACCACAATGAACTTGTCTAGAAAATCCTTGAACACCCGGTTCATCATATCCATGAAGGCTGATGGTGCGTTTGTCAAACCAAACGACATCACCAAGAACTCAAAATGTCCATGCCTCGATCTAAATGCAGTCCGTGGAATATCTGTCTCTCGGATCCTGAGCTGATGATAGCCAGAACGAAGATCGATTTTGGAGAACACCGTGCTACCACGCAACTGATCAAATAAGTTATCGATCCTCGGCAGAGGGTACCTGTTCTTAATAGTAACTTTGTTCAACTCCCTGTAGTCGATGCAAAGCCGCATCGACCCATCTTTCTTCTTTACAAACAAAACAAGAGCACCCTAAGGCGACGAACTCTACCTGATAAATCCTTTTGCCAATAACTCATCCAACTGGACTCGCAACTCCTCTAACTCACGAGGGGCCATTCGGTACGGTGCTTTAGCAATAGAACGCGTACCCGGTTCCAAATCAATCACAAACTCAACATCCCGATCGGGAGGAAGACAAGGAAGGTCATCAGGAAAAACATCAGCGAAACCACGAACAACAGGAATCTCCTCCAAACGCGGTACACTAACAACATTCCCAACCACCGAGACTAAACAAGCAAAATAATCAGAATGAAACAGCTTCTAAGAACATACCACAGAAATGACAGGAGGATCCTGACACGGATTAGCATACATGCTTCCGGGCCGACCGTTGTCCTTGATGAAGTCTATGCGCTTCCCTTTGCACTGAATAACCGCATCATACTTAAACAGCCAGTCCATGCCCAGAATAACATCGAAGTACTCTAGATCAATCATCTTCAAGTCTGCCTTCGTAAGAAAGTCTCCCAACAAAACAGGGCATTCTAGAATGCCCAAATCTGATAGCACAGATTCACTAGAAGGAAACTTGACGTGGAAGGTATCACGAACTTGATCTAGAATCAACCGATGTCGCTCCACAAAGGCTCTAGCCACAAATGAGTAGGTAGCGCCGGAGTCGAACAGAACACGCGCCCAGTGGTTCTTTACATTAAATTTCCCTATAGGAGTATATATGCAACTAAGGAACTACCAAACAACAACTATAACCATTCTAGTAAATAAAGCTTTCAGGCTCGAAAAACAACTAACCTGAGATGACCTGAGTCGAGGCTTGAGCCTCCTCGGAAGAGATCACATTCAGCTTTCCCTTGCCTGTGTCCACACGCTGAGGCGGAGGTAATGCCTGAAGTTGAACTGCATGAAGAACAGGCTGGACCTGAGGACACCTTGTGTTGATATGACCCTTCTGCCCACACTGATAGTAGACTTTATCCTTGGACTAGCACTGGGCAACTTCATGCCCGGGTCGCTTGCAAACAGAATAGGAAACATCCCTCCTAGGAGCACCCTGAATAGCATGAACTTGCTCCTTCTTCTGAGCTGCTGCCTTCTTGAAACACCTCTCAACAGGGTGGCCTGACCGGCCACAGAAGCTACACACCACCTTTCTCTTCTTTCCTGAAGCAGCACCAGGTACCTTGGGTTTCTTCTCCTCAACAAACTTCCTCTTGTCCTTCCTCATTTGCTGGCCTCTGCTCTTTGCGGTCTTAATTGCCTCCACTTTCAGAGCAGCCTCCCCTACCCCTGCATAAGTCTCTGATCCATAAGCACTGGTCAACTGCTGAACCTCGCTCCTCAAGCCACCAAGGCACCGCTTGACTCGATAAGCCTCAACACTCACCAACCCAGGAGCAAACCTGCTCAACTTACTGAACTCTATCTCATACTCACCGACCGTGAGTTGTCTTTGCTTCAGGTGGAGGAAGTCGTTCATAAGATGGTCACGCTCGACCAAAGGTAAGAACTTCCTCTGCAGCATTTCTTTGAATAATCCCCAAGAGCAACCAGCTACTAAGCTCTCCTTTTCTCTAAGCCACCAACTCTTAGCCAAACCCTTAAGCTAATAGGCGGCTATCATCACTCTCTGATCATCTGAAATACCGGAGTACGAGAACATCTCCTCCATGGAGATCAGCCAATCATCTATGACCATGAAATCTGCCTTCCCATCATAAGTAGGAGGGATAAGTCTCTGAAACTTCGAGATAAAAGCCATCTCTGCTGCACCACCACTGGAGGTCTCAGGGGAGCAGGAGGGGGAGGAACAACTAACTCCCCTGTAGGGCATTGCACTCCCTGAGTCTGTCCTGCCACAACTGCCACCAGAGACTGGATCTTGGCCTGCATCTCCACCAACTGCCTGGTCAAGGAATCGTTACTCTGACGCAGGCTCTCAATCGCCGCACCACTCTGCACTCCAGACGAATCACCCTTAGACAGGGGAGTCGATCTAGTCGAAGGGCGTCTCGCCCTCCTAAAATCATAACAACATAAGCCAGATCCTAGTACAACAGCTACAACTAACTACAAGTACAGACAATACATACATAAATATGAACTTAAAGCTGCTAAACTTGCTCTGGGAGTTTATTTTTAAACGAATTGATGTTATGCCTAACCTAGGATGGTTAACCACCACCATACTAACTCTTGTGCCTAGATCAGGAATGCATGACTTTATATTATTTTTGACTCGAAAACTTATGTGTGTACATATGTCATTTTGCCAGTCTTTAGCTTGGCACGTTGTGCTTATGCAATATTATGCTATGCATGTTTGTGCTATGCATTCTAAAAAGGCCCTAATGCATGTTATGAGCGTCGTACACATTAAAATGTTATACATTCCATACTACATAACATTCTCATGCAACGAAAAGAAAACAAGCTAGTCGCAGCCATGTTGCCCCTATGGTGGATCCATATACGAACACATATTATGCATCCCATACTACATAATATTCCTAGTATACTTCATGTTATATTATGGGTGTAGTGTTCGTGCTTTTGCCAAGACGTGCTGATGACATATCGGTGTGCGAATGATATGATGCTAAACTTCTAATGCAATCAAAAAGTAAAGATGCCCGACTAACTTGTCAAGAAACCTCCCTCTGATACCAACTATCACAACCCGCATTTTCTCCAAATTTAAGAAGTATCAGAGTATGAAAAAACACGCATCGTGATGCCACGTCGAACAGGGGATAACTGTCGATGCTCAGGCGAACACCATCTAACTAGACTATGAAAATTCATAAGTTTAATGATTAGAAAATCAGTTATATTTTAAAGGCCGTATCCCTCGGCTCAGTGGATCATCTAGTCCACAGTTTAAGAAAAACTATACTTATACGCAGCGGAAAATACTTTATTCACATTTGACATCCTAAAAGAGTGCATAAGTGTCCTCAGAGGACAACTTATACTATGCAAGACCCTACATTTAATTTATACTATATATAATAAAACGATCTTTTTACGTTGTTTGGAAAGTAGTCTATGAGTTTTATAAACATGATGATCATGAGATATACTTATAATAGTGTTTTTAGGTTTAAAAGTAACTAGCAACCTAACATAAATCATCCCAAGAGCAAGTAGACTATCTCCAGAAAAGGTAGCAGATAAAAGATAACATATCTAGTATCAAGGTAAAACTACCAGTGGGCGCCAACAAACTGACATGAACCCACTAACAAGTATGTATGTCTGTAAGAAAGAAGCACAAAATTACCTCACAAGACAAAGGAACTGATCTCTACAGAACGAGAGACCACCAACAACAGCACAACACAACTAGCCGCTTAATCGGCTACTAACAAGAACCTGAGGCATTCAAAGAAGAAAAGAATACCTCAGCAAGCAAAAACAAATAAGCTGTACGGAAATGTTAGTCTAAATAATAAGAAAGAAGAGTAAGTAAACTGTAACAAGCACCATTGTCCAAGGCAAGACAAAAAGGAAAAAAACACTATGTGCGAGGAAACAACAATAACCCTGCCATAAAATCCTGCAGAGTTTACAAGGCTACCATGTGCCCAAAACGTTGCAATTTACAAAGGAAGAAACGTCTAACATCCTAAATTGTGAGATATGGCAGTAGCAAAAACAACACGGATCCGGGTTGGAGGAAAACTAAGTCCCCCAACCACCATTTCCAAGAAACAAAGCTCAAGGGTTTATATGTGAAAGCACTAGGGACCTTCCACCCCCTTGCCCAGCCCGTACCTAGAGCAAGAGAAAAGAAAAGGGTGGCCACGGCTAAATTACACAACACCACCCCCATTAAGAGCTTCAAACCACCACTACTATCACAACCCACGATTTAGCCTTTGGAAAAATATAGCCGACAAGGAACCTCAAAATCAAGGAATTCACTCGGGAGAGAAAATCAAGGTAAGGGAAAAATGTTGAGATTGCTCAACATGACATGACGTTGAGTCAGCTCCACTCACTCAATACCGAAACAGACGGTGGCGTTGAGTGAGTTAACCTCACTCAATGCCAGAACAACTACGGCGTTGAGTTAGGTTCACTCACTCAATGCCTTCTGCAACACTAACTGTGGCGTTGAGTGAGCTAACCTCACTCAATGCCAAAATAGCCACGGCGTTGAGTGAGGTTCACTCACTCAACGCCTTCTGCAACACTGGCTGTGGCGTTGAGTGAGCTAACCTCACTCAACGCCAAAATAGCCACGGCATTGAGTGAGGTTCACTTACTCAACGCCTTCTACAACACTGGCTGTGGCGTTGAGTGAGCTAATCTCACTCAACGCCAAAATAGCCACGGCGTTGAGTGAGGTTCACTCACTCAACGCCTTAGCACAAAGCCGCAAAAACTAACTGTGGCGTTGAGTGGGTCCACCTCTCTCAATGCCAAAATAGTTTTGGCGTTGAGTGAGGTCGACTCATTCAACGCCAAAATACTTAGCCGCAAGGATTGGCTGCGATGTTGAGTGAGTCCACCTCACTCAACGCCTAAACCGCCATGGAGTTGAGTGAGGCCCACTCACTCAACGCCATCCGACATAACCACGCGGATTGGCTGCGGCGTTGAGTGAGACTGCCTCACTCAACGCCTAGACAGCCATGGCGTTGAGTGAGGTCGACTCACTCAGCGCCACAAGACAGAAAAGCTATGATTAAATTCCTGCACCCTTTTTAGCACTCCAGACCATTACATCTAGCCCAAAAACATTCTAATCATCTAGACTATGGAAAGGAAAGGCTTCTGCTACAGCAACTACGCAGGCAAGCATAAATTCATCCTAACTCGAGCCTAACCAAGACAATTTTTTTGCATAAAATAAAACTAAAGCTTTTCTCCTCTACCCGGCTACAACTACTGCACAGAAAAGTTAACTCCAACACACCTTACTCTACTCCAAACCCGAGAATAAGGTAATTCAACAGCAGGAATAAAAAAATAAGAAGACAAGGCTGTTTGAGAAAAGAAACTAAACATGAAGTATTCAACAGGCTTGGTTATGATTTTCGGGAAAAACTGGGCATTTTTAGCAAGAGGAAATCTGGAAGATTAATTAACAGCAAGGAACAAAATGAACAATAAAAGCTACATGGCAAGGGCAAGAGCACCACTTGCCTCGATTTCTAGCGAAGCTTGGTCGGCCTCCCTTACTCTCACTCGGCACCAGCAGCAATAACACATAAACCAGAAATCTAGAGCTTTAATGGCGGAAACGGATAACCCAAGAAATTTCGAGACCCCCAGAAACACCACAAAAATTGAATTTCTTACCGTAGGAATGAAGGTCTAGGCGAGAGCAATCCAAATTCGCTTTCGTAATCGAATTCCGTCCACAAACGCTCCCGGAATCGGCATCCGAAGGGGAGCAGGTTCGGCGGTTTCTCCGCTTCTTTTTGCGAACATGCGCAGACTAGTTTGGTTTCGGGAAGATGAACAGGAGCGGTTTTCTCTTAAGTATAAACTATCCAATATATAGAACCCTATTAACCTTAATAGCTAATTAATTAAATAATGTATAATAAGATATAGCGAAACCGCCAAGCACCCGTCACTCTTCTAAAGTATTAAGTAATAAAATACTTTATAAATAATATTATTTTTCATAAAATACAAAACGATGCGAAAACCGAACATCCTCGGAATTCGACGAAATTCGCACCGTAGCTAAATATCCACGCTACGAACACAACGTCGAAGTCGAAATCAACTTTCGACGAGCAAAACTCTGGTTATCTCCACCCAAAGCCAAAACACAAGCACCCCCCGAGAGGCCACTCCGGGTCACCCAAAACGACCCGGCTTGCTAGGGAAAAATTGCCCATAGGCTACAAAATAGGCCACTCAGTCCTAAGGAGTTAAGACCCACTCTATAGATGACAAAAGCCAAGAAAACGCACCGACGTAACGCCAAACGAGAATTAAATAATCGTAGAAAAATCGGGGGCGTTACACCCTGAGCTGACGAAGCGAGGAATCAAGGTCCTCAAGAAGATGGTGCTCGAGCTCCACCGGCTGCAGGAAGACAATGACGTGTTGTAGCGGGAGTGTGCATGGCTGGTAGGCGAGGCGAGAGAGGGTCTGACGGGCGAGACGACGTCCCTTTCACCGTTGCTAGAAGAGCTGGACGAGAACCTTTTGGCAGCTTGGGGATGCTTGAGGCGGATCCGCGAGTTCCGCAACTCGCGCCGGCCTGTGGGGAAGGAGATGTGAGACCAGGGAAGATAAAGAACGGCCACCTAGCGGGCCTACCGGGACTCGCCTCCTGCCCCCTCAGCTCGCGCGTGCACCTAGATGGCCGCCTTGCTTGCATTCAATTTCCCTGGGCAATATCCCTCTTGGGCCTGTAATAACTTAGAAACACTTTAAGACTTTATTGCTTGTTTACTCGAATATAATATTCTTGATTGGCGCGTGATGGGATGGGTCCTGGAAGTCGGCGAGCTTGATTAGGCGAGCTGGGCTAGGCGAGCTGGACCGGTCGGTCAGCTCGTCCCTTGACCCCTTTTTCTATAAATAGGCACCCTTACCTACTCCGACTTACTGCTTTTATTGCTTATGTACTTTCCTCCTCTGCTCGCCTCCTTCTTACCTGCACTCGCTCTCTATATTTTTCGCGATCATGGTGAAGTCCAACCCTGACTCTGATGGTCGCTCCAAGTGCGCTCAGCACTTTACTGACTACTGTTTCTTTGAGGGGAACACGACGGAGGAGGAGTTCGCGGCGTTCAGTGCCGACTTCTAGCCTCCTGGCTTCGAGGCGCGCCGGCTTAGGGAGGGTGAGGCCATCAACACTTTCTACCCCGAGGAGCTTGCCTTCCCTATCTCGCATTTTGAGATGGGGCTGCGGCTTCCGCTCTGGCCGGAAGTACGCCAGATCCTCAAATACTTTGGTGCAGTGCCCGCGCAGTTGAACCCGAACTCCATCGCCATGATGGTGGAGTTCGCGAGCTTCCTCCTCCGAGAGCGAATGAAGTTCAACCAGACCGTGTTCAGGAAACTCTTTACTTAAAATGCGACCCCCGAAGGCGTCTCCTACTTCGGGGGCTCCTTCATCAAGGTTCGCGAGATCGCGAACAAACACCACAACTTGATGACCAAGATTGTCTTCATTAAGGGTGATCTTGGGAACGTCCCTACTCGCCGCAGCAAAAAGGCGAGGAGGTATACCGACCCCCCACCGTCTCCGGAAATGACGCCGAGCTCCACAAGTTTTTCCTCCGCAATGATTTCGAGGTCGCCTTCCTCCGAAAGGGACTCGACTCGCTCCTCCTCATCCTTCCCGGAGAAGGTATATCTTTCAACTTTCCTCCTTGCCAGATCTCGCCAAATCCATTGGAATTTCTCTAAGTTATTTCTATAGGAGAGCGGTTGATTCCCGAGAACCCCCCTTTTGCGGATCCGGGTCTACTCGCCGACCCATTCGCCCGCGAGAAGGCGGCCGCAGCCGCCTGACGAGATGAGCCGTTGTCGTCTAAGCCTTCTGGCAGGAAGCTGGTTGAGCTCGCGGGGTCAAAATCGCCTCGCCGCCATCCACCGCAGAAGAAGCTGAAAGCGGTGGTGGTTTCTTGGGTAAAGCAACAACAACCACATCCCAACTACATGAGCTCGCCCGAGACCACCCCGTACGGATCGCCGTGGAGCCCGCTGAAGGAGACAACGGGCAAAGAGCAGGAGGGAGGCGAGCCTTCTTCTCCTGTAGTCAAGAAGTCCCCGGACCGCGAGCTGGGTCCCCCGAAGTGTCACCCCCTCTTCCGCCTTGGGGAGAGGTGGAAGGACTTGGCCGGCGAGCCCGTGGTTTAGTGGGACGAGTCCGCCCACCGGATCTTTGTCTCCACCCTCCAATACTCCTAGGCACACCGTGAGCCCTCCTTAGGTCAAGCCTATGCGCTCGGCTTCGGCCACTACGGGCGCGAGGATGCCGCGGCCTACAAGCGCATGACCCTGCGCCAACTCGGCCATGAGGGCCTACAGGCCCACATGCGGGCACTGGATCTCCACCACATGGTGGTTCGTCGTGACTTCTACCTCAGCCACCTCCTATAGAAGGCGTAGCAGAAGCGTAACCTGGCCCAGGAAAGGGTCGTTGACCTGGAGCGAAGGCTCGACATTGCTGAGGATCTGCTCGCCACGGGCGCCGGCGGGCTGGTGAGCACCGATCGTCCCTTTCCCCCTTTTCTTTTACTTAGAATTTTTTAGCTTCTGGTTTACCCATCCATTCTTACCTCAGGATGCCGAGGCTGCCCGTGAGCTGCGGACTCGTGTCGCTAAGTTAGAGGAAGAGAACCGCTAGCTCCGTGCTCGCTCCGACGCGCTGGAAACTTGTGCCGCCGAGCTGGAAGCCTGCACCGCCGAGCTGGAAGGGAAGAATGAAAAGTTGTGCGAAGAGAATAAGGGGCTTCGCGGTAAGATCGCTCGTTAGGTCGAAGCTTTTCTCCCTCCCGGCGGTAGCGAGCCTCCTTTCCCATACAAGAGCCCCAGGATCTTTGGCGAGGCGAAGGTCGCTGAAAGGTTACGGGTCAACTCGATCACATCCGCCGAATGCACCCTCCAAATTATGAAGGATATGCAGGTGCTGGTGGAGGGTTGTGAGGAGGCCACAGTCCGAGACCTGATGCCGAGTTTGTTCTCGCCCATGCCGCCGAGCGAGAAGGAAGACAGTCTCGACTTGTTCTTCGACAAGGATTTCAAGGACCATCCTTCCGGCGGAGCAGACAGATACCTCCAATCCGAGGGAGGAGGCGAGAGCTGACCCCCCTTCCCCTCTTTTTTTTTCCTTTCTTGTAATTCTTTCTCCCCTTTTGTAATCATTTTATAATGAATGAAAGGTGAATTTTTCTATCTTTTTTGCTTTCAAATTTTTCTTCTGCGATGCACTCGGCTACGAACCCTCTGCTTCGTTGGATCTCGCTAGGACAGAATTCGCCTCCAGAGTGCGTACCTAGGATCCATACTTGCGAACGCATACCGAGATCTCCCCCCCAGGTTAACTAGGAATGGACCATCTACCGAGCTGGGTTCACCACCCATCTCGCGCATGAGCTGTCTCTTCTCTTGCCCATGTCGAGCCAAAATTGTTAAGATATTTCACAAGTAAAACTGAAGGAGGTGGAATACCTTGTCGAAGCTTGCCTTCCAAAATAGGAGGCTCAGGAATGCTAGCCTTCTTTTGCTGAGCTGGGCCCGCGAGCTCCAGCTCACCTATAAGGACCTCCTCCTCTACACCCTTAGGAAAGTGATCTTCCTAAATAACTCCTTGATAAGGTGGGACTGCCTCGAGTGACATCTAGCCCTACCAGCTAGGTGAGAGCCTGACAACGGGATCTGCTCGGGGTTTGGGGCAGACTCCCTCGAGTGACATCCAGCCCTGCCAGCTAGGTGAGAGCCTGGCAGCGGGATCTGCTCGGGGTCTGGTGCAGACTCCCTCGAGTGACATCCAGCCCTGCCAGCTAGGTGAGAGCCTGGTAGCGGGATCTGCTCGGGGTCTTGGGCAGACTCCCTCGAGTGACATCCAGCCCTACCAGCTAGGTGAGAGCCTGGCAACGGGATCTGCTCGGGGTCTGGGGCAGACTCCTCCGAGTGATATCCAGCCTTGTCAGCTAGGAGAGAGCCTGACAGTGGGATCTGCTCGGGGTCTGGGGAAGACTCCCTCGAGTGACATCTAGCCCTGCCAGCTAGGTGAGAGCCTAGCAACGGGATCTGCTCGGGGTCTGGTGCAGACTCCTCTGAGTGACATCCAGCCCTGCCAGCTAGGTGAGAGCCTGGCAGCGGGATATGCTCGGGGTCTCTCATCTGAGTGACATCCAGCCCTGTCAGTTGGGAGAGAGCCTGACAGCGGGATCTGCTCAGGGTCTGGGGCAGACTCCTCCGAGTGACATCCAGCCCTGCCAGCTGGGAGAGAGCCTGATAACGGGATCTACTCAGGGTCTAGGGCAGACTCCCTCGAGTGAGATTCAACCCTGTCAGCTAGGAGAGAGCATTACAGCGGGATCTGCTCGGGGTCTGGGGCAGACTCCCTCGAGTGACATCCAATCCTGCTAGCTAGGTGAGAGCCTGGCAGCGGGATCTGCTCGGGGTCTGGGGAAGACTCCCTTGAGTGACATCCAGCCCTACCAGCTATGTGAGAGCCTGGCAGTGAGATCTGCTCGGGGTCTGGGGCAGACTCCTCCGAGTGACATCCAACCCTATCAGTTGGGAGAGAGCCTGACAGCGGGATCTGCTCGGGGTCTGTGGAAGACTCCCTCGAGTGATATCTAGCCCTGCCAGCTAGGTGAGAGCCTAGCAACGAGATCTGCTCGGGGTCTTGGGCAGAATCCCTCGAGTGACATCCAGCCCTGCCAGCTAGGTGAGAGCCTGGAAGCGGGATCTGCTCGGGGTCTGGGGCAGACTCCCTCGAGTGACATCCAACCCTATCAGTTGGGAGATAGCCTTACAGTGGGATCTGCTCGGGGTCTGGGGCAGATTCCCTTGAGTGACATCCAGCCCTGTCAGCTGGAAGAGAGCCTGACAACGGGATCTGCTCGGGGTCTGGGGGCAGACTCACTCTTCCATTTGCATAAGACATGTCATAGCATAAGCATCTAGAGAAATTTTATTTCATAAAGTAGAACTTACACGTCTCAGGGGTAAAAGCATTTTAGGTCATCACCACTCCAAGTGAGACCTAGGGTTTCGCCTTCCACATTCTGGAGGCAATACCCTCCTGACTTTAAGACCTCCCGCACTATGTATGGTCCTTCCCAATTGGGGTTGAGTTTCCCCACTGAGGCTGACCTTCCTGCGGCATCCACCTTTCTTAGGACCAAGTCCCCCTGTGCGAATTGTTTGACTTTGACATGCTTGTCAAAGTACTTGGCAATTATTCTCTTTACTTCCTATTGCCTGATGGCAGAGAGGTCTCGCAGCTCCTCAACCGTGTCGAGTGAGAGCCGCAGCTCCTCCTCATTCTCGGCCCTCCATTCTTCTTTGCCCTTTCCTGCCTCGACCACCCGAGGCGTTCGGACCACGAACTCTACCGGAAGTACCGCCTCACACCCATGGGAGAGTTTGAAAGGAGTCTCTCCTGTGGCCGTGTTGGGTGTAGTTCTAAGGGCCCAAAGGATAAAAGGGAGTTGCTCCACCCAGCTTCCTCTCAGATTCTCTACCTTCTTCTTAAGGAGGTTAACACTGATCTTGTTCGCCATCTCCACCTGCCCGTTGCTCTTGGGGTGATGAATCGAGGAGAACCTGAGATCGATCCCGAGATGCCTGCAAAAGCTAATGAACTCGGCGCTGGCGAACTGAGTGCCGTTGTCTGTGATAATGGCCTGGGGCAACCCGTGACGACAGATGATCTCCCCTCATACAAAGTTCCTGATGATCTAGGAGGTCACCTTGGCTAAGGCCTTGACTTCCATCCACTTTGAAAAATAGTCGATCATGACTAGCAAGAATCTTCTTTGGCCGCTGGCCTGGGGGAAGGGTCCGACCAAATCCATTCCCCAGATTGCAAATGGCCAGGGCGATATGATACTCCTGAGGCATTGGGCAGGTTGCAACTGGAGGGGAGTGAACAGCTGGTACTTATGACACTCCCTTGTGAATTTTTCCGCGTCTTGGCCCATGGTTGGCCAAAAATATCCTTGCTTGATGATCAAGCCTTCTAAGGTCCGACTCCCGGAGTGGCTTCCACACTTCCCGGAGTGGATCTTCTCCAAGATCCTCGAGACCTCCCTCTCGGCCACGCAACGTGCCAACATCCCGGAGAGGGTCTTCCGGTATAGCTGGCCGTCTCGCATGAGATAGTATGTCGATTTGTGCTTGAGCTTCTTCCTATCCATCCCCTCAGGATACTCTCCCGTGGACAAGAAAGTTGTAAAAGGGTCCACCATGAGGGGTGCTGCTCCACCTCCATCAGCTCTCCCTCCTCAATGGAGGGGTGGGACAAGTCGGTGATGGTACCCCCCGCCAGGGGACCATGCTTTGCACGTTGATCTACCTACTCATTTTCCTCCCTAGGCACGTGCCGGATGGAGAAAGTCTTGAACGTGCCGATGACCCCCTTCACCTTTGCCAAATACAGCTGTAGAGTTGGCTCCCTTGCCCCGAACTCTCCATTAATCTAGGAGGCCACCACCATGGAGTCAGTGAGGACCTCCACATCGCACACCCCCAGCTCCCTGGCCAAGCGAAGGCCTGCAATCACAGCCTCATACTCGACCTGATTGTTGGTAATGGGAAAATGCACCACTATTGTTTGGTCAATCCTCATCCCCTGTGGACTCTCTAAGATCACCCTCACTCTAAGGGAATGTATTCCTGATGCTCCGTTCACCATCACCTTCCAGGGGGCTGGGCGAAGAAGTTCCGCCTCTGCCACTTCCACCACATAGTCTCCCAGGAAGTCGGCCATCGCTTGTGCCTTGATCGAAATGCGAGGAACAAAGGAAATGTCGAATTCGCTTAATTCTACCGACCACTTGGCTAGCCAGCCTGAGTGCTCCACCCCCTCGAAGATGTTGCAGAGGGGGTGGTAAGTCACCACTCATATCGAGTGTGCCTGTAAGTAGGGCCGGAGACTCCGAGCTGAAATGATGAGAGCAAAGGCCAGCTTCTCCAAGATAGGATACCGAAGCTCTGCCTTCCTCAAGACCCGACTCACATAGTAAATCAAGAGTTGTTTCTTCCCCTCTTCCCAAACCAAAACGGAGCTCAGGGCCTTCGCTCCAACCCCTAGATACAAGGACAAGTCCTCCCCCTCCTTTGGCCCTTGGAGCAGGGGGGCCTGAGTCAGCTGCCTCTTCAAGGCCTGAAATGCCTCCTCGCACTCTGAGGTCCACTTGAACTTTTGACCTCCCCTCAGGGTCTTAAAGAAGGGAGAGCACTTCTCCCCGGTCTGGGAGAGGAACCGGCTTAACCCTGCAAACTTCCCCATCAACCACTGCACTTTCTTGGCATTTCGTGGTGACCCTAACTCCACAATCGCCCTCACCTTATCAGGGTTGGGCTCTACACCGGCAGGGGTGAGGAAATGCCCTAGGAATTTCCACCTACTCACCCCAAAAATGCACTTCAAGGGGTTTAGTCTCATTTTATACCTGTGGAGAGTGGAAAAAGTCTCTTCCAAGTCCCGAAGGTTAGAGTCGACGTCTTGGATCTTGATCATGAGGTCGTATACATACACCTCCAGGTTCCTTCCTTTCTGCTCTCAGAAGACCCTGTCCATCATCTTTTTATAGGTAGCCCCTGCTTTTTTTAGCCTGAACGACATCATTTTATAACAATAGCATCCGTCCCCTATGATGAAGGAGATATCCTTAATGTCGGGAAGGGGGGCATCCTGATCTGATGATAACCTGAAAAAGCATCTAGGAAACTCATTATAGGGAAACCGACGTCTGAGTCAACCAGCGCGTCGAACCGAGGCAAGGGGTAACAATCCTTGGGGCATGATTTATTAAGTAAAGAAAAATTGATGCACATTTTGTACCGGCCGTCCCCTTTTTTAACAATAACAACGTTGGAGACTTAGCCGGGGTGTTGGATCTCAGATACAAAATCGGCCTTGAGGAGCTTGGCCACCTCCTCCTAAATTGGCTCGGCCAACTTGTCTGCCATGGACCTCTTCTTCTGCTGGATGGGGTGATCCTCCGGATCCAGGTTGAGGTGATTGCACGCCACGTCCGCATCGATCCCTGGCATCTCTGCGGTACTCCAGGCAAAGACGTCCACATTCTTCCGGATACACTCCAACATCCTGCCCTGAGACTCCGGGGTCAGCCCCCCACTGATGCGGACCTTCTCCACCCTACCTCCAAGGGTGAGAACCTCCATCTCCACCACCTCTTTCGCTCCTTCAAGACGAGACTGCTCCCCCCACTCTTCAGCATACCCCCTCCAGGGGTGAAGACCTCTTCCTTGGCTTCCTCCGCGGCCATTGCCTCGGCCAGCTCCTAGACTTCCTCCATCTCCTCCTCCTGAGGGTGGGTCACCTCCACCTCCATCTCCTCTCGGCCAGCCTCCTGCTCTGCCTCCTCCATCCTTCGCCCCATCTCCTCGGCACCCCCTTGCCATGAGATGGAGTTTTCAGCGGTGACATAGCACTCCCTTTCTATCTTGGGGTCTCCCCGGACCCGGACTTGGACCCCCTCAACGTTGAACTTTAAGCATTAGTGGAAGGATGAGGGTACGCAACAAAAAGCGCTGATGAGGGGCCTCCTGAAGATGGCGGTGTGGCTGCTGAGGGCATCCACAATAACGAACTTGTAGGTGCGGGACTGCCCCCAGTGTAACATGGAGTCCCAATCCTCCTTCTACCTCCTTCCTCTCCCCCGAGAACCCGAACAAGGGTCCGTCGGAGGCAAGCACCCTCTTTGCCTCCACTTTCATCGCGTAAAACGCCTTCTTAAAGATGACGTTGATCGAGCTTCCATTGTCGATGAGGATCCGGGCTGTTGGTACCCTAGTTTGGATTTGAGTTCAGTCCTCTCTTTGAGTCTCTTGACCCAAGTTTTATCTATGGTCAATGGTTAGTTGTTTAGTGAGTTTGCTCTAGTTTTAGAGTTGTCACTTTTCCAGATGAAAATTTGGTTAAGTTGTTTTTTGTTCGACTATGGTCGAACGCCGCTCGACTATCGTCTATCGACTGGTCGACGATCGTCTATCAGTTGTTCGACATTTTCCTGTCAGCAGATTGTCTATCTCTGAGTTAGTTCAACTCTTATTAGCTCGATGTTCTGTGGAATCTGCCTCGCCGATCGTCGAACCCCGCTCGACTTCTTTTGACCAGACAGTTTTCTTGATAGTTCAACTATCTGCTTGATAGTTCAACTATTTGGTAGTTCGACTATCTGTCTTGATAGGTCGACTATCTGTGTTCTTTGATAGTTCGACTATCTGTTTGATAGGTCGACTATCTGTTGTGCTTGATAGTTCGACTATCTGCTTGGATAGTTCAACTATCTGATAGTTCGACTATCTATTTATAGTCGACTATCTGTTTTGCTTGATAGTTCGACTATCTGTCTTGATAGGTCGACTATCTAATAGCTCGACTATCTGTTCTGATAGGTCGACTATCTGCTGTGGTAGTTCGACTATCTTATTTGGTAGTTCGACTATCTGTATCGTTCGACTATCTGTTTGATAGGTCGACGATCTCTGTGCTTCGGTCGACGATCTCCGAGGGTCGTTCGACGTTCTGCTGTATGTCTTTAGTAAATTTTGTCCTCTTCTATTCTATGATTTATTTCATATTTATTTGGCATATTATTTCAGTTAATTTATGCTATTATTTCCAGGAAATCTCTGCTCCATTCTTTATGCATGAGCCAATCTTTATCTGACAAAGTGTTTTGTCTTATTAGTTGAAATATATTTTCTGCTTTATCTGCCAGGCTGTCCTTTATAGCCGTTAGACTCAGAAAGTCTTCTCTGGCCGTAAAGAGTTCTTTCTGATGTGACCTTTTTCTTGCACCCTTCTTATCTGATTGGATATGCAGCTTCTTAGAAAGCTTTATCCCCTTATAGCATGTCTGTCTGTAGGATTTGTTTTTGTTTTATGCTTTTTGCAGCTCAGATTACAGATTCCAGAAGAAGACAAGATTCAAACTCAAATTAGAACCGTTGCAAAGGCTCATATATAAAGAGCTTCTTTTGAAAGAAGACATATATAAAACAGACGATATACAAGATATACATAAGAACTTACAGATTTTCATAGCAGCATACAAATTTCCAGCTCTCAGAAATTCACATTCAACTGAGAAGATCAAATCTCTTCAGCATTCTTCTTCATCCTAAGTTCATCCTGCTCACAGGAAGATTTTCACTCAGTGCCTCAAGAAGAAGAAGAAGAAGAAGAAGAAAGAAAAGCCTGTGAAGAAGAAAAATCATTCAACAATCAAGAGTCTTTTTCAAGCTTCTCCTTCAGAACCCCAAGACAATTCTTTGTCTTAGTTCAGAAGAGTTCCTGCACCCTGAAGCAAGACTCCTTCCTGGATATTCTCTAAGCCAGGGGGAGCCTTGATTCTTTAGAGCTATCTAGCTCTATGCAATCCACTAGCTTCTCTAATCTGTTTAACAATAGAGAAGAAGCCTTAACTCTCTCAATCTCCTGTACAAAGGGTTATTACTCCCTTCAAAAGTGAACCCTTGGTGGCAGGGCACCTGATCAAAAACCTGTGTTGGATTTTGAGCTCCTGATCAAAAGCTCAAAGGGTCTACTTGATCTACCTGAAGCAGATCAGTTGGTGGCAGGGCACCTGAACAAAAACATGTAGTGGATTCCTACCAGGGTGGTAAAAGAGTGGATGTACCTATTTAGAGGGAACCACTATAAAATTTCTTGTGTCATCTGAGCTGCTTATTTAATTTATTGCACTGTGGCTGTGAGTAGAAATAACTAGGATTGCTAGTTGCTGTGATAGGATCCCAAGCTTAACTGTAATTACAGTTAGCTCTCTCTTGTGCACTACACTTTGTGTTAGGCTCTAGGGTTATCAATATCTATAAACTCATTCCGCAAATTAACTCTAAGGGAGTTGAGTAGGGTGTCATAATTTTTGAATACTCTATTCACCTCCCCTCTAGAGTTGTATCTATCATCACTTTCAATTGGTATCAGAGGGAGGTTTACTGACTGTACAGGCTAACACCTGAGTCACAAGATCCTGATAGATACCAAGCTTATAGATATTCACTTCATGGCCCAGTCCAAGGATTACGCAAGCACCAGACCTCCAACATGCAACTTAGCTAAGTTTAGCATCTGGAAGGAAAGAATAAGATTATATATGAACTCTATTGATGAAGACATTTTCTCTTCTATTTTGACAGGACCTCCAGCACCTCCTGCTGCAACCACTGCTACAACATCTACAAATCTAAGTGTAGTACCTCCTCCTGATTACAATGATGCCTACAAGAAGGCAAAGATAGCTGATGCCAAAGCTATGAACATTCTGGCTCAGACTATGTCTGATGAAATTTTCCAGAAAGTGGCTGATTGCACCTCTACAAAAGCCATATGGGACTCACTGAACCAGATTGTAGCTGGTTCAGCTGATGAAAGGAATGACAGAAGGTCCAACCTTATATCCCAGTATGAAAACTTCAAGAAAACTGAAACTGAATCAGTTGAAGCCATGTACACCAGACTCAGCTCAATCATCAATGAGCTGAGAACTCTTGATAAGGAAATTACATTAACAGAGGTCAATGATAAGATACTGATGTGCTTCCCCAGCATATGGGATCTTAGGATCTGGCCTATCAAGGAGGCCAGAAGTACAACTGAAATCTCAACAGAAGCTCTCCTTGGCAAGCTCAAGTCTTTTGAGCAAGTGCTGAAGACCAGGGAAGCTGAGGCTGAAGCAAAGACTCCAACTCCAGCAAGAAAAGAGCAAACTCTTGCTCTCAAAGCTGTTGATGCTTCTGAAGGAAGCCAATCTAATGAGGAGCTGATGGCACTCTTTGCCAAAAAGTTTCTCAAGATGGGAAGAAAAGACTTCAGAAAGAAATCTTCAAGATATGAAGATAAACCAAGGTATGATAGATCTCCTGCTAAAGAAATCATTTGTTATGGTTGCAGAAAACCTGGACACATTCTACCAGAGTGTCCAGAGGAAAAGAGCAAAGAAAAGAGAAAGGAAAAGGAACATCACAGGAAACACTCCAAGTCCTCCTCCTACAAAAACAAGAAAAAGGAGAAGTGTTTTGTTGCTGAAACTTGGAGTGATTCAGATGAGGAATCTTCCTCCTCAAGCTCCAGTGAGCATGAGGAAGAGAAGAAGGCAAAGGAAATCTGCCTTATGGCTATTGATGCTTGCAACAATCACTCAGCTGCAGAGAGTTCTGATGATGATGAAGAAATGCCTACAGAAGATCAGGTATTGTCTTCATATGACTTTTCTTCTTCTGAATTTAAAACTGAGTTTAAATCCCTTTGCTTAGATTTAATTAGTTCAGAAAAGGAGATTAAAGAACTTAGAAATAAGTTAGCAGAATCAAAATCTATTTCCATTGAAAATGCTAGGTTAGAAGCAGAACTCACTAAATCTAGTGAAGAAATAAAGTTTCTTAAAAATGAACTAGCAAAGTCCAAGAGATTAGAAGAATCATTAAATGGTAGAAGCCTTAAGCTACTAGAAATCACCAGCATGACAAACACTAGGTCAGGCAATAATAAGCTAGGCTTAGGAGCTTCATCATGTGAACCCCCAATTATTCTTAAAAATCATCTTTCAACTCCAGTGAACTTTATCTCATCTGATGGGATAAAGAACACTGAGCAAGTAAAACAAGTTAATCAAGCCTTAAACAAAGCTAAGAGAGAAAAGAGAAAGCAAAAGTTTAAAGAACTACAAAAAGCGTCGAACGCAGCTCGACGATCGCAGGCTCAGTGGTCGAACGAAGCTCGATGATCTGTGCATCCATCGTCGAACGCCGATCGACGTTTTCAATATGAATTTCAAAATTATAACCAGAACCTTAGAAACCCTAATATGAATAGAAACCCTAGGTTTGTGGACCCATTAACTGCATGGAGTATCCCACCTAGGAGATCTTACCCCTTAGGTTATAAACCCCATCCTGCTTATTCTTTCATTTCAAGTTTTCATTATGTAAAGAATAATGGACCCAAGGTTACCTGGGTCCACAATGTTTAACATAACTCACTGAAGGTGAAGACCTATCCTATCACTCAGGACAAGTGGTATTTGGATAGTGGTTGCTCCAAATATATGACAGGGAACAAAGAAAATCTGTCAAAGTTCAAGGCCAAGCTTGGACCAAAGGTGATCTTTGGGGATTCTAGCTGTGGTCAAACTGAAGGATAAGATAGGATTACCATTGGAGCAGTAACTTTCAAAAGGGTTGCATATGTAACTGGACTGAAGCATAACCTTATTTCAGTAAGTCAGTTATGTGATGCAGGATTTCAGGTATCGTTCACTAACACTCTTTGTAATATTACTTTAAATAGTAATGTTGTGTTAGTAGGTATTAGACAAGGTAATATTTATTTAGTAGATTTTAATTCAACCCATTCTGAAATCTGCTTATTTAATGAAGTAACAAATAACAACACCGTATGGCATAAAAGGCTTAGCCATGTTAACCTCAAGAACATATCTAGGTTATCTAAATACAACCTTGTTAGAGGTTTACCTTCTTGCCCCTACAAGAAGGAGAGCCTATGCAAGGCTTGTCAATTAGGCAAGCAAACCAAAAATTTCTTTAAATCTGTAAATAAAAGTGATTCACCTAGAATCCTGTATCTATTACATTTGGACCTTTTTGGCCCAATAAATGTACAGAGTCTAGGAGGGAAGTATTACACTTTAGTAATTGTAGACGACTTCTCTAGGTTCACTTGGGTGTTCTTCTTGAGAACTAAGGCTGATAACTTCAAAGTTCTTACAGATTTTCTACTGTGTGTGCAGACTGAGTATTCTCACTACTAGAAAAATGGCTTTTAGCCACGAATTCTTTTGTCACAGGGGAAAAATCGTGGCTAATAGTTAGTATTAGCCACGGTTTTTATTCCGTGGCTAAAAGTCTAGTATTAGCCACGGTTGACTAATCCGTGGCTAATATTGGACTTTAGCTACGGTTTGCCTGAACCGTGGCTAAAAGTCTAGTATTAGCCACGGTTTGCCTGAACCGTGGCAAAAGGTCGTGGTTACATTTAGTCCCACACCGCCAAAACAAAATGAAATTTTGGGTTTATAAAGAATTTATTTCAATTAGTATTTGAAATAAATATGGCGGCGGCGGCGGCGGCGGCGCGCCGGCCGGCCGGCGGCGGCCGCGGGCCTGAATTTTTTATGTAATGAGTGGCCCTTTAACCACGGCAATTAAACCGTGGCTAAAAGTCTAGTATTAGCCACGACAATCAAACCGTGGCTAAAAGTCCAGTATTAGCCACGGTTTTTGACTTTTAGCCACGGTTTGGACTTTTAGCCACGCTCGCATTGCCCACGCCCAATTTCCGTGGGTAGACCGTGGCTAAAAGTCTTTAGCCACGGTTTTGGACTTTTAGCCACGACAATCTGCCGTGGCTAAAAATCAGTTTTCTAGTAGTGTCTACTCATGTTGCCTTGATTAGAAGTGATCATGGTACTGAGTTTAAGTCTCTTCTCATGCAAGAATTCTGTGAGAAAGAAGGTATCAAACATAGCTTCTCTGCTCGTAGAACTCCCCAACAAAATGGGGTAGTGGAAAGGAAAAATAGAACTCTGATTGAAGCTGCAGGTACATTATTGGCAGATGCTAACATGCCTCTTTCCTATTGGGCAGAAGCTGTTAGCACAACTAATTATGTCTTGAATAGAAGTCTTATACACAAGCTTAAGTGTAAAACTCCTTATGAGTTGCTTAAAGGAAAGAAACCTAAAATAAATTATTTTAGAGTATTTGGTTGTGTAGTATACATTCATAACAATAATAAAGAATACCTTAGAAAGTTTGAAGCAAAAGCTTCAATGGGAATCTTTCTTGGATATTCCCAAGTAAGCAAAGCTTATAGGGTTTTCAATAAATCATCTTCTAAAATTGAGGTATCCGTGCATGTGTCCTTTGATGAATCTCAGATGTTTTACAAGGAGAAGGAAACTTCTCCTTCCTCAAGTTCATTGCAGGTACCAGAATCTAGTAAAGATGTCACTCAAGAGATTCTCCATCTATCAACTCTTCATATCACTGATTCAGACAGTGATGAAGACTTTGCAAAAGCTGTTGCTGTACCACCAATAGTAGATCCAATTCCTCCCGAGGAATTAATCCCAACTGTTGCTGAAGATCACATCCCACCTGCTGATGTTGTCACACTTAGAGATCATCCTACATCTCAAGTGATTGGAGACATATCAGCTGGTGTTCAAACAAGACATCAATTAAGACAGGATGTGATGCATGCTTATTTCTTTTCACAGATTGAGCCCCTCACCATTAAAGATGCTGAGCTAGATCCCCACTGGATCATTGCTATGCAAGAGGAACTTAATCAGTTTGAAAGATGTAAAGTATGGACTTTGGTTCCAAGACCTAAAGGCCAACTGATCATAGACACCAAGTGGGTGTTTAGAAACAAGTTGGATGCAAATGGAATTATTGTAAGGAACAAAGCTAGGCTTGTAGCTCAGGGCTACAGACAGGAGGAAGGTATAGATTATGACCAAACCTTTGCTCCTGTTGCAAGGCTAGAGGCAATAAGGATCTTTCTAGCCTATGCAGCCTATATGAAGTTTAAGGTCTTTCAGATGGATGCCAAAAGTGCCTTTCTAAATGGTGAGCTAAAGGAAGAGGTATTTGTTGAACAACCACCTGGGTTTGTTTCTTCAACTCAACCCTCACATGTTTTGAAGTTGCAAAAAGCTCTTTATGGACTTAAACAAGCACCCAGAGCCTGGTATGAGACTCTAGCTAGTTTCCTGTTAGAGCATAACTTTGTTAGGGGAGTAATTGATAGAACCCTTTTCGTCAAGCACCACAAGGACACAATCCTGTTAGTTCAAGTGTATGTAGATGATATTATTTTTGGTTCCACTGATCCCAAACTGTGTAAAAAGTTCTCTGACTTGATGCATTCTAAGTTTGAGATGAGTAGTATGGGTGAGCTATCTTACTTTCTTGGTCTCCAAGTAAAGCAAGATGCTGATGGCATCTTCATCTCCCAATCCAAATATACCAAGGAATTGGTAAAGAAGTTTGGGATGGCTGATGCTTCAGCAATGCATACACCTATGGCTACTAATGTAGTTATAGATTCTGATGATCAGGGTAAGCCAGTTGATCAAAAGAATTATAGGGCCATTGTTGGTTCCCTATTGTATTTAACTGCAAGTAGGCCAGATATAATGTTTGTTACATGCCTATGTGCTAGATTCCAGGTCAACCCCAAGGAATTTCATCTGATTCTTCTTAAGAGAATCTTGAGATACCTGAAGGGATGTCCAAATCTAGGACTATGGTACCCTGCTGAATCAGAATTTGAGTTAATTGGATACTCTGATTCTGATTATGCTGGTTGTAGAGTTGATAGGAAAAGTACCTCAGGAACTTGTCAGTTCCTGGGAGAGAGATTGGTCTCTTGGTTCTGTAAGAAGCATGCTTCTGTCTCAACTTCAACTGCAGAGGCTGAATATATAGCAGCTGCTAGTTGTTGTTCACAGATCCTGTGGATTCAAAACCAGCTTTTGGATTATGGGTACACACACAAGAACACAAAAATCATGTGTGATAGTACCAGTGCTATCTCCATTGCACAAAATCCTGTGCACCACTCTAGAACCAAGCACATTGAGATTAGACACCATTTCCTGAGAGATTGTGTGGAAAAGAACAAGATCAGTCTTGAGTTCATATCCACTGACCTTCAGAGAGGTGATATTTTCACCAAGCCCTTAGATGAACAGAACCATCTGTTTCTTTTTGGTTCAACTAGACATGATTAATGGAAAAGACTAAGTGTGACGTCTGCCTTTGTTGAAACCTGTTTGAAGATCGTCGAACGACGTTCGAAGATAGTCGATCGGATCAAGCCTATCGTCGACCTATGGTTGATGATGGCTTATCTGCTTGAAGATCGTCGACCGACGTTCGAAGATCTTCGAACAAGTCGAGCCTATCGTCGATCTATGGTTGATGATAGCTTGTTGTTTGTGAAAATAGAAATAGTCGAACGATTGATCGACTACTCTGCTTCAGGAACGATCGTCGAACGACCGTTCGACCATTGTCTCCAGTATCTTTTAAAATAGATCGACGATTGCTGGTTTAATATAAAACCGATGGTCGACCTAGGTTAAGAGATCGTTCTTTTTATCGTCGACGTAGAGCATCTTCTCGCATTCCGTCTTTCTGCTTGCTCCCTGTCTCGCGATTTCTACCGTTTCGCCTTCGCCGTCTCTCTCGCCTTCTCCAACCCCTTCGATGGCGATTGCTCCAGTCCTCCTGTCCGTGGTGAAGTTCGATGCTGGTTTCAGCGTGGACTTTGATTCTTTCAGCTGCTGTGAGTCTGCGATAGTGGAAATCCTCAACCTCTGCAAAGATCAAGGATTGGAAAAGTTCATGTCAACAAGAATAAAGATAAACGTCCAGGAGATTAAAGAATGGGCGTTCACTTCGTCCTCCTCTGACGACTCTATGACCGGAACGATAGGCGGAGAAGAGGTAATTTTGACTCCCGCCGTTTTAACTGAAATTTTTGGATTATTGAATGGGGAAGAGGATTATGAGCAAGATACCCCAGAATTTGGGAGAATGTTGACTGAACTAGGACATGCCGACGACATTCCTTCTAAGCTGCTAAAGGTGAACTTTCCGTTGAAGATAAAGTTCCTTGCTGAACTAGTCGGAAAAGTGCTTCTGGGAAAGCACTCTGCCCATGATAATATAACCAGGCAACAGTTTGCCCTGATGTGTGCCATCATGAACAAGAAGCAGATTAACTGGGCAGGAGTTTTGTTTGATTTGATAAGGAAAAAGAATAGCAAGAAGGAAGTCACCCTGGGTAGGGTGCTTGGGATATTTCTAAAGGAGAAATATCCCCCATCTGTTGGTCTCAGTTTCTACATCCATCAATGCTAGCAAAAAGATGGACCCAACCCTGTTCGTCAAGTGGAAAAGGAGCTTTCTGAAGCCCGCTCCAGCAGGTGTAGCTCCAGTTGCATCTGAGAGAACAAGGACTGCTTCAGTCACTCCCCTCCTTCAAGAAGTAGGCTCAGCCAATCTCTCCTTTCCATCCACTTCTTCTGCATTACCATCCACTGAAGTGCCACCATCTACTTCAGTTCCATCTACTTCAATTGAAGTTCCATCTTCTGCATCTCATCTTCTTGATTCCTCCGCAATTCTCCATGCATCACCACCAGCATCTTCACTCCCTTCTCATCTTGCTAGGATATCTCATCCTAGTTTTGATTTATTGGCTTCTGAGCTATCCACTCCTCCTCAGTCACCAATTCTTCATTCAGATCATATTGATCTTCTTGCATCCACCCATCATTCTCCAGTTCACTCTCCATCTCATCAAGAATACACCATCCCTGCTGTTCATCCATCTACTGTGATTCCCCCACCTTCATTTGAAATCACCCCAGTCTTCATCTCAAGCATATTGGAGTTAATTACTCCTTCAATCAAAATCATGATTGAAGAAGCAATTGCTCCCCTGGTATCCTCCATCTCTTCCCTGGTATCCTCCATCCAAGCCCTCTCAAAATCTGCTGAGCCCTCTTCATCTAGGGGCCTGGTTTCAGTTTCCACTGAAATCAGGCAGGGGGAGATGCTCTATGAAGATGCCTCTTAACTGCCCCTGGCCCCTCTTCCAGCAGATCCTCCAGCAGATACAGAAAAAGAGATAGAAGAAACAGTACCTCCACTGTCTGAAAAAGATATTTCTGATGCCATAATGAAAAATGAGTTTGTTGTCAAAGTCTTCCTAGAAGAATGCTCCACTCCCCTAGTTTCCCTCTACCTAGAAGGAGTCATTACCTCCTTTCTAGATGAATTATGGGAGTTAGGACATTCTAAGGAAAATTCTGAAGGTAATTCTTTCACTCATTTTATAGACTTGATAACTGACATGTTAGTATGGGAATACCTAGAAGGATTGATATAATGTCATTTAGAAAATTTGTGCTCATGATTCTACAAATATAGTGGAAGAAGTGTTAGCTGTCCAAGAACTTGATCATCAACCTGCTCTAGAAGTTCAACCTGATCCAGAACCACTTGTTCAAGATCCTGAGGCTGCTCAACTAGCTCAGTTAGCTGTGCAAGAAGAACTGGTCTCCATGACAGTTACTGATGAACAAGAGAAGGTTTCAGAAATTCAAATGGAAAAGTCTACAGTCTGGGATGACACCCCAGGACTGGATCTAGACACTCTTCTGGCACAGGATGCCTTGGAAGAAGAGTTAGAAAAAGCTGCTTTAAAAGAGAAAGAAAAAGCTGTGCAAGAAGCGTTTGATCCTTATGATCTTCCCCCTTCATCAAACTCTGAAGATGAGGATGATTCTGATGAATCTGAAGAATCCAAGAAAAAGAAATCTGCCAAGAAGAAAAGAAAAGCTGTGGCTCCTCCTCCTCCAAACCCTGACAATGATATCCCTTATTATATCTTGAAAGGAATTGATCCCAAATCTAAAGAGTTTCAGCATTGGATGGGATTTTCAAAGAATCAGCAAAAGTTAAGGAAGAAATCTAAAAGGTATGATAGTCCTGCTCCAAAATAGACTCCTAGAGGTCCTCCTCCTCCACCTCCTAGTGCAAGAGCCTCTGGCAACTTGTTTGCACATCCTTCTGCTCCGTCTGATAGGTTTACTCCATCCCAGTCTTCTCAAAGGAAAAGCAATCAAGGATATCAAGGCAGATCGCAATCTGGATACCAAAGACATGATGCTGTTGCAAAAGAACAAGTGAAGGAGGTGGTTTATCAAAAACCAACCTTTTCTCCTCCTCCTTCCAAATAAACCAAGAGCATATCTTCTTCAAAGCCAGATCATGCAAAGAAAACTGTTTCAAAAGGTAAAAGAGTTATTTTCTCTGAAAAATCGAGTAAGAAATTTGCTGAGTTTGCTCCTCCTTCTTCTCTAGTTATTCAGGAAAAAGAGCCAGCTGAAAGCTTGTTAGATCTGTCTATTAAATTTAAAGCTGTGAAACCTGTAGATCCAACTTGTGAAAATGTGTATGAAAGTCAAGAGCTTGATCCTGATTTCAGGATGGCTCGATTTCTTGAGCTAGTTGGATCAGCCCAGATTAGGAAAGCCAAAGCTGAAGGTAAAGATACTACAGGTTTAACGACAATGTCTAAATTCAGAAAGAAGGAGCTTGATAAATTCCAGGTTAGACCTGAGGTATTTGACCCTTCAAAATATATGGAAAAGCATCCTGAAGCAGTTGTTCCAAGGACATCAGAATCTAAAATTATTGGAGAGCAAGATCTAAAGCTATCAAAGAAAGAAGCTCTAGACCCTTTCAGGAAAATTTCTTTTATTCCTAGTTCATCTGTATCTAAACCTGATTCTGATGCCTCTTAAATTTCATTGATTGACAGTTATTTATTTGTCTGTTTGACTGATGTTATCTGCTATTTAAATATTTCCCTTCCTGCATTTTATTTATTTCCAGTAGTTTGTTTTGTGTGTTTTGTTGTTGAGAGACTTAACTCAAATAGGGGGAGATTGTTGGTACCCTAGTTTGGATTTGAGTTCAGTCCTCTCTTTGAGTCTCTTGACCCAAGTTTTATCTATGGTCAAAGGTTAGTTGTTTAGTGAGTTTGCTCTAGTTTTAGAGTTGTCACTTTTCCAGATGAAAATTTGGTTAAGTTGTTTTTTGTTCGACTATGGTCGAACGCCGCTCGACTATTATCTATCGACTGGTCGACGATCGTCTATCAGTTGTTCGACGTTTGCCTGTCAGCAGATCGTCTATCTCTGAGTTAGTTCAACTCTTGTTAGCTCGACGTTCTGTCAAATCTGCCTTGCCGATCGTCGAACCCCGCTCGACTTCTTTTGACCAGACAGTTTTCTTGATAGTTCAACTATCTGCTTGATAGTTCAACTATTTGGTAGTTAGAATATCTGTCTTGATAGGTCGACTATCTATGTTCTTTGATAGTTCGACTCTGTTTGATAGGTCGACTATTTGTTGTGTTTGATAGTTCGACTATCTGCTTGGATAGTTCAACTATCTGATAGTTCGACTATCTGTTTGATAGGTCGACTATCTGTTTTGCTTGATAGTTCGACTATCTGTCTTGATAGATCGACTATCTGATAGCTCGACTATCTGTTCTGATAGGTCGACTATCTGCTGTGGTAGTTCGACTATCTTCTTTGGTAGTTCGACTATCTGTATCGTTCAACTATCTGTTTGATAGGTCGACGATCTCTGTGCTTCGGTCGACGATCTCCGAGGGTCATTCGACGTTCTGTTGTATGTCTTTAGTAAATTTTGTCCTCTTCTATTCTATGATTTATTTCATATTTATTTGGCATATTATTTCAGTTAATTTATGCTATTATTTCCAGGCAATCTCTGCTCCATTCTTTATGCATGAGCCAATCTTTATCTAACAAAGTGTTTTGTCTTATTAGTTGAAATATATTTTCTGCTTTATCTGCCAGGCTGTCCTTTATAGCCGTTAGACTCAAAAAGTCTTCTCTGACCGTAAAGAGTTCTTTCTGATGTGACCTTTTTCTTGCACCCTTCTTATCTGATTGGATATGCAGCTTCTTAGAAAGCTTTATCCCCTTATAGCATGTCTGTCTGCAGGATTTGTTTTTGCTTTATGCTTTTTGCAGCTCAGATTGCAGATTCCAGAAGAAGACAAGATTCAAACTCAAATTAGAGCCGTTGCAAAGGCTCATATATAAAGAGCTTCTTTTGAAAGAAGACATATATACAACAGACAATATACAAGATATACACAAGAACTTATAGATTTTCATAGCAGCATATAAATCTTCAGCTCTCAGAAATTCACATTCAACTGAGAAGATCAAATCTCTTCAGCATTCTTCTTCATCCTGAGTTCATCCTGCTCACAGGAAGATTTTCACTCAGTGCCTCAAGAAGAAGAAGAAGAAGAAAGAAAAGCCTGTGAAGAAGAACAATCATTCAACAATCAAGAGTCTTCTTCAAGCTTCTCCTTCAGAACCTCAAGACAATTCTTTGTCTTAGTTCAGAAGAGTTCCTGCACCTTAAACAAGACTCCTTCCTGGATATTCTCTAAGCCAGGGGGAGCCTTGATTCTTTAGTGCTATCTAGCTCTGTGCAATCCACTAGCTTCTCTAATCTATTTAACAATAGAGATGAAGCCTTAACTCTCTCAACCTCCTGTACAAAGGGTTATTACTCCCTTCAAAAGTGAACCCTTGGTGGCAGGGCACCTGATCAAAAACCTGTGTTGGATTTTGAGCTCCTGATCAAAAGCTCAAAGGGTCTACTTGATCTACCTGAAGCAGATCAGTTGGTGGCAGGGCACCTGAACAAAAACCTGTAGTGGATTCCTACCAGGGTGGTAGAAGAGTGGACGTACCTATTTAGAGGAAACCACTATAAAATTTCTTGTGTCGTCTGAGCTGCTTATTTAATTTATTGCACTGTGGCTGTGAGTAGAAATAACTAGGATTCCTAGTTACTGTGATAGGATCCCAAGCTTAACTGTAATTACAGTTAGCTCTCTCTTGTGCACTACACTTTATGTTAGGCTCTAGGGTTATCAATATCTATAAACTCATTCCGCAAATTAACTCTAAGGGAGTTGAGTAGGGTGTCATAATTTTTGAATACTCTATTCACCCCCCCTCTAGAGTTGTATCTATCATCACTTTCACGGGCGATGGTAAAGTTCTCGATGGCTATCTATATGACCAGCGCATCAAAAAATGGATCCTCGTGATCCGGCAAATCCTTCCTTGAGAAGGTGATCTTCTCCTCCTGGGGTGGGGTCTGGGATGTGGAGGCGATGATCCTTCGATACATGGTATGAAGGCTTTCCTTGCGGGAAGCCTCGACACCTGCCCCTCCATGGATTATCCCGATCCTTCCCCAGGTCCGCACATCCGCCCGGTCCTCGCACTAATCCTCCTCCGGGCGCGGCATGACCTCTTCGATCCGCACCTCCTAGCACTCCTACTACCGTTGTTTCTCCCCGTTTCCTCGCAAGTCGAGGAACTCCGGGCACGTGATCGTGGTGTGCCCTTCCTCCTAGTGGAAGTCGCAATAGGGCAGCTCCACCCTGACTTACCTTCTCCTTCTTTCCCCCATGGCTATTACCATAGCCTGCTCCTGGTCGAGAAGAGGCGGCCTCTAGGCCTGCCATCCTCCCGGAGGATAAAACTAGTCTTGGCCTCTCTGGCAACAGTCCTCTCCATGGAACCCTCTTCCCGCCCCCTGATCTTGCCATTCTGGCCTCCACCCTAGCCATTGATTCAGCTCCTGACGCCCCCACCTGGGATGCTGTTGTTGTTGCTGCTGCTCCCTCTGTCGGGGTTCAGCTCTCCTTTCCTCCTGACCTCTTCCCCCTCTGGGCCTCTCCTCCTCCGTAGCCCACTTGGCTAGCCTCCGGGAAAACTCTGGGTTCGACGCCTCCCCATCGACTTCTCTCGCCGCCCTCTCCATCAACTCCTCGTAAGAGAGGGGAGGATCCTCTTCAACTCCATTCGGAAGAAACCCTTCTGCAACCCCAAGGTGAAGGCCATCATTAGGGTGTGCCCTGATATCTCCTGAACCTGGGTGACCTCCTCTTGGAAGCGATCGACGTAGCTCCCCAGGGTCTCTTTCACCCCTTCTTGATGCGGAACAGGGACTCCGACTCCCTCTTCCTCCTCTTCGAGGTTGCGAACCTCAACATGAACCCCCGATGTAGGTCTTCGAAGCAGTAGATGGAACTGGCCGGCAGCTGGTGGAACCACTCCCTCGCCTTCTCCTTGAGGGTGATGGAGAAGAGTCTGCACTTAAAGCCATCCGACATCTGTCATATCGAGACCACATCCTCAAACCACTTGACGTACTGGACTGGGTCCCCCTTCCCGGTATAGTAGGACATCTCAGGCTCCCTAAACCCATCCAGGACTGGTGTAGAGGAGACCAACTCGCTGAAGGGACTGTCTCCCCCCGCTGGGCGAGCTAGGGGGTCTCGCCCCCCATCTCGCCGAACCTGCTGGCTCCTCCCGAGCCCGGGAAGAGCACTCATCTGGGGAGCTCGGCACCCCGACCTTCCTCGACGAACTCCTTACCTGCTCGCTGGGCGGGAGCAGCCTCGCCGAGTACCGGATCCACGAGAACTGGGATTACTGGAGTCGAGCACTCGGCACGCGCGCCGAGTGCGAATCGGACCAGGCCGAGTACCTCCTGCCTGAAATCTTCGAACATCTCCATTATCGCGAGAGGGGAAGGGGGTGGCGAGTTAGTCCTGTCCGATCCTTTCCCTTCTCCTCCAGTCATTGAGCTCGCTGGAGGTTTTCTGTGCTGACCACTCTCCACGCTCACCGTACCAAAAATGTTGAAACCGAAAATCGGTCTCTTGTGGAGTTCACCCTTGGGGAAGGGGTGGTCGCACACCTACTTCGCTCCTGGAAGAAAAACAATAAGGAAAAGAGAGCAAAGGACTAGACCAAGGGCCCGGCGTGGAGGTCCCATTACACACCCAGAAGATCACTGAGCGCTTCCCCTCCTTAGCCAAATGCCGGGCTAAGGTACCTCAAAAAGCACTAGAAGACTGGGAGGCAAGTAAGCAAGCCTTCTGAGGTACCCCTTGGGTCCTATTTATAGATTTCTGAAAATAGTCTTCAAATAACTAGCCTCTACCGGCCTGAAATTACTTAAAGCCCCTTGGGCTTGCCTGCCAACAGCCAAACTCCGCTGTTCTGAATAGCTATGTGCAGCCCACCCGGGTCTGCCAACAACGAGACTCCACTGTTTCAACTAGCTATGGGCAGGCCAGCAGGGGCAAAATGGTAAAAACACCTCACAGACTACTGGGCGAGTAGCCCTCAACGATCTCTGCTCGACAAGGACGTCGAGTGCACGATGAGGTTGGCACTTATCGCTTCTACTCGGCCTTTGGCGAGTACGGGCCCGGCTGGTCCGATCCGCCTACTACTTACCGAATGCGGGAGTGGAGAAGCATCACTCAACGCCGAGGTACAGGCTCGGCCTGCCCTGACTGCATGTCGCGAGTTCGCTAAAAGGTCAAATCTTGACGAACAAGGCTTGGCGAGCACAAACTCGCCCCTCAAAAACATCCCATACCGCCTGGGCGAGTCAGAGCTACTACCGAGCTCTTTAGGGAGGGTGTAAGCCGGCCGATGAGCGAACTCGCCTCACTCAACGCCAAGATAGAAGGCATTGGGGTAGCTTGCCTCACTCAATGCCGTGGTAGAAGGCGTTGAGGGAGCTTGCTTCACTCAATGCTATGACAGAAGGCGTTGAGGGAGCTCGCCTCACTCAACGCCACGACAGAAGACGTTGAGTGAGCTCGCCTCACTCAATGCCACGACAGAAGGTGTTGAGTGAGCTCTCCTCACTCAATGCCACGGTAGAAGGCGTTGAGTGAGCTCGCCTCACTCGACGACGCGGGCCTGGCTTGCCTGGGTCTTGGGTTGGACTTGGCCAGTCTGGCTCATGCCGACCCCACTCGCCGGATACAGGGTTGTACATGAAGCTCCTCCTCTAGAAACTTATGCTTAGGTTTGGGAAAAAAATATACCTCAAGATCAACCTGAAGCACAAATCCCCAAAATAAGAAAAATATGGTGACGGAGCTTCAGCCAGTAGGTCCTTTCCAAACTCAGAGGCAGAGAAGAGAAAAGCTCAAGAATTTGCAGAGATATGGAGTCCTACTTCTAAATCCTTAATCCTTGATACTCTTAAATTAGTTATGGACTTTAATGAGAATAGACATGATCATTACATCTCCCATGAGTGGGACTTGTATGAGAAATCTATGACCAAAATAAGAATATATGATCGAGAGTATGGAAGGAATAATCCTAATGCACCTCCAAAACCTCCAACGTACTACCCAAAGCCATTCAACTATCAAAGGAGGCAGCAAGAGAAGAAAGATAGATAACAACATCAACATCAAGCCAAAGAATGAACAAATTTCTAAGATTGAGGATTGAAATTGTGTAGAACAGAATTTTTGGAACAATTCTATATATATAAACCTTAATTTTGATGATATATTCTTTTTCTTAAATTTTTAGCATGTTACTCTGTTTTTATCCTTTATATCTAGTCTTTTTTTGTTTATGTTGATATAATTCCCTTTAGTGTAGAGGGTTCTAACTTCTATAAATAGGGGGAGATTGTTGGGTATTATATCCACAATGACCTAGATTTGTATGAAGTCACCATTGAACTAAGATGAATTAAGTTGTATTTGATCTGTTGTTTGAGTTATGTATTTGCAGGACTTAATTGTCAAGTGTAGACCAATATCAGTCTACAGCGGGTCACCAAACAGAGGATCATACAATGTAATCCCTCTTTATGTGATCCATGGTGTTGACACATGTGTAGCCTCTCTATTGAGATACACTTCATTTTCAAGAACCATACTTATTGGAGAAAGACATGTTGATGATTCCTTTGAAGAAAGGAAAATTTTCATGGAACAAATTTTTTCCAAGTGTTTCACTCGACTAGAACTTAAGTACTCGAGTATATCCTTTAGTTGTACTCGAGTAAGTAAAGTATGAATTTCGAGTAAGGGAAATGGTTCTCGAGAAGTTTGAACAAATTTCTCGAGAGGGCAGTGTTGGGTATTGTGTAACATCCCATTTCCAACTAGACCCCTGGAAGTGGTTTTGTCATAACAGAACCCTAGAAAACCCCGGAATTGAGGTTTATCGACCAAGATTTTGAGTCAAGGGGTGGTCACGCCCGTGACCGACCTGTCATGCCCGTGACCGACCCGTCACGGCCGTGACCTAGGGCGTGACCCCTTCGACGATCGTCGACCTCAGAAAGACGATCGGCGAGCTCAGAAATTTAAACATGGGCCTGACACGCCCGTGACCGATCCGTCATGCCCATGACCTTGGAATGGCGTTGAGTGAGCTAAGCTCACTCAACGCCGTAGTCTGGATGGCGTTGAGTGAGCTTAGCTCACTCAAAGCCATAAGCTAGACAGCGTTGAGTGCACAAACTGCACTCAATGCCATCTGGTGCCATCTTATTAGCATTGAGTGAGCTAAGCTCACTCAATGCCGTAGACTGGATGGCGTTGAGTGAGCTTAGCTCACTCAATGCCGTAAGCTGTCAGACAGGATGGCATTGAGTGCGTTGAGTGCACTCAACGTCATAAGTTGAATGGCGTTGAGTGCACTGACCGCACTCAATGCCATATGGTGTTGTCTGGATTGCGTTGAGTGAGCAGAGCTCACTCAACGCCATAATCTGGATGACGTTGAGTGAGCTAAGCTCACTCAACACCATCATTTAAAAAGGACATATTCTGGATGGCGTTGAGTTAGCAGAGCTCACTCAACGCCATAATACGGATTGCGTTGAGTGAGCCGAGCTCACTCAACGCCATAGTCTGGATGGCGTTGAGTGAGCAGAGCTCACTCAATGCCGTAACTGGGATGGCGTTGAGTGAGCAGAGCTCACTCAACGCCGTAGCAAGGATGGCGTTGAGTGAGCAGAGCTCACTCAATGCCATTTTACTTAGTCTTTTTTTTTTGGAAGAATTGTTTTGGGCTGGGTGTTGGTTCAGCTAAACTGGGCCGGTCTAGGAGTGGGCCGTTTTCTCCTAATAAGACCTAATAAGTCTTATTTAAATTAAGTTGACCGGTCAACTGTGACACGTGGACCGACAACCTTGCAAAAAGAGCAGTTACGGCCATGTCCGAGCCCCGGCCTTCATGGCCATCAATGGCATTTGATGCCGTGGCCTTCCCCCTTTCCCTTTTACGGCTGGATCCAACTCCTCTAGGGAAGAGAAGGAGTTTCTAGCTGTTAGCTTGCTATCACAGAGCCGTTTCAGTCCCCCTCCACCATGGCCAACCCAAGCTTTAATGGACCAATAATGGCCATTGAAGCTTTGGCCGTTCCCCCTCCTTGTCCAAGCTTTTGAACACCCTCAGAGGCCCAAGAGGAGGTTTTCCCAGCTTTTACCTGAAGTTTTCGAGCCTCCCACTGTGCTATTGAGAATTCCGGCGATGCCACCACTGCACCAATGGCATCCCGACGGTCTGCATGCCTCCAGCCTGCGAACAAGGTCCTCCCCTCCTCTCTTTCTACGGGTAGATCTTAGCTTCCTTAGGATTAAGATTCGGGCTCAATTGAGCCCGATTGGAAGAGCTTCTCTTTCCGATTTTTCCGCAAAAAATGAAGTCTCGGGCTCGCCGGAAAAAGCCTCTCCGGCGGCCACGTCGCCGCCCGGCGATGGCCACCACCTCAACGGAGGTGGCGGTGGCCGGCCAAGGAGGAGGCTTTACGGCCGGCAGCTGCGCTTGGAAGTGGTTCCAAGTCGGGCAGATCGTGGTCTTTGGCTGAAGGAAGAAGACAATGCCAGGTCCCTTAGATCTTGCTTCAAGATCTGTGCTGTTTAAATTAAGTTTTTCTTTTATGTGAATTTCTATACTAAACTATTAGTCACTTTAGAAAATTTAGGAAAAATACTTAGAGGCTTTTTATGAAGAAATGGTCAACATGTAATTTGTAGCCCAAAAGGGCTACTTTATTTTAAAATTGATTTGGGTCTATTTGGTCAACTGGTTTTACAAGGACACCTCTTTTGGTGGGATCTAGGCCTAGAGCTAGGCAGAGACTAAAAGGTGTGCCCACCCTTCATCCTTTGACCAAATGATCTGAAATTTTGGCAGGGAGTCTAACCAAGCTGTACCTAAAGCCTGTCTAAAAATGGGAATTTTTGGAGAATGTTTTTCTATAGTTTTTATAAAAATTTAATAATCTTAGGAAAAATTAATTGGTTGGCTTAAAGACTTCCAAACCATCCAAAATTTTGGTGAGTGATCCCTGGGTTCATCATAAGGCTTTGTATAAGTTTTCATCTCATTTTGAGATGTTTTATGTGAGAAATGGACAACCCTAAGCTATGCCCTATTAAGGGGTTTTTAGGTTAAAAGTGCACTTTGAGATTTGAATGGTCAGATCAACTCAACAGAGGCTGAGATTTTTACCACTGACTAGGAATGCCCTCTAGCACCCCCTCATGGATTTTGAGGTGGATTGGTGTAGATTTTCCCTAGGATCCAAGGCCAAACCCTAAAGATGGCTCTTAGTGAGTTGTGAAGGTCATGGGGTCAAATGACCTTGGACTGACTTGAAATTTTGTGGAGAGGACCATAGGGCAATTATAGTTTTCTGGACAAAATCTTAGGGGATTTGGAGACAGTTAGACCACCTAAAATCCTAACCCTAATTTAGGGCACTAATCTTAATTTGAACTATTATGCAGACATATGAACTACAAATCAAATAATATTTGGGCAAGGTGATTTTCTTGTCTAAATGGTTATAATATAATTTTGTTGGGATTTTTAGGTTAATTTATACAGTACTTCATTCACAACTCAAGTTGTGCCTTAGATATTTATTTTCATGATTCTGGAATTTATGTTCACTGGAAAGTTATGAAATCTTGGATTAGGGCAACTTATAGTATGTTATACCTTCTGTATTTTTCTTGGGAGTTTTATCTGATTATTGTGGGTACTTGCTTCTTTAACTTACCATTTGGGATATGTAATCAAAAATACAAATAATGCCTAATTATTATTTGTAAAATTATGAAATTTGGTCAGTGGGTGTTTCAAACCATGATAGTCACCCTGTAAATTTCTATTGATTTTTAGATAATTTAAAATAGTACCTCCTTCACTAAGCTAGGAAAACTAGTATTTTACATTAAAATAAATTCAGAGCCCAAATATTTGAGAAAAATCATGGGACTTGGTTTATGATAGTTTTAGGCAACCATCAAGCTTCTGTAATTTTCTTGTGATTTTTTGGTATATATTTACAGTACTTGCTTTATGATATAGTAGAGGTGGCCTAAAATGGTAAATTAGGAAATACATGCCTAAACACCTTTGAAATTTCTCAAAATTTGGAATTACTACTTAAATGACTCATAGGATTTTTACTGATTTTATGATGATTTATTGTTGGCTCATTAGTTCACTTTATGTTCATATTAGGGCATTGGGAGGCTTAGAATAAATAAATTAAATGCCCGATAAATAGGAAAAATTTGGAAATCGTGGACTTAGTTAAATTATGTCATCATAGACCTCCAGTAAATATTCTAGGAGATTAAGAAGACAATTTGGAGTACCTCCCCTTATATATATCTCATGTATCTTAGGATGGTCTGTATATAGTAAAACCACAGAAACTGAACTAGAGTGGGTAATGAACTTGGAGAGATGGAATTTTGGTTGCTTGCTGGTTTGGATAGGGCAAGTTAAGTTCATTATTGGAAGTCAGGATGGGTAGGGTGTGTGGTTGGCCATTGTTAAGTGGTGTTCGGGAACGACGAAAGATCGTCCACCCCGGTTGGAGAGGAAGAGTCTCAATACACTAGGTTAGATCCAAGGTAATTTAAAAGGGATTGGGTAAAGGGAGATTAACCAATAACAATAAGTGCCTTGCGAAAGGGAACGGTGGGCTTCAACTACCATCATAGTTCCTAGTGCCATTTGAGAGCCCTTCACGAGGAATACCGGGGGCAGTCCTGGGCTAACATAAACCGTAGGAATTATAAGATAAAAGAGCAACTAGAATATTTAGGGTTGCACATACACACACCCCGATAGGTAGGGAGGTAGAATAAGTTGGTTTGGTTGCCATTCAGACGGTAGCTCTGATGGTAGATGCACGGACAAGACAGTCCGGGGAGCCGAGGGCTCGAGGGTTTGAGTACAGAATAAGGTGGTGGGTCTGCGGTATTTGATTGTCATTTGAACCGACATCGGTACGTTGACTCGGCGGTGTGGGACACTTAGCCAAAGAAAGTCTGGTGGATATAGCCAGCACTAGTACGTAGATACTCTAGGTTGTGTTCTTCTAGGGGCATACGGAAGGGCTAAGCCCGGTAGTGTGGATACCTGCCTAGGAGTGGGGGGCCCGACCCACTGTCTCCGTTTTCCACTATGGAGGTTCCTGGGAGTGAAGCTAGTTTCCCGAATAGGGGGAACTAAAGGTCTGTGCGCATAGAGTCGTGTGCGTGAGTTGCACTTGCATGAATCATGGCATAGCATATCACTACACTCATATTTGCATACAACCGACACCCCAACATATAAATCGGTATGAGACTTTTTATACGATGGGAGCCTTGCAGAAGACCCCTTAACTTATAAGTTTTTATGTGCATTCATATAAGTTAAGGTTACTTACTTATTTACTTACTTGCTTTCTATTTGTCTTCTTATATATTTGCCACTTACTACATGTCTACTTTATTACTTACTACCGTAGAATTGCTAGATGTACTTTATTCTAGATAGTTGTATATACACCATGATAGTTGTTAGATTAGCTCCATTGTCATCTACTTGATTACTCTCCACCTTTGTAGCTTCCCTTTCCTCCTCTCCGCTCGGTGCTTAGGAGCCGTGGGGGGAGGGGTAGGGGATGATAGGGCTTAGTCTTTATGACTAATGGTTTTCGAACCATAACATTACAGGAGCTCCGGATGGGAGACAGGGACCAGCAGTCCAGGGACCAGCACCAGCGGAGTACGGTGCGCATGGAGGTGGGTCAGTCTAGCACCGGTGCACCTGCGACCAGCTCCGTGAGTGATTAGTATTTTTATAGCTCCCGCGAGGAGTGATTTATAGTGAGGACTCTGATGTACCGGGCTCGAGCCCGTTTATCTATATTTCACCTGAACTGTATCTTTGCAGTACCACTATTTTCTATTATTATCTATTGATGGACTGGTTGTGATTTTCTATTCATACATGTTTCAGTGGACCTATTTTCATTTTATGTATACTTACTTCTCTCTCTTTGTGATCGAAAAGGGCCGACAGAATTTGCGTTTCATAGTGGCGACCTTCCCATGAGTCGGTGCCACCGCGAAGCGGCAATTCTGGGCTAAGACCCCGGTGTTCTAAAAAGAAAAAGGGGGGGGGGGGGTCTTACAAGTCGTATCAGAGGAGACCTCGATCGAAAGAGAAGTAGTCCACAAACCTTGGGCCACCCCCGTGCAAGCTTAGTTTGCGTACAAACTAGCAGCGGAAGCAGTGGTGTGCCCATAAGGGAAATCACATGTGAAAGTCCATCCTACCCTTTCTTATATTCCATTCATACGTTCTCTAACAAGTGGAATTTTTCCTTGTAGCCTGCGATGAACCCTACATCACAGCAGGGGACACCTTAGGCTCCGAATGTGGTCCCGCCTCTGCCGGCTCCAGCTCGGTTCCAGCAGACGGAGATGGGGCAAACACTGACGGCCATTCTGGAGGCCTTCAGAGCTCAGCAAGCACCGACTCCACAGCCAAACCCCGGGGCCAATTTGATGACTGTCTTCCAGGTACTTTCCCCTCCATCCTACCTGGGGACAGAGTCTGCAGTACGTACAGAGGAATGGTTTGATACCATTTACGAGACGCTTGCGAGGATTTGATTCCCCACCGAGGAGGCAGTTTCCTTGGCGGTCTCCTGTCTGGAGTCACACGGAAAGAGGTGGTGGAAATCTCAGCTGGACACCACCTTTGTGGGGATGGATTGCGTTGATATTACTTGGGAGGAGTTCAGAGCAGCACTCCTGGGACATTTTGTACCTCAGTCGGCGAGGGACGACCTGGAGGATAGGTTCCTGCGGTTAAGGTAGGGGAACAGGACTGTGGTGGAGTATTATCAGGAGTTCACTCACCTGGCCCGCTATGCGGACGCTTATCAGTTGGACGACGCTGGCTATGCCCGGAGGTTTTATAAGGGGCTACAAGACGACATCAGACAGGCCCTCCTCTTCGTCTCAGAGGGGAGTTTGGCCAGAATTCTAGAGATGGCTAAGAAGAGAGAAGCGGATCAGCTTATAGTGAAGAGCCGGAAGAGACCGGCTGTTGATACAGTGATTGGAGGTCGTAGAGACTGTCCTCGAGGCTAGGTTATTGGGGAGAGATTGAACGGGGATCAGCCTCATCAGGAGTTTGGGCAGGAGCAGAGGAGTCAGGGGGTACTGGCTCCCCAGCCTTTATAGATGCTGGAGATGCCAAGGACAGCAGAGCAGGCACCAGTATGCTTTCAGTGCAATCAGCCGGGGCATATCAATAGGAACTGCCCTATGAGGCGACCACCTCCACCAGCACATCAGGGCACTCCACCTCCCCGACAGTTTGGCAGATGAGGACAGGATCGAGGACGAGGATTTCAGGATCGAGGCCGCAGGCCAGAGAGGGAGTAGGTGTATGCTCTAGACCTGACACAGCCCTGGAACTCGGAGCAGGTTATCGCAGGTATGGCAGTACTTTTAAGTTTTCTTCATATGAACTAGTATTCTAGACATAACCTAGATAGAAATTAAGAGAAGACAACTGCAACAAGAATACTAAGACACTTAATTACCCCAGGCATAGTCTTCGTTAGAGGCAAGCCTGCTCACACTCTCTTCGATACTGGTGCTTCGCACTCGTTCGTGTCGGAGGATTTCGTGAAAGGACTGGCAAGTGTGGAGCCATTCACCAGGAAGATGATGAGGGTGCGCCTACCCGATTGATCAGAGATAATGACCTCTGCTCATTGCAATATGGAAGCGAGGATCGGCGGGAAGGTATTTGAGGCACCAGCGACGATTCTGAAGATGCCAGATTACGATCTGATCCTGGGCATGACTTGGCTGTGCTGGAACCATGCCTAGATCAACTACGTGGCGAAGAGGATCACCGTGAGGCACGACGACTCCTTCATTTTCATCAAAGGTATTATACCAGCACCCCACACCTTATTATCACCTGTGCAGGCCATTAAGGCCCATCTGCAGGGGGAAGAAGTTTATCAGGTCCTTTTTGAGGCGGTCGTGGCTAAGGACTCCATTTCAGATATTCCAGTAGTGCGGGACTTTGCCGACGTGTTTCCGGAGAAGCTACCAGGGCTACCCCCGCACTGAGTGAAGGACTTTCAGATTCAGCTTGTACCGGGGGCTAAGCCAGTATCCAGAGCTCCCTATCGAATGGCCCCAAAGGAGTTGGTGGAATTTCGAAGCCAGCTTAAGGAGTTAGTGGAGGTCGGGTTCGTTCGGCCTAGCTCTTCACCATGGGGAGCTCCGGTGTTATTCGTTAAGAAGAAGGACGGGACTCTTCGACTGCGTATAGATTACCGGGCCCTAAACAGGTTGACGGTCCGGAATACTTATCCCTTACCAAGTATAGACGAGCTATTTGACCAACTGGAGGGAGCCCATTAGTTCTCAAAGCTGGATCTGAGGTCAGGGTACTGATGGAGCTGACTTCCCATGATATGTCGCCAAGGAGCGTCCTCCCTCTGATGATGATGGTGACCCGATTGATGGAGACTATGGCCCGCAACATTTTAAAGACGGCGATGGCGTGCTTACGGATGTTCATGTGGAGCATCGCCATAATACCCGTCCTGAACGCAAGCCAACATATTAATAATAATTAATAATAATTATTAATAAATTATTATTAATTATTAATTAATTTTTATGCTTTGTTTTATTTTTGCAATGTTATTTAATTTCATGTTTTAATTTCCATTTCATGTGTAATGATGGGTGCGTATAACCATCATGTAGTATTTTAATTATTTCATTTCATGAACTATGATGGGTGCATATAACCATCATATGTTCAATTTGAATTTTGAATTTTGAAGTTTGTTTGGAGGGAGATTGAGTGGTGTAGCCTATATATAGGCATGTATCCTTCATGTTTTAATTAGTGAATGAATGAAATTGAAAAAAACCAACCTTAATCCTCCTCTTGAAGAATTCTCTCCTCCTTCCTTTTTGGCCGAAATCCCTCTTCCCCCATCCTTTTCCTCTTGTGTTGGCCGACGACCATCTCTTCTCCCTTCCCTTTCTCCCTTGACTCCCTTGCTACTCGACCACCACCACCATTTTCCCCTCACAAAACTGGCCATCTCCCACTCCCTTAGCAAAACCGAGCCACAACTTCCATAACCTAGTCGAGCCCCTCTTCTCCACCCTCACAAGCCGGCCACCACCTTTCCTTTCAGCAACCCGACCACCACAACACCCCACCAAACTGAGCCTTCCACCACCCCTCTCAAAAATCGGCCACCATAACACCCAAAAAAACCGCCACCTTTCATCTCTCCTTTTCCCCCACACCAAAACCGACCCCCTCCCACATCTCCTTCCTAAACACCAAGATATTATACCATCTTTAATCTCTACTACCAAATCTCATTCCTAAAAAAAAATATTCTCTACCATATTCCCCTCTTATTCTCCATAATCTAAATATACCTCCTACCATAATTTCTTTGCCTACCATAATTGAAAAATATATTTCCTAAAATATTCCGATATCCTGACACCTTTTCTCTCTCCTGCCTTATTTGGAATTATTCTTTCCATATTCAGAAGATTTCGCCGGGACTTTCCAAATACAGCGTGACACGAAGAAGGCAACGAATTTCTCTCCCTCCAGCGTATCTCTTGTGGTGCCGTTGAGGAACGATTCTAGTTGAGCGTAACCGGATTCATCCAAGCCGGTTGGGTAACGAAAATCTCTACTTAACGTGTTTCTCTTCCTTAGATAAATCTTGTGGCTTTGGCAAATTGCGCATTTTGTGTAACGCTTGATTTTTCGTGGTTTATTATATTTTAGTTATTGTCTTGTTTATCGTATTTTCGTTTAAGTTCGTGAGGCGTGGCGACCCTCATTTGTATTTTGTTGGGAGAGAACCACCCTTGCCCAAATCTTTTGTTTTCGGTGGTTTCTCTTTTGGTACAACACGCTCGATCGAACCGTGTGGGTTCTTTTCGCTTGAGAGGACCTTGGCCTATCGCCTTGGTGCTATCTTGAAGGGCTTTGCGAACCCTCCGTAATTGTTGTTTAGTAATAATATTAATTAAACCGCTGCGACGTTCAATGCTAGAGTGTAACGTGAGAATTATTCGAGAGCGTCGCGTTAATTTGTCGGCCACCAAAACGCTCGAAAGAGCGGGCCTACATCAATTTGGTATCAGAGGGAGGTTCACGTCAATTTCTTAATTTACACCCCTCCCCCATCTTGTAGCACGTTAACACGCACTCACACGTCGCAATATCATTCATGAAAATCAAATTTTTAACTATTGGTATGCAAATAGCGACCTTAAGAAATTTTTAATTTTCTTTAAATTTAAAATTTAAAATTTCTAGAATTTAGCCATCTAATTATTAGTAAGAAAATCAAAAAAAAAAAAATATTTTTCATTAAGTATTTATTTTTATTAATAAATTTGAAATTTAGTATTTGGTGTGCCAATAACAGCCTAGATTTTTATTTTTTCAGTAAAAAAAATCCAATTTTTTTTAATAACCCTCATATTTGTCTAGAAAGAACCCTATTTTATTATCTTTATAACCTTAGTGGATAAGCGGGAACAATTCCAACTCTCATAAATAATTTGTCCCAGAAACGTTTATTTGCACATGCACTAATTCCGGGTTGAGTTTTCCTCTCCGGTTCTCGCTAAATGGCATATGATGTATATGCTACCAAGTTAGACTATTCCTATGCTAAGGATATGGCTAAACACACCCCTAGGGCACACAACATTTATCCTACTTATGACGGTTTAGAGTATCCCCACAATTTTAGAGACTGGCTTAAGGGATTAGAACAATATTTTAATTGTCTCTTATGGGATGACTACGAAAAGGTTAGCTTTGCCCGAGAGCGATTAGTAGGTCGAGCCCGTTTATTTTGGTTAAACGAAGAGCGTCGTGTTGGTAGTTATCGTTATGCTTGGCCGCACATGCGTAGCCTCCTCTCGGATCAATTTGATCCTGCCTACTTGCGCACTAATAGCACCACACCCGTTAGTAAGAATAGTTACAGCACTGAACCCGTATCTGCTTATAGGAGTGACCCTACGCCTCAGGATAGATCCTATCCCCAGAGAGGTAGTAATACCCAAATTGTGCCTAGTCCCACCTATAGGGAACATAAGCCATTTAGACCCCAAAATTTGAACTCGAAAGAGGTTACTATTAGGGTGCTTGCTTCTTTAGCCTCAACATCTAAGCCCTCTGATATAGTGACTGATACCTCTGAGGATTCTTATGTGGATATAGAAGCTCTGGATGATGAAGTTAATCAGCTAGGTGAGAGTCTTCCTTTACTTACGATAGTGCCTGACTCTTCTGTTGAACCTGAGGATGTGATTAGGACTGAGCCCGTCACTGAGGATGAGGCAAGTTTCACTAACGCTTTTAGTGACGTTGAGGAGATTGGTTACCCTAGTGACCTGGATGATGATTTCTCTCCTGAGGAATCATCTCCAATCCCCGTCGACGATATTTTAGTGATGGAGTCTTCTGATGACCTTGAGCTAGTAGACATTCCAGCTGAGTCGGTAGAGTCACCCGATGCCGAGAGCGTACCTGTTACTGATTTAGGGGGTGACTTGCTAGGACCTGACGTTATTATGGTTGACCCTGGATTGCTAGATATTTATACGGTTTTGGAAGAGTCACCTTGGGATGGGTGTTCAGTTTGGGATAAGCTTAGTGTTATACATCCGGGAGTTAGTCCTTTGACATTATCATCGCTGCTTGGGATTCGAGCTAATTTTAATACTCCCCTGATTCGATTTGCCCATCCCCTATTGCTGACTTAGACGATGTCCCCACCTCATGGGAAGAATTGGTCGACATAGAATGTGAAGCTGTAATAGATTTACCCCGCAAGGAAATATTATCTTTGGATGACGGTAGCGCTGAGGGCCCGATAGATTTTTCTTTGATGATAGCTCCTTTGCCTGAGGCCCAAGGTAGTTTAGAAGTTTTATCGGATATAAATTTGCCTACCTTAGGGACGATCACTGAAGCTAAATTGAATAAAATATCTAATGCGTTAGAAGACATGTCGGCTGATTTGGTGGATTCATTCTTTGGTGAAAAGTTAACTGAGGATGAGTTTTCAGTGAGGACGAATCCACTATTCGAGTTTACTTTTGATTTTAATGGCTTGCAACCAGAGGCGTTCTCCTGGACGCTTAATCCATGTTTTGACGTTGAGTGTGACTTGGTTCCCCCTACGGAGTCAACCCTGTCGACTCTCCCTCCGGTTACCTTAGCTCGAGTAGATGAGTTCGTCATTTTTAGCCCTCTATATTTAGATAAGTTTATTATTCCCGCCTTCCCGTTAGACTTACTTATAAAGATGTGGGTGAACGTAGTTGGTGACGAGCGTTTTCTGAAAGTTTATTATTATGATATTTTTAAAACTAAGTTTAATACCAAATTTAAAACGATAACATTAGGCTCCACTGATTTGATTTTTGAACTGAAAGAGCTCGTGCCACCTGACTTAATTCCGTTATTTTTTACTATTAATTCCAGTCAGGTTGCACATGGGTTCTCCCCTCATCGTTTTAATTTAATTAGACGCATTTTTCATTTCTTGATCCTTCTAAATGTGTCCATTAAATTACTTGCTATGTTGTATCAAATAATCTTCCACCGCTATATGAAAGATTTGGTTTTGGTTTGTCTCACCCCCGAACGGATGCCCCCGGGCACCTTAGAAATATTAACAAATCGGCTAGTCTACTTTTTACGGATTTTACGGAAATATGGTGACATGACGTTTCTATTAAAATTTTCCACTGATTGGGGCATAGCTCCTATTTTCATCGTTACATATTTTACGCTTTATGCTTTAATGCCACTTGAAATGTCTACCTCTCCGTATATATTTTCCACTATGTTTTCTATTGGGTTGGGTGGTGATAGTTTTCTAGGATCGTTCTCCTTCTCGGTCTCCATTGGAGGTATGTTGGTGGATGTTGTTGAAATTCTTTTTCCTTTTTTGGCTAATGCATATTTGAGGTCCTTCCAAGACCACCTTGTGTCATGCAGGTTCTTCTTCCCCGCCGATGACCTCCCACACGAGTACTCGCAAGCATACTCATCAGTGATGAGTCGTTTTAAGAGGGGGAGGATTGATGGAGCTGACTTCCCACGATATGTCGCCAAGGAGCGTCCTCCCTCTGATGATGATGGTGACCCGATTGATGGAGACGACGGCCCGCAACATTTTAAAGACGGCGATGGCGTGCTTACGGATGTTCATGTGGAGCATCGCCATAATACCCGTCCTGAACGCAAGCCAACATATTAATAATAATTAATAATAATTATTAATAAATTATTATTAATTATTAATTAATTTTTATGCTGTGTTGGGTACATTGGAAAATGTGTACCTGATTTGTAGAAGCCTAACTTAGCTCAATGATATACATCAAGGTGTATTTGATGTTATTTTGGGTTGAGATGTGCAGGTTAAGAAGGTACTAAAATACAGGAAAAATATTCTAAGTCCATATGTCGACACCAGAAGAAGAAGTGTCGACACTTCAGAATAATTGTGTCGACACTTAAAGAAGGCTGTGTCGACACAGAGAAAAAGAGTCGACAACATTTGTGTCGACACCGGGAAGTAGTGTCGACTCACAGAAGTTTAGTCGACATCAACTGTGTCGACACTGAGAGGCTGTGTCGACACACAAAATTGCTAGTCGACAACATTTGTGTCGACACCAGAAGACTGAGTAGACACACAGAGGCAGTGTCGATACACACTATATTCTGAGTCTACATCAACTGTGTCGACACACAGGACTTGTGTCGACACACTGCAAAGTCAAGACAAAGTTAGTTGCTGGAGAATGATGAAGTGTTAGTGTTGACACAAATGCTCTGTGTCGACACATTCTCTAGATGCAGTATCTAGAAGCTGAGTCGACATAAAGGCAGACATGTCGACATCATAAAAGGCTGTGTCAACACCTTAGTCACTTATGTCGACATATATTGACAGATGGTCTCGACACTGTCTAACAGACAGTCTCGACGCTTTGCTGACAAAGACAAAGGCACAAGATCTGTTTGAAGACTTGACAGCTGTGAGTTACAACAGGTTGACAGAAGCTGTCAGACTTGTCAGAAGTTTGTTAGAAACCGAATCAGCCGGTTTCCAAGGATGAGGTCTAAAAATAGACAGATTCAGAAGAAGATATTATGATTGAGACAACACAACATACATTAATCATCTATTGGGAGAATAGATCTCTGATCAAGAAAGTGCAAGGCACAGAAGAAGATCTTCGTGATAAGATCTAAGAAGACATTCTGACGTGTACAACCACTCAGGATCAGTCTAAGTAGAATTCTTTCAAGAATTCTGAAGTATCATCAAAGGTGTTGGATAGAGAGGGATCCGGCCATTTTGAAGACAAGAAGGAAGCTATCACAGGTTTCTTAAGTTCAGATTCAAGAAGCTTTGAAGAAAGCTAAGATCCAGTTGATTTCATCCATCAGGTTTTTTCTAGAAGCTGATCAAGAACAGTCTTGTCTCTTCTCTCTCAACAGGGGCAAGATATTTTATAACTTCAATTTCAATTTCTATAGGATCCATTTGTATAGATCTGAGTTATAAGCCTAGATTATAAAGGCTGAGTGTAGGAGAGGTATTCTCTGAGTGGTAGGGCTGTTTATGCCTGAGTGTAGGAGAAGGTATTTCTCTGAGTTGTAGGCCTTGTAGCAAGGCTGAGGTAGGGCTTATTAGCCTGAGCTGTAGGAACCTTTCAGGGTTATGAGTTGTAGGGACCTTCCAAGGTTCTGAGCTGTAGGATCTGAGGATCTGAGATAAAGAAGGAAGTTAGGCCGAATCTAGCACACTGCTAGATAGGTGAAGGGGGAAAGTGGATGTACCCAGACCTTGGAGAACCACTATAAATCTGTGTGCAATCTGTGGTGTGTGCATATTTGTGATTGCTGTGTTGTGTTTGCTGCAGTGTTTGCTGAATTCTCTTATAGTCAGTAATTATATTCTGCCTTAAGTTAAAACAAGTATTAGAACCTATTCACCCCCCTCTAGGTGTTTAGGTGGTCTTGAAAGTATAACTATCAAGTGGTATCAGAGGGAGGTTACTCAAAGAAGGACTTAACAGTCTGAGTTAGATCCCTAAGGCAGAATCAAGAATCAAGAAAATGGGTTCTGGAGAGAATCACAAGGAACTAGGGTCAATGAAATTACCCATTTGCAGGAAAGAGATTTTTGGAATCTAGAAAGAAAGGGTTAGGTTGTTTATGGAGGCTTCTGATCCAAGGATATATATCACAGTACATGAAGGCCCCTTCATTCCAATGAAGGTATCAGTTCTTGATACTAATATTCAAACTCCAAAGAGTTATTCTGAAATGACCAAGGATGAGATCATCCTGGCAACACTAGACAAAAGAGCACATAACATTATTGTAAGTGCTATAGATGATGCCACATTTCAAAATCTTATTCACTGCAAAACTTCCAAGGAAATGTGAGACACTTTGATTGTCTACATGGAGGGTTCAGAAGAAGTTAGACAAGATAGAAAGTCTATGCACAACCAAGAATATGAGAGTTTCAGACAAGGGAAGTCTGACAGCATAACTAAATGCTACAAGAAATTCTACAGGATAGTGAATGAACTAATGTCCTATGGAAGGGTCTTCAGTACCTATGAACTGAATGACAAATTCCTAAGATCCTTGACAAAGGATTGGGACACCAAGATTTGTGCCATAAGAGAAGTGGACAAACTGGCAGACATTTCTCCTCCAACCTTGTTTGGAAAGTTGCTATCATATGAAATGCAACTAATGGCTAGGAAGGAGGAAGAAAAGAATTCAAAAGGAGAACATAGAGAAAGGTCTGTGCCCTTCAAGGTTGAAGCCACTAGAAAGAATAGGAGGATATCTCCATCACCTCCTAAGGAAGTTACTGAAGTTAACTCAGAAAATTCAGATAATAAGAACTCAGAAAGCAGTGATTCAGATGCAGATTTTGCTGCCTTTACAAGGCAGTTTCAGAGGTTCTTGAAGAAGAAGCAGTGGAAGTCAAGGCCCTCCACATTACAGCCAGTTGATGATTACTATCAGAAGAGAAAATCATCAAGAAAGGAGAGGAGCAGAAATAAGCCCAGCAAAGCTACTACATCAAAGATTGTTTGCTATTGCTGCAATAGGCCTGGACATGTGGTGGCTGAGTGTCCAGAAAAGAGAAAGGAGTCAACAGACAGAAAGAAGACTCAACAAAAGGGCAAGAAGGAGAAATCCTTTGTTGCTAAGAAGGAGAAGAGTCTTACAGATCAATCCTCCTCAGAGTCAGAATCTGAAGCTGAAGCATACATTGGACTGTATGCAGCTAATGAAGAAGATGAGTTTATGCAATTGCTAAACTCCATCCATGATCAAGAAGACCAAGAATGCATGGGTCTGATGGCTGAGTAAGAAGATAACCAATGCCAAGATCAGCCTGATCCTAGTAAGGTACAAAATGATTCTAGCACTTCTGATATTAGTACTGGTTCAGAGTCAGATTCATCTACATCATGTGATGTGAATGGGTCTGAATCTGAAGGTGATATTCATTAATTGATGAATGAATATAGGGTCTTATTGGAGGCTCTTAAGAAAAGCAAAAACCTGACCAAAACTCAGGCTCAGGAAATTGCTGATCTTAAGTTGGTTGTATCAGACTTGAAAAAGGAATTGGATCAAAAGTTGAATGAGGTTGCCAAACTGAAAACAATAACTGTGATTTAGATAGGCACAATCACATACAAATCTTATCAAATTAAAAGTCTGGAGGCCAAACTTCAAGTTGAGAGGAACTTAGTGGCTAGTTACTCTAAGCCAAAATCTGTCCTACCCTTGATAGATGAGTTTGTAGCTCAAAAGGGTAAGGCAGGATTGGGCTTTAAAGGTAACACTAGAGCTGACCAATTCAAAAGAAAGGGCAAAGCTCCAGTTCAACCACAAAACTCCAAAGTCCCTATGATGTTTAGAAAAGTGGAAGTGCCTTCTAACAAATATGATCTTGAAAATATTCATGGTCATATTAAGACTGATGTTCTGAAAAACAAGGGTGTTAATGCCAATATGTCTGCCCATGTTCATAAACCCAATGGTTATAAGAAATCAGTGGGTGAAGCTACAGCAGCACCAACACTGGACAAAATTTTTTCTGCCAAGGGTATATCTAGACCTAGATACAACAAATATGAATGTTGGTGCTGTGGCAAGAGATGCCATTTTGCCTTAGACTGCAGGCATAACATAAGTGGAAGGAAGAACAATAGTCTACCAGTTAGAAGAGCTGCTGGTAGTTTTGATGTGAATGGTGCTAGCCTGAACCAAGGACCCAAGACTTACTTGAGTTCTAAGGGAAAGTAATTCTATATTGCAGGAAAGTCTAAGTTGCCATGCCCCTATATGGTACTTGGACAGTGATTGTTCCAGGCACATGAATGGAACAAAGGGGCTGTTGAAGGAGTTCACATCTGTCAAAGATGGGCCTAAAGTTATCTTTGGTGGATCTGAAAAAGGGATCATCAAAGGGTTTGGTAACATTTCTTCAAACCAAATTACCATCACTCAAGTGGCTTATGTAAAAGGTTTGAAACATAATCTGATAAGCATAAGTCAGCTGAGTGATCTTGGATATGTAACTTCATCTGTTAAGGATGGATGTCATATCAAAAGTTCAAGTGATCAAAAGGTCATATTGACTGGGTATAGAAAGAGAAATGTTTATTGTTTTGATTTTGTATGTGAGAACAAGGTTTCTCCTATCTGTCTTGTAGCTGATGATAATGCATCTCATTGTGTCAAATGGCACAAGAGGCTGGCCCATCTTAACTACAAGACAATTGGCCAACTCTTTAGCAAAGAGTTAGTGAGGAATGGTCCTCAAGTTAAGTGTATAAAGGAAGGGATATGCTCAGCTTGTCAAAAGGGCAAACAGACAAAATCCTCCTTTCATAGCCTTGAAAGCAAGGATTCAGTGAGGTGCTTATACCTCTTACATATGGATCTTTTTGGTCCTATGCCAGTTCATAGTCCAGGTAGGAAGGTCTACACTTTTGTGGTTATAGATGACTATTCTAGATATACATGGGTGTTCTTTCTAAGACAAAAATCAGAAACTCCAAGTGTCTTACTTAGTTTTGTAAAACAAATTCAGAATGAACTGAACAGTACAGTGGTCAAAATCAGAAGTGACCATGACACTGAACTTCAATCTGAAAGTATGACAAAATTATGTGAAGACTTTGGGATTTTCCAAGAATTCTCCTCACCTAGAACACCACAGCAAAATGGTATTGCTGAAAGAAAGAATAGGACATTGATTAAAGCTGGTAGAACTCTATTGAGTGACACTTCTCTTCCAGAATATTTCTGGGCTGAGGCAGTAAACACTGCATGTCATGTGATCAATAGGGCTTCTATCACCAAGAGCCACAAAAAGACTCCCTATGAAATTATGAAAGGTAGAAAACCAAATCTATCCTACTTTAGGATCTTTGATTGCAAGTGCTATATACTTAACAATGGCAAGTCTTATCTAACTAAGTTTGCTGCCAAATCTCAAGATGGGATATTTGTTGGGTACAATATCAATAGTAAGGCTTATAGAGTCTACAACTTAACTACTCAAGTTGTAGAAGAATCTGTACATGTTGTATTTGATAAAATAAGATTAATCAACAGTGAATTGCCTTATAGATCAAATAATACAACAGGTATAAGCAAAAGGATGAACAAGCTTTCCATTGCAGAAGCATCAAATGCAGATGAAATATTGGAAAATGAAGGCTACTATCCAGGGGGAGTACAAGACTCAATAGAAGCTGATGACAACCAAGAGGTGCAGCATAATGAAGGAGCTGGAGATGTTCAACATGAAGGAAATCTACCTCCAGCTACAAGACATCTAAAAGACCATCCAACAAATCAAATTATAGGTGATCCAAGACAAGGAGTGCAGACTAGAAGCAGAAATCTGAGCACAGTCCTGCAGTCAAGTTTTCTATCTCAACTGGAGCCTAAGAAATTTGAAGAAGCCATCCAAGACCAACACTGGATTAATGCTATGCAAGAGGAGCTTAATCAATTCAGAAGGTGCAAAGTCTGGGAGTTAGTTCCTAAACCAAGAGACCACAACATCATTGGCACAAAGTGGATCTTTAGGAACAAGTTGGATGAGAGTGGAGTAATTGTGAAGAACAAAGCAAGATTGGTTGCTAAAGGATATAGGCAGGAAGAAGGGATTGACTTTGATCAAACATTTGCCCCAGTAGCAAGACTGGAGGCAATCAGAATGTTCCTTGCCTATGCAGCATATCAAGGATTCAAAGTATACCAAATGGATGTGAAATCAGCATTCCTGAATGGTGATCTAAAAGAAGAAGTCTATGTAGAGCAGCCATCAGGTTTTGTAGATTCTCTTAAACCTGGTTATGTCTATAGACTTAGGAAAGCATTGTATGGGTTAAAGCAAGCCCCAAGGGCTTGGTATGAAACCCTGTCTACTTTCCTTATTGAGAACAAATTCTCAAGAGGTAAAATAGACAAAACTCTATTCCTAAGGGAATCAAAAGGTAAGATAATCTTAGTCCAGATCTATGTAGATGACATAATTTTTGGGTCTACAGAGAACAATCTTTGCAAAAAGTTTGCCAAACTTATGCAAGGGAAGTTTGAAATGAGCAGTATGGGGGAACTTAAGTTCTTCTTGGGACTCCAAGTAAGACAGACTGAAGATGGCTTGTCCATATCCCAGTCTAAGTTCACCAAGGAATTAATTAAGAAGTATGGTATGGAATCATCCTCCACCATGAGAACTCCTATGGGAACAAATATTTCAATATGCAAAGATGATGCGGGTAAGCCTGTAGATGAATCTTTGTATAGAGGAATAATTGGCTCTCTATTATATCTCACTGCTAGTAGACCAGACATTATGTATGCTACATGTGTCTGTGCTAGGTACTAAGCTTGCCCTAAAGAATCACATTATACTGCAGTCAAAAGAATCTTGAGATATCTTAAGGGCACACCTAATCTAGGCCTTTGGTACCCTAGGAATGGAGATTTTCTACTAACAGGTTATTCAGATGTAGATTTTGCAGGCTGTAGAGAAGATAGAAAGAGTACTACAGGTACATGTCAATTCTTGGGAGGAAGGTTGATATCCTAGAGCAGTAAGAAGCTGACTAGTGTGGCAATATCCACTGCTGAGTCTGAATATGTGGCTGCAGAAAGTTGCTGTGCACAACTATTGTGGATTCAGCATCAGTTAAAGGACTATGATATTAAAGTAAGTAGAACACCTTTATTGTGTGATTCTAAGAGTGCTATTTCTATTGCAAACAATCCTGTTTCGCATAGTAGAACTAAGCATATAGAAATAAAATACCATTTTCTTAGAGAACATGTAGAAAAAGAAGACATCTCATTGGAATTTGTTAAAATAGATTATCAAATTGCAGATGTATTTACTAAGCCACTGGATGAAACTAAATTCAATAAATTTAAAATTGAATTAGGAATGCTGGCCATAGGTTAATTTACCATAAAATTGGCTAAGTAAAATGGTGTCATTACATTCAGTGATAAAGTGTCAACACAGAAAAGTCATGTCGACTTGTCAGGGAAATTGTGTCGACATATGAGAAAATGTGTCGACACCTAGGGGTCAAGAGTCGACTCATCCAGAAATGTAGTGTCGACACATCCAATATAATGATGTCAACACTTACAGATTTTGTGTCGACTATTATACTAAGAGTCGACACAGAATTTCTGATGCACTACTTAGTATCTCCTGTGTCGACATATCATCAATTAGTGTCGACACAAAGTAGTCAACATTAATGTCGAGACAATTGATGTTTGTGTCGACACATTCCGACTGTGTCGACAAATTTAGACTATTTTTGCCCGCCTTTTGACCTTCTTTGATTAGAAGAGTATAAATAGGTCAAGAGCGTATTCTGTCGATATGCTTACAAGGTTTTCGAGACTAAAACCCTGTGTCGACAATCTCTCTTCTCTTCTCTCAAGCTTTCTCATCTTTCCAATGGCGCCAAAGGTTGAAGACAACATCAATGAGGGATATGAGTTGGTTAGGGCTGCATTCGACAATGCCGCGCCAGAAATCAAACATGTGATTTCTCTTCTTGCTGACAATGGATTGGAATACCTTGTTTCTGAACCTTCAAAGATTTGGAAGAAAGAAGTTGTCAAGTTCTATACTGCTGCAACGTTGAATTCCACTGGTCTCAAGATAAAATCTACAGTTCATGGGACTAAGGTTAAAATTACTCTCAAAAGTATACGAAAGATTCTTCGTCTACCTAGCATTAAAGATGACGAAGAGGTCCCAGCCTCAAAAACAAGGGAGGCTCTCCAGTGGTGTTGATTGGATCCAACCATAAGAATCGGAGCAGCCATTAACCGAAAGGGAATGAATCCACAAGGGAAGTTCCTATCTGAAGTAGTAGGAAAGGTGATTTTATGTAAACCAGGAGGCCATGATAGGATATCTGCCATGATGTTCTCTCTCATGACACGAATAATCTACAAGATTAACACAGACTGGTCTGCAGTTCTGTTTGATAAAATCAGAGAAGGCATCAAGAAGCCAAATTTGGCTAGAATTTTGAGTCTATACCTGGATGGACTCATTCCAGAGGTCATACAACAAATTCTTGGGTCCAAAATCAATCACATGAGGAAAATGGACATGAGATTATTCTCCAGGTGGGATAGGGTTCTGTCCAAAGAAATGCCTGATGTGGACAGGCAGGACACTACTGATACATCACGAAGACATGTTCTTGGCACTGAACAAATTCAAGGAGAACAAGTTATAGAACAGGCCGAGGACCAGACTGGGTCTACTTAAGTCCAGGAAGAACCAATACCTGCACAGGTGCAGGGGGAGCCAGCTTATACTCCTACCCAGAACATTTCTAATCCTGACCAGTTGCAGGGGGAGCCCAATTTTAACCAAGTACAAGTGGAAGAGACACTAAACTTCTCAGAAGATTTGAACACTGCTAATATTGATATATCATCACCTGCACCAGCACAAAAGGAATATACTCTAGAAGAGTTGTTTCATGACATTGGACAGGCAGCTGATAAGGATGACACCCTAAGGGTTGGGGAGGAGAAAGGTGCTGTTGAGGGGAGGCAAATGAATGTTGAGGAAGAACAATAAGACACAGAGAAAGAAATTCCTCCATCTCCTCAAGAAAGAGTTCAGATCGATAGTTCTTCAGAATCTGAGGCAGAAGAAGCCAGGGAGGCTAAGAAAAGGAAGCTCATGGTCTTCAAGAGAAGAAGTCAAAGCTGTAAGCAAGCTATCCAGGCTGCAAGTCATCAATCTCCTACTGAGTTTGATTACAATAAGTTCATGGTGAATTTGCAGGAAAAGATGGATGAGCAAAGAAGAGCCTTGGAAAAATATGTAGATAAAAGTAATAAGTCACTTCAGTTTGATCTTGCCCAAGACATCAAGTCAATCAGATTTGAGGTAAATCTGAATAAAAAGGAGATGACAGATTGCTTCCACAAGGGAGGTAATGCTGTGGTTTTTCAAGCTCAACAACACCAAACTATCCTGGGTAAGGTGGATGACATTGCATTGAAACAAGGATATGTTCTAGAAAATCAGCTGAGAATGAATGACAATCTGACTGAATCTCACAATGAAATTCTCACTGAGTTAAAAGATACTGCAACAAAACTGACTGCTGCAAGGACTAAAGATATGGAAGACTTTGATCAAAAGCTCAAAGATGCCCTGGATTCAGTTCAAACTGCAATAACCACCTCACAGAAAGAAATATCTGACAAGCTTCTCAAATTAAAATCATTCTTTAAAGAGGGTGTGAATTTTCTTGATGGATAAATAAGGTTTCAGATGGATGATCTTAGGGATCAAGTTGCCAGAGAAGTCCTAAAGGGGGAGAGGGTACTTATCCATACTGGCTCAGAACATACCAAGTGGGTTACCAACAGTGTCAGAGCCACATTGGGATATCCACCATTGTGTGATGATGATGCAGTTGTTGAGTCAGGAATACAACAAGGTCTACTTGAAGGCAATCAAACTGAGGTTGCCCAAGTTATATACGCCCCTGCTGATTTTGAAATGATTCATCAGCAAGTACAGGCAATGTAAAATCCTCCACAGGAGGTTACAAATGCAATTATTGAAAAAGTAGATCAGCCAGGAGCAAATTTGAAAGATCAACAAGATGCTCAATTATCCAAGAAGAGATTTAGAGAGCAAGCTGAACAAAGACCTGATTTTGAGCAGTGGAGCCCCACCTCAAGGAACATTATACTAACTTCCTGGAAGGCTGTGAAGGATCAAATGCATGAAACAGGGAAGTGGTATAATGAAATTGAATGGCAAAAGTATGAGGCTAGACAGGAGGCCATAGTACAGTTCAGAAGAAAGGCTAAGATGGGGAGGCTACCACCTGATGCTTAGGAGCCGAGCAAGTATTTTCCCAAGCCCTTTCATTACTTTGAAAGGCAAAGGCTCAAGGAGGAAGCTCAAAAGAAAGCTGAACTGAAAGGCAAAAAGCCTGCTGATGTTGCTGAAACTACTGTGAAGGCTCAGATTCAATGAGGAAAAGGAATTGTCATCCAGGAGCCTGATCAGTCTTAGTTTAAGTTTATCAGTTCTTTCAAATGTTTTGTAATGATCTGTTTGTTAATCCAATCAATATAACCAAGCTGTAACAAATATTTCTAAATGAATAAACAAAACCTTGTTCTGTAATCATTTCTTAATGTTCATCTTTATTCTGTGATGAATCTGTGGTTAATGTTTTGTTTATAAAAGATTCCTGTTATATTATGCTCTTGTACATCATCATATTAAATTTTCATAAATGGTGTATATCATTAGCTAAAAGGGTTATGACTTCTCTAAATAGGGGGAGATTGTTGGGTACATTGGAAAATGTGTACCTGATTTGTAGAAGCCTAACTTAGCTCAATGATATACATCAAGGTGTATTTGATGTTATTTTGAGTTGAGATGTGCAGGCTAAGAAGGTACTAAAATACAGGAAAAATATTCTAAGTCCATATGTCGACACCAGAAGAAGAAGTGTCGACACTTCAGAATAATTGTGTCAACACTTGAAGAAGGCTGTGTCGACACAGAGAAAAAGAGTCGACAACATTTGTGTCGACACCGGGAAGTAGTATCGACTCACAGAAGTTTAGTCGACATCAACTGTGTTGATACTGAGAGGCTGTGTCGACACACAGAATTGCTTGTCGACAACATTTGTGTCGACACCAGAAGACTGAGTCGACACACAGAGGCAGTGTCGACACACACTATATTCTGAGTCTACATCAACTGTGTCGACACACTGCAAAGTCAAGACCAAGTAAGTTGCTGGAGAATGATGAAGTGTTTGTGTCGACACAAATGCTCAGTGTCGACACATTCTCTAGATGCAGTATCTAGAAGCTGAGTCGACATAAAGGCAGACATGTCGACATCATAAAAGGCTGTGTTGACACCTAAGTCACTTATGTCGACATATATTGATAGATGGTCTTGACACTGTCTAACAGACAGTCTCGACGCTTTGCTAACAAAGACAAAGGCACAAGATCTGTTTGAAGACTTGACAGCTGTGAGTTACAACAGGTTGACAGAAGCTGTCAGACTTGTCAGAAGTTTGTTAGAAACCGGATCAGCCGGTTTCCAAGGATGAGGTCTATAAATAGACAGATTCAGAAGAAGATATTATGATTGAGACAACACGACATACATTAATCATCTATTGGGAGATAAGATCTCTGATCAAGAAAGTGCAAGGCACAAAAGAAGATCTTCGTGAGAAGATCTAAGAAGACATTCTGACGTGTACAACCACTCATGATCAGTCTAAGTAGAATTCTTTCAAGAATTCTGAAGTATCATCAAAGGTGTTGGATAGTGAGGGATCCGACCATTTTGAAGACAAGAAGGAAGCTATCACAGGTTTTTTAAGTTCAGATTCAAGAAGCTTTGAAGAAAGCTAAGATCCAGTTGATTTCATCCATCAGGTTTTTTCAAGAAGCTGATCAAGAACAGTCTTGTCCCTTCTCTCTCAACAGGGGCAAGATATTTTATAACTTCAATTTCAATTTCTATAGGATCTATTTGTATAGATCTGAGTTGTAAGCCTAGATTATAAAGGCTGAGTGTATGAGAGGTATTCTTTGAGTGGTAGGGCTGTTTATGCCTGAGTGTAGGAGAAGGTATTTCTCTGAGTTGTAGGCCTTGTGGCAAGGCTGAGGTAGGGCTTATTAGCCAGAGCTGTAGGAACCTTTCAGGGTTCTGAGTTGTAGGGACCTTCCAAGGTTCTGATCTGTAGGATCTGAGGATCTGAGATAAAGAAGGAAGTTAGGCCGAATCTAGCACACTACTAGATAGGTGAAGGGGGAAAGTGGATGTACCCAGACCTTGGGGAACCACTATAAATCTGTGTGCAATCTGTTGTGTGTGCATATTTGTGATTGCTGTGTTATGTTTGCTGCAGTGTTTGCTGAATTCTCTTATAGTCAGTAATTATATTCTGCCTTAAGTTAAAACAAGCATTAGAACCTATTCACCCCCCTCTAGGTGTTTAGGTGGTCTTGAAAGTATAACTATCTATTTTTTTTATTTTTGCATTGTTATTTAATTTCATGTTTTAATTTCCATTTCATGTGTAATGATGGGTGCGTATAACCATCATGTAGTATTTTAATTATTTCATTTCATGAACTATGATGGGTGCATATAACCATCATATGTTCAATTTGAATTTTGAATTTTGAAGTTTGTTTGGAGGGAGATTGAGTGGTGTAGCCTATATATAGGCATGTATCCTTCATGTTTTAATTAGTGAATGAATGAAATTGAAAAAAACCAACCTTAATCCTCCTCTTGAAGAATTCTCTCCTCCTTCTTCCTCTATGGCCGAAATCCCTCTTCCCCCAACCTCTTCCTCTTGTGTTGGCCGACGGCCATCTCTTATCCCTTCCCTTTCTCCCTTGCCTCCCTTGCTACCCGACCACCACCACCATTTTCCCCTCGCAAAACCGGCCATCTCCCACTCCCTTAGCAAAACCGAGCCACAACTTCCATAACCTAGTCGAGCCCCTCTTCTCCACCCTCACAAGCCGTCCACCACCTTTCCTTTCAGTAACCCGACCACCACAACACCCCACCAAACCGAGCCTTCCATCACCCCTCTCAAAAATCGGCCACCCTAACACCCAAAAAAACTGCCACCTTTCATCTCTCCTTTTCCACCACACCAAAACCGACCCCCTCCCACATCTCCTTCCTAAACACCAAGATATTATACCATCTTTAATCTCTACTACCAAATCTCATTCCTAAACCAAAATATTCTCTACCATATTCCCCTCTTATTCTCCATAATCTAAATATACCTCCTACCATAATTTCTCTACCTACCATAATTGAAAAATATCTTTCCTAAAATATTCCGATATCCTGCCACCTTTTCTCTCTCCTGCCTTATTTGGAATTATTCTTTCCATATTGAGAAGATTTCGCCGGGACTTTCCAAATACAGCGTGATACGAAGAAGGCGACAAATTTCTCTCCCTCCAGCGTATCTCTGGTGGTGCCGTTGAGGAACGATTCTAGTTGAGCGTAAACGGATTGGTCCAAGCCGGTTGGGTAACAAAAATCTCTACTTAACGTGTTTCTCTTCCTTAGATAAATCTTGTGGCTTTGGCAAATTGCGCATTTTGTGTAACGCTTGATTTTTCGTGGTTTATTTTATTTTAGTTATTGTCTTGTTTATCGTATTTTCGTTTAAGTTCGTGAGGCGTGGCGGCCCTCGTTTGTATTTTATTGGAAGAGAACCACCCTTGCCCGAATATTTTGTTTTCAGTGGTTTCTCTTTTGGTACAACACGCTCGATCGAACCATGTTGGTTTTTTTCGCTTGAGAGGACCTTGGTCTATCGCCTTGGTGCTATCTTGAAGGGATTTGTGAACCCTCCGTAATTGTTGTTTAGTAATAATATTAATTAAACCGCTGCGACGTTCAATGCTAGAGTGTAACGTGAGAATTATTCGAGAGCGTCGCGTTAATTTGTCGGCCACCAAAACGCTCGAAAGAGCGGGCCTACATTAGGTACTACCAGTTTCGCATTCGGGAGGAGGACATCCCGAAGACGGCCTTCAGCAGCAGATATTGTTTGTACGAGTTTACCGTGATGCCTTTTGGGCTCACGAATGCACCCCTCAGCATTTATGACCTTGATGAACCGGGTGTTCGAATAGTATCTGGATTTCTTTGTTATCGTATTCATCGACGACATCCTTATCTATTCAAGGACGGAGGAGGAGCACGCGAGACATCTGGCCTTGACCTTGGAGAAGCTGCGGGAGCATAAGATGTATTCCAAGTATAGTAAGTGCCAGTTCTGGCTAAAGGAGGTGGCCTTTCTGGGCCATGTCATCAGTGGAGCAGGTCTGGCAGTGGATCCGACGAAGGTCCAGGCAGTACGGGATTGGTTACCACTAGAGTTGGCCTCGGATGTTCGAAGTTTCTTGGGACTTGCCGGTTATTACCGAAAGTTCGTAAAAGGGTTCTCTCAGATTGCCCTCCCTCTTATGTCTCTGACGAAGAAGGAGTACCCTTTTATTTGGACGCCACGATGCGAATCTACTTTCCAGGAGCTGAAGGATCGTCTTACCTCGGCTCCCATCCTTGCTCTTCCGTCAGGGAAGGAAGGATTCCAGGTGTACACAGATGCTTCCTATCAGGGGATGGGTGCTGTTCTGATGCAGAACGGGCACGTAATAGCCTATGCCTCCCATCAGTTGAAGCAACATGAGCAGAACTACCCCGTGCACGATTTGGAGATGGGGGCAGTCGTTTTTGCTCTTAAGATCTGGCAACATTATCTCTATGGAGTACATTGCGATATCTTCTCTGACCACAAGAATCTGAAGTACATCGACACCCAGAAGGAGTTAAATATCAGGCAGAGACGCTGGGTAGAGTTTCTGTCGGACTACAAGTATACCATGCACTACCATCCGGGGAAGGCGAACGTGGTCGCAGATGCTCTGAGCCGGAGAGCGAGTACGCCAGGAGTAGGCCCGCAGCTGATGGCCTTGGAGTTGGTTAAAGCATTCGAGGAGATGCAAATATAACTAGTGTCTGAGGATGATCAGGAGTTATACATGGAGTACCTGGGGTCGATGATTACTACTGATGATATTCGGGACTGCATCAGAGAAGGGAAGATGCTGGATGAGAGAGCTGAGCCGATATTCTGAGCCTTGGAGGAAGGCACGATAGGATATTACTCTTTGAGGGATGGTCTCCTGTGTTTCCGAGGACGAGTCTACATACCGACAGGAGGCCAGATCCGGGAGGACATCATGACAGAAGCTCACTACAGCCGATACTCGGTACACCAGGGGATCACCAAGATGGTAAAAGATTTGAAGAGGACGATGTACTGGCCGGGTATGAAGAAGGATATTAAGTACTTTGTAACGCATTGCGAGGTCTGCCAACTCGTGAAGGCAGAGTGTAGGAACCCGGCAGGCTTGCTGCAGCCACTTCCGGTGCCGGAGTGGAAATTTTAGGATATAGCCATGGACTTCATACATGGGCTACCTCGATCCCGTGCGGGGAATGAATCGATCTAGGTGATAATGGACAAGCTAACAAAGGTGGCCCGATTTATTCCAGTGGCGAAGGACGCTCCGGTTAGTGTATTAGTACGGAGGTTCATTGAGCAGTTTGTGCGTTATCATGGGGTGCCCAAGACTATCATTTCAGATCGGAATGGGCGGTTTACATCCACAGAGTGGAGGTAAGTCCAGGCCCATCTGGGTTCTCGGTTGACATTCAGTATAACTTTTCACCCTCAGACCGACGGGCTGACGGAGCGCACCAACCGTTTACTAGAAGATCTGTTGCGCCTGTGTATTTTGGACCGCGGCGAGCCTTGGGAGAGATTACTGCCACTGGTCGAGTTTTCGTATAATAACGCCCATCAGTCTAGCATAGGCATGGCTCCATACCAGGAATTGTATGGAAGGAGGTGCAGAACCCCACTATTATGGGTTCAGGATGAGGATCCTCAGACACTGGGCTCGGAGTTTGTGGGGGATACAGATGCTCAGATTAGATTGATCCGGGACAGGAGGTTGGAAGCCCAAAGCAGGCAGTCCAAATATTACGATGCGAGGCATCGTCAAGTGGAGTTCCAGGTGGGAGACTGGGTTTTCTTGAAGATACGGCTGATGCACGGAGTCTCGCGGGTTCGCGGGCGGAAGAAGCTCAGTCCGAGATATATGGGGCCTTTTAGGATCCTGGAGCGGATCGGCCCCTTGGCTTATAGACTGGAGCTACCGCCGGAGTTAGCGGGACTACATGACGTATTCCACGTCTCCTCACTTCGGAAGGCTATGCTACGCCATGAACAGCTGATTTCCTCGGCAGATGGCCCAGTGGCCTCGGATCGGTCAGTCAACTTGGAGCCTATCAGGATCGATGACACGACAATGCGAGTCTTGCGACATAAGAAGGTTCCGTTAGTCAAGGTTCTTTGGAACAATCATGGGCAGGAGGAGCATACATGAGAGCCACAGGACTTGATGCGGCAAAAATACCCGGAACTTTTCAGTCAGGTATACCTCACAATCCCTCTGGACAATCAATTTACTTTCCTGATTTAAACCAATAGGACTGAAATTTCCAGAATAGGGGCTAATCTTTTGTTTATTGGGGTATGCACCTAGTCAATTGGATGAATTGGTCTTATATTTGAAACCGCATATAGCAAACGTAACGTAGAGATGTAAATCTTTCAACTCTCATGGGATGTTACAAGTCTTTTTCTCCTGATAGGAGCCCCGTAGGCTTAACCTTGATTTCGGGGATGAAATCTTTGTTTTGTTTATTGGGATTTGTAACATCCCATTTCCAACTAGACCCCTGGAAGTGGTTTTGTCATAACAGAACCCTAGAAAACCCAGGAATTGAGGTTTATCGACCAAGATTTCGAGTCAAGGGGTGGTCACGCCCGTGACCTAGGGCGTGACCCCTTCGACGATCGTCGACCTCAAAAAGACGATCGACGAGCTCAGAAATTTCAACATGGGCCTGACACGCCCGTGACCGATCTATCACGCCCGTGACCATGGAATGGCGTTGAGTGAGCTAAGCTCACTCAATGCTGTAGTCTGGATGGCATTGAGTGAGCTTAGCTCACTCAAATCCATAAGCTAGACGACGTTGAGTGCACAGACTGCACTCAATGCCATCTGGTGTCATCTGGTTGGCATTGAGTGAGCTGATCTCACTCAATGCCGTAGACTGGATGGCGTTGAGTGAGCTTAGCTCACTCAATGCCATAAGCTATCAGACGGGATGGCGTTGAGTGCGTTGAGTGCACTCAACGCCATAAGTTGAATGGCGTTGAGTGTACTGACCGCACTCAACGCCATATGGTGTTGTCTGGATGGTGTTGAGTGAGCAGAGCTCACTCAACGCCATAAACTGGACGTCGTTGAGTTGGCTAAGCTCACTCAATGCCATCGTTTAAAAAGGACATATTCTGGATGGCATTGAGTGAGCAGAGCTCACTCAACGCCATAATCCGGATGGCGTTGAGTGAGCCGAGCTCACTCAACGCCATAGTCTGGATGGCGTTGAGTGAGTAGAGCTCACTCAACGCCATAACTGGGATGGCGTTGAGTGAGCAGAGCTCACTCAACGCCGTAGCAAGGATGGCGTTGAGTGAGCAGAGCTCACTCAACGCCATTTTACTTAGTCTTTTTTTTGGAAGAATTGTTTTGGGCTGGGTGCTGGTTCAGCTAAACCGGGCCGGTCTAGGAGTGGGCCGTTTTCTCCTAATAAGACCTAATAAGTCTTATTTAAATTAAGTTGACTGGGCAACTGTGACACGTGGACCGACAGCCTTGCAAACAGAGCAGTTACGGCCATGGCCGAGCCCCGGCCTTCATGGCCATCAGTGGCATTTGATGCCGTGGCCTTTCCCCCTTCCCTTTTACGGCTGGATCCAACTCCTCTAGGGAAGAGGAGGAGTTTCTAGCCGTTAGCTTGCTATCACAGAGCTGTTTCAGTCCCCCTCCACCATGGACGACCCAAGCTTTAATGGACCAATAATGGCCATTGAAGCTTTGGTCGTTCCCCCTCCTTGTCCTAGCTTTTAAACACCCTTAGAGGCCCAAGAGGAGGTTTTCCTAGCTTTTACCTGAATTTTTCGAGCCTCCCACTGTACTATTGAGAATTTCGGCGACGCCACCATCGCACCAATGGCATCCCGATGGTCTGCACGCCTCCAACCCGCGAACAAGGTCCTCCCCTCCTCTCTTTCTACGGGTAGATCTTAGCTTCCTTAGGATTAAGATTCGGGCTCAATTGAGCCCGATCGGAAGAGCTTCTCTTTCCGATTTTTCCGCAAAAAATGAAGTCTCGGGCTCGCCGGAAAAATCCTCTCCGGCGGCAGCGCCGCCGCCCGGCGATGGCCACCACCTCAATGGAGGTGGTGGTGGCGGTGGCCGGCCAGGGAGGAGGCTGGACGGCCGACAGCTGCGCTTGGAAGTGGTTCCAGGTCGGGCAGATCGTGGCCTTTGGCTGAAGGAAGAAGACAATGCCAGGTCTCTTAGATCTTGCTTCAAGATTTGTGCTGTTTAAATTAAGTTTTTCTTTTATGTGAATTTCTATACTAAAATATCAGTCACTTTATAAAATTTAGGAAAAATACTTAGAGGCTTTTTATGAAGAAATGGTCAACATGTAATTTGTAGCCCTATGGGTCTACTCTATTTTAAAATTCATTTGGGTCTATTTGGTCAACTGGTTTGACCAGGAAACCTCTTTTGGTGGGATCAAGGCCTAGAGCTAGGCAGAGACTAAAAGGTGGCCCACCCTTCATCTATTGACCAAATGATCTGAAATTTGGGCAGGGAGTCTATCCTAGCTGTACTTAGGGCCTGTCTAAAAATGGGAATTTTTGGAGAATGTTTTTCTATAGTTTTTATAAAAATTTAATAATCTTAGGAAAAATTAATTGGTTGGCTTTAAGACTTCCAAACCCTCCCAAATTTTGGTGAGTGGTCTCTGGGTTCATCATGAGGCTCTGTATAATTTCTCATCTCATTTTGAGATGTTTAAGGTAGGAAATGGACAACCCTAAGCTATGCCCTATTAAGGGGTTTTTAGGTTAAAAGTGCACTTTGAGATTTGAATGGTTAGATCACCTCAACAGAGGCTGAGATTTTTACCAATGACTAGGAATGCCCTCTTTCACCCCCTCATGGATTTTGAGGTGGATTGGGGTAGATTTGCCCTAGGATCCAAGGCAAAACCCTAAAGATGGCTCTTGGTGAGTTGTGAAGGTCATGGGGTCAAATGACCTTTGACTGACTTGAAATTTGGTGGAGAGGACCATAGGGCCATTATAGTTCTCTGGACAAAATCTTAGGGGATTTGTAGACAGTTAGGCAACCTAAAATCCTAACCCTAGTTTAAGGCACCAATCTTAATTTGAACTATTATGCAAACATATGAACTACAAATCAAATAAAATTTGGTCATGGTGATTTTATGGTTTAAATGGTCATAATATAATTTTATTTGGATTTTTGGGTTAATTTATACAGTACTTCATTCACAACTCTAGTTGTGCCCTAGATATTTATTTTGATGATTCTGGAATTTCTGTTCACTGTAAAGTTATGAAATCTTAGATTAGGGCAACTTATAACATGTTATACCTTCTGTATTTTTTTTGGGAGTTTTATCTAATTATTTTGGGTACTTACTTCTTTAACTTACCATTTGGGATATGTAGTCAAAAATACAAATAATGCCCAATTATTATTTGGAAAATTATTAAATTTGGTCAGTGGGTGTTGCAAACCATGATAGTTACCCTGTAAATTTCTCTAGATTTTTAGATAATTAAAAATAGTACCTCCTTCACTAAGCTAGGAAAATTAGTATTTTACATTAAAATAAATTTAGAGCTTAAATATTAGAGAAAAATCATGGGAATTGGTTTCTGATAGTTTTAGGCCACCATCAAGCTTCTGTAATTTTCTTGTGATTTTTGGGTTCATATTTACAGTACTTGCTTCATGATATAGTAGTGGTTGCCTAAAATAGTAAATAAGGAAATACAGACCTAAACACCTCCGAATTTTTTTAAAATATGGAATTACTTCTTAAATGCCTCATAGGGTTTTTACTGATTTTCTGATGATTTATTGTTGGCTTATTGGTGCACTTCATGTTCATACTAGGGCATTGGGAGGCTTAGAATAAATAAATTAAATGCCCGATAAATAGGAAAAATTTGGAAATCGTGGACTTAGTTAAATTATGTCATTATAGACCTCTAGTAAATATTATAGGAGATTAAGAAGACAATTTGGAGTACCTCCCCTTATATATACCTCAAGTATCATAGGATGGTCTGTATATAGTAAAACCACAGAAATTGAACTAGAGTGGGTAATGAACTTGGGGAGATGGAATTTTGGTTGCTTTCTGGTTTGGATAGGGCAAGTTAAGTTAAGTTCATTATTGGAAGTCAGGATGGGTAGGGTGTGTGGTTGGCCATTGTTAAGTAGTGTTCGGGAACGACGAAAGATCGTCCACCCCAGTTGGAGAGGAAGAGTCTCAATACACTAGGTTAGATCCAAGGTAATTTAAAAGGGATCGGGTAAAGGGAGATTAACCAATAATAATAAGTGGCTTGCGAAAGGGAACGGTGGGCTTCAGCTACCATCATAGTTCCTAGTGCCCTTTGAGAGCCCTTCACGGGGAATACCGGGGGCAGTCTTGGGCTAACGTAAACCGTAGGAATGATAAGCTAAAAGAGCAACTAGAATATCTAGGGTTGCACATACACACACCCCGATAGGTAGGGAGGTAGAATAAGTTGGTTTGGTTGCCATTCAGACGGTAGCTCTGATGGTTGATGCATGGACGGGACAGTCCGGGGAGCCGAGGGCTCGAGGGTTTGAGTGTAGAATAAGGTGGTGGGTCTGCGATATTTGATTGTCGTTCACACCGACATAGGTACGTTGACTCGGCGGTGTGGGACACTTAGCCAAAGAAAGTCTGGTGGATATAGCCATCACTAGTACGCGGATACTCTAGGTTGTGTTCTTCTAGGGGCGTATGGAAGGGCTAGGCCCGGTAGTGTGGATACCCTCCTAGGAGTGGGGGGCCCTACCCACTGTCTTCGTTTGCCACTACGGAGGTTCCTGGGAGTGAAGCTAACTGCCCGAACAAGGGGAACTAAAGGTCTGTGTGCATAGAGTCGTGTGCGTGAGTTGCACTTGCATGAATCATGGCATAGCATATCACTACACTCATATTTGCATACAACCGACACCCCAACGTATAAATCAGTATGAGACTTATTATACGATGGGAGCCTTGCAGAAGACCCCTTAACTTATAAGTTTGTATGGGCATTCATATAAGTTAAGGTTACTTACTTATTTACTTACTTGCTTTCTATTTGTCTTCTTATATATTTGCCACTTACTACATGTCTACTTTATTACTTACTACCGTAGAATTGCTAGATGTACTTTATTCTAAATAGTTATATATACACCATGATAGTTGTTAGATTAGCTCCATTGTCATCTGCTTGATTACTCTCCACCTTTGTAGCTTCCCTTTCCTCCTCTTCGCTCGGTGCTTAGGAGCCGTGGGGGGAGGGGTAGGAGATGATAGGGCTTAGTCTTTATAACTAATGGTTTTCAAACCACAACATTTTCTCTAAGTCTAGATCGGCCGGAATTTTATTCAACCCGATAAGATTGGTCCACGTGTCATCATTTATGATAATTCCAACCGTTAGAGACATCCTATTTAATGTCTTGTCATTAAGACATAACCCTAAGAAGGATTTAGAGATCGATTGAGCGATTCCGTACTTTCCAAAATCGCTGGTTCGGCCGCATTTCTCTCAAGCCCGATGACCTAAAGCTGCCGCCGACGCTCTCGCTCTGATCGATCTTCATCTCTTCGACTGTTAGAAGCGATTTGCGTCATTGATCTAAGAAGATCTACTGGTTCAAGAAAAGTTCTGTTCTTCATCCGGTAGATTCAAGAATTTCTCAGGTCAATCTACAAGGTTTCTTCCACAAATCTAAAAAGGGCCGAAACTTCAAGAAGAAGACCTAAAGATATATTTCTTACAGAACTGAGATATTTTGTGCTCTTATTTTTCATATCTCTTGTAAAACTAGTAGGAGATTAATCTCCGAGTGTAGGAGCGTGGTTCTCCAAGTTGTAGGAAGAGTTCATCTTCCGAGTGTAGATCCATTTGGATCGAGTTTGTAGGAACGTGGTTCCGAGGCGTAGGATTGGTTTGCAATCCGAGATAGTGGAGTAGCCGGATCTAGTGATTTGCTAGAATGGTGAGGTAAAGTGGACGTACCCAAGGATAGGGAACCACTATTAATCTTTTGTGTCCTTCTGTGATTTCTTGATTGCGTGTGCTAGATCTCTAAAGTTTTATTCCGCAAACAAACACACAATTCACCTATTCACCCCCCTCTAGGTTATTTAGGTTGACAACTTTCCACTTTCAATTGGTATTAGAGGGAGTTTGATCGTTAAAAGGTTAACACCTTGATCAAGTTCCTATTTCTAAAAGTTGTTACTCATCAATCTAGCAATGGACAAAGTCAAAGATTTCACCAAGCTTCCCCTGTGCACAAAAAATAATTTTCCCATGTGGAAAGAAAGAATTAAATTTTTCTTGGAAGCTGTGGACCCCCGGATCTTCATGATTGTTGAAGAAGGTCCATATATTCCTATGATTGCATCCACAATAGATCCAACCAAAAAGGTCCCTAAGAAATTGATAAATCTGGATAAGGACGAGATTGCACTTGTCTCTTTGGACAAAAAGGCTAAAAATATTATAGCAAGTGCAGTCGATGACTCAATGTTGCAAAATCTGATTCATTTCCAGTCTGCCAAGGAGATGTGGCAATCCCTGGTTACTCTGATGGAAGGCACTGAAGAAGTTAGGGATGATCGGAGATCTCTTGTAAATCAGAAGTATGAAGCCTTCAGGCAAGGTCACAAGGAAGCCATAGCTGATACCTTTGAGAACTTCTTCAAGATAGTCAATGGCCTAAGAGTTTATGGTCGAGTCTTCACAAATGGGGAACTGAATGAAAAATTCCTAAGATCCCTGACCAAGGAATGGGATAACAAGGTATGCTCCATTCGAGAGTTCTAAAGGTTAGCCGAGACGGACCCGCAGAATCTGTTCGGAAAGCTTATGTTTTACGAGCTTCAAATCAACTCAAGAAAAGCAGAAGAAGAGATGAGCAGGTCTGCATCCAAGGAGAAGTCTGTCGCTCTGAAGGCAGATAGCTCAAGAAAGACAAGGGCTAGCTCTCCTGCCAAGCTCCTATAGCTGATGAAGAAGAATCATCTGAGCCAAGCTCCTCTAGCTTAGAGCTATATGATGGAGAGTTCTCTCTACTCTCAAGGCAGTTCAAGAAATTCCTGAACAAAAAGAAACAATGGAAAGGCAAGGATTCCTCCTATAGAAGATCACGCAATGATGGTGATCGCCATAGAAAAGGCTCAAGTAGCCAAGACAGGTATGGTTCTAAACCGAATAAACATTATTCGACTGACATTGTTTGCTATTACTGTAATAAGCCAGGTCACGTCATTGCGGATTTCCCCCACAAGAAGAAAGAGGGTGGCAAAAGAGAAGAGAAGAAGTCCTATAATAAAAATAGGACAAAAAAGAGCCTGTTAGCCAAGAAGGGCATAACTCTCAGTGACTCCGACTCATCTGAGTCGAGTGCAGAAGAGGAAGAAGCCTACTTTGGGCTAATGGCTCTAACTGATGATGAACAAGTCCCCCAGTACTGGGGAGGTAATATCTCACACTCCTCTTTCAGAATCTGATGATGATAATGAGCAAGAGGGCTATCCCTCTGAGGATGAATCTGAACTCATGGGACAATATAAGGAGTTACTCAAGGCTTACGACAAATTTCGCCGAGTCGTGAAAACTCAAGCTAAAGCGATAAAATCTCTAAAAGATGCAGAGAGCACCTTAAGAGAAGAAGTCTCTAAGACTGACTCTCTCAAGGAAGACTTCAATAAATCTATTGAAGAATATAACAAGGCTCTTGAGCACCTTGACCTTAAGGAGAAAATCATCAAGGAGTTTGAAGAACAACTCTCGACGGAAAAGAAACTTGTAGAAGGTTTCTCTAAGCCTAAGACTTTACTTCCTCTGATTGCTGAATTCTCAGCTGAGGCCAAGGGTGCTGGTCAAGGCCACAAAGGTGCTCCTAGTAAATCCTCTAGGAGAAACAAGGCCAAGAGAAAGAATAAGAATGCCAAGAAGGCCTTAGCTGAGGAAAAAGGGAATGCGCCTTTGGAGCCAGTATCATTCAAGAAAGTTATCTTTCCTACGAACGAATTCGACTATGAGTCCACCTATGGACACTTCTCTAGGCCGATCACGGAGAAGGCCAAGTCAAGGTACCAAGGTTGGACTCGCCCCCGTAACTTTGGCTAAAGTGTCTTCAAGGCACCTTATGAAGAGATTCAACTTCAGAGCTATGGACCATATGCTCATGGTCATAACATCAAGAAGACACCAAAGGTAAAGCCTGTTGTGGAAAAGCCTTTGAAGGAGAAGACTTCATGTAGCTGCCATCATCATGAAGCTTCTTCCTCCAAGAATGCTACCCCGGCTGGACCTCCTCCCAAGAAGGTCAAGCAGGAGTTTGGAAGGCAAAGATACAACAGATTCGACTGTTGGTGCTGTGGTAGAGTTTGTCACTTTGCCATAGATTGTTGGTTTAATCCTAAAAATGCTGCAACTCCTCAAGTTGGCAACGTAAGAATGACCACTCATGAGGCTAATACTCGTAGGGGGAGCAATCTAACCCGAGACCAAGGACCCAAATATGTTTGGGGTTCCTAAGGCTAAGTGATTATGATTGCAGGTATGTCCAAAGGCCACCAAAATGCCAATCTGGTACTTGGATAGTGGATGTTCTCGGCGTATGACCGGGACAAGGAGCCTACTCCAGAACTTTTCACCGGTGTTTAACGGACCAAAGGTCATCTTTGGAGGTTCAGACCGAGGAATTACAAAAGGCTACGATATGATTACTAACGGTAACATATTTTTTCGGATGTAGCCTATGTTGAAGGATTGGAACACAATCTCATCAGCATAAGCCAACTATGCGACAAAGGATACGTGGTTGAATTCCACGCCAACAAGTGATTGATAAAATCTGTTGACAATATGGAAACATTTCTATCAGGTACTCGAAGCAGGAATGTATTTTGCTTAAATTTCATTTGTATAGATTCTTCTACACCAGTGTGTCTTTTGGCTAAAGATAGTGCATCTCTTGTTGACAATTGGCACAAGTGACTAGCACATATTAATTTTAAAACTATTAATAAATTATTCTCCCAGAACTTAGTGCGTGATGCCCCAAATGTCAAGCATGTCAAAGAGAGACCTTGTCAAGCATGCGTAAAAGGCAAGCAAACAAGGGCTATCTTCAAAAGCACTATAGGCAAAAACTCTAATAGGTGTTTACACCTACTACATATGGACTTGTTCGGTCCACTGCAAGTTATAAGCTTAGGAGGTAAGGATTATACGTTGGTTGTTGTTGATGACTACTCGCGTTTTGCGTGGGTGTTATTTCTGAAACACAAGTCAGATACCTTCGATATCTTTACTAAGTTTGTCAGGCAAATCCAAAATGAATACAACTGTTGCGTAGTCAAAATCAGAAGTGACAATGGAACGGAGTTCAAATCTTGGGCCATGATAGAATTCTGTGAAAGCTTAGGTATCTTTCATGAGTTTTCCTCTCCCCGTACTCCACAGCAAAATGGAGTAGCCGAGAGAAGAAACAGAACACTCATAGAGGCCTGCAGGACCATGCTAAGTGATGCTTCACTACCAGAGTACTTCTGGGCTGAAGCAGTCAATACTGCATGTCACGTGCAAAACCGAGCCCTCATAAACATGAATCATGAAAAGACACCTTATGAACTTCTAAAAGGCAGGAAACCAACAGTTTCATATTTTAGAATTTTTGGCTGTAAATGCTTCGTGCTTAACAACGGTAAGTATCATACTACCAAGTTCAGTGAGAAATGTTTTGAAGGTATTTTTGTAGGATATAGCAGCCATAGTAAGGCATATAGGATTTTTAATAGAAATACTCTGGTCGTTGAAGAATCGATACATGTTGTATTTGATTAGACGAGCTTGCTGCAAAGCGAATCGTCTAGCATGCGTGTTGAAGCTGCAGGTACAAGAATTAAGGAAATCAACTTGGATCAACCCACCAAAGGTAGAGATGAACAGTTCATCGAGATCACCTCTCCAAACCCTATTGAAGAGGTAGCAGATCAAGATGAGGAGATTGTCCAAGCTGATGAAGTCACACCAATGGCTAAAGAACTTCCAGATACCAGAGATCCTGAGCTTAGACACCTAAAGGATCACCCTATAGACCAAATAATAGGAGATCCCCTAATCGGTGTCAGAACTCGTCGAGGTACAACTAACGAGAATATTTATCTAAGTTTCCTCTCGCAGGTTGAACCAAAGAAGTTTGAAGAAGAAAACGCAGATGCATCATGGATCTTGGCTATGGAAGAAGAGTTAAATCAGTTCAAGCGCTGCAAAGTTTGGACACTTGTTCCTAGACCCAAGAGTAAAAACGTCATCGAAATAAGGTGGGTCTATAGGAACAAGATGGATGAGGACAGGACGATCATAAAGAACAAGGCAAGACTCATTGCTAAAGGATATCATCAAGAAGAAGGGATCGACTTTGACCAGACCTACGCTCCAGTGGCAAGACTGGAGGACATCAGACTGTTTCTAGCCTACGATGTACTGAAGGGCTTCACCGTCTACCAAATGGATGTGAAGTCCGCCTTCCTGAATGGTGACATAAAGGAAGAAGTGTATGTAGAACAGCCCCCAGGTTTCGTTGTTCCTAATCATCCTGAATATGTTTATTTAATATCAAAGACACTGTACGGTTTGAAACAAGCCCCTCAGGCTTGGTACGAAACGCTGTCTAGCTTTCTCCTCGAGAATAAATTCATGAGGGGAAAGTTAGACAAGACATTGTTTCTTAGGGAAATTAAAGGCAAGATTCTGCTAGTGCAAATCTATATCGATGACATTATTTTTAACTCTACTGATGACAACCTCTGCAAAAAGTTTTCCAAACTCATGCAAGAGAAGTTCGAAATGAGCAGTATGGGAGAGCTGAAGTATTTCTTAGGACTTCAGCTGAAACAATCTGAAGATGGGATCTTCATCTCTCAGACCAAGTTCACCAAGGAGTTGCTTAAGAAATTCGGAATGGAGAGTGCAACCTCTATGAGGACTCCAATGGCCTCAGCTATGTCTCTTGACAAGGATGAGAAAGGGAAACCTTTCGATGAAACCAAGTATAGAAGCATAGTTGGATCCTTGCTCTACCTTACTGCTAGTAGACCAGACATAATGTTCTCTACATGTGTCTGTGCTAGATTCCAAGTGAATTGTAAGGAATCTTATTATGCTACTGCAAAGCGGATCTTGAGATACCTTAAAGGTACACCAAATCTTTGCTTATGGTACCTAAGAAGCAATGACAGTGAACTAATTTTTTTTTCAGATGCAGACTTTGCAGGAAGCAAAGATGACAGGAAAAGCACATCAGGGACGTGTCAGTTCCTAAGAAGAAGACTCATCTCATGGAGAAGCAAGAAGCAAATCTGTGTCCCAATCTCAACGGCCGAGTCAGAATATATTTCTGCCGGTAGTTGTTGTGCACAGTTGCTTTGGCTAAAGCACCATTTGGAGGATTACAACATGAAGATCAAGGACATTCCTTTGTTCTGTAACTCCTCGCCATCGCAATCACAAACAATCCAGTCTCACATAGCCGGACTAAACACATCGAGCTGCGATACCACTTTATCCGGGAGCATGTGGAGCAAGGGGATGTAGATCTGAAGTATGTGCCTACAGATCGGCAGGTTGCAGATATCTTCACCAAGCCGCTGGACGAGACCAAGTTCAATTTCTTCAAAACTGAACTTGGGTTGCTGAACAAGGAGAATTAAACCAAAGTGATCAGTTCAAAGGCTCAAGAATCGAGGATACTCCTAAATTGTCAGATTTTACCTAGTGGAAGGCAGTTCTCGAAAACTTACTTAAACTTCTCGAAAAGTAGAAGTCATTTCTCGAAAACCTAAGTCCACTTCTCGAGAGGCAGAAAATTGCTCTCGAAAAGTATCTTAAGTCCTCTAAAAATACTTAAACTTCTCGAAAAGTTCATTGTAAGTTCTCGAGAACTAATTCTCGAGAAGTCCGTTTCTCTCTCGAGAACTCTGGAGACTAGTTTTCGAAAAGTCATTCTCTCTCTCGAAAACTCTTGACCCCAGTTCTCGAGAACTTTCTAACTTCTCAAAAACTCTCAGCCACTTCTCGAAAAGTTTAACCTACTTCTCAAGAGCTGGACTGACCTTCGGCCGAAATTTCTTAACTCTGATAATTCGTAAATTTCATGATTTCTGCCCTAATTTAAGGCTAATTAGACTTATAATTAACATTACGAGGATACTATATATATCTAAATCTCTTTAGAATCCGAAATCAACCGTCATTTCAAAAATTCTCTCGCACCTCTTCATCTTCCGCTGACCGACATCTCCGTCTCTGCTGCTCTCTCTCTCCGCTCCATTCGTTGCCTTCACCGACGCAAATGGCTCACAGTTCAAAGATTGGGATTGGAAGTGAACTCATTGTTGCAGGAATGGCTGACGTTTCCGATGATTTCCAAAACTTGATGATACTTCTCGAGACAGCCGGACTGATGTTTGTACTTACAGAGCCCATGAAGATTGTTTTTCCAGAGGTAGAGGAATTTTTCAAGAATGCCAAAACAAGGAGAAATGGAACGATTTTGAAAACCAAAGTTAAGGGAATTAAGATAAAGCTTGACAAGCACAGGGTTTCTAAACTTCTGAAATTGCCTATTGTCCATGAGGAAGATGACCTCACTCCAGAAGAGTATGACAGAGCCTACTCCTTCTATGGACTTCCAGAGGAATACAACTCCCTCAGGAGAAATCTGCTTAATGATGTGGGAAAACTCCTCGCAGATATCATTGGCAAGATACTGTGGTGCGTTACAGGATCAATAAGTTTCATATTTCATGACTTGTTTGGAGTGATGACAACAGTGATCTGCAGAAAACGCTTTCAGTTTGGTATGATGATATTTGAAATGATCAGAGACAACATTCATGAGCCCAAGTTTGCAAGGATAATCGCGTTGCTATTAAGTGAGATTGATCCAGTAACATTCAAACTCTCCAAAGGTACCCCTGTCCATCATCTGAAAAAGATATCCGTCACCTCGATCCAGAGATGGGAACTCAAATTAAAAAACCCTAGATAGTTAGCTAAGGAAGTTGGTGCTACTGTCTCAGAAGTCAGGACTCCATCTCAACCTCCACCTCCACATCATGCTGCTGAACCATCTGGTGCAGCAACAGAGGGGGAGCCTGTACCTTCTACCTCAGCCTTCAAGATTCCTACTCCACTAAGGAGCCCCAGGGAGTCTTCTCCAATATCTACCCAGCCAGATTTACCAGTTCAAGAGGTACTCAAGGATACAGATGAAGCTATAAATAAAATGATAGAGGAACTCTCATCTGAGGACCCTCTTCCTCCTTTTCCAAAAGATGTTTCTGCTGAACTACCCAGAGATACTCCATCCCCCTACCTTCACATCAAGGTACTCCTACTCCTCCTCAATCCCCAAGACAAGTATCCACTCCTCTAGAGACCATCCTATCATCTGAAGAGGATGAGCAAGCTCCTGAGGAGGTAGAACCCCCTCTCAGGACACTAGACTTCAACCTTCCAAAATTCATTGATGAGGAGGGTGATACAGTCTCTCGCACTGTAAGAGCTAAGAGCTCTATTGTTCTAGAAGAACTGCCTCCATGGCAAGCCCCTCCACCTTCAGCTTCTCCTACCAGTGCTCCTGCCTCTACTGCCTTATCAGATGCCCCTCCAGCTCAGACTGTTTCCATCCCTCATGCTTCTACTACTGCTGCTGCTGTTATGGTGAACACAGATATTCTCTCCAAGATAGAAGAAATGCTCTCTGACCAAAGAAAATACTTTGATGAATCCCTTCAGAACATTCAAAAACAAGTCACTGCTTTGGAATAAGAGATGAGCAGAGGTTTCGCTGAAATTCAAGTCAACACTGACCAGCTCAAAGAATTATTCAGAATAGGAGGGAAGGCCTTAGATCATACAATCAATAGTATTGGACAAGTAATGGACCAATCAGTCACTCTTGCAAATAATCAGATACAACTGGACAAACGAGCTGCAGAAAATATAATGAAGGTATGTAATGTGGTTGGAACCTTCAAGGAGGATGCCATAACTACCCTATCTGTAGAAATCAGAAAGGGGGAGGACATTATCAAAGCCCAAGTTGAAAAGCTTAATAATGAAGCCAAAACTCTGTGGACTGCAAAAGTTACTGAGATTAATAAGGATGTTCTAGAACAAATTCAATATGTAAAATTCCATACTTATGATACAGCTGTATGGATGCAAAACTAGATATTCCCAGATTTTCAGGCAGACCCAAATGTGATCCCTCACCATCTAAATCCTCTTGCTGAAGGTACATCTAGCCAAGTGTATCAACCCCAAGTGCCTCAACCTCAATATCCCACTTTCTCTCCTAGGCTAGAAGACCAGGAACCTCCTCCAGCTTCTTACTCTCATGTCTGGGATGATGTGATACCAGAAGATCTACCAGAGATTCATATCCCAAAGAAAAGGAAGTATGGGGAGGGACCCTCTGCCAGTAAATCATCTCCTCAGCCTAAAGCAGAAAAGAGAAAAGCTCAAGAGTTTGCTGAAGTATGGAGCCCAACCTCAAAATCTTTAATTCTTGATACATTGAAACTTGTAATGGATCTAAATTAGGAAAGAAGCCTGCACTACAACTATTCAGAATGAGAGTTATATGAGAAGTCAATGACTAAAAGGAGACTATATGACAGAGAACATGGTAAAAACAATCCTAGAGCTCCTCCAAAACCTCCCAGATACTATCCCAAACCCTTTAGCTACCAAAGAAGACAACAGGCTAAACAAGACAAGCAACATCAGAACAGAGATGATTCTTGATGGTTGTGGTGTTGAGAACTGAAAAGGAAATGAATGTTGATTAAAACCCTAAAAGATTTTTGATATATATAACATTTCCTAGTTTTGCTTAATTATAATTTCTAATTTTTCTTTATGTGCTTTTACTGCTCTTACCTTTCTTCTTTCATGCTCTGTTTTTTGTTATAATAATTCACCTTAGTATAAAGGGTTCTGACTTCTACAAATAGGGGGAGATTGTTGAGTATTGTCTCCACAATAACCCAGATTTGCATGAAGTCACCCTTTGAACTAAGATGAATTAAGTTATATTTGACATCTGTCTTCTAGTGTATGTTTGCAGATCCTCAGTTCTAAGTGTAGACCAATGTCAGTCTACAGTGGGTCAGGAACACAGGACCACTCAGTGTAATCCCTCACTAGGTGATCCAAAGTGTTGACTCATGTGTAGTCTCTCAATTGGGATACACTTCATATTCAAACTTTGGAGCAAAAGATGGAGACAAGTCCAGAAGGAAATCTTACGTGAAGTTCTTGAAAAAAATCTCTAAGTCCATATCTCGAGAAGTTCTCTCAGAGTTCTCGAGAAGTATGACATAGTTCTCGAGAGGCTCAGACTCTACTTCTCGAGAAGTCAGGACAGTTCAAGAATTTCTCTAAGTTGAAGTTTTCGAGAGGTTAATAAAGTTCTCGAGAACTACTATAGAAGTTCTCGAGAAGTACTCCTTGGCTCTCGAAAAGTTCTGCTTTCTCTTCAGGAATTTGACTCAAATCAAGTTCTCGAGAACTATTCCATAAGTTCTCGAGAGGTCGATAATGTTCTCGAGAACTACTTGAAAAAGTTCTCGAGAAGTATTCAGTTCAGATATTTCTTTAGAAGTTGACTCTAAGTAAAGTTTTCGAGAAGTGCTATATAAGTTTTCGAGAAGTTTTTGTTCTCGAAAAGTTTTCTGTCAAGTTCTCGAAAAGTCAACCTAGCTCTCGAGAACTATAATCCCATGTTCTCGAGAAGTCCTAGGCTATTTCAAGGAGATTAGTGATCGAGATGCAACCATAGTTTTCGAAAGCGTAGTACATAGTTCTCGAGAACTATCTCAACTTCTCGAGAACTAAGTTCATCTTTTTCCAGAAATTTTCTCTAAGTCCAGATCGGCCGGAATTTAATTCAACCCGACAGGATTGGTCCACGTGTCATCATTTATGATAATTCCAACCGTTAGAGACATCCTATATAATGTCTTGTCATTAAGACAACCCTAAGAAGGATTAAGAGATCAATTGAGCGATTCCGTACTTTCCAAAATCGCTGGTTCGGCCGCATTTCTCTCAAGCCCGACGACCTAAAGCCGCCGCCGACGCTCTCGCTCTGATCGATCTTCATCTCTTCGACTGTTAGAACCGATTTGCGTCATCGATCTAAGAAGATCTACTGGTTCAAGAAAAGTCCTGTTCTTCATCCGGTAGATTCAAGAATTTCTCAGGTCAATCTACAAGGTTTCTTCCACAAATCTTAAAAGGGCCGCAACTTCAAGAAGAAGACTTAAAGATATATTTCTTACAGAACTGAGATATTTTATGCTCTTATTTTTCATATCTCTTGTAAAACTTGTAGGAGATTAATCTCCGAGTGTAGGAGCATGGTTCTCCGAGTTGTAGGAAGAGTTCATCTTCCGAGTATAGATCTATTTTGATCGAGTTTGTAGGAACGTGGTTCCGAGGCGTAGGATTGGATTGCAATCTGAGATAGTGGAGTAGCCGGATCTAGTTATTTGCTAGAACGGTGAGGTAAAGTGGACGTACCCAAGGACAAGGAACCACTATAAATCTTTTGTGTCCTTCTGTGATTGCTTGATTGCGTGTGCTAGATCTATAAAGTTTTATTCCGCAAACAAATGCACAATTCACCTATTCACCCCCCTCTAGGTGATTTAGGTTGACAACTTTCCACTTTCAGGCAGTTCCATTACTCAAGTAGACCCCTTCTTATTCCTGAGTTAACAAATTTTCTATCTCAGAATTTTCTAAGTATTTTACTCGAGTAGTTAAGTTCATTACTCGAGTAGATGAGTACCTTGACTCGAGTGACAGAAGTCAAGTACTCGAGAATTATCTACCTTACTCGAGTAGTGAAGTTCCTGTACTCGAGAAGTCCATCTACTTATCGAGAAGTCTTGATCTAGTACTCGAGTAACCAGATTTTCTTCCCAGAATTCTCTCTAAGTCTTTTTCTCGAGAAGTTCACTTCCACTTCTCGAGTAGCATTTTAAGTACTCGAGTAATCCTCATTCTTCTCGAGTAAGTATAAGTTCTATCCTTATTTTTCTTGAAGTGCTTCTTCTCGAGTAGCTTGATGTTGTCTTCTCAAGAACCCATAATAGTACTCGAGTAGTTCTTTCTTCACTCAAGTAATCACGTTATTTTCTCAGAAAATTTCGCTAAGTCCAGACAGACGTAATTTTTCAAATGTCTTGACATGATTGGTCCACGTGGCCATAATTAATGATAATTATGACCGTTAGGAAGATATTATAAAAGGTCTTGTCAGTACGGACAACCCTAAGCGCGTGAAAAGAATCATTCTAAGAATTCTGAATCGCCAATTCTCTTTCCTAATCGGAAGCCGTCGTTGCTCATCGTGCACATCGCCAAGGGCTTTCGATCAAGAAGATTCAGACCAGTCGACTTGAAGATCAAGATCATCTTAAATCTATACATCCTCTCTTTGATCTTGTAAGTCCAGGATTTTTAGATCTAGGATCCTGCCGTGTTTTCTTCAATATTTTCTGATAAAGTCGCAAAGTTCAAGAAGGAAGACCTAGACAGAAATTCTGCAGATCTGAGAAAAGTTACAATGTGTATTTCTTAAATTCATTCTATTCTTGTAGGAGATTATTCTCTGAGTGTAGGAGCTTTGTTCTCCGAGTTATTGTAGGAAGTTTTCATATTCCGAGTGTAGATCCGTTTTGTGGATCGAGTTGTAGGAATGTTGTTCCAAGTTATAGGATTGTTTTAAATCCGAGATTAGTGGAGTAGCCAAGTCTAGTGCATTGCTAGATCGGTGAGTTGAAAGTGGACGTACCCAAGGTTGGGGAGCCACTATAATTCTTGGTGTCATCTGTGTTTGCTTGGTTAATTTTCTGTGCATAGATCGCTAAATTTTTTATTCCGCAAATAGACGCACAACTCACCTATTCACCCCCCTCTAGGTGATTTAGGTAGACAACTTAAACAATTTTCAGAATTGAACTGCTCTGTGGTTAAAATCAGAAGTGACCATGGAATAGAATTTGAGTCTGGGTCCATGATAGAGTTTTGTGCAAGCCAAGGTATCTTTTATGAGTTTTCCTCCCCTCATACTCCACAGCAAAATGGAGTCGGCGAGAGAAAGAACAGAACACTCATTGAGGCATGTACAACAATATTGAATGACTCTTCATTATTAGATTACTTCTGGGCTGAAGCAGTCAATACAGCTTGTCACATGCAAAATAGAGCGTTAATCAACAAGAATCATCGTAAGACACCTTATGAACTTCTGAAGGGCAGAAAATCGACTGTTTCCTACTTTAGAATTTTTGGAAGCAAATATTTTGTACTATATAATAGGAAACATTACCGAACTAAGTTTAGTGTAAAATGTTTTGAAGGTACTTTCGTAGTATATAGTAATCATATTAAGACATATATGATTTTTAATAAGAAAACTCTAGTTATAGAAGAATCTATCAATATTGTATTTGATGTGGCAAGTATGCTTCATAGCAGCTCTTTTAGTTTTTTTTATTGAAGATGCAGGTACTAAACCTAAAGAGCTAAGCTTGGAAGAAGCAGCAAAAGTAGATGTTCCTAGTTTAACCAAGATCAGCTCTCTAGATTTGATTGAAGAGGTAGAAGAACATCAAGATGAAGGATGTGCACTAGAAGTAGCAAAACCTCCTAGTGGCATATAGAATGCAAGAAATCTAGTGATCAGACATTCATGTGATCACCCCGTTGATCAGATCATTGGCGATCTAAGTGAAGGAGTTAGAATAAGAAGAGGTGAAACTAATGAAGTCTTGCACTTGATTTTTCTTTCTCAGATTGAGCCAAAGAAGTTCGAAGAAGCAAATAAGGATGCTTCATGGATTGTTGTAATGTAAGAAGAGTTCAATTAGTTTGAAATGTGCAATGTTTGGGAGCTATTACCAAGGTCTAAAGGTCAGAATGCGATAGGGAAGAAATGGATCTTCAGAAATAAGCTGGACGAAAATGGAGTCATCATAAAGAACAAGGCTAGACTTGTAGCTCAAGGTTACCAACAAGAAAAGGGAATTGACTTTAATCAAACATTTGCTCTAGTGGACAGAACCAATGCGATCAGGTTGTTCCTAATATATGCTGCTCATAAAGGCTTCAAAGTGCATCAAATGGATGCGAAGTCATCCTTCCTCAATGGAAATTTAAAGGAGGAAGTATTCATAGAACACCCCCAGGTTTTGTCGATCCATCCCTTCCTGATTATATTTATTACTTGCATAAAACTTTATTTGGTTTGAAACAAGTTGCTAGAGCTTGGTATGAGACGTTATCTAGCTTTCTTCTTGAAAATAAGTTCTCAAGAGGAAAGATAGATAAGACATTACTTCTTAGGGAAGTAAAGGGAAAGATCCAGCTGGTGCAAATATATGTCGATGATATTATATTTGGATCTATAGACGATAACTTTTGTAAAAAGTTCTCTAAGTTGATGCATAGGAAGTTTAAAATGAGTAGTATGAGTGAGCTGAAGTATTTCTTAAGACTTTAGGTAAAGCAATCTAAAGATGGAATTTTCATCTCCCAGAAGTTCACCAAGGAGTTACTTAAGAAATTCGGAATGGAGAACACAACATCTATGAGGACTCTAATGAGTTCAACTATGTCTCTGGACAAGGATGAGAAAGGGAAAACTTTTGATAAATCCAAATATAGAAACATAATTGGATCCTTGCTCTACCTTACTGTGAGCAGATCAAATATAATGTTTTCAATATGTGCATGTTCTAGTTTCTAGGTGAACTCTAAGTAATCTCATTATGCTGTCATAAAGAGGATTTTGAGATATTTTAAAGGCACACCTAATCTTGGCTTATGAAATTCAAGAAGTAATGACTGTGAGCTAATTGGTTTTTTAGATGCTGATTTCATAGGAAACAGGGATGATAGGAAAAACACTTCCAGGACTTGCCAATTTCTTGGAAGGAGGCTTATATCATGGAGTAGTAAGAAACAGAATTGTATAACAATCTCAACTGCTGAATCAGAGTATATCTCTAAAGGCAGTTGTTGCGCACAACTTAGGTGGATCTGAAATTAACTTGAAGATTATAATATGAAGCTGAAGGAGATTTTGATGTTCTACGACTCATCAGTGCAATAGATATTGCAAATAATTCAGTCTCTCACAGCCGGACAAAGCACATCAAAATATGATATCATTTCATCCGGGAGCATGTGGAGAACAAGGACATTAATCTCAGCTACATCCCAACGGATAAGCAAGTTGCATGCATTTTCACGAAGCCGCTGGATGAGGCCAAGTTCACTTTCTTCAAAATGGAATTTGGTATGCACAACAAAGAGTCATGAATAGCTTAAAAAATCTGCCCAAGTACAGAAATTCAGAATTCTCAAAACTTCAAGGAAGCACTCATGGAATCAGTCGAAACTACTCGAGTCATTTGGACAAATCCATCGAGTATTGTCGAGGCATTTCAACAAATTATTCGAGTCTTCATGGATCTATTCGACAAATCTTTCGAGTTTCACGTATCATTTCGACGAATCTGCCAAGTTCTCCTGTGTCATTTTGAAAGTCTTTAATTACAAGGTAGCTAATCACCTGGGGGGGGGGGTGAATAGGTTTTTGGTCTTTTATAATTTTCCCTCTACTTAGTGTGGGTGAGTTATATATTTCTTTCAATACAATCACACAAAGTACACACAAGGTATATAGTGGTTACCCAGATTATGTGTACGTCCACTTTCCCTCCCACCTTTCTAATAGTGAGTTAGACAAGGCACTTCTCCAAAACTCGGCTCCTAAGAGTTTACAACACAGATCCCACAGGATCCTCAGTATCCTCATAGACCTATAACTCGGGCACAAAGCCCTACATCAGAGAAAGCTTGCTCCTACAGCTTAGTGATCAAAATATCACCTACCTCAAACTTAAACACAAGTCTTACAACTCAAGCTATAGAGGTTAGTCCTACCTCAGATCCAAAACTAGATCCTACAATCTTAGGCTCAACAACCCTACCTCAGATCCAAAGGATCCTACCACTCAGGCACAACTGCCCTACACTCAGTAAAATAGCCCTACACTCACATCCACACAAGGATCCGACTGCATTTATAAATCAGGCTTACAACTCAGATCCAAAAGGATCCTACAGGAAGAGTAGTTGGTTGGTGTAGTTGATTTGACACCAGAGAAATTTCTTTATGCCTGCCTCCTGAGTTAAGTTTACCTCAACCCTATCTTCTTCTTAATAGTAAGAGAATTATCTTAAATAAGTTGGAGCTTGTACTAAAAGTAACTCAAAAACTTTTTTTTGAACTTGCTGAAGAAGACTGAAGATTTGATAGTTCTTATGTTCTTCAATCAGCTAACCTGGGCCTACAGAAACTTGAAAGATCTGATCCTTCTTTATCAGAACCGTTTTGAACTTGCTATAGCATAAGAAATTGCTACAACTAACTTGAAAGAACTTTTAAATCAGCTAATTTAACTTCAAGCTTCGAGCTCGAAAATAATGGCGAGGAAGAAGAAGTTCAGCCGCAACTGTTCGAAATGAGAAAACCCTAAAAGTTAAAGTTCCTTCTGTGCATCTTGTCCCTTTTATCTTCCGCCGATTAACAGCTCCAAAAAGCAGTGGGGACTACCTGTGGTTGTTAGCTGCACCTTGCTTTAATGGAAGAAGACGTACAGTAGACCTCCAACGCTATTTGTCGTGCTCTGTAGCTTTCCCGCAACTAATTTGAACTCTGTTATATTGTTGACTTTGGATGACGTCAGCATTTGTGGACTTAGCCAAATTATCTGCACCAGCAGGAGTTGAGTGCGTTGAGTGAATCTTCATCACTTAATGCCCCTAGACTTAGCTGTAGCTTTCTTTATCTGCTAGGCATTGAGAGCGTTGAGTGAGCCTTCATCACTCAACACTTTTGTCCTTAGCAGCTTATCTAAAGTCTGCCAGCTTGCTGAGGCGTTGAGTGCATTGAGTGAGCTGTCTTCACTTAATGCTTTTGGACTTAGACAATTTTTTTTGTCTATCTCTTTCCTTAGGCTTTGACTGATTGTTTTTCTGTTGACGCCTTCTTCTTTGGCATTGAGTGAGCTGTTCTCACTCAATGATTCTGGACTTAGCAAGATTTCTTGATAGAATCTTCAACTTCTTGAGCTTTCCTCAAGGCTGCTTGTTATATGGCGTTGAGTGAACTGTCTTCACTCAAAGCCTGTGGACTTAGTCAATTTTCCAGCTTGCCAATACTGAGCCTTTGATAGACTAAGCTTTACTCATCCCTTCTTGTTATATGGTGTTGAGTGAACTACCTTCACTCAATGCCTGTGGAATTATTTGATTTTCTGTCTTCCAAACTACTGGGCTTTGACAGTCCTCCCTTTACTCAACTAATCTCGATGCCTTTTGATATACAACGTTGAGTAAACTGCCTTCACTCAACGCCTGTGGACTTAGCCTCAAAATTGCTTTGCAGACTGCTAGGCTTTGACTGTCCACACGTTACTCAGCATTTTTTGGCATCTGGCCTTGAGTGAACTGGCTTCACTCAATGCCTGTGGAATTAGGTGATTTTTCAGCCTTTCCAGCATCCTTCTTTGACATCTGACATTGAGTGAACTGGCTTCACTCAACGCCTATGAACTTAGATAGATTTCTGTCTCTCCACTTCTCTACCTTGTGACAACCTATCACAACCACTTAGAATACCTGTCCAATCAATATGACAAGGACCAACCTGCATGCATTAACTTGAACATACATAAAATACAACTATGTGTATACAATTGACTTTTTTGACTTCTACAAATCTAGGGCATTGTGAGCAATGGAGCCAACAATCTCTCCCTATTTGAAGAAATCAAAACCCTCAAACAAAATTTTGAGTCAATGATATACACTTACATATGTAACAATAACACAATAAATTGGAAACCTTATAACAAGAGAACAAGAGTATCAAGTTATAGGTTACCAATCTTTCCTTGCCTGTAGGGTGAATATTATCACTTCCCGCTCCCCCTGTTTTGCTGCTTTCTTGCCTTATATCCTTCTCCTTCCCCTTTTTGACCTATGTAAATAGTCAGGGAGGTGCTGACCTCTAATTATCTTCTCTCCCTTTTTGAGTACCTATAATAAACTATTGCAGCAGCTTGCTCCTTCTCTACACGAGGCTGAATCTATCCCTGCAAGTGCTGGACTTGATCCCCATCAACCGAAGCATCTTCTATCATCCTCCTGGTAGACACTTTAGTCTATTCCAGTCTAGATAGCACTTGAACCACTTGAAAAACATGATTTAAATAAAGGTATACCACTTGAAAAATCTTCATACCACTGAAGGTCTTTTCCACCTGCAAGAAGTTGTATAACCTGCAATAATAACAACACAAGGAGCAACTGATCCGTGGAGAGGACTTGAAGGCGCACACTTTCATCCGTGCAAATCAAGTTTTCCATGATAAAGAATAGGAGTCATAAGTTAATAAAACTTCTCTTCTCGGTCTTTAGGATGCGTGTGAAAGTCCACCTAGTGCCAACTACCTTCACCTATGAGGGGGGGGGGGGGATAGTTGTCTTGCAGCGTTTTTGCGGAATTAAAACTATACCTGCACAAATAAACAAAACAACACAGCACAGAAAGACACATGAAATTTATAGTGGTTCCCCGATTTGGGTACGTCCACTTTCCCCCTTCGACCTATCTCCCAACAAGGGACGACTCAGTCACTTCACCAACCGGATTGAAATCCAATCCACACACTAACAGAAGGAACCCTTCCAAGCGAAGGAGTCACCACTCCTCCACCACGGGTTGCACCCAACCCTTACAACGAGGAACCTACGTTCCTTTACAACAAAAATAAAATGGAATGTATAAAATATATAAACTTCTTATGGAGGCTAGGTGTCCCTCTTCGTTCGATGATGCGTTCTTGACGAAGACGAAGAGTCCACGACCTTAGCTCTCACTTAGAATGAATCTCCACGAAACCGGCGGCGGCAAGAAGAACGGCGGCTTGGCATTTAGGATCGGCGACGGCAAGAAGTGCGGCGGCTGAGCTTTAGAGATCCAACCTTCGTAGCTATGCTAGCAAGGTCTACCAATAGTCTTCCTTGGATCAATCGTCTCGATCGATTCGGAAAGGGAAGGTATTCCCGATCTACAAATAAAGAGACAAAGGATCTCAAGGAGGACACGTGAGACGCGTTGCTTGGCAAAGCTTATGTCGCCGGGGGATCAGGAGGTATCCACGATCAATAGCGGCGACTACTTCCCGAGCGACGACGGCGGCGACAGAAGAGAAATCCGCGATCTAGGTCACGTCGGCGGCTCGATTTTATTTCTTGTGTATTCGTAGTATTGCGTTTGTGTAAAGATCGAAATACAACAATATTTATACTGTAGGTCATACATTATGACCGTTGTGGGCCCCACCAAGGAAACCCTAGCTCCTGTTCAAAATAGCGCCTGAATATTTGGACCGGTCCAGCGAGCAGCAGAAATTCGCCTAAGGCAAATTCAGAGAGAATCATTGGTGATTCTCAACGAATCGGCGAGAATCACTTATGATTCTCGCCGAATTCTTCTTGGCAGAATTCTGGCTGAAGATCTAGCCATCCAGAAAGAATCGGCGAGAATCAACATTCATTCTTGACGAATCGGCGAGAATGCAAAGTCATTCTCGTTGATTCGGCGAGAATCAACTAGTGATTCTCGACGATTCTGCCTTAAGTAGAAATCAAGACGACGTTGAGACAGCCGACTGCAATCGGCAAGAATCAGCGAGTGATTCTCGATGATTCGGCGAGAATCACTAGTGATTCTCGTCGAATCGGCGAGAATCACTTAGTGATTCTCGATGATTTCTACTTAGACGATTTTTCGTCTTTCCACCCGTGAGCTGCTCTTTGGCCCATCCTTGCTCCTTTACTGCTCTTCATCTATCACAGCCCTGTACTTTTAAATAAGTACACTCTAATAGAGAGAGTACACATAAGCCAACACACTGATCTGCTCAACGAGGGATTACGTTGCGCAGACCCGTGTATATTGACCTACTACACCCTGACATTGGTGTGTACTTAGCGAGAAATAACTGTAAGCACAACTTGAAGACAAATGATCAAATACAATGTCAATTCACCTTAGCTGGTCCAGGGGCTTCTTCAAATCAGGTACATTGTGGATACAATACCCAACAATCTCCCCCTATTTGAAGAAGCCTAAACCCTACAAGCTAAGGTGAATATAATGGATGAAAGAAAAATATAAACTGAATAATCAGTTGAGAAAGAATTTCCATACCATTATCTTTAGAGCATTTGGAGCATACTTTGCGAGAGCACCTTAGCCCTTAGCACCTTAGCCGAGAGGGCAATCTCCCCCTTTTCGGCTTCTACAAATCTGGGACTTTAGCACTTGCCACAATGCTCCCCCTAAGTTCTTGTATTTGGGCTTACACTTGAGTTTCTTGCGGATGCTCCCCCTAGATGCACGAGCCTGGAGCTTCTGTAGTCTTCATTCCTCATAGTTTAGCATCCCCAGTTCAGTTTTGAAGAGACTGAACTTGGCCTCGTCTAGGGGCTTTGTGAAAATATCTGCAATCTGCTTTTCCGTGGGGACATAGCAGAGAGAGATAACCTTGTTTTCCACGTGCTCCCTAATGAAGTGGTAGCGCACTTCAATATGCTTCGTCCTGCTGTGCGATACCGGATTGTTCGCAATGGCAATTGCACTGGAGGAGTCGCAGTACATTGGTACTTCCTTGAACTGAAGGTCATAGTCTGCTAACTGGTTTCTGATCCATAGTAGTTGTGCGCAACAGCTGCCTACTGAGATATACTCAGATTCAGCTGTGGAGGTTGCAACACAATTCTGCTTTTTACTATTCCATGATATAAGCCTTCTTCCGAGGAATTGACACGTCCCGAAAGTGCTTTTCCGATCATCCCTGCTTCCTGCAAAGTCACATCTGAAAATCCTATTAGCTCGACATTATTTTTTCTCGGGTACCACAAGACACGATTAGGTGTACCCTTAAGGTATCTTAGAATTTGCTTTGCAGTGACATAGTGAGATTCTTTAGTGTTCACCTGATTTCTGGCACAAACGCATGTGGAGAACATAATATCCGGTCTACTTGCAGTAAGGTAGAGCAGGGATCCAATAATGCTTATGTATTTGGTTTCATCAAAAGGTTTCCCTTTCTCATCCTTATCCAGAGACATAGTAGATCCCATTGGAGTCCTCATAGAGGTTGCATTCTCCATTCCGAATTTCTTGAGGAGTTCATTTGTGAACTTCGTCTGAGAAATGAAAATTCCATCCTCAGACTGTTTCACTTGAAGTCCCAAAAAATACTTTAGCTCTCCCATACTGCTCATTTCAAACTTTCCTTGCATAAGTTTAGAAAACTTTTTGCAAAGATTGTTATCCGTTGAGCCGAATATAATGTCATCAACATAGATTTGCACTAGCAAGATCTTGCCTTTGACTTCCCTAAGAAACAATGTCTTATTTATTTTTCCTCTAGAGAACTTGTTCTCAAGAAGAAAACTAGACAGAGTCTCATACCAAGCTCGTGGAGCTTGTTTTAAGCCATATAGAGCTTTATTAAGAAAGTATACATGATTAGGATAAGTAGGATTGCCAAAACCTGGGGGTTGAGCGACGTATACTTCCTTTTTCAGGTCTCCATTCAAGAATGCTGATTTCACGTCTATCTGATAGACTGTGAATCCTTTGTGAGAGGCATATGCTAGAAACAGTTTGATTGCCTCGAGCCTTGCAACCGGCGCAAACGTTTGGTCGAAGTCGATCCCCTCCTCTTGTCTGTATCCTTGAGCCACCAGTCTGGCCTTATTCTTGATGATGACCCCGTGTTCATCCAGCTTGTTTCTGAAGATCCACTTGGTGCCAATCACGTTCTGCGTCTTTTGTCTGGGAACCAGCGTCCAGACGTTGCATCGTTCGAATTGATGCAGCTCATCTTGCATGGCCAATATCCAAGACGCATCTTTGTTTGCTTCATCGAACTTCTTTGGCTTAACCTGCGATAGGAAGCTAAAATGCAGAAACTCATTAAGTGTACCTTGGCGAGTTCTGACACTGTCTCGAGGATCTCCAATGATTTGATTTCTGGGATGATCCCTCACGTGTCGGAGCTCTAGTAGTCTTGCATCAGAAGCTCTAGCATTTTCTGGGGCTCCTTCCTCTTCAGGGAGAACTACTTCATCCTGACCGTCATCATGTCCGATCGGCGTTGAGGCGGAGACCTTGACGTACTTTGGAGTTGCATCTTTATCGGGCTCATCCAGGTGTAGCTGTTCGATTCTTGCACCTGCATCTTTAAGAAAACCACTGGAAGAATTGCAATTAAGCAAGCTTCCTTCATCAAATACGACATTTATTGATTCCTCTACCACTAGGGTTTTCTTATTGAAAACCCTATAAGCCCGGCTATGGCTACTATAGCCCATGAATATGCCTTCGAAGCATTTTTCACCAAACTTAGTATGCGGGTACTTCCCGTTATTCAGTACATAACATCTGCAGCCAAAGATCCTAAAATAGGACATGGTCGGCTTCCTGCCTTTCAGTAGCTCATAAGGCGTCTTATGATGACTATTGTTGATCAAGGCCCGGTTTTGTACATGACATGCCGTATTGACAGCCTCTGCCCAGAAATATTCTGGGAGAGAAACGTCATTCAACATTGTCGTGCAGGCTTCAATGAGCGTTCTATTTCTCCTCTCCGCAACTCCATTCTGCTGAGGAGTGCGCGGGGAGGAAAACTCATGAAAGATACCAAGTTCTTCACAGAACTCTGTCATAGCACCAGACTCGAACTCTGTTCCATGGTCACTTCTGATTTTGACCACCGAGCAGTTAAGTTCGTTCTGAATCTGCCTGACAAAACTGGTGAAGATGTCAAACGTATCAGACTTGCGTTTTAAGAAGAACACCCAAGTAAACCGAGAGTGATCATCAATAATCACTAGCGTATAAGACTTGCCTCCCAAGCTATGAACTTGCATTGGACCAAACAAGTCCATATGCAGAAGATAAAGAATCTGGAGGAGTCTTTGTCAATGATGCCCTTAAAGGTAACCCGAGTCTGTTTGCCCTTTTTCCATGCAGGACAGGGGCTATCTTTGATGCACTTAATGATGGGAGCATCCCTTACTAAGTTTTTAGAAAACAACATACTAATTGTCTTGAAATTAATATGTGCCAATCTCTTATGCCATTGTTCACAAAGAGATGCACTGCCTGTTGCTACTAGGCATACGGGGGTAGATGAATCTAAACTAAGAAAATCTAAGGAGAAGATATTTCTGCTCCTAATGCCTGTTAATACCGTCTCCGAAGAGGCACATGATATTATCAGACATTTATCCTTACAGAACTTAACGTCATAACCTTTATCACATAACTGACTTACACTGATCAGGTTATGATTTAACCCTTCAACGTAAGCCACGTTGGTGATAGAAATTATACCGTTGGAAATCATATCGTAACCCCTGGTGACTCCTCGATCTGATCCACCAAAGATGACTTTTGGTCCATTCTCGACTGGAGAGTAATCACGCAGCATGCTTCTTGTCCCGGTCATATGCCGGGAGCATCCACTGTCCAAGTACCATATGGGAGTTTTGGTGGCCTTTGGACATTCCTGCAAAACGGAATTAATTTCCCTTAGGAACCCAATCGAACTTGGGTCCTAGATTCCTCGTTAGCATACTCCCCCTCGGATGGTTAGCCCTACGAGTGGTCTACCTCTCATTGCCAACATGAGGAGTCTCGTTATTCCTCGGATTAAACCAGCAATCCACGACAAAGTGACCAACTTTGCCACAGCACCAACAGTCAAATCTGTTATACTTTTTCCTAGGCACCTGCTTCACCCTTGGAACGGAAGGTTCAGCCGGGGCATTGGACCTGGAGGTAGAGGCATCATGATGACAATAGTTGCATGATTTCTTTACCTCCTGGTTTCTTAGTGTAACAGGCTTGGCCTTGGGTGACTGCTTCCTATTATGGCCGCAAGAGAAGTGGCCATAATCCTCCATTTGAACTTCCTCATAAGGTGCCTTGAAGACACTCTCGCCAAAGTTGCGGGGGAAGGCCCACCCCTCATACCGGCTCTTAGGCTTTTCAACCAAGGGCCGGAAGAAGTGGCCATAGGTTGACTCAAAGTCCTGTTCATTGCAGGGATAGCCAGGCTTCCTGAATACCACAGGGTTGAGTGGGGCCTTTCCCTTTTCTGCAGTAGAGGCCTTCTTAGCAGCCTTATTTCTCCTCTGCTTTTAATTTCTCCTGGATGATTTACAAGGCACACCCACATGCCCCAAGCTAGCCCCCTTAGCCTGAGAAGAGAAGGTATCAACCAGTGGAAGAACAGTCTTTGGCATAGAGAAGCTTTGGACAATCTTCTTTTCTGCCGTAAGTTGTTCTTCCAACTTATTAATCTCTTCCTGTTTAAGGTCAAGGAGACTTAGAGACTCTGCGTGCTTAGAGATCAGTTCCAGGTGCTCCTGTCGGAGAGAAATCAAGCTAGTGATCTCTTCCCTTATGGAGACACCCTCGACCTTAAGGAATTTGACTTCCTTTTTCTGAGCCCTCAATCTCTTGCGACATTCCTCGAAGGTGTTGAGCAGAAGCTCATACTTTTCGAGGAGCTCAGCTTCTCGGGCAGAAGGGCTGTCCTCGAGATCATCATCAGGAGACTCATAGTCAGAGTCGGAGAGGGGGGTACGAGATTTTACCTTCCCAGTGAATGGGGGGCATTCTCCTTCTGAGTCAGAGCGACTGATAGTTTAACTTTCAAGACAGCCTAAACACCTAGAGGGGGGGGGGGGTGAATAGGTTCTACTTATTTATAAAAACTTCTAGGCAGAATTCAATTTAAAGGCTAACACAATAATCACAGCAATCACAGAAAATAAAACATCACAGATTGCACAATGTTTTATAGTGGTTCCCCAAGGTCTGGGTACATCCACTTTCCCCCTTCACCTATCTAGCAGTATGCTAGATTCGGCCAAACTTCCACTAATCTCAGATCAACAGATCCTACAACTCAGAACCCAACTGGTTCCTACAACTTAGGCACAACAGCCCTACCTCAGCCTTGCCCCAAGGCCTACAACTCAGAGAAGACCCTTCTCCTACACTCAGGCAAACAGCCCTACTACTCAGAGTTCAACACTCCTACACTCAGCCTTTATAACACAGGCTTACAACTCAGATCTGCGTAAACAGATCCTACAGAAATATAGAAAAGATTATTTAACTGTCTTGCCTGAATTGAGAGAGAAAAGGCCAAGACAATTCTTGATCAGCTGATGAAATCAACTGTATCTGAGCTTTCTTCAAAGCTTCTTGAATATGAACTTAGCTGAGTTGATTTTCAAATAGCTTCTTGAGAATCCACTGGTGGTTTCTTTCTTCTTCTTCAAATTCTGGCTTGATCTCTCTCTATCCAGCAATTTTGAATGATTCTTCTGAATTCTGATTAGAACTCTTCTTTGATCTATCCTTAGATAGTCTTCTTAGATCTTCCGGAGGAGATCTTCTTAAGTGCCAAGCACTTTCTTGAAATGAATTGGATTGTAATCCTTCTCAACTTTTTGATTCTTATCAATGTTTTCAAAAGTTACTTTCTCCTTCTGAATCTGTCTATTTATAGACTTTCTTCATGGTAACCGGCTGATCCGGTTTCTAACTGTTTTCTGACAAGTCTGACAGCTTCAGTTAACCGGTGGCAACCCACAGCTGTCAAGTCTTCAAACAAGTCCTGTGCCTTAGTCTTGAACCACAAGTTGTCAAGACAGTCTGTCAGAAAGTGTCGAGACCATCTGGCCATCTGTGTCGACACAATTGACTTTGGTGTCGACACAGTCTTTAGTGATGTCGACTAAGTTGCCTTTGAGTCGACACAGCTTCTTCTGAAAATAACTTGGTCTTGACTCTTCAGTGTGTCGACACAAGTCCTGTGTGTCGACACAGTTATTGTAGAATCATAACTTAGTAAGTGTCGACTTAGCCTTCTGGTGTCGACACAGTCTTCTTTTAACTCTGCTATAATGTGTCGACTTAATCACAATGTGTCGACCCATTCTGCTGGTGTAGACAAACCTGAGGTCGACTATATTCTTCTGTGTCGACACATCCTGCTGGTGTCGACAAACTTGAGGTCGACTATATTCTTCTGTGTCGACACATTTTCCCAATGTTGAGATCGACGCTTTTCTTCTGTGTCGACACAAATTCCCAGTATTGTTGTAGACTAACTGCTATGTGTCGACATACTTCCTCTGTGTCGACACTTTTTCCCAGTGTAGTTGTAAACTAACTACTATGTGTCGACACTGCTTCCCAGTGTTGTGTCGACTAATTTCTTCTATGTGTCGACACATCCTTCTCTGTGTCGACACTTGGACTTAGAATTTTTTCTGCATACTTTATTAATTCTTCACCTGCACATGTCAACTCAAAACAACATAAAATACACCTTGATGTATATCATTGAGCTAGGTTGGGCTTCTTCAAATTAGGTACACATTTTCCAATGTACCCAACAATCTCCCCCTATTTGGAGAAGTCATAACCCTTATAGCCAATGATATACACCATTTATAAACAGTACTAAATGATGATATATGACAAAAACACAGGGATACTTAATTATAAACAAAATAATAAAAACATCATAGATAAAACAATCTATCACAGATTTAAACAAAATTTTGTTTATTACTGGGTAATGTTTGATTACATTGTTTTACATTTAATGATCACATCACAACATTTACAAAACATTATGAAGGAACTAAAACACAATCAGGATTGATCAGGCTCTTTAATGATAATCCCTTTGCCAGATTGAATTTTAGCTGTCACAGGAGCTTCTGATTCTTCAGCTATCTTCTTTCCTTTTAGATCAGCTTTCTTAATAGCTTCTTCCTTGAGCCTTTGCCTTTCAAAATAGTGAAAAGGCTTTGGGAAGTACTTGCTTGGCTCCTTAGCATCTGGTGACAGCCTCCCCAGCTTAGCTTTCCTTCTGAATTGTACTATTGCTTCCTGTCTTGCCTCATACTTCTGCCATTCTATCTCATTGTACCACTTCCCTCTTTCATGAACTTTGTCTTGTACAGCCTTCCATGCAGTGAGTATTATGTTCCTTGAAGTAGGACTCCACTGCTCATAATCTGGCTTAAGTGCAGCCTGCTCTCTAAATCTCTTCTTTGCTAATAGAGCATCTTGTTGTTCTTTCAGGAAGGCCTCTGGCATCTCAACTTTCTCAATCACAACATTATGCACATCCTTTGGAGGACTATACATATCCTGCACTTGCTTATCCAGAATTTCAAAATCAGAAGGGGGGTAAATAACTTGGGCAACCTCAGGTTGGTTGCCTTCAAGTAGTCCTGCTTGAATGCCTGATTCAGCCATCATATCATCATCACACAAGGGTGGACATCCCAAGGTGGCTCTTATACTATTTGTCACCCATTTAGAGTGCTCTTGGCCTGCACGAATCAATAACCTCTCCCCCTTTATGACTTCTCTTGTCATATGATCTCTAAGATCATCCTTCTGAAACCTTATCTGTCCATCTAGATAATTTATACCTTCTTTGAAAAATGGTTTCAATTTTTGCAGCTTGGTTGATATTTCCTGTTGGCTGGTGGAGATAGCAGTTTGTACTGAGGCAATGGCATCTTGAAATTGCTTATTAAACTCTTCCTTTTCTTTTGTTTTATCTGCAGGCAGGCCTGGAACAATCTTTTTCACTTCCTCTATTATCTCATGATGAGATTCAGTTAAATTATCATTCATTCTTAACTGATTTTCCAATACATAGCTTTGCTTCAGGACAACATCATCTACCTTTTTAGTAATAGCCTCCTGTTGTTGAGCAAGATAAACCACAGCATGGCCTCCCTTTTGAAAGCAATCTGTCATTTCTGTCTTATGCATGTTGACTTGAAACTGGATGGACTTTATATCCTGAGCTAAGTCAAACTGCATAGACTTGCTATTTTCATCAACATACTTTTCCAGAGCCATTCTTTGTTCATCCAATTTCACTTGTAGATCTATCATAAACTTGTTATGATCAAAGGCAGGAGATGCTTGTTGAGGTGTTGTCTGTAAAGCCTGCTTATAATTCTTGCTTCTTCTCTTAAAGACAACAAGTTTTCTTTTCTTGGCCAGCCTGGCTTCTTCAGTTTCAGTATCAGATGAAGTATCTAGGTGAATTCTTTCTTGAGGAGGATGAAGTGTATCTGTCCCAGTGACCTGTTGCTCAGTCTCAACATTCACTGGCTCCCTTTCAACCTGTGGCTCAACTTCAGCTTCCTGATCAATTTCCATACCTATGGACTTCTCAATTTCTTGTCCTCCTCCTTCTTTATCTGTAGTAGTATCAGCATCAGGGAATAACTCCTCCAGAGTAAATTCCAGTTGAGCTGTAACTTCAGCAGCAGTTAAATCTTGAGATAAGTCTAACTGTGCTTCCTCTTGCACTTGTACTGACAACAGCTCCCCCTGAACCTGTGCAGTAATAAGAATATGAGCAATGTCTTTTATAGTAAAATACATTAGCTCCCCCTACACTTGTACCTGATCAGGAGTAGATACATTTTGAGCTGGAGAGTGAACTGGCTCCCCCTGTATCTGTGCAGGTGTTGACACTTGCTGTAGTATAGTTGAGTCAGGCTGTTATTCAACCTGTGTCCTGAGTGGGTCTTCTTGTTGTTGTTCAGTTTCTTGAGTTTGAGAAGGGGATTTCACAGGGGTGTCTGGCCTGCTCTCTTCAGGCACGTCCTTGGACAGCACCCTATCCCACCTAGAGAACAGTCTCATATCCATCCTTCTCATATGATTGATCTTAGTCCCTGGCAGTTGCTGCATCACTTCAGGGATCACTCCAATGAGATATAAGCTCATGATTATAGCCATGTTGGGCTTCTTGATTCCTTCTTTGATCTTGTCAAAGAGTACTCCTGACCAATCAGTAGGAATTGTAAAAACAATCCTGGTCATAAGGCTGAACATATAGGCAGAAATCCTATCATGTCCACCTGTCTTGCAGAGGATTACTTTCCCAACAACTTCAGACAAGAATTTCCCTTGCTGATTCATACCCTTCCTGTTGAATGCAGCTCCAATCTTCATACTCGAGTCCAGTCTACACCATTGAAGGGCTTCCCTTGTCTTAGAACTAGGAACTTCCTCTTCATTCTCAACTACTTGTAATTGAAAGATCTTTCTTAAAGTTCTTGGAGTAATCTTCACCTTAGTCCCTTGAACATTGGACTTAATCTTGGGGCCTTTTGAGTGGACTGATGCAGAGATAAAGAACTCGTGCACTTCCTTCTTCCAGATTTTAGTTGGCTCTGAGATTAGAAATTCTAACCCTGACTCGGAGAGGAGGGTGATAACCCCTTGAACATCTGGCGGCGCATCTACAAAGGCCTGGCGCACCAACTCATACCCCTCATTGACGTTGTCTTCCATCCTTGGCGCCATCGATTCGTCGAGAAAGCTTGAGAGAAGAGAGAAAGATAGACTGACGACACAGGGTTTTAGTCTCGAAAACCTTGGAAGCGTGTCGACAGAAAGCGTTTTTCACCTATTTATACCTTCTGTTGAAAGAAGTTCAAAAGGCGCCAAACACAGACTAAATGTGTCGACACAGACGGAATGTGTCGACACAAACTTCTATTGTCTCGACATTACTTCAGCCTACTATGTGTCGACACCAATTTGTGGTTATGTCGACACCTTGGATACATAATAGATAGACAGAAATTCTGTGTCGACTCTAAGGATAAGTGTCGACACATATTCTGTAAGTGTCGACACCATTTTCCTGGTTGAGTCGACATTACATTTCTGGTTAAGTCGACAATATAACTCTTAAGTGTCGACACATATTCTCTGTGTCGACACAATATTTCTGACTTGTCGACATAATTTCTCTGAGTCGACACATTATTACTGAATGTGTCGACACATTCTTACTTAGCCAATTTCTGTTGGTTCAACACCACTTGTAAGTGTTACTTCAATGTGTCCTTTTTTTAAACACTTAATTATGTTGTTATTACTTTAACTTACTTAAATACCACTTCAATTGCATTGTTAATGATTTTGTTAATACATTAATCAATGGTTAACATACCTAATTCAATTTTGAATTTATTGAATTTGGTTTCATCTAAAGGCTTAGTAAATACATCTGCTATTTGATAATCTGTTTTTACAAATTCCAATGAGATGTCTCCTTTTTCTACATGTTCTCTAAGAAAATGGTATTTGATTTCTATATGCTTAGTTCTACTATGAGAAACTGGATTATTAGCAATAGAAATAACACTCTTAGAATCACATAAAAGGGGTGTTCTACTTACCTGAATACCATAATCCTTAAGCTGATGCTGCATCCACAATAGCTGTGCACAGCAGCTTCCAGCAGCAACTTACTCTGACTCAGCTGTGGAAATTGCCACACTGGTCTGCTTCTTACTACTCCATGATATTAGTCTTCCTCCCAGGAATTGACAAGTACCTGTGGTACTTTTCCTGTCCTCTCTACATCCTGCAAAATCTGCATCTGAATAGCCTGTTAGTAGAAAATCTCTATTCCTAGGGTACCAAAGGCCTAGATTAGGAGTGCCCTTTAGATATCTCAGAATCCTTTTGACTGCAGTATAATGAGATTCTTTAGGGCAGGCTTGGTACCTAGCACAGACACATGTTGCATACATAATGTCTGGTCTACTAGCAGTAAGATATAGTAGAGACCCAACTATTCCTCTATACAATGACTCATCAACAGGTTTACCTGCCTCATCTTTGCATATAGGGATGCTTGTTCCCATAGGAGTTCTCATGGTGGAGGATGACTCCATACCATATTTCTTAATTAATTATTTGGTGAACTTAGACTGGGATATGGACAATCCATCATCAGTCTGTCTTACTTGGAGTCCCAAGAAGAACTTAAGTTCTCCTATACTGCTCATCTCAAACTTCCCTTGCATAAGTTTGGCAAACTTTTTACAAAGGTTGTTTTCAGTAGATCCAAAGATTATGTCATCAACATAGATCTGAACTAAGATGATCTTACCTTTGGATTTCCTAAGGAATAGAGTTTTGTCTATCTTTCCTCTTGAGAATTTATTCTCAATGAGGAAGGTAGACAGGGTTTCATACCAAGCCCTTGGAGCTTGTTTTAACCCATACAAAGCTTTCCTAAGCTTATACACAGAATCAGGTTTAAGAGGATCTACAAAACCTGATGGCTGCTCTACATATACTTCTTCTTTAAGATCATCATTCTGAAATGCTGACTTCACATCCATCTGGTATACTTTGAAGTCTTGATAGGCTGCATAGGCAAGGAATATTCTGATAGCCTCCAGCCTTGCTACTGGAGCAAAGGTTTGATCAAAGTCAATCCCTTCTTCCTGCCTGTATCCTTTTGCAACCAATCTTGCTTTATTCTTCACTATTATCCCACTTTCATCTAGCTTGTTCCTATAGATCCACTTAGTGCCAATTATGTTGTGGCCTCTTGGTTTAGGAACAAGCTCCCAGACTTTGCACCTTCTGAATTGATTCAGCTCCTCTTGCATAGCATCAATCCAGTGCTGGTCTTGGATAGCTTCTTCAAACTTCTTAGGTTCCATTTGAGACAAGAAACTTGAATGCAAAACTGTGCTTTGATTTTTGCTTCTAGTTTGCACTCCTTGTCTTGGATCACCAATTATCTGATCAGCAGGATGATCTCTTAGATATCTTATAGCTGGAGGAAGATTCCCTTCAGGTTGAGCATCTCCAGCTTCTTCATTCTGCTGAACCTCTTGGTTTTCATCAGCTTCCATTATCTCTTGTACTCCTCCTGGACAGCAGCCTTCATTTTTCGATGCTCCATCTTCCTTTGAAGCTTCAGCAATGGAGAGCTTGTCCATCCTCTTGCTTATACCTGTTGAGTCATTTGATCTACAAGACAACTCACAATTGATTAATCTTGTTTCATCAAATACAACATGCACAGATTCCTCAACAACTTGAGTAGTTAAGTTGAAGACTCTATGGGCCTTACTATTTGTGCTGTACCCAACAAATATCCCATCCTGGGATTTGGCAGCAAACTTAGTCAAATATGACTTGCCATTGTTAAGTATATAGCACTTGCAACCAAAGATCCTAAAATAGGATAGATTTGGTTTTCTGCCTTTCACAATCTCATAGGGAGTCTTTCTGTGGCTTTTGGTGATAGAAGCCCTATTGATGACATGACAAGCAGTGTTAACTGCCTCAGCCCAAAAATATTCTGGGAGAGAGGTGTCACTCAATAGAGTTCTACCAGCTTCAATTAATGTTCTATTCTTTCTTTCAGCAATTCCATTTTGCTGAGGTGTTCTAGGTGAGGAGAATTCTTGGAAAATCCCAAAGTCATTACACAAGTTTGTTATGGTTTCAGATTGAAACTCAGTACCATGGTCACTTCTGATTTTGACCACTGTACTATTCAGTTCATTCTGAATTTGCTTTACAAAATTAAGTAATACACTTGGGGTTTCAGATTTTTGTCTCAGAAAGAACACCCATGTAAATCTAGAATAGTCATCTACAACCACAAAAGTGTAAACCTTCCTACCTAGACTATGAACTGGCATAGGACCAAAAAGATCCATATGCAAGAGGTATAAGCACCTCACAGAATCCTTGTTTTCAAGGCTTTGAAAGGAGGATTTTGTCTGCTTTCCCTTTTGACAAGCTGAGCATATCCCTTCCTTCATACACTTAATTTGAGGTCCATTCCTCACTAGCTCTTTGCTAAAGAGTTGGCCAATTGTCTTGTAGTTTAGATGAGCCAATCTCTTGTGCCACTTAACACAATGAGAAGCATTGTCATCAGCTACAAGACAGATGGGAGAAGCCTTATTCTCACATTCAAAATTAAGACAATATACATTTCTCTTCCTATACCCAGTCAATATGATCTTTTGATCACTTGACCTCTTGATATGACATCCATCTTTAACAAATGAAATGTCATATCCTAAATCACTTAGCTGGCTTATGCTTATTAGATTATGTTTCAAACCTTTTACATAAGCCACTTGAGTGATAGTAATTAGGTTAGAAGAAATGTTACCAAACCCTTTGATGACTCCTTTTTCAGATCCACCAAAGATCACTTTAGGTCCATCTTTGACAGATGAATACTCCTTCAGCAGCCCCTTTGTTCCAGTCATGTGCCTGGAACAACCACTATCCAAGTACCATATAGGGGCATGGTTACTTGGATTCACCTGCAATACAGAATTACTTACCCTTAGAACCCAAGTAAGTCTTGGGTCCTTGGTTCAGGTTAGCATTAATAAAGTTATCATAACCTCTTCTAACAGGTAGACTCTTATTCTTTATAACACTTGTGTTATACCAGTAGTCTAATGCAAAATGGCCTCTCTTGCCACATCACCAACATTCAAACTTATTGTATCTAGATCTAGATACATCCTTGTCAGAAGAATTTCTGTTCATTGCTGGTGCTGTTGCAACTTCACCTACTGATTTCTTAAAACCATTGGGTTTATGACCATAGGTAGGCCTGCTTGCATTTACACCCTTGTTCTTTAGAACATTAGTCTTAATATGACCTTGAATGTCTTCATGATTATATATGTTAGAAGGCACTTTCACCTTACTAAACTTTATGGGGACTGAAAGGTTTAGTGGCTGAATAAGGGCTTTGCCTTTCCTCTTGAATCTGCCAGCCCTGGAGTTACCTTTAAATCCTAATCCAGCCTTACCCTTCTGAGTGACAAATTCATCTATCAAGGGTAAGACAGATTTTGGCTTAGAGTAACTAGCCACTAAATCCCTTTCAATTCTAAGTCTGGCCTCCAGACTCTTCACTTGATCATTAGTATAATTAATTGTGCCCATCTGAATAATAGTTATATTCTTCAGTTTGGCAATTTCATTTAATTTTTGATCAAGGACTTTTTCTAACTCAGTTGTTGCAACCCTTAGTTCATCAATTTCCTGAGCCTGAGATTTAACCAGGTTCTTGCTTTTCTTAAGGGCCTGCAACAAGTCCCCATACTTATCTATCAATTGATAGACATCTCCTTCAGATTCAGATGCATCTTCATCACTTGATGCAGATGTAGCTGATTCTTCACTTGTACTACAAACAGATGTACTGGAAGGACATTTTACCTCATTAGGACCAGACTGATTCTGGCATATGTCCTCTTCTGATCTTGTCATCAACCCCATGCATTGATGTTCATTGATGGAGTCTAGCAATTGCATAAACTCCTCTTCCTCAGATGCAGCATATAGTCCAATATATGCTTCAGCTTCAGATCCTGATTCTGAAGTTGACTGGTCTGACAGACTCTTATCTTTCTTTGCTACAAAGGATTTCTCCTTCTTGCCTTTCTGATAAGTCTTCTTCTTTTCTGAAGATTCCTTTCTCTTGTCAGGACAATCAGCCACTACATGTCCAGGCCTATTGCAACAATAACAGACAATCTTTGAAGTAGTGGCCTTGCTGGGTTTTGATCTGCTCTTCTCTTTCCTTGATGACCTTTTCTTCTTATAATAGTCATCAACTTGCTGTGATGGGGAAGGCCTAGACTTCCACTGCTTCTTCTTCAAGAATCTCTGGAATTGTCTTGTGAATGCAGCAAAATCTGCATCTGAATCACAGCTTTCAGATCCCTTGTTTGAACTTTCAAAACTATCTTCTGTAACTTCCTTAGGAGGAGATGGTGATTTCCTCCTATTCTTTCTAGTGGCTTCTGCATTGAATGCCACAGCCTTTTCTCTATGCTCTCCTCTTGAATTCTTTTCCTCCTCCTTCCTCACCATAAGTTGCATTTCATAGGATAGCAACTTTCCAAACAGGGTTGGAGGAGATATCTCTGCCAATTTAGCCACTTCTCTTATGGCACAGATCTTTGTATCCCAATCCTTTGATAAGGATCTTAAGAATTTGTCATTCAGTTCATAGGTACTGAAGACTCTTCCATAGGATATTAGCTCATTCACAATTCTATAGAATTTCTTATAGCACTCAGTTATGCTATCAGATTTTCCTTGTCTAAAGCTTTCATACTCCTGATTTAGCATAGACTTCCTGTCCAGCCTTACTTCTTCAGATCCCTCCATGTAGACAATCAATGTGTCCCACATTTCCTTGGAGGTCTTGCAGTGAATCAGATTCTGAAATGTTGAATCATCTATGGCACTAACAATAATGTTCTGAGCTCTTTTATCCATGGTTGCCAAGATGATTTCATCCTTGGTCATTTCTGAATAACTCTTTGGAGTTTGGATATTTGCATCAAGAACTGATACCTTCATTGGAATGAAGGGGCCTTCCTGTACTGTGATGTAAATTCTTGGGTCAGATGCTTCCATAAACAGTCTGACTCTTTCTTTCCAAATTTCAAAAATTTCTTTCTTGCATATGGGTAATTTCATAGACCCTAGCTCCTTATGATTCTCTCCAGAACCCATCTTCTTGAATCTTGAATCTGCCTTTCAGATATACCTCAGACTGTTAAGTCCTTTTTGAGGAACCTCCCTCTGATACCACTTGATAGTTTAACTTTCAAGACAGCCTAAACACCTAGAGGGGGGGGGGGGTGAATAGGTTCTACTTATTTATAAAAACTTCTAGGCAGAATTCAATTTAATGGCTAACACAATAATCACAGCAATCACAGAAAATAAAACATCACAGATTGCACAATGTTTTATAGTGGTTCCCCAAGGTCTGGGTACATCCACTTTCCCCCTTCACCTATCTAGCAGTATGCTAGATTCGGCCAAACTTCCACTAATCTCAGATCAACAGATCCTACAACTCAGAACCCAACTGGTTCCTACAACTCAGGCACAATAGCCCTACCTCAGCCTTGCCCCAAGGCCTACAACTCAGAGAAGACCCTTCTCCTAGACTCAGGCAAACAACCCTACTACTCAGAGTTCAACACTCCTACACTCAGCCTTTATAACACAGGCTTACAACTCAGATCTGTATAAACAGATCCTACAGAAATATAGAAAAGATTATTTAACTGTCTTGCCTGAATTGAGAGAGAAAAGGCCAAGACAATTCTTGATCAGCTGATGAAATCAACTGTATCTGAGCTTTCTTCAAAGCTTCTTGAATATGAACTTAGCTGAGTTGATTTTCAAACAGCTTCTTGAGAATCCACTGGTGGTTTCTTTCTTCTTCTTCAAATTCTGGCTTGATCTCTCTCTATCCAGCACTTTTGAATGATTCTTCTGAATTTTGATTAGAACTCTTCTTTGATCTATCCTTAGATAGTCTTCTTAGATCTTATGGAGGAGATCTTCTTAAGTGCCAAGCACTTTCTTGAAATGAATTGGATTGTAATCCTTCTCAACTTTTTGATTCTTATCAATGTTTTCAAAAGTTACTTTCTCCTTCTGAATTTGTCTATTTATAGACTTTCTTCATGGTAACCGGCTGATCCGGTTTCTAACTGTTTTCTGACAAGTCTGACAGCTTCAGTTAACCGGTGGCAACCCACAGCTGTCAAGTCTTCAAACAAGTCCTGTGCCTTAGTCTTGAACCACAAGTTGTCGAGACAGTCTGTCAGAAAGTGTCGAGACCATCTGGCCATCTGTGTCGACACAATTGACTTTGGTGTCGACACAGTCTTTAGTGATGTCGACTAAGTGGCCTTTGAGTCGACACAGCTTCTTCTGTAAATAACTTGGTCTTGACTCTTCAGTGTGTCGACACAAGTCCTGTGTGTCGACACAGTTGTTGTAGAATCATAACTTAGTAAGTGTCGACTTAGCCTTCTGGTGTCGACACAGTCTTCTTTTAACTCTGCTATAATGTGTCGACTTAATCACAATGTGTCGACCCATTCTGCTGGTGTAGACAAACCTGAGGTCGACTATATTCTTCTGTGTCGACACATCCTGCTGGTGTCGACAAACTTGAGGTCGACTATATTCTTCTGTGTCGACACATTTTCCCAATGTTGAGATCGACGCTTTTCTTCTGTGTCGACACAAATTCCCACTATTGTTGTAGACTAACTGCTATGTGTCGACATACTTCCTCTGTGTCGACATTTTTTCCCAGTGTAGTTGTAGACTAACTGCTATGTGTCAACACTGCTTCCCAGTATTGTGTCGACTAATTTCTTCTATGTGTCGACACATCCTTCTCTGTGTCGACACTTGGACTTAGAATTTTTTCTGCATACTTTATTAATTCTTCACCTGCACATGTCAACTCAAAACAATATCAAATACACCTTGATGTATATCATTGAGCTAGGTTGGGCTTCTTCAAATCAGGTACACATTTTCCAATGTACCCAACAGCGACCCACCAGCCCGAAGTAGGCTTCCTCATCATCATTGGAGTTTGAGGAATCAGACTCACTTAGTGTCTTTGACTTTTTGGCGATGTACCTCCTCTCCTTATTTTTATCTCTAGAGGTTCTGTGCTCTTCTCCCTTCCCCTTCTCTCTCTTGTCTTGATGGCAGTCGGCCACGACGTGTCCTGGCTTATTGCACCCAAAACAAATGATGTCAGTATGACGATGTTTGTTCGGTTTTGATTCATACCTGTCAGAAGAATAATTCTTCTTCTGATTTTTGGAGGAGGAGCCATCTCTCTTTCTTTGATTTCTCATCTTAAGGAACTTCTTGAATTCTCGGGTGATGAGGGAGAAGTCTTCTTCAGACAACTCTGAGCCAGAGGAGCATGGCTCAGAGTCTTCCTCCTCATCCTTTTTCCCCGCACGGGATGAAGCCGCACCCTTGCCCTTCTTGGAGTGAATGGCTTTTAGGGCCACAATCTTTTCCTTGGATGCGGCCTTCTCTGCTTCTTCTTCAGCTTTCCTCGTGTTCAACTGGAGCTCATAGGACATGAGCTTCCCAAAGAGTATCTGAGGATCAGTTTCAGCTAATCTGCCAAACTCTCGGATGGCGCAGATCTTCGTGTCCCATTCCTTAGTAAGGGACCTAAGGAATTTATCATTAAGTTCACCATCAGTGAACACTCTTCCATATCGCTTGAGAGCATTGACGATCTTGAGGAAGTTCTCGAAGGTAACTCCGATCTCTTCCTTGGGCCCCTGCCTGAAGGCCTCATATTTCTGGTTCAGGAGGGATCTCCGATCATCCCTCACTTCATCTGAGCCCTCCATCAGGATAATCAAGCTATGCCAGATATCCTTGGCTGTCCTGTAGTTGCAGAAGTTCTGCATCATGGAGTCATCGACTGCACTGATTAGTATATTCTGTGCCTTCTTGTCAAGTCCGACAAGCACCATCTCGTCCTTATCCATTTCAGAAAGCTTCTTTGGCACCTTTTTGGTAGGATCAATGGTGGAGGCCTTAGTGGGAATATAAGGTCCCTCCTCCACGACCATGAAGAGTCGAGGGTCGATTGCTTCCATGTAAAATCTAATCCTTTCCTTCCAGATAGGAAAGTTTAGCCTGGTGCACACTGGGATCTTGCCTGAGTACTTGAGTCCGTCCATAGTAGATATCTCCCTTCTTCTTGACACTAGTGGCAGGAACTTACTCGAGGTGTTAACCCCTTTGATGAGTAACCTCCCTCTGATACCACTTGAAAGTCCACCTAGTGCCAACTACCTTCACCTATGGGGGGGGGGGATAGGTGTCTTGCAGCGTTTTTGCGGAATTAAAACTATACCTGCATAAATAAATAAAACAACACAACACAGAAAGACATAGGCAATTTATAGTGGTTCCCCGATTTGGGTACGTCCACTTTCTCCCTTCGACCTATCTCCCAACAAGGGACGACTCGGTCACTTCACCAACCAGATTGAAATCCAATCCACACACTAATAGAAGGAACCCTTTCAAGCGAAGGAGTCACCACTCCTCCACCACGGGTTGCACCCAACCCTTACAACGAGGAACCTACGTTCCTTTACAACAAAAATAAAATGGAATGTATAAAATATACAAACTTCTTATGGAGGCTAGGTGTCCCTCTTCGTTCGATGACGCGTTCTTGACGAAGACGAAGAGTCCACGACCTTAGCTCTCACTTAGAATGAATCTCCACGAAACCGGCGGCGGCAAGAAGAGTGGCGGCTTGGCGTTCGGGATCGGCGGCGGCAAGAAGTGCGGCGGCTGAGCTTTAGAGATCCAACCTTCGTAGCTATGCTAGCAAGGTCTACCAACGGTCTTCCTTCGATCAATCGTCTCGATCGATTCGGAAAGAGAAGGTATTCCCGATCTACAAACCAAGAGACCAAGGATCTCAAGAAGGACACGTGAGACGCGTTGCTTGGCAAAGCTTCTCTCGCCGGGGGATTAGGAGGTATCCACGATCAACGGCGGCGACTACTTCCCGAGCGACGACGACGGCGGCGGAAGAGAAATCCGCGATCTAGGTCACGTCGGCGGCTCGGTTTTCTTTCTTGTGTATTCGTAGTATTGTGTGTGTGTAAAGATCGAAATACAACAGTATTTATACTGTAGGTCATACATTATGACCGTTGTGGGCCCCACCAAGGAAACCCTAGCTCCGGTTCAAAACAGCGTCTGAATATTTGGACCGGTCCAGCGAGCAGCAGAAATTTGCCTAAGGCAAATTCGGCGAGAATCATTGGTGATTCTTGACGAATCGACAAGAATCACATATGATTCTCGCCGAATTCTTCTTGGCAGAATTCTAGCTGAAGATCTAGCCATCCGAAAAGAATCGGCGAGAATCAACATTCATTCTCGACAAATCGGCGAGAATGCAAAGTCATTCTCGTCGATTCGGCGAGAATCAACTAGTGATTCTCGATGATTCTGCCTTAATCAAAAATCAAGACGACGTTGAGACAGCCGGCTGCAATCGGCAAGAATCAGCTAGTGATTCTCGACGATTGGGCGAGAATCACTAGTGATTCTCGTCGAATCGGCGAGAATCACTTAGTGATTCTCGACGATTTCTACTTAGACGATTTTTCGCCTTTCCACCTGTGAGCTGCTCTTTGGCCCATCCTTGCTCCTTGACTGCTCTTGATCTATCACAGCCCTATACTTGTAAATAAGTACACTCCAATAGAGAGAGTACACGTAAGCCAACACACTGATCTGCTCAACGTGGGATTACGTTGCGTAGACCCGTGTATATTGACCTTCTGCACCCTGACATTGGTGTGTACTTAGCGAGGAATAACTGCAAGCACAACTTGAAGACAAATGATCAAATACAATGTCAATTCACCTTAGCTGGTCCAGGGGCTTCTTCAAATCAGGTACATTGTGGATACAATACCCAACAGCGTGTATGGCATCCATTTTATTCTTGCTTTCTTTCAAGCATTTAGGCACCAGATCTCTCAAATGAGAGGGGTTCGGGTTGCCATGGTTCAAGAGGAGCCATCGAGTCGATTGTGTCCGTCCCCGATGTGATGTTGTAACAGAAATCCGCTCCGCTAGTAGATTAGGCATTCTAGGTGAAGCCGTAGTTGCGACTGTTAGTCTGACTCGATGATGTTGCATAACGTGCCTTAAGGATTTTTCTAGAAATATATTTGCGGCAAGATGCCATTTGCTATGTTTGTTCCCACCTTATTTTAATGTGAGAACGAATGGTGGATAAGTGTGGGAATGGCTATTGATTGTGATATGCTAAGACGCAGCTTTGTCTCTATGGTTGGCTGGCTATCTCGTGTTGTGCAAGTCATATGTGGAGAGTGTCACGACGAGACAAGTCCCCTTCTATGAAACTGACGAGAATGCCAAGATTTGGAAAACCCCGAGTGATTAAGTCCACGAGTGACAAGTCCCGTTTATATAGGGTTTTGCGGGCTCATCTGGGCTGGTTTTCTTGTCTTTGCACATCACTATTACGTTGTTTTCACTATTATTTCTTTCCTTATGCGTTTAATAAGTTGTGTGCTTTTCTAGCCCTTGGGTGTGCAATTGCGCATTTGATTATTGCGGGTATGCACGTGGTGCTCCCTAGGGCTCGTTCCAGTAGCTATTACTGCATTTCTGTTTTGCTGTAGGGTCCTCCATTACTTAGTTTTCATTGCTTACAGGTGGTAAGTTTTCCCATTTCAGAACTCTGATTTGAGGAAAACGCACGGTCCTGCGTTTTCTTGGCGCACGGTTAGATTCTGTCGTGCGTTTTCTACAGGTCATTCTGGAGAAGTGACCAGCTCGTGCAAATGCTTCATGCAAACTTTCACCGAAACCGTGCGCGAAGGAAACACACGGTTGTCCTGCAGCCTTCTTGTTTTCTTGCGATTTGAGCTCACTGTGGTTACCCGTGCGAATTGCTTCACGCCCGGGCGCGAAGGAAACGCACGGGTCAACGCTTCTTCTTTGCAGGCGTATGCTTAAAATTAATATCGCACGGTTCGTGCACAGTCGTGCGCCGAACCGTGCGAGACCATTTTTTTGATGATTTTCTATATAAGATGCAGATTTTTCCATTGCTGGGGATAGTTCGTCCAACCTGCCTTTTCTGCTCCCTTGAGCGGGAAAACAAAGCTGCAACCCCCTTTTTTCACTCTCTTCCTTGGAGGGAAGATCCGACCACCCATTCCAGTCCATAGAGCTTGTAAAAGCTTTGCCTTCGACCCCCGTTGCCATTGCTACCTTCCAAGATCCTGTTCAAGCTACTTGTTGCAGCCCACCAAGCTTCAATCCGCCTCCACAACCTCAACACAACGAAGAAAGGTTTTAAGGAGGAAGTGACAGCTCCTCCCGGATCCTGGACTCCTTTCAAAGACCGAGCACGGACGAGGGTTGACACCCCTAGTTTCCGGCCGAGAACCTTGGAAAGATTCTACGTTTTGGTGGTAATCTCTTCTCCATTTTCCTGGATTTACTTTCTGCTGAACTCCTGCTAGCGCTATTGTAGTTTCATAACCATGTATTATTCAAGATTTCATTGTGTTTGTTTGGTGATTTCCTGAGCATTATATGTGTTAGAAAGCTTTATCTTTGCGCTAATGTAAAGTGTGTTTGGGCCATTCTAGCCTTTGTTAGAAGTGTGCGCTGAGAAGAGGTGTTTTCGACCCTCACTTGTTCATTCGCTTCCGCTATTACTCTTCAGAGTGATTCATTCGGGCGATACGGTGAAGGTGACCCGTGCTAGTTTTATATTGTTTTAGCGTAGGATATCCAAATCAAAACCCCCTTGTTCACTTAGAACTTGCACTCATTTCTCTAAATGCTAAAACCCATGCTCCCTACTTTCACTCCGCGAGAGATCGATACTCGGGGATGCTACTCCTCTTTATTATTACTTGGCCATGAACGGTAGTCTTACCGCTAGCGCATCAAGTTTTTGCCGCCGTTGCCGGGGAGTGCAACCATTGCGTGTGATTTTTTCTTTTTTGTGAAAAGTCTGTAGGTGTTTAAGTGCATTTTGTTTTGTTTTGTGAGTTTATGACAGATCTGAACCCCGCTGAAAGGGTTGAAGATTTAGGAGTTGATGCTGAGGCTGCAAGAGCTAGAAGAGCTCGTTTGCGCGCTGCTGCTGCAGAAGAGAGAATGGACAATCCAGTCCATGGTGGAAACGGTCAGGGAGATAGAGTGGTTGATGCACTCGAGGTGGTCCAACCTCGAATAAGTACGATGATGGATTTCACTACCCCTACGACGGGGAGTGTTTATCCTGGGTTTGGGCCATCCATCACCACCCACCACTTTGAAATCAAGCCGACATTCCTAAATATGATTAGGAACAACACCCATTATTTCGGGCTGTTGAGTGAGGATCCTCATCTTCATTTAGCTGAATTTTCTGAAATATGCGGAACCTTCCGTTATGTGGGAATCTCTGATGAAGTTGTGAAATTAAAGTTGTTCCCTTTCTCGTTGCGGGATAGGGCCAAGACTTGGCTGCATACAATTGCTCCAAGAACTGTAACAACTTGGGAGGCCTTGTCTTCCTTATTTTTGGCTAAATTTCATCCTGTCGATAAGATTATTAATGCGCGCAGGGAGATAGCCATGTTCCGACAGCAGGATCATGAGACCCTTTCCAAGGCATGGGAGAGGTTTACCGATTTGTAGTGCCATTGTCCGCAACACGGCTGTGAGCACTTGAATTTGGTAGAGATATTTTATTTCGCCATTGAACCAAATTTCTTGGCGATGATCGATGCTGCTGTAGGAGGCACGATTATGAATTTGGCTCCCGAGGAAGCGCTGAGGCTTCTAAGAGATACGGCCTCCCACAACACTTATTGGACCGTTGGGAGGAATGCCTCAAGAGGGGCGAGAAATTTGTTCGATGTGAATGCCATGGTGTAACATGTTGAACCCTGCCATCCTTCTTTGGAAGGAAAAATGATGCTGACAAGATCTACCCCGCCGCCAGTGCCTGTGTTGAACATCTCATGCCAAGGTTGTGGAAACCCTGGGAACCACACTTATGAGTACACTGCGTGGGAGCATGCTAGTGATCCGGCAGGTATGAGTTTTGAAGAACATGCTAATTTTATTAAAAATCAAAATCGCGCTGCTCCTTATAACAATGCTTATAACTCGAATGCGAGAAATCACCCGAATTTCTCGTGGAATCAAAATGCTCCTGGTCAAAGATAGCAAGGAGGCCAACATAAATTTGATGCTCAAGCCTCTGGTAGCCAACCACGACCACCTCAGGCGGGTTACAATCAAAACATGCAAGGGACGCGCAAAAGCGCTTTAGAAGAGATGATGGAGAAGTTCGTGGAGATGGCCCAGTCGAACATGGACACTCAAACCGCCTCCATGAGGAATTTGGAGACGCAGCTTGGGCAGCTTGCCCATGTGTTCTCCGAATGCACTCGTGGCACCCTCCCAAGTGACAAGGAGAAAAATCCTCGTGAACATGGGAAGAGTGTTGTAGAGGTGGGCGAGTGCAGTAACAATGAATTAGCCGTCAAGTGTGAGATTAATGAAATAAAAACGGTAGCCATTTGTGATTCTGGTTCTACGTGCAACATTCTTGCCTTGTAAGATGTTGTGAAACTTGATTTAAATGTCGAAAATAATATCCAGAAATCACTTTTGCTTGTCGATGGTTCGGTTGTCAAAACTGATGGGGTAATTAAAGATGTGGAAGTGAAACTTAACGGGGCTGTTGTAGTCACCGACTTTCAGGTACTTGGACCAGAGGGAAATAACTCAAGACCCATTTTGGGGGTTCCATTCCTAAAAGCCAGTGAGGCAACGCTATGCTTTAATGCTTATGGAATTACCTTAGCTTTTAAGGATGAATTACCGTCTCCGCAATCACTTCCCGCTCTAGTCCCATGTGAATCTGAAAATCTGCGAAATGTTAATGCTTTGCTATCTGACAAATTATCTAGTGCTGATAAGGCAGATGTGGTGTTTAGCGAGCAAGATATAACTATACAAGTGAAGAAGTTGCTGAAGCCTGCTGATGCAAAATCAAGTTCGGAATTGCTGAGTGTAGAATGAGATAAAGATAAGAAGGAATGTGGAATGAGCACGACTACTAAGAGCGTGCAGATAATCAATTTAAAAATTGTTATTGTCTAACACCCCTATCCGTCACATAGCATAAAGCAGTAGGTCCGGCCAGGGCCCGACGCCATATACCACAGACAGACCGATGGGTTACTAGATGAAACCATTAAACCAAAACAGACGTCCTACACAGAGCATCTAGCAGAAGCAATTTATTAAGTTGAAAAAGCAAGAACCCAGCCATAAGCACGAATGTCCACTAACAAAACCAATCAGGAATGAAATACAAAGTACTTAAAGTACTGGCCTTATGGCATTACAATAGTTCACTAAATTTAAAATAGTGTCTTACAAACTTCGACTCGCAGGCCGACCACACATGAATTAAAAAAGTAAACAAACAAGGCCTTTGAGGGCCGGCTCAACAACTTGTGCTTTGTCCTGCTATTTGCCGCTCGGCTCCGCAGTACCTGCAAGCACAATTCACCGCAACGGTGGCAAACAAGAATAACGGTCAGCTAAAGCCGACCAAATTATAATGATTCCGCCCCCAAACTTGGGGCGGCAAAGCTCCTTCCCTGCACTTGTTAGCATAATAAGCAATATAGTGAATAAACACAACATCACAGGTGTAGGATCACATGGACACACATCCCGTGCTCTCAGGGCACTAACTCGGTGAACCCGGTCAAAACCGCGGTCTCATCACCATCCCTTGGATGGCAAATCTCGTGAGCAATTAGTCTTTCCGACCTAAGCCTAAGGCTCACACGACTATGCCAATGGCCAGTCCCTTTTTTAGGTATCTATCACCAAACCACATAGCCCGGGTCCGGTTCCACAAGCCCGTTGCTCACAACGCACTGTCAATCTTAAGCCATATGCACGGGCAAAGCTTCGCCGGATCCCAAATTCGATCATTCAATCATATAACCCAGTTATGTTTTAGGTTTGCTCCCAGGCCACCAAGATGGCAAAAATGCGTTTCTGCCTAGTTTTCTGGGTGCACCTTGGGGTTAATCCCTAAGGATCCCTCTTGCAATCTACCACGCAGAAACCCGAAAACAACCAAAGGCACAGAGTCTTCTCCGGCTAATCATGCATAATAAAACATCACCAATCCAGACCAACTTGTCTGGGTAGGCTTCACACACCATGCCTATGTCCGTTTCTCGATTTCAGACTCTAAATGCAAACAAGGGGGACTTTATATATCTACCCCAAGGAAAACCGCAAACTCGCCGCACACTCGCGGGAGCGGGTTTTCCCTATGCAAAGAAGAAGTGCTTCACATGCTTAAGTAGAGAATCGTTACCCTAGCATTCCTCATCGGCGCCATGGAAATCTACACATATGAAAAGCACCGCGATTATCTCGCCTCCGTAGTTCTGGACTCGGTTTGCGATTTGGCGCTCCGAATCTCCTCCGGCGACCGGATCTTCCACCCTTCTTCCTCCTTGCTCTCCCTTCTCTCTAGAACTTAGAAAGAGAGTGGCCAATGAAAAGTGAGGGTTTAAACCCCCAATCCCGGCCTTAACCCTAGGATGGAGAGGCCTGAACCGTTAGATCCAAAAATAAGGAAACGAACGGCCATGATTTGACCAGAAAATAAACTTCCTGGGCCGAACACAAATTACGACACGCCCGTGTCCAAGGCCGTGTAACTCATTCGCCACCGAAACCGTCATATCCCGAAAAGAACACGGGCACTCAACACGCCCGTGTCAGGCTTGACACACCTGTGTCATCCAGTACACGCCCGTGTAGCTGGGCGTGTTCCTAAAATGACACAGGTCCAACACCAGCCTGAGGAGAACACAGGTGTTCGACACGCTCGTGTCGAATTTGACACACCCGTGTCAGACCCAAACACGCCTGGGCTCAGGCCGTGTCTCTCCCCCAATACAACTCGGCTAACAATCCGAGTAGGATATGGCCTTGGACACGCAAATGTCTTAGGCCGTGTTCGCTGTTTGACACTCGTCGACTGCAATTTCAGCGACCGCATGACCATCGCCAAACCCGAGCACGACACGCCCCTGGGACACACCCGTGTCCTAGGCCGTGTCATCTCTACCAAGTCCTAGACTTGGCTCAAAACGCCACTCATCCCTCTTTTGAGTTTCTAGGCGTTACAGCTCTCTCCCTCTTAAAAGAATTTCGTCCACGAAATTATCGAAAGGAAAAGATACACAAAACCAAAAGTGGTACTTGAGTGGAATAACTCTGGGTACTCCCCTAGCATGGTCTGCTCTCGCTCCCAGGAGAGCTCCTCCTGACCGCAATTGTCCCAACAGACCTTGACCATCTTGATCTCCTTGCTACAAAGTCGCTTGACTTCAGAGTCCTCAATACGAACGGGTTTGACCCTTGTCATTAACCCTTCATCCACCGGTACTTGATCAACCGCGATCACCTGCGAAGGCTCTTGCACAGCCTTCCGCAATGCTGATTTGTGGAATACGTCGTGTAGACCACTCAAATCCACCGATAGCTTTAGATGATAAGCCGCTTCACCGATTCGCTCCAGAATCTCAAATGGTCCAAGGTATCTGAGGCTCAGCTTCTTCAAGCGTCGTACCCGTGAAACAGCCTTGAACAGCTTTATCTTCAGATACACCCAATCGCCAACCATAAACTCCACGTTCCAATGCTTGGCATTGTAGTATTTAGCTTGCCTATCCTGAGCGATCAGAAAATGCTCTCGAATGGTTCGTACCAAAGAAATGGCGCTTTCCACCTCTTGCATTTTGTACAACCTCGCCTCACCCGTTTCTAACCACGACAATGACGTGTGACATTTTCTACCATACAGGGCCTCGAAGGGCGCCATTTGGATGCTCGCTTGGTAGCTATTGTTGTACTCAAACTCCACCAAATACAGATGATCTTCCCACTGCTTTCTGAAGTACAGGACGCACATGCGAAGCATGTCTTCCATCGTCCTGTTGACCCTCTTGGTCTACCCATCCATCTGCGGATAAAAGGCTGTGTTGAACTTCAACTTAGTTCCCAACATTTGCTGCACCAACCTCCAGTCATTGGACATAAAACGTCCATCTCTATCGCTCACGATACTGCAGGGCACACAGTGCAGTCTAACAATATTATCCACGTAAAGCTTCGCCAGTTTTTCTACCGAATCATCCTTCCTATGCGGAATGAAGTGCGAAACTTTTGTCAGCCGATCTATGATCACCCAGATGGCGTCGTTTCCCATCTACGACCTTTGCAAACCATGCACAATGTCCATCAAAATGTCGTCGAACTTCCACTCCGGAATAGGCAAAGAATTCAAGAAACCCCTTGGATTTTAGCACTCTGCCTTCAGTAAGGCACAAGTCTGACACTTAGCCACATATAGTGCCACATCCTTCTTGAGTTCTGGCCACCAAAATAACTTCTTCAGATCTCGGTCCATCTTTGCGCTCCCTAGGTGAATTGAGTACTTGGTATGATGAGCCTCATACATCTACTCCACCCGTAAATTACCCACATTTGGGACGCAGAAATGACTGTCCTTCCTTAGCAGTCCATCTTCAACTGAAAATTGAGAATTTGACCCATCCAAAGCTGCATCCATAATTTCCTTCATGCTGCTATCCAAATCCATAGCCTGCCGAATCCGATGAGCCAGATCATACTGAACTTCCGTCCAGTTCAATACCGCTTCGACGCTAGTCTGCTTGTCAACACAAGATATATCTAACGCCTCCAACTCCCGAATCAACCGCTCATCATGAATCTACAACCAGGTTGCTTGTGCGGGATCCCTACAACTCAACGCATCCACAATTGCATTTCCTTTCCCGGGAACATAATGAATTTTGAATGTATAGTCCCCCAGGAACTCCATTTATCTCCGCTGCCTCATGTTCAGATTCTTCTAGTCCAACATGTATTTTAGGCTATTGTGGTCGGTATAAATATCGACCTTTACGCCGTACAAATAATGCCTCCACAGCTTTAGCGTAAAAATCATGGCCGCCAACTCCAAGTCGTGGACCGGATAATTCCTCTCGTGCACTTTCAGCTGATGCGAGCCATACGCAATAACACTTCCATACCACAACAGCACACAACCCAACCCACTACCCGAAGCATCGCTGTAGATCTCAAAGCCTTTGGTCCCACTCAGCGAACTTAGCACTGGCCCCGTGGTCAACCGACTCTTCAACTCTTCAAAAGCTTGTGCGCACTCGCGCATACAAACAAACTTTTGATCTTTCCTTATCAACGTCGTGAGAGGTAATGCTATCTGCGAGAAGTTCTTTATGAAGCGCCTGTAGTAGCCGGCAAGCCCCAAAAAACTCCGGACTTCCTCTACCGTAGACAACACAGGCCACTCCCATATCGCAATAATCTTCGCCGGATCCACATCAATCCCTTCTCCACTTACTATGTTACCAAGGAACGCTACTAAGGACAACAAAAACTCGCATTTGGAGAACTTTGCGTATAGTTCGTTTCTCCACAGCGTCTCCAAAACCAAATGTAGATGCTTGAAGTGATCTTCTTCGCACTGCGAGTACACCAATATGTCGTCAATAAAGACGTTCACAAAACGGTCTAAGTACTCCCTGAACGTCCTGTTCATCAGATCTGTGAACACTGATGGCACATTAGTCAACCCGAACGACATGACAGTAAACTCGAAATGCACATACCTTGTGCTAAACGCTGTCTTTGGGATATCACTCTCCCTTATCCTCAGCTGATAGTAACCAGACTTCAGATTCAATATTGAGTACACCGATGAACCGACTAACTGATCAAAAATATCATCAATCCTTGGGATCGGGTACTTGTTCTTTTCCATTAGCTTGTTTAGCTCTCTATAGTCGATACAGAGCCGCAAACATCCGTCCTTCTTCTTAACGAAAAGTACCGGTGTGTTCCAAGGCGATGAACTTGGACGCACAATGCCCTGCTCCAATAACTCCTCTAGTTGAACCTTTAGCTCCACCATCTCCTTAGGCGCCAACCTATAAGGAGAGCGTGACACAGGTTTGGCACCTGACACCAACTCAATTGTGAAATCGATCTCTCGCTGAGGTGGGGCTCCAGGAAGATTGTCCGGGAACATGTCAGGGTACTCACACACTACTGGGATACTACCCAAAGGTGGCTTATGCTTTACAGGCTCCACTAACGTGAAGAACATCTCTGCACCAGCACGGAATGCCTTGACCACCTAAAGAGCAGAAATTAAAGTCTTGCTCGACCCCTTCAATCCCGCAAACGTTGTCTCCCGCCCAACACCCAACTTGACTTCCTTACGGTTGTAATCTTTGTATGCCTTCTTCTACGAAAGCCAGTCCATACCTAAAATGACGTCGAACTCTACTAGCGGCAGTAACGACGCTAGTAAGTCGAACTCCTGACTTCCAATACAGATCTTCGCGACACATACTCTGTCCGCATGCATAGAACACCCATTCAGCAGCAACACATCCAATTTATCCTTCGCCATCAAAGAAGGGACTCCGATGTGCGATATGAAACCTTCGGAAAAAAGGAGTGCAAAGCTCCCGTATCGAATAGTGCCCTTGCCAGACTATCACAAATCATAACAAAGCCTATACAAACAGTAATAAGCTAACAAGCACTAGGTAATAATATTTAGAGCTAACTTGTTATAAATTTAAACCGTACCTGTCACCACATCCACTTATTTGATTGCCTCCTGCTGGCCCAGATTGTAGACTCTTGGTTGAGTCGGAGCATAATGGGATGCGGTTGACTCCACCTCCTTGCCCTTTTCCTCATAAGTTGCTCCCTGCTTCCTCTCGGACTTTGGATGTTTTCACCAACAGTCATAGGTAAAGTGCCCCGTCTTCCCATAAGTAAAACAAGCGCCGGGGGTTTAGTTGGTAGTTTCCCCCGAGGCACCCAAAGAAGGGGCTGGACCCGGTGTCCTAGCCTTCGTATTCCACTTGCGGAAACCGGATTTTGATGGCGGCACCTTGAATTCTGACTTCCTAACACCGGAGTCTTTCTTTGCCTGCACATTCTTCATGTCTTTTTCCAAAGATCGGGCCATGTTGACCAAGGTCAGGAAACCCTGCATCATCGGCCCTGAGAGTAGTAGTCTCAAATCATCCCTTATACCTTCGTAGAATCGGTTTATCTTTCGCTCCTCATCAGCGAAGGTAGCGCTTGCATACCGAACTAAGCGAGTAAAATCGTGGAGATATTCTTCCACGCTACTCTCACCTTGTACCAGCTTCTAGAACTCGTTTTCCATAGCAATTGAAAGTGAGACCTAAACCTTATTCTAGATATTTTTCATACACAGCACAATATGCAGAAAATAAAGCAGCAAAAGTAAAGGAAATAAAAACACAGAAGACACAGAAAATATAGTGGTTCCCCTCAACTGGGTACTCCACTCTTCTACCACCCCTGGTAGGAATCCACTAGCAGGAATAGTTGATCAGGTGTCCTGGGCACCAATGGGTTTTTGATAAGGTGCCCCACACCATAAGGTTTTTGATCAGGTGCCCTCACACCAAAGGGTTTTTGATAAGGTGCCCTAACACCAACACTTAACTTTTGAAGGGAGTTATAACCCTGTACAAGGTGGAAAAAAGAGTAAAACAAAAGGGGTGAAAAGTGTTCTTCTCTCTCTCAAGCTCTGAGAGAAGACTAGTGGATTCTTGATTGTCAAAGCTCCCCCTGAAGTTTGGAGTTGGTTCAGGATGAAGAAACTTTGTTCTTGGGGTGTGGTAGGTCTTCTAGTAGCAGATAAATCTGAAGATTCAGATTGTTTGTTGCTCTTGAAGCCTGTATGAGACTGAAGGAGGAGACTCCTTCTTCTTCTTGCTGTGAACAAAAGGCTCTCTGATGAGGATTGATGAGAGCTGTTGTGTTGTTCTTGTATATATGAAAATATGTTGTTGTCCTGTGTGTGTTGACTGGAAGCAGGAATGCATATATATAATGAATTGATTTAAATTCTCAAATCTTGTGAGCATTATTTTATTCCATTCTTGGAACTTGTGACAACTATTCAGCCTTTAATCCTTTTCCTTTCCCATTGTGACTTTGCATTGATAGCTGGCAACGGCTCTTTGGTTGAATGCTGACATAAATGTCAGGGAATCTGACCGTTGAAGAGTACTTTAGCTTTTATCAATTCCTTGGCAAATCGTCGACCTGAGATGGACGATCGTCGAACTGGGTTCGACGATGCGTCGAGCTGGGTTCAGAGATCGTCGACCTGACTTGGCTGTTCTTCAATTCTTTGGTGATTGTCGAGCTGAGTTCAAGGCTTGAGTCGTCGAGCTCACTTTATTGTAGAATCGTTGAGCTGACTTTGTTTAGATATATTTGAACGTCGAGCTGAGTTGGCCTGCAGATCGTCGATCTGAGTTCGACGTTCGTCGAACTCAGTTCAACTATCGTTGAACGCAGTTTGATCTTTGCCTGATTCTTTTGTAATCTTTAGTCAGATCCATGCTCTCTTTGATGAAGTGTATCCTTGCCCAAATCCACAACCGGGGTTGTTCCAACAATCTCCCCCTATTTGGGTTAGGGTACACTTCATACTTTTATGAATGTTTTGTAAAGTTTGGCCCTGTTCTTGATCATCTCTTCATGTTGGAAATTTTGAGTCTGTAATCCTGCAAAACAGAAAACAGATCAAGTGCAAAGGGAACAAGAAGAGATGCAGTTTTTGCTTTTGTGCATGAACAAAAATGAATGAAGCAAATCTTGAAGAAGAAAAGAGTGAAGGCAGAGAGGACGGCAGGGGAATGCAATTTAATGAGCACAGCACTCATTAGGATTATCTGAAAAAGATTTTGAAGAAAATCTTTAAAATCAGAAAGGCACTGTCTGATAATTCCCTTCCTATAGAATCACTTTATCACAAATAAAAACTTCAACACGGTGTGATGATCCACTGGATCAAGTCTGTGTTGAGTTTTAGTGTAGATAATTTTGTGAAAAATCTGTAAGGATGTAGAATTATCTTACTATGCCTCCTTGAGATCTAAGATTCATCAAAAAGGAAAATTTTCAGACCATAAATGTAATGAGGTTTTATTGGTTTATTAAATAAATTTTTCAAAAAATATTTCATGTATGTTTGAAAAATTTGAGAAAACTTTTGAAAAACAAAATCAATGTTGTTGAATTTTCTTAATATTTCTCTTGAAGGTTTTCTTATTGTTTCCTTAAAATGAGTGTGGTCTGCATGTGGATTGATGACGAATGGGAGTAGACTTTTAAGGAAATTCTTATTTTCTTTAGGTTTAGTTGCATCCAAGTTAGGAAGTGATTTAGGATATTTTGAAATGTAGTTAGTATGGGATATCACCTGATATTTTCTAAGTTCTGATTCAGGCTTTTCCTTGTTGTTTGATGCATTTATGGCCTTTAAGCAGAAGGCTACTTCATCAGCAACATCTTCTTCATCACTTAAATAAGATGAATCATATTGTGGTTCATGTGTGTTTGATTTTGGTGAAGATTCAGATGCTGATTCTTCTTCACTTGATTCTGCAGCCATCTTGATGAGGGATTGCCATAGCTCCTTGGCTGTGGTGCAGTGCATCAGATCTTCAAAGATGTCATCTGGCATGGATTGTGCCAAGATGTTCATTGCTTTAGCATCAGCATCCTTAAGTAACTTTTGTGCATCTTTGTTTGATGCTGTGGGTGCTATAGGACCTGTCATTATAACATCAAAAATGCTTTCATCAAATAACTTCATATAACATTTTATCTTTGACTGCCATAGTGCAAGTGTATTGAGGTTGCACATAGGAAGTTCTGCCATGAGTAAAAAAAATTCTAGAATGAAGTAAGATCTGTTGGATCTTTTTGGTTCAGGTGTTAGCCTGTGGTTTTAACCAACCTGGCTCTGATACCAATTGAAAGTGAGACCTAAACCTTATTCTAGATATTTTTCATACACAGCACAATATGCAGAAAATAAAGCAGCAAAAGTAAAGGAAATAAAAACACAGAAGACACAGAAAATATAGTGGTTCCCCTCAACTGGGTACTCCACTCTTCTACCACCCCTGGTAGGAATCCACTAGCAGGAATAGTTGATCAGGTGTCCTGGGCACCAATGGGTTTTTGATAAGGTGCTCAAAAACCAAAGCTAGATTTTTTGATAAGGTGTCTTGCCACCACTGAGTTTTGACAAGGCTCTCAGAACCAGACAGAACTTTTGAAGGGAGTTCAAGAACCCTTTTACAGCAAGAAAAGAAAAAGTAAAAGTTGAGTTTGTCTTCTCTGTTCTCAGTCAAATGAGAGAAGCACAAGTGGATTGAAGATGTCAAAGCTCCCCCTGAGATGTAGAGAGGTTCAGGCAGAGAAGCTTTGCAGAAGGGTGATAGGTCTTCAGAACTTTGATCTCCAGCAAAAGATTGTGATGAGATGTCTGGAGATGATGAGATTGTGAACACTTTTCAGTCAGTAAGAAGAATTTTGAAGTTGCAGTTCTGTTATTCTTCTGCTATCAGTATTCTCTATTCTGTGTTCACTCTTCTTGTCAATCTGTGTATATGTTCTAGCTAAGAGGCAGAAGAGATGAATAATAATTTCTAAGATTCTCTTGTCCAAAAAATAGCCGTTGGTCAGTCATAAATGTTTTCCATAAATGGTCTTGTCTTTTAGAGGAAAGTCCAGCAAACATTCTCTGAATAATTCCTTGAAACTTGCTCCAAACGGCTGGGAGATCTTCTGTCATAAATGCTGATAATATTCAAAAACATTCCAAAAAATCAGCAGCATTTGAAATCTTGAAGACGTTGATCTCTCCAAAGAATCGTCGATCTGAGCTCTACGATCGTCGAACTGAGCTCAGAGATGAACTGAGATAAGCAGACAGAAGTCGTCGAACTGAGCTCGAAGATCGTCGAACTGAGCTCAGCGACCTGAGAAACAGCTGAAGGAGGCATCGTCGAACTGAGCTAGACGATAGTCGAGGGGAGTTCGACGATTAAGCAAAAGCTAGCTAAAAGCAGATAGTCGATCTGAGCTCGAAGATCGTCGACCGGAGCTCGACGATTTGTTGAAGTTGAGCTCAGAGAGCGTCGAACTGAGTTCGACGATTCGTCGACCAGAGCTCGACGAAAATTGCCTTAGACTTAGCTCTTCATCCTTGATCTTGGAGTGGTCTTGGGGCAGCTTCAAAACTAAGTTCTAGACCCTAGACTCATTCTAATGTTGACCTTCTCAACTATACAACTAGGTCAACTAGGATCCTAAGACAAGCATAGTGATCCTTATCCAAATTAGTAATAGGGTGTTCCAACAATCTCCCCCTATTTGGATTAGGATTACTATTTACAGACAATCATAAAGAGCATTTAATAATACAGAAATTAAATACAAAATGCAGAGAAACAGCAATGCATATCACAGATAAATAGCTGCAGATATCCAAAGGTAGATGATATGTTTGCTTACACAGATCACTTCTTTTCAGTTCCCTTTTTGAATAAGATTTCTCTGTTAGGGTTTAGGGCTTCTTTCTTGGACCTTCTGTCATCTTCTGCACCTAGAGAGGTTTGAGATCTTGGCCTTGGAACTACAGCCTCTGGGTGCAGCTTCATGTACTCTTCTGGATTGAAAAATTTCTTTGAAGCATACTTTTCCAGTTCTTTCTTTCTTTGTTCTGATAAGGTTGTAATGTTGGATATTTCTTTGCCTTGTTCTCTAGCCTTCTTAATCTGATCAAGAGCAGCCAACTCTTTCATCCTAGCAGTCCAGGCCACAGGATTGTTCTCAGGATCCTCATATGGAACAGCAGGTTCATATTTGTTGAGAGATTCAGGAGCAGGAGAGGTCCTTGGAGCAACTGTGTCTTTCAGTTTGTAAGGGTAAGGACCTGAAGTAGAGTCAGAATGGCCTTGTCCTTCCCTTTGATAGGGTCTCTGTCCTCTTTGATTTCCTCTGTAACTACCCCTTCTGGGTTGATACCCTCTTTGATGTTGTCCCTTTTGGTAATACTTAGAATAGGATTGAGAGGAACTTTGTCTAGGAGCTGGAGCTTGAGGAGCTGAACCTGATCCAGAGTCTGGAGGAGGAGGAGGAGGAGGCTGATGTTGAGATGATCCTTTTTCATATTTGTCAAGCTTTCTTCTCTTTTTCAAGGCCTTTAGTTGGTTCTTGGAAAATTGCATCCATGGTTCAGTGATGGGGCAGTCATGCAGAATGTAATATGGAATGTCATTGGAGTCTTTAGCTTTGGCAGGAGGAACTGACATCATTGCTTTACTTCTGGCTTTTCTCTTTTTGGCAATTGTGCTGGCAGAATCATCAGAATCAGTTCTGTACTGATCACTTTCAGAACTCTGAGGTTGATCATATAAAGCATCAATTCTTCTTAGATATTCTTCTTGAGCTTTGAGCTTTGCAGCAGCAGCAGGAGCAGGAGCAGCAGGGATATTGGAATCAGCATTATCAGTTTCAACAACAATTTCCTCAGCATTAGGTGCTGGAATCATTTCTATGTCAGCAGCAGCAGTATCAACAAAAGGGGGCACAGTGGCCTTAGTAGCAGCATCAGATACATCCACAGCCTTCCATGACTTGATATAGGAAGCAATCTGGCTGGGATTACAGACGGGTACAGGCACAATGGCCTTGGACAGATCTTCAGCAGAAATTGGAGGCAGACATCTGAGATAGGCTGTATCAAATCTGGATAGTAACCTCTGCAGATTAAGTGCAAAAGCACATCCTGAGCTTGCTGAGAGAGTAGAAGCTGGAGCTGGAGCTGGCACAATCACTTCTTCATAAGGCATCTCCCCCTGCCTTGGTTCAGAGAGAGGTGAACCAAGGCACCCAGTAGAAGGGATTGCCTGGGAGGAGGAAAAAGAATCAAGCTTGGTGGACAGCTCCTGGACTTGCTTCAGGAGTGGAGTCAGGGAGGACTCCAGCAGAGATACCAGCTTGGGAGCTAGCAACTCATAGAGCCTGTCAGCCAGGCTAGAAAGATCTACATGCCCAAGTGAGGCTTGAGCAGAGGTAGTAGCCAAGTTGGATGGAGGGATGGTGACTGAAACTGAAAAGGTGGAGATAGGAGGAGTAGGGATGGAGGGTTCAGAAAAAGGAATAGTGGGGATAGAGAAGGTTGAGGAGAAGATAGGGGAAGTAAGAGAGGGTGTGAAGGAGGGTTGAGAGAGAATGTCATGAAGCATTTGTTGGAGGGAAGATGTCTCAGGAGGAGAAGAGGGAGAGTCATCCAAGAAGGAATCCTCTAAAAGAGAGTAGGATGGAGAGGTAAGGGTTTGGTAAGAGAAGAGAGGGAGGAATACCTCAGAGGTAGATGCTGGAGGAGATGAGGCTGGTGAAGAGATGGTAATAGGGGATGACATTGGTGAGGAAATGGTAATTGGGGATGAAATTGTTGAATTTTCTTAATATTTCTCTTGAAGGTTTTCTTATTGTTTCCTTAAAATGAGTGTGGTCTGCATGTGGATTGATGACGAATGGGAGTAGACTTTTAAGGAAATTCATATTTTCTTTAGGTTTAGTTGCATCCAAGTTAGGAAGTGATTTAGGATATTTTGAAATGTAGTTAGTATGGGATATCACCTGATATTTTCTAAGTTCTGATTCAGGCTTTTCCTTGTTGTTTGATGCATTTATGGCCTTTAAGCAGAAGGCTACTTCATCAGCAACATCTTCTTCATCACTTAAATAAGATGAATCATATTGTGGTTCCCCTCAACTGGGTACTCCACTCTTCTACCACCCCTGGTAGGAATCCACTAGCAGGAATAGTTGATCAGGTGTCCTGGGCACCAATGGGTTTTTGATAAGGTGCCCCACACCATAAGGTTTTTGATCAGGTGCCCTCACACCAAAGGGTTTTTGATAAGGTGCCCTAACACCAACACTTAACTTTTGAAGGGAGTTATAACCCTGTACAAGGTGGAAAAAAGAGTAAAACAAAAGGGGTGAAAAGTGTTCTTCTCTCTCTCAAGCTCTGAGAGAAGACTAGTGGATTCTTGATTGTCAAAGCTCCCCCTGAAGTTTGGAGTTGGTTCAGGATGAAGAAACTTTGTTCTTGGGGTGTGGTAGGTCTTCTAGTAGCAGATAAATCTGAAGATTCAGATTGTTTGTTGCTCTTGAAGCCTGTATGAGACTGAAGGAGGAGACTCCTTCTTCTTCTTGCTGTGAACAAAAGGCTCTCTGATGAGGATTGATGAGAGCTGTTGTGTTGTTCTTGTATATATGAAAATATGTTGTTGTCCTGTGTGTGTTGACTGGAAGCAGGAATGCATATATATAATGAATTGATTTAAATTCTCAAATCTTGTGAGCATTATTTTATTCCATTCTTGGAACTTGTGACAACTATTCAGCCTTTAATCCTTTTCCTTTCCCATTGTGACTTTGCATTGATAGCTGGCAACGGCTCTTTGGTTGAATGCTGACATAAATGTCAGGGAATCTGACCGTTGAAGAGTACTTTAGCTTTTATCAATTCCTTGGCAAATCGTCGACCTGAGATGGACGATCGTCGAACTGGGTTCGACGATGCGTCGAGCTGGGTTCAGAGATCGTCGACCTGACTTGGCTGTTCTTCAATTCTTTGGTGATCGTCGAGCTGAGTTCAAGGCTTGAGTCGTCGAGCTCACTTTATTATAGAATCGTTGAGTGACTTTGTTTAGATATATTTGAACGTCGAGCTGAGTTGGCCTGCAGATCGTCGATCTGAGTTCGACGTTCGTCGAACTCAGTTCAACTATCGTTGAACGCAGTTTGATCTTTGCCTGATTCTTTTGTAATCTTTAGTCAGATCCATGCTCTCTTTGATGAAGTGTATCCTTGCCCAAATCCACAACCGGGGTTGTTCCAACAGCAATCCTCTGAGCTGAGGGGAGGTATCGAGCCAAGAACAGTCTTGAAAATTCCTCTATCGAGATGTCAGTAAGCTGCCTACCCCTTAGATGGTGTAGCTCCAAGCCTTCCCACCATAATATTGCGTCACCATCCAACAAGAACGTGGCAATTGTGGTCTTCTGCCACTCTTCCATCTCAGTAGCTATCAACACTCTCTTAACTCTGGAGAGCCAATCCTCTGCTTAGGTTGGGGTTCCCGTCCTCGAGAATACTGGAGGATTGAAGCCCATAACGTGCTTGAGCTGTTTCTCCATTGCTCTCCTAGGCAACATTGGCTCCACTACAAACTGCTCCACTCTCCCTGGCTCCGTCGCTTGGAGCGGTACCTGCTCCACAGTAGGGGCCGGCAGATGCACCTGTCTCGCAGGCTGCACATTAATCATTGCGAACACTACTTCAGCTACCAATCGTATGGTTTTAGCCAAAGGAGGTGTTGCCGACGCATCATTTGGTGCTCTATTCGCCTCCGAAACTGGACGTTCTGACAGCCCTGCACCACTCATGGTCACCTATAATCGTATAAAAAACACCGATAAACGACCAAACAACATTGCAAAAAGCAGTTATAGGAACACACATGTTCCTCAAACATGTGTATTTTCATTCCTAAGTGGACATTCATGGGTTCTTTTCATGTTATAACGATGACACACACACATGTGCTCACCACCCCTTAAAGTGAATTCGCCCACGAATTCATTTAAGTATGACCGAAACCAGTAGTCTGATACCAAATTATAACACCCATATCCGTCACATAGCATATAAAAGTAGGTCCGACTGGGGCCCGACGCCATATACCATGGACAGACCAACGGGTTACTAGATGGAACCATTCAACCAAAACACACGTCCTACACAGAGCATCTAGCGGAAATAATTTATTAAGTTGCAAAAGCAAGAACACAGCTACAAGCACGAATGTCTACTAACAAAACCCAACAGGAATGAAATACAAAGTACTTAAAGTACTGGCCTTATGGCCTTACAATAGTTCACTAAATTTAAAACAGTGTCTTACAAACTTCAGCTCGCAGGCCGGCCACACATGAATTAAACAAGTAAACAAACAAGGCCTTCGAGTGCCGGCTCAACAACTTGTGCTTTGGCCCGCTATTTGCCGTTTGGCTCCGCAGCACCTGCAAGCATAATTCACCGCAACGGTGGAAAACAAGAATAATGGTCAGCTAAAGCTGACCAAATTATAACGATTCCGCCCCCAAACTCGGGGCGGCAAAGCTCCTTCCCTGCACTTGTTAGCGTAACAAGCAATAAAGTGAATAAACACACCATCACAGGTATAGGCTCACACGGCCACACACCCTGTGCTCTTAGGGAACTAATTCGGTGAACCCAGTCAAAACCGCGGTCTCACCACCATCCCTTGGATGGCAAATCTCATGAGCAATTAGTCTTTCCGACCTAAGCCTAAGGCTCGCACGACTAGGCCAATGGCCAGTCCCTTTATCAGGTATCTGTCACCAAACCACATAGCCCGGGTCTGGTTCCACAAGCCCGTTGCTCACACCGCACTGTCAATCTTAAGCCATATGCGCGGGCCAAGCTTCGCCGGATCCCAAATTCGATCATTCAAGCACATAACCCAGTTATGTTCAAGGTTGGCTCCCAGGCCATCAAGCTGGCAGAAATGCATTTCCGCCTAGTTTTTCGGGTGCGCCTTGGGGTTAATCCCCAAGGATCCCTGCTGCAATCTACCACGTAGAAACCCAAAAATAACCAAAGGCACGAAGTCTTCTCCCTCTAATCATGCATAGTAAAACATGACCGATCCAGACCAACTTGTCCAGGTAGGCTTCACACACCATGCCTATGTCCGTTTCTCGATTTCTGACTCTAAATGCAAACAAGGGGAATTTACATACCTACCCCAAGGAACACCACAAACTCGCCGCACACTCGCGGGAGTGGGTTTTACTATGCAAAGAAGAAGAGCTTCACATGCTCAAGTAGAGAATCGTTACCCTAGCATTCCTCTTCGGCGCCATGGAAATCTATACGGATGAAAAACACCGCGATGATCTCACCTCCGTAGATCTGGACTCAGTTTGCGATTTGGCGCTCCGAATCTCCTCCGGCGACCGAATCTTCCCTCCTTCTTCCTCCTTCCTCTCCCTTCTCTCTAGAACTTAGAAAGAGAGTGGCCAATGAAAAGTGAGGGTTTAAACCCCCAATCCCGGCCTTAACCTTAGGATGGAGAGGCCTGAACCGTTAGATCCCAAAATAAAGAAACGAACGGCCACGATTCGACCTGAAAATAAACTTCCTGGGCCGAACACGGCTTGCGACACGCCCGTGTCCAAGGCCGTGTAACTCATTTGCCGCCAAAACCGTTGCGTCCCGAAAAGAACACTGGCACTCGATACGCCCGTGCCAGGCTTGACACGCCCGTATAATCCAGTACACGCCCGTGTAGCTGGGCGTGTTACACAAACTACACAGGTCCAGCACCAGCTCGAGGAGAACACGGGTGTTCGACACGCCTATGTCAAATATGACACACCCGTTTCAGACCCGAACACTCCTGGGCTCAGGCCGTGTCTCTCCCCCAACACAACTTCACTAACAATTCGAGTAGGACACGGCCTTGGACACGCCCGTGTCTCAGACCGTATTCGCTGTTCGACGCTCTTTGACTGCAATTTCATCGACCGCACGACCATTGCCGAACCCGATCACGACACGCCCCTGAGACACGCCCGTGTCCCAAGCCATGTCACCACTACCAAGTCCCAGACTTGGCTCAAAGTGCCACCCGTCCCTCTTTTGAGTTTCGGGGCGTTACATATTGGACCAAGTAAATGTTGTAAAACTTTAAAACAGTTGACGTGGGCTGATCTGCCACCCTCTGCGGGTGAGGAAAGGATGCCCTCGGTTGTGGATGGTGATCTAGATGCTAAAATACCGGGCGTGAATTTACCGCCCTGGCGTTCTCCTACGGTTTAATTGCGACGAAAGGAGTTGCTCCTGTGCAAGGCGCAGAGTTTTGGTCACCGACGCGGCAAGGAGGAGGGTATGGGCAAGGGAGATTTGTCTTCGTTGGGACCTAAAGCTTTCCCCTCTTCCTCATTTCGCATGTCGGGAGATATTTATCACAAATCATCGTTTAGCTGAGAAGTGGAGGATCTTCGGGGCAGTCTCCTTTGTCCTGTTGCTTCTGTTGTTCGTGTTGCTAAATGCTATTTTTTATTTTGGATTATTCTTCCTATTTGCTTGATATACTTTTGTTACCTGAACAATACTATATAACCGTTAATACGGGTATTTGGTCCATCTTAAGGACGGTAAAGAAAAGGGCTTATGGGAGACAACCCAAGTTTGCCGTCTTTAGCCTTGTTTCAAGGCTATTGCTTGCCTTTCTTTACTGATTTTGCTTTTTTGCTTGTGCTGCCTATTTTTATTTGGTTGGAGATTGGCTCTTGCAGGTGATTTTTACTTAGGCCGTGGGCTGGTTTATCAAGCTTAAACGCCTAACTTCTGGTATGCTCATCTCTGAGCATTGGGTAACCTCTTCCCTCACCTCTTTTTGATTTCATTTCTAATATCATTTGCTGTATTGTTTAGATTAAGTCTCGGGGAGAGCCTGTCGTTGTTACCCGTTGCAATTACACTTCATATGTATACCAGTAGTTGCTTTTATTTGAATTATATAGTTCATTGCATTGCGCACCAATGCACCCACTTGAGCGCGTACTTAACTTTTTGCGTGCTGCGAGTCAAACTTGCTTCTTTCGTTAGATTTGGGAAAATTACCGTGCTAACATAGGACTATGAGATGGAGTAAAATGTTGGCCTTGCTGTGTTCCTAGTCAAGTGCTCCCGTCTCATGTAGAAATTAGAGTAGAATTAATTTTTCTGTATGCTGTTAGTTTATATTTTTTTCTAACTGCGTAAATTCTTTTTATGCTACTCAAAAATTGGTGAATCCGGTGTGAATCCAACGGTAGCTTAGGGATGTGTGTAGACAGCCGTTATATTCATATTGCTCGAGTCGAGAGAATGGATAGTCTTTCTCGTTGGCTAAGAACTTGCCCCAAGCTACTCTCAAAGCATGGGTACATGGTTGTTAAGCATGAGCATGATGTAGGCCATCATTTTGGCTAGGTTGAGCTTTGTGCCTGTTCCTAACGTCTTATCTTCGCTAGCCCCATTATGATACCCTTCCTTTTGCTTCAGCTCCACTTTTTATTCACCAAAGCCTAGTATCCAATCCTAGTTGCATGCCCAAATTAAGCTTTACCGTTTTCTGATTTATAGTTTGGGGTGTTAATGGTTGTTGTATGTGTGAAAAATGTGGATGTTTTCCAATGCTTATATTTGCTGGAATTGATAAAAAAGAAGAAAAAGAGGTTTTAAAAATAAAAATTTATGAAAAGAAAATATGAAAAAGAAATGAAAATGAGAAAGGAAAAGTTTTATTGAAAATCTATTTTGAGTTAAAACAGTTTTTGGTGTAGGCACACACCCATGTTTTAAAAATCAAGTCTGGGGGTATAGTGTACTCGTGTTTATTATGGTTAGAGGATTTATTTCTTGTTGTGCTAGCTCAGTTGGGTTTTGTGCATAGCCTTCATTTTATTCTTGTTTACCTCGCCTTAACCCAAGCCCCAATTCTACCCGAAGTCCTACGGACTTGCGCTTAAGTAAAACTAGTGTCGTGGAGAGAGTGTGAATGGGCAAGCATATGGTCACCGATATTGGTGTATTCCTTTGGAGGTTGTCCCAAATCCTGATCTTTGGCAATACTCATCTTAGAGGCTAGTTTATTTTCTCCCTACGCGTGACAGGAAGATTCACCGCAATTCTATCTTTGAGTAGTCATAGAATTTAATTTTACGTAGGCTGAAAAGTGTAAAATAATCTGTATGCTTAGAAATTTTCTCTAATTAATTTTTACGCCCGTGAACATGCAACTTCGCATTGTACTCCGGATCATAATTTCTGTGTTAGTTAGTACTTTTTCTTGTCTGCGAGGATCTTCTTTGCTCGGGACGCGCAAATAGGTAAGTCTGGGGGTGTGATGAGTCTCGTTTATATAGGGTTTTGCGGGCTCATCTGAGCTGGTTTTCATGTCTTTGCACATCATTATTACGTTGTTTTCACTGTTTTTCCTTTCCTTATGCGTTTCATGAGTTGTGTGCTTTTCTAGCCCTTGGGTGTGCAATTGCGCATTTGATTGGTGGGGGTATGCACGTGGTGCTCCCCGGGGCTTGTTCTAGTAGCTTTTACTGTATTTCTGTTTTGCTGGAGGGTCCTCCATTACTTAGTTTTCATTGCTTACAGGTGGTCAGTTTTCCCTATTTAAGAACTCTGATTTGAGGAAAATGCACGGTTGTGCGTTTTCTTGGTGCACGATTAGATTCTATCGTGCGTTTTCTACATGTCATTTTGGAGAAGTAACTAGCTCGTACGAATGCTTCATGCACGATTTCATCGAAATAGTGCGCGAAGGAAACACACGGTTTTCCTGCAGCCTTCTTATTTTTCCTACTATTTGAGCTCACTGTGGTTACCCGTGCGAATTGTTTCACGCACGGGTCAATGCTTCTTCTTCGCAGGCGTATGCTTAAAGTTAATATCATACAATTCGTGCACGGTCATGCGCCGAACCGCGCGAGACCATTTTTCTGATGATTTTCTATATAAGATGCAGATTTTGCCATTACCGGGGATAGTTCGTCCAACCCGCCTTTTCTGCTCCTTTGAGCGGGAAAATTAAGCTCCAGCCCCCTTTTTCTCTCTCTTCCTTAGAGGGAAGATCCGGCCACCCATTCCACTCCATAGAGCTTGCAAAAGATTTGCCTTCGACCCCCATTGCCATTGCTACCTTCCAAGCTCCTGTTCAAGCTACTTGTTGCAGCCCGCCAAGCTTCAATCCGCCTCCACAACCACAACAAAATGAAGACAGGTTTGAAGAAGGAAGTGACAGCTCCTCCCAGATCCTGGACTCCTTTCGAAGACCAAGCACGGACGAGGGTTGACACCCCTAGTTTCCGGCCGAGAACCTTGGAAAGCTTCTACGTTTTGGTTGTAATCTCTTCTCCATTTTCCTGGATATACTTTCTGCTGAACTCCTACTAGCGCTATTGTAGTTTCATAACCATGTATTGTTCAAGATTTCGTTGTGTGTTGGTTTGGTGATTTCCTGAGCATTATATGTGTTAGAAAGCTTTATCTTTGTGCTAGTGTAAAGTGCGTTTGGGCCATTCTAGCCTTTGCTAGAAGTGTGCGCTGAGAAGAGGTGTTTTCAACCCTCACTTGTTCATCGCTTACACTATTTCTCTTCGGAGTGATTCATCCTAGCGATGCGGTGAAGGCGACCCACGCTAGTTTTATATTGTTTTAGCGTAGGATATCCAAATCAAAACCCCCTTGTTCACTTAGCACTTGCACTCATTTCTCTAAATGCCTAAACCCATGCTCCCTACTTGCACTCTGCGAGAGATCGATACTCGGGGATGCTACTCCACATTATTATTACTTGGCAATGAATGGTAGTCTTACCGCTAGCGCATCAACGAGCAGGTGAGGTCAAGCAAGGGTTCTTAGCATCAGTTTGCAGGCAAGCCCGGGTTTTTAGGCCCACAAGCAGGTGGGGCCTTTGCAAGAGTTTCATGTGGTGGCTTGTATGCCGTTAGGGAAAATTATAAGTACCCGTGTATTTGCGTCTTGAGCGCCGATGGGGAAATTGGGTGTACCCATTTGATAATGCGTAATGATGTGTTAAATTCATGCGCTATAGGGTGCCTTGGGTGAAACCTAGGATTGTGTACATGCTGTATTGTTGGCCTATTTATTTTACTTGCTCAATATAGAAACGTGTTTGTTGTATGAGACATCCAAACCTGTTTTATTGCTTTCTATGTTCATGTATATTTGCATACAAAGTGCTGACCTACAGGGTGATGGAGTGCCCCAAGGTCCGCTAGGGACGTCCAGGAGGAGATGTGTTGGTTACACAATTGAGGTCAACCTTTGCTGACCCACGTTACAATAAATTTTTACAGGGCATGGATCACAAGCAGCAGCAAGCTCGCCGACCAAAAAGGCCTAAGCCTCATGAAGCGAACTCTTTGTTTAGCGGCTTATGTTTTGTTGAATGCTCTTCTCCATGAACTGTAATCTAGCTTCCATGCTGAGGTAGCCTAGGAGTGCTAAAGCACGTTGCTATGTTTGTTCTTGTTTCAGTTTTTTGACTAATATTTGTTGTAAGGCCTTAAGGCCATTTTGATACTTCTGTGATAGTGGATAACTTCTTGTGTTTATGGGTTTCCGCTATTAGTGTTCTAAGTTTTGAGATACGTAGTTCTTTCATATCACTTTTTAATGCTAAAGCTATGACGTCTATATGTTATGGGGCTCAGGCTGGACCCATATTATATGGTCATTATAGGGGAGGTGTTACAATTTGGTATCAGAGGGAGGTTAGTGTCCAAGGTAAGGTTTCATGGTCGATTTGGCATAATCGGATCATGTAAAGAAGTTATCCACATAGGAGTATCGCGGGACCACGAGTGTCCTAGTGTCTATATTTTGCGAATAGAAGCTGATTCTTGTTTTTACCTTACTTTTGCTAAGGGTGAACTGACGACGCGGGGATGTCGAGGCAGCAAGAGGATTCTTTGACGAGCAGTGCTACTGCTCCGGGTCCTATGGGTATGGGTGTAACCCCGACCGATTTCTGTCGCATGCTTGCAGAGGAAATGGTGGCGGCCCAAGCTGTAGTGGCAGCGCAAGTTGTGACCCCTATTGCACATGTAACAACTCATGTTACTCCAGATACAACACTGGTTATACCGGGCAAAGGATCTAGGTAGATAGATCTATTGGATGAGAGAGTGGTTGTTGGGCAGGGAGATCGACAGATGAAGTATTTTCTAAGTTTCTATCCTCCAACATTCAACGTAGTCGGCACTCCGACCGATGCAGAGGACTGGTGGGCGAGGATTCAAGAACTTTTGAGGGCGGCAGAGTTGCCAGAGGAGAAGCAGTCTCAGTTTGCGATCTTCATATTAGAAGGTTACGCTAAGTTGTGGTGGGTGAGCCATAGCGGCCGCCAGTTTCTTGGACGCACCTCGTCCATAAGAGAGTTCGAGAATGCCTTCTTAAGGAAGTATATCCCTTCGCTAACAAGGTTAGCCCTTCAGAGGCAGTTTATACACTTGGTGCAGCGGGATAAGACTATAGATGAGTATGTTTAGGAGTTTAATCGATTGGGTCATTATGCTGGAACGACCATGGCTGACGATAAGGAGAGGGACAATCTCTTCTACCATGGGTTGAGAGAGAATCTGAGACAACTCCCGATAGCTATGAAGAATACAGGCTTTAATGAGTTGATTTAGGTTGCCAGGACGTTTGTAAGTGATATGGAACGAACCCAATATCGAAAGAGACTAACAGTCAAGCAAGGAGAAGGAAAGCCTTCTCAATCGTAAGGGAAGTCTGAAGGGAGTAAATGGAGGAAGAAGCCTTATCCCTTCAGGTCAAATGAGAAGAGAAGTACGACGTTTGAGGTATCTCGATTCAAGGGACCCCAACGTGCTACAAGTGTGGAAAGTCAGGTCACATAGCCCATTTTTATACCGAGGGTGATGTTGAGCAAGATCCAAGGCAGGAACAGTCAGTGCATTCCGGTCCTAGTGCTGTGGAGAAAGGGAAGATGGCAAAGTTGAGCGCTTCATGGTTCCAACCCGTACCGCTAAGGGATTACAACCTAGGGCAATAGGAAGCGATTTGACAACCCGATGTGGTGACAGGTATAGGAAAATTTAAGTTTGTTTATTTGCTTTTGACTTTCGAGACTTTTAAGTGTGTTGCCTGTGTTTTATGATTCATTCTTGTTTTCAGTTACCTCGCTAGGGTACTATTTGATACGGGAGCATCACACTCTTTTCTTGTAGAGAGCTTTATCCGAAGAATTGGAGTCAAGCCTTTTTTCGGCAAACGTAGAGATTAGAGTGCACATGCCCAATGGGTCTTTCATGACCACCAGGATGAAAGGTCGCATTGGTTGGAGTTTAGATGAAGTTGACTTCTTATTGGTAGCAATTGTTCTACCATCAGCTGAGTTCGATGTGATCTTGGGGATGGAATGGATGGCAGAGCAGCATGCCAGTATTGACTGCCTATCTAAGGAGGTGACCCTAAGAAGCGAAGGAAAGGAAGAAGTCAAATTTGAGGGCATTAGTGGAGTGGCCTATTCCCTAATTTTGGCCATACAGTTTGTGCGAGAAGTTAACAAGGGAGGAGTAGCTTTCCTAGCATTGTTGGAAGTTCAACTTTCCAATCTATCACTTGGAGAAGTGCCGGTGGTGGCAGAATTCGAGGATATGTTCTTGAGGAGCTTCATGGAGCACCTCCTCGACGAGAGATTGATTTCTCGATTGAGTTAGTGCAAAAACCAAGGCCGGTGTCATGTCCTCCTTTTAGAATGTCCCCAAAGGAGTTGGCCGAGCTTAAGGTACAGTTGTAGGAACTATTTGAGTATGGGTATATTAGACCCAACACTTTGCCATGGAGCGCGCTAGTGCTGTTCGTGAAGAAGAAAGATGGTAGTATGCAGTTGTGCATAGACTCTCGAGAGTTGAATAAACTAACTGTCAAGAATAAGTATCCGATCCCACAGATAGATTGCCTATTCGACCAGTTGGTAGGGTCAGTGGTGTACTCTAAGTTGGACCTGAAGTCAAGGTACTACCATTTGCGGATTCGAGATGAGGACATACCCAAGACAGTATTAGGTACGAGGTATGATCACTTTGAGTTCTCAATGATGCTGTTCGGGCTGACGAATACGCCATCGTTATTCATGGATTTGATGAACCAAGTGTTTCAGGAATACTTAGACTCGTTTGTGGTGGTCTTCATCGACGATATTTTGGTATACTCCAAATAAGAGGCGGAGCATGAGCCTCATTTGAGAGTAGTCTTATAGACTTTGAGAGAGAATCGGCTTTATGCAAAGTTCTCGAAGTGAGAGTTCTGGTTAGAGAAGGTGGTATTTTTAGGCCATATGATTAGTGGTGATGGGATGGCGGTAGATCCAACGAAAGTTGAGGCCATCAGGGATTGGCCAGTTCTGAGAACCATGGTGAAAGTCAGGAGCTTCTGTTGGGTATTGTTCCACAATAACTTAGATTAGTATGAAGTCACCCTTGAACTAAGATGAATTAGTTTGTATTTGATCTCTATTCTAGTTATGTGTTTGCAAGACTTATTGCTAAGTGTAGACCAATGTCAGTCTACAATGGGTCATCAAACACAGGACCATACAATGTATTTCCTCATTGTGTGATCCAAGGTGTTGACACATATGTAGCCTCTCTATTGGGATACACTTCATTTTCAAGAACATGGACTAATGGATGAAGAATTGATGCTGTTTAGAATGAAGAAGTCAAAATCCACAAAGCTGAGAAAATTCTAAGTGTTGTACTCGAGTAGTCCTTTTTTTACTCGAGTAGAAGACTTAGCAGCACTCGAGTTGATCTAGTCTACATTTTGAGTATGGAATTGGCTCTCGAGTAGTTCTTATCTTGTACTCGAGAAACCAAGTCCAGTACTCGAGTAGATCTTCTCTCATTCTCGAGTGATGTTATTTATGTATCAGAAAATTTTCTAAGTCAAGTACTCGAGTAGTCGAGCTTAGTACTCGAGTAGTTGAGAATATTAAGTCGAGTGATAGAAGTCAGTTCTCGAGAAATTCTTAGACCACTCGAGTTAGATTTATTTGTACTCGAGTAGTTTGTTTATTACTCGAGTAGTTCAGCTTCAGCACTCGAGTGATCAGATTCTTATCCAGAATTTTCTCCAAGTCCAAGCTCTCGAGAAGTTTAGTCTACCTCTCGAGAAGTAAGTATAGCACTCGAGTAATCCATTAACTACTCGAGTGATTTACTTCAAACATCCAGAATTTCCAGAATCAGCTCTTCTCGAGTAGTCAGAGCCAACCACTCGAAAGCTAGTCTTAGCACTCGAGTAGTATACTTCTTACTCGAGAAATGCTGAACTATTTTTTCAGAAAATTTCTTAAGTTTTGTTGGATCTAATTTTTGAATGCTGTGACGTTACTGGTCCACGTGGCCCTCATTAATGACGATTAATACCGTTACTGAGATCTTATAAAAGGTCCTATCATAATGACAACCCCTAAGCGTGTATTATCGAAGTTCTGGATCCGCCGATCATTCTTCATCTTCTATAGAAAGTCACCGCTCTCGTTCAAGATCTTCAAGGCAACTTTCGATCCAGAGACTTGCAGATCAAGGGATTAATCATTCTCCATCTACTCCTTGATCGTGTGAGTCAAAGATTCTCAGAACAAGATCGATCCGAGTCTTCTTCTACATATTCTGAAAGAGCCATAAATCCAAGAAAGAAGACCTAGGGAAGATTTTCAGATCTGAGAAAATTTCAGTTTGTATTATAAAATCTCTTTTAAATCTTATAAGAGATTTTTCTCTGAGTGTAGGAGATTCGTTCTCCGAGTTGTAGGATGTTTTTACCTTCCGAGTGTAGATCCCGTTCGGATCGAGATTATAGGAACGTTGTTCCGAGTGGTAGGATCGTTTTGATCCGAGATTAGTGGAGTAGTCGAGTCTAGTGCTTTGCTAGATCGGTGAGTGGAAAGTGGACATACCCAAGATTGGGGAACCACTATAATTCTTGGTGTCCTCTGTGAATGCTTGTTTATTTCTTGTTCTTAGATCGCTATAGTTTTTATTCCGCAAAAAGTAGCATAACTCACCTATTCACCCCCTCTAGGTGATTTAGGTAGACAACTTAGACGTTTTTCAATTGGTATCAGAGCCAGGTTGATCACTAGAAGGTTAACACCTTGATCAGATCTGCCCCAAGTTGTCTTTGAGTTATTCAAGTATGGATAGAGCCAAGGATTTTGCCAAGCTTCCCTTGTGCACAAAGAATAATTTTGCGATGTGGAAAGAAAGAATAAAATTCTTTATGGAAGCTGTGGATCCAAGGATTTTCATGATTGTTGAAGAAGGTCCTTATATTTCCATGACCGCCTCTACTATAGATGCTACCAAGCAAGTTCCTAAGAAGTTAATATATCTCGACAAAGATGAGATTGCACTTGTCTCTTTAGACAAGAAATCCAAAAATATTATAGCAAGTGCATTCGATGATTCAATGCTGCAGAATTTGATTCACTGCCAATCTGTTAAGGAGATATGGCAGTCTTTGATCATCTTGATGGAAGGTACTGAAGAAGTAAGGGATGACAGAAGATCCCTTCTGAATCAGAAGTATGAAACCTTCCGGCAAGGACCCAAGGACACTATTGCTGACACTTTTGAGAACTTCTTCAAGATAGTCAATAACATAATAGTATATGGCCGGGTCTTCACCAATGGAGAGCTGAACGACAAGTTTCGGAGGTCCCTAACTAAGGAATGGGGCAACAAAGTCTGTGCCATCAGAGAATTTGGCAAGTTAGCTGAGACTTATCCTCATAACCTCTTCGGAAAGCTGATGTCCTATGAACTTCAAATTAATTCTAGAAAAGCTGAAGAAGAGAAAAGTCGATTCACTCCCAAGGAGAGGTCTGTTGCTCTGAAGGCAGACAGCTCAAGGAAGGGCAAAACTGCTTCACCTGCCCCTCCTCAAGTGGAAAGTGAAGAAGAATTATTTGAGCCAAGTACTTCAGGCTCTGAGCTATCTGAAGGAGAGTTCTCGCTGCTCTTAAGACAGTTCAAGAAATTCTTGAACAAGAAAAAGCAATGGAGAGGCAAGGATGCCTCATACAGAAGATCACGACATGATGGTGATCGACGACAGAAGGGCTCAAGTAGCCACAACAGGTACAAGTCTAAACCAAACAAACATATTTCTACTGACATAGTTTGTTACTGTTGTAATAAGCCAGGTCATGTAATTATTGATTGACCCCATAATAAGAAAGATGGTGGCCAAGGAGAGGAGAAGAAGTCTTCTTACTATAAGAAGAAGACAAAAAGAAGCCTTTGTTGGAACACCCTAATTTGGATTTGGGTCAGGATCACTATGTCTTTAAGTTCATTAGATTGACCCATCAATGTATAACTAAGGGTCATAGGTTGTGCTAATTCAGAGGCTCTCAGAGATTGAAGAAATCAGCCAAGAGAAATCAGTCAGAGAAAACAGAATTCAACATTAAGCTTAGGTCGACGATCGTCGAGCTCCGATCGAAGATCGTCGAGCTTAATCTTTGCTGTAACGTCGAGCTCTGGTCGACGCTTTATCTAAAGCTGCGGTCGACGCTTTCTGTCCAAAGCTCAGGTCGACGCTTTCCAAGCTCAACTATGCTGGAACGTCGAGCTCCGCTCGACGCTAACCTATGCTGGAACGTCGAGCTCCGGTCGACGTTCTCCGAACTCCGTTCGACGATTTCTGGCATAATTCAGAATGCAAGTTTCCAGGCGGATTTTCAGGATATTCTTCTGTCCAATCAAAGTGAGCTGTCAATATTCAAATACAGCTTTATTTCAGGACAATTACAGGAATGCTTTTATGAGTATTATAGCCGTTGGAGTATCCAAAAGGAAACAGTAGTAATTGCAAATATTCAAATGAACGTTTCTCTTCTATCAGAATAAATATACAGAGAAACAGAGGAACAAGGGACACAAGAAAACCAAGAATAGAGATAACCTGTACAGTAAAGTTCTCTTCTCAGATTTACTGTTCCAGGAAGCCTGAAGAGACAACTACTCTACATCAGTCTGAAGGCTTACTGGAAGATTATCATCAAGGCTTCATCATTTACTCTCCAAGACAACAAACATTTCAGCCATTGCTGAAATCATCATTTGCTGGAGCAGTCATCCACTGAAGGCCTATCACCCTGTGCAAAGCTTCCACTCCTGAACCTACTGCCAATCTCAGGGGGAGCTTTGACATCAACAATCCACTTGTGCTTCTCTCATTTGATTGAGAACAGAGAAGACATCTTCACCTTTTTCTTTATTCTTTTCCCGCTGTAAAAGGGTTCTTGAACTCCCTTCAAAAGTTCTCCATCTGGTTCTGAGAGCCTTGTCAAAACTCAGTGGTGGCAAGACACCTGATCAAAAAATCTAGGTTTGGTTTTTGAGCACCTTATCAAAAGCTCATTGGTGTCAGGACACCTGATCAACTCTTCTTGAGTGGATTCCTACCAAGGGTGGTAGAAGAGTGGACGTACCCAAGTTTAGGGGAACCACTATAAAATTCTTGTGTCGTCTGGATTGCCTCTTTTATTTTTCTTTCTTATTCTTGATGTGTGTTTGCTCTAATCTCTAGGATAGATCTCACTTTCAGCCTTGTAGCCCAAAAGGGCAAAACCCTTAGCGACACTGACTCATCTGAGTCAAGTTATGAAGAGGAAGCCTACTTTGGGCTCATGACACATACTGACGAAGAAGAAGAGCCCCAGTTTACTGGGGAGGTAAAATCTCATACACCCCTCTCAGAATATGATGTCTCTGATCATGATCATGAGGACATCTCCCCTGACGATGAGTCTGAACTCATGGCCCAGTATAAGGAGTTGATCATGGCCTACGACAAATGTCGAAGGGTCGTGAAAACTCAGGCTAAAGAGATTAAGTCTCTAAAGGCCATAGAAAGCTCTCTGAGAGAGGAAGTCGTCAAGATGGACTCACTCAGAGAAGTCTTAGATACTGCAGTTGATGAGTACGATAAGGCTCTCAAGCACCTCGAATTGAAAGAAGAAATCATAAAGGGATTGGAAGAGCAACTTGAAGCTGGAAAGAAACTTGTTGAAGGTTTCTCTAAGCCCAAGATAGTTCTTCCTCTTGTTTCTGAGTTCTCTGCTCTGACTAAGGGTCCTGGCCTAGGCTATGTTAAGGCTCCTAGTAAATCCTCTAGGAGAAATAAGGCTCAGTGAAAGAATAAGGCCGCCAAGAAGGCTTTGGCCAAGGCAAAGGGGAAAGCTCCACAAGATCAGACTACATTTAAGAAAGTTGTCTTTCCTACTAATAAGTTTGATCTTGACTCCTCCTACGGTCACTTCACTAGGCCTACTTATGTAGAGCCCAAGTCAAGGTACCAAGGATGGACTCACCCTCGAAACTTTGGTGAAAGTGTCTTTAAGGCACCTTTTGAAGAGATCACTCTTCAGAGCTATGGCTCTTTTCATCACGGTCATAACATCAAGAAGGCTCCAAAAGTAAAGCCTATTGTTGAAAAGCCTATGAAGGAGAAGAAGTCTTGTGATTTACTTCACCATGAAGCTTCTACCTCTAAGAATGCTGCCCCTACTAGAACAGACTCTCCAAAAGTCAAGCAGGAGGGAGTTAGGAAAAGATACAATAGGTTTTACTGTTGGTGCTGTGGCAGAATTGGTCACTTTGACATCGATTGCTAGTTTAATCGCAGAAACTATGTTACCCCTTAGATTAACAATATGAGAAACACCGCTCATAAAGCTAATACATGTAGGGTGAGCAAGCTAACTAGAGACCAAGGACCCAAACAAGTTTGGGTTCCTAAGGCAAACTGATTTGTAATTGCAGGTATGTCCAAAGGCCACCAGAAATCCCATTTGGTATTTGGACAGCAGATGCTCTCGGCAAATGACCGGGACTAGAAGCCTTCTCCAGAATTACTCTCAAGTCATGAACGGACCAAAGGTCATCTTTGGAGGTTCTGACCGAGGAATTACAAAAGGCTATGGTATGATTTCTAATGGTAGTGTATCTTTTTCGGATGTGGCTTATGTTGAAGGATTGAAACACAATCTCATAAGCATAAGTCAACAATGTGATAAAGGATACATAGTTGAATTTCATACTGACAAGTGCTTGATAAAGTCTGTTGACAATTTGGAAATGATTTTTTCAGGCACTCGTAGTAGAAATATATTTTGTTTAAATTTCATTTGTATAGACTCTTCTACACCAGTGTGTCTTTTGGCTAAAGATAGTGCGTCTCTTGGTGACCAATGACACAAGAGATTAACACATTAATTTTAAAACTATTAATAAATTATTTTCATTGAACTTAGTATGTGATGCCACAAACGTTAAGTGCACTAAGGATAGACCTTGTCATGCATGTGTGAAAGACAAGCAAACAAGGGGTACTTTTAAAAGCATTATAGGCAAAGACTCTAATAGGTGTTTACATCTGCTACATATGGACTTGTTCGATCCACTGCAAGTTAGAAGTTTAGGAGGTAAAGATTATACGTTGGTATTATTGATGACTACTCGCGCTTTACGTGGGTGTTCTTTCTGAAACACAAGTCAGATACCTTCGATGTCTTAATAAATTTTGTTAGGCAGATTCAGAATGAATACAACTATTCCATAGTCAAAATCAGAAATGACAACGGAACTGAATTCAAGTTTTGGGCCATGACAGAATTTTGTGAAAGCCTAGGTATCTTTCATGAGTTCTCCTCTCCTCTAACTCCTCAGCAAAATTGAGTAGCTGAGATAAGGAACATAACACTCATAGAGGCCTGCAGGACTATGTTGAGTGATGCCTCACAACCAGAGTATTTCTGGGCTGAAGCCGTCAACACTGCATGCCACGTGCAAAATCGAGCACTCATAAACAAGGACCACAAAAAGACGCCTTATGAACTTCTAAAGGGCAAAAAGCCGACTGTATCATATTTTAGAATCTTTGGCTGCAAATGCTTCGTTCTTAACAATGGTAAGTATTATAATACTAAATTTAGTGAAAAAAATTTTGAAGGTATTTTCGTTGGATATAGTAGCCATAGTAAGGCATATAGGGTATTTAATAAGAAAACCTTGGTGGTTGACGAATCTATACATGTTGTATTTGATGAGACGAGCTTGCTGCAAAGCAACTCTTCTAGTGTGTTAATTGAAGATGCAGGTTCAAAGTTGAAAGAACTTAACTTGGATGAGGCGACTGAAGAGAAAGGTGAAAAGTTCATCAAGATCACCACTCCAACCCCGATTGGAGAGGTTGATGATCAAGATGAAGAAATCATTCAAGTTGATGAAGCCACTCCTATGACTGAAGAAGCTCCAGATACAAGGAACCTAGAGCTCAGACATCTGAAGGATCACCCAATTGATCAAATCATCGGAGATCCCTGAGATGGTGTCAGAACTCGCAGAGGTACTACTAATGAAAATCTATATTTGAGTTTTCTCTCACAGGTTGAATCAAAGAAGTTTGAAGAAGCAAACTCAGACGCATCATGGATTATGGCCATGAAAGAAGAGTTAAATCAATTCAAGCACTGTCAAGTATGGAAACTTGTTCCCAGACCCAAAGGTAAGAATGTCATCGGAACCAAGTGGGTCTGCAGGAATAAGATGGACGAGAATGGAACGATCATAAAGAACAAGGCCAGACTCGTCGCTAAAGGCTATCAATAAGTAGAAGGAATCGACTTCGACCAGACATATGCTCCAGTGGTAAGGCTGGAGGCCATCAGGTTGTTCTTAGCGTATGCTGCACTTAAGTGCTTCACCGTCTATCAGATGGAGGTAAAGTCGGCCTTCCTTAATGGTGACATAAAGGAAGAAGTGTATGTGGAACAACCCCCAGGTTTCATTGATTCTAACTTTCCTAATTATGTTTATCTTTTATCTAAAGCTTTATATGGTTTGAAACAAGCTCCTCGAGCTTGGTATGAGACGCTGTCTAGCTTTCTTCTTGAGAATAAGTTCACAAGGGGAAAGATAGATAAGACATTATTTCTTAGAGAAATAAAAGACAAGATTTTGCTAGTGCAAATCTATGTTGACGACATTATTTTTGGCTTTACAGACGACAACCTATGCAAGAAGTTTTCTAAACTTATGCAAGGAAAGTTTGAAATGAGCAGTATGAGAGAGCTAAAGTATTTCTTAGGACTTCAGGTGAAACAATTTGAAGATGGAATTTTCATCTTGCAGACTAAGTTCACCAAGGAGTTGATTAAGAAATTCGGAATGGCGAATGCAACCTTTATGAGGACTCCAATGGGTTCAGCTACGTCTCTGGACAAGGATGAGAAAGGGAAACCTTTTGATGAAACCAAGTACAAAAGCATAGTTGGATCCTTGCTCTACCTTACTGCCAGTAGACCAGACATAATGTTCTCTACATGTGTCTGTACTAGATTCCTAGTGAATTGTAAGGAATCTCACTATACTGCTGCAAAGCGGATTTTGAGATACCTTAAAGGTACACCAAATCTTGGCTTATGGTACCCAAGAAGTAATGATAGCGAACTAATTGGTTTTTCAGATGTAGATTTTGCAGGTAGCAAAGATGATAGGAAGAGCACTTCCGAGACTTGCCAATTCCTAGGAAGAAGGCTCATTTCCCTAGAGTAGCAAAAAGCAAAATTGTGTCGCAATCTCAACGAATGAGTCAGAATACATTTCTGCCGGCAGTTGTTGTGCACAATTTCTTTGGCTAAAGAACCAGCTGGAAGACTACAACATGAAGGTCAAAGACATCCCTCTGTTTTGCGACTCCTCCAGTGCAATTGTAATAGCCAACAACCTAGTCTCTCACAGCCGGACAAAGCACATAGAGCTGAGATACCATTTCATCCGGGAGCATGTGGAGTATGGGGACATAGATCTGCAGTATGTTCCAACAGATAGGCAAGTTGCAGATATATTCACAAAGCCGCTGGACAAGACCAAGTTCAGTTTCTTTAAAACTGAGCTTGGTATGCTCAACAAAGAAGGATAGACAAGATGTAATCTTTTCACAGTTCAGAAATCAAGGCTCAATCAAAAAGGTTAGAAATTTCTCTAAGTTGACTTCATTTCTCGAGTTAAAGAATTACTACTCGAGAACTCCAACTTGACTAGCTACTCGAGTACCTCTCTGACTTCTCGAGAACTAAGTTATTCGAGTGCAATCACTCGAGTACTTTACTTCATCTCGAGAAGCAGACTTAGACCACTCGAGTACCATCATAACACTTCTCGAGTACCTCCATTCCACCACTCGAGTACTGAAGTTCCACTCGAGAAATGACCCGTCAGTTTTCATTCCATTTCAAATTTTTCAATTTCGAAAACCATGTCTCTTCCGCCACTAACTAAGGTATGTTTAAGATTAATTAGACCCCTAATAATCATTACTAGGGTTATATAAATAGAAAATTTTGGATTTCAAGAATCTACTCGAGTTCAATCCCTCTCTCTCTCTCAAAAAACTCTTTGACTTCTGCCGCTTCTATAGAGCTCGCCGCAGTCTCCTTCCTCTTCGAATCAATCTCCTACCGTTCAGTGAAGATAATGGCACCGTCGTCAAAGATAGGGGTTGGCAGTGAGTTAGTGGTCACCGAAATCACAGAGTTATCAGACGAATTCAGGAATTTTCTAATCCTTCTCGATACAGCAGGTTTGAGTTTTGTTCTCCAGGAGCCGTGCCAAATTTTGTTTCCAGAAGTTTAAGAGTTCTTCAAGAATGTCAAAGTCAAGGGAAACGACAAAGTTTTGAAGTCTAAAGTTAAGGGAATCAAGGTAAAACTCTCCAAGACCTCTGTTTCTAAACTTCTGAGAATGCCTATAGTGGAAGAGGAAGATGAAATCACAAATGAAAATAATGACGGAACATGTAATTTCTGTGATATTTCTCCTGAAGTCACTTCCATAAGAAGGCCAGACCTCAACCCAGAAAGCAAGTTACTAGTGGATATCATTGGAAAAATACTGTTGTGCAGGACTAGCTCCATAAGCTTTATAACAAATGATCTTTTTGACATCATGAAAACCATTATTTTTAAAAAAAGGTTTCAGTTTGGTATGTTGATATTGGATAAAATCAGGGAGAGCATTAAGGCTCTAAGTTATGTAAAGATTATTTCTTTAATGTTGCATGAAATTAATCCTACAGTATTTAATCTCTCCAAAGGCACTATCATCCATCATATGAAGAAAGTCTCTGTTTCCTCCATTTAGAGATGGGAGTTGAAATTGCAAAATCCAGTCCAGGCAGCTAAAGCCCATAAGCACCCTGCTTAAGAGGAAAGGACCCCATCTTCCCCTCTCCATCATGCTGTTGGCACATCTAGTGTAGCAGCTGAGGGGGAGCCTACCTCCTCTGTGCAGCAAGACAGATTTCCTACTCCTCCTCCAGCTCTTGTTACTCCTGCTGCTACAGCTACTTCTACTATTTCTGCTTCACCAGCTACTTCTGATATTCTTGGTAAAATTGAGCAAATGCTGCTAGACCAAAGGAAGTACTTTGATGATTCTCTAAAAATAGTTCAAGACAAGGTCACTGCTCTAGAGAAAGAAATGAGTCGAGGATTTGCTGAGATACAACACAATACAGATCAACTGAAGCACCTTTTCCAAATAGGTAACAAAGCCTTGGATCACACTATTACTAGAGTTGGTGAGGTCATGAACCAATCTATCACCCTTGCAAACAATCAAATTGAACTTGAAAAGAAAGCCCAAGAGCATGTCATGAAGATCTGTGAAGAAGTGGGCACCTTCATGGATGACACTATAGAGAAACTATGTGTAGAATTCAGAAAGGGGGAGAGTTTAGTGAAAGAACAAGTTGAAAAATATGATACTACAGTCAAGAACCTCTGGACTGAGAAAATGAAGGAAATTAATAAAGATGTGCTAGCTCAAATTCAGTCACCATCTGAATCCAAATATTATTCCTCACCATCTGAATCCACTTGCTGAAGGCCAACCTACTCAGATGCCAGCTCAAATGCCTACCTTATCTCATAGGCCTGAAGATGAAACTCAACCTCCAAAATATTATTCTCAAGTTTTGGAATCTGACATCCATAAAGATTTATCAGAAATTCAGATACCTAAAAGAAGGAAATATGGAGAAGGAGCTTCGCTAGTAGATCCATTCCAAATCCAGAGGTAGAAAAGAGAAAAGCTCAGGAGTTTTCTGAGATATGGAGTCCAACTTCCAAATATTGATACTTAATACAGTGAAGCTTGTGATGGACTATAATGAAAGTAGAAATCTTCATTACAGCTATTCTGAATGGGAATTGTATGAGAAATCATTGACTAAAAGGAGAATCTATGATAGAGAATATGGGAGGAACAATCCCAATGCTCCTCCTAGACCTCCTAAGTATTAGCCCAAGCCCTTCAGTTATCAGAGAAGACAGCAAGAGAAGAAGGACAGGCAACAACAACAACAATAACAACAACATCATCAGAGCTAAGAATGATTATGAGTTTTGAGATTGAGGATTGGATTCTTGTAGAAATGAAATCTAGAAACAATGCTAATTATATAATTATTAGTCTTGATAATTATTTCTTTTTTTATTAGTTTCCTGCATTTTATTCTGTGCTTACCTTCTATATCTAGTTCTTTCTATTTTGGTATAATTCACCTTAGTGTAAAGGGTTCTGACTTCTACAAATAGAGGGAGATTGTTGGGTATTGTATCCACAATAACCTAGATTTGTATGAAGTCACCCTTGAACTTAGATGAATTAGTTTGTATTTGATCTCTATTCTAGTTATGTGTTTGCATGACTTATTGCTAAGTGTAGACCAATGTCAGTCTACAGTGGGTCATCAAACACAAGACCATACAATATAATTCCTCATTGTGTGATCCAAGGTGTTGACTCATGTGTAGCCTCTCTATTGGGATACACTTCATTTTCAAGTACACAGACTAATGGATGAAGACTTGATGCTGTTTGGAATAAAGAAGTCAAAATCCACAAAGCTGAGAAAATTCTAAGTGTTGTACTTGAGTAGAAGACTTAACAGCACTCAAGTAGATCTAGTCTACATTTCGAGTATGGAATTGGCTCTCGAGTAGTTCTTATCTTTCACTCGAGAAACCAAGTCCAGTACTCGAGTAGATCTGCTCTCATTCTCGAGTGATGTTATTTATGTCTCAGAAAATTTTCTAAGTCAAGTACTCGAGTAGTCGAGTTGAGTACTTGAGTAGTTGAGAGGATTAAATCGAGTGACAGAAGTCAGTTCTAAAGAAATTCTTAGACCACTCGAGTGAGATTTATTTGTACTCGAGTAGTTTGTTTATTACTCGAGTAGTTCAGCTTAAGCACACGAGTGATCAGATTCTTATCCAGAATTTTCTCCAAGTCCAAGCTCTCGAGAAGTTCAGTCTACCTCTCGAGAAGTAAGTATAACACTCGAGTGATCCATTAACTACTCGAGTGATTTACTTCAAACATCCAGAATTTCCAGAATCAGCTCTTCTTGAGTAGTCAGAGCCAACCACTCGAGAGCTAGTCTTAACACTCGAGTAGTATACTTCTTACTCGAGAAATGATGAACTATTTTTTCAGAAAATTTCTTAAGTTTTGTTGGATCTAATTTTTGAATGCCGTGACGTGACTGGTCCACGTGGCCCTCATTAATGACGATTATTACTGTTAGGGAGATCTTATAAAAGGTCCTGTCATAATGACAAAACCTAAGTGTATATTATCTAAGTTCTGGATCCACCGATCATTCTTCATTGTCTATAGAAAGTCACCGCTCTCATTTAAGATCTTCAAGGCAACTTTCAATCCAGAGACTTGCAGATCAAGGGATTAATCATTCTCCATCTACTCCTTGATCGTGTGCGTCAAAGCTTCTAGGAACAAGATCGATCCGAGTATTCTTCTACATATTCTGAAAGAGCTGCAAATCCAAGAAGATGACCTAGGGAAGATTTTCAGATCTGAGAAAATTTCAGTTTGTATTGTAAAATCTCTTTTAAATCTTGTAGGAGATTTTTCTCTGAGTGTAGGAGATTCATTCTCCGAGTTGTAGGAAGTATTTACCTTCCGAGTGTAGATCCCATTTGGATCGAGATTGTAGGAACGTTGTTCCGAGTGGTAGGATCGTTTTGATCCGAGATTAGTGGAGTAGCCGAGTCTAGTGCTTTGCTAGATCGGTGAGTGGAAAGTGGACGTACCCAAGATTGGGGAACCACTATAATTCTTGGTGTCCTCTGTGAATGCTTGTTTATTTCTTGTTCTTAGATCGCTATAGTTTTTATTCCGCAAAAAGTAGCACAACTTACCTATTCACCCCCTCTAGGTGATTTAGGTAGACAACTTAGACGTTTTTCAGTTTCCTTGGACTAGCCGGGTACTATAGAAGATTTGTGGAAAACTTTTCGTGGATAGCTCTGCCTCTCGGTAACATCCCATTTCCGGCTAGACCCCTAGGAGTCGGTTGGTCGAGTCAGAACCCCAGGGAGCACAAAAAGTGAAAATAAATCGATTGAGTTTTCGGGTCAAGGGTTGGTCACGCCCGTGACCGACCCGTCACGCCCGTGACTTGGGCGTGACTACTTCGACGATCGTCGATCTCCACGAGACGATCGTCGAACGTGCTGTCTGGGCATGTCACGCCCGTGACCAAGGTGTCACGCCCGTGACTATGGGCGTGACCCCATCGACGATCGTCGATCGCCGTGAGACGAGCGTCGAGCTTGCGCCCCGGGCATGTCACGCCCGTGACATGAGTGTCACACCCGTGACCTAGGGCGTGACCCATCGACGATCGTCGATCTCAATTCGACGATCGTCGACCTCGAAACTTGCTGTTCGGGCATGTCACGCCCGTGACCCGAGGTGTCACGCCCGTGACTTAGGGCGTGACCAGCCTTCGACGATCGTCGATCTCAATTCGACGATCGTCGACCTAAAATCTGCTGTTCGGGCCTGTCACGCCCGTGACACAGGTGTCACGCCCGTGACCTTCGATCGACGATCGTCGATCTCAGTTCGACGATCGTCGAACCCAGGATTGGCTATTCGGACCTGTCACGCCCGTGACCTATGTGTCACGCCCGTGACATTGGCCGAAACGACGGTTCGGACCCGAAATTATTCCAACACGCGTGGTATTAAATGTTGGTGTGGGAAGTTACACCAGGAGTAACTACCGGCCGTTTCCCTTCTGAAATTTTATAATAAATGAGGAAAAGGTGGTCCAATAGAAAACCGCCAGCTGGACACACCTGTTCAGTTCCGCCGTTTCTTATCCCTTCACCGTAACCGAAACGTTAAGGGGGAAACTTCATGGCCATAATGGTTTTACCCACTCACCTTCCCACTTCCTGAGTTATAAAAGCCCACCTGGACAAGAGGAGAAGGTTACACGCTCAAGTAATCAGAATAGACCTTGTTCTTGCTGTAGGAGAAGTTCAGCAAACGCCACCACCGCGCCATGGCACCCCGACGCTCTTCTCGCCTTCAAACCGCGAACAAGGTCCTCCTCTACTCCTTCTCTTTCATGGGTAGATCTTAGGATTCTTAGAAAGGGGTTCGCGCTCAACGGAGCCGGATCCATCTCTCGTTTTCATGGAAAACCATGAAAAAGGTATTTTTAGTTCGCCGGAAACCGCCACCTCCGGCGGCCAAACCACTGCCGACCGCTAGCCATCGCCTCAACGGAGGTGGTGGTGGTGGTGGCTGGCCAGGGAAGTGACCGGACGGCCGGCGACGGATCACTGAATGCTTACAGGAAAAATATTTTCCTGTGTCTGTTCGGGTTCATGAAGAAGATGAACAGTGGAATTAATATTATAATACATAGGTTGTTATATTTTACTTAATGAAAATAGACTATTTGAATGTATTTTTGAGGCTGCAAACGAGGCACTTAGAGGCCGATTAGGGAAAAATGACCAGACACAAAAGTTGCAGCCCTCGGGGTCTACTTTAATTTAAAATTGATTTTATTCAATTTGGGTGAGTGGTTTGAACACAACACTCATTTTGGTGGGATCAAGACCTAGGTTAACCAGAAATTGAAATGGTTGCCCATGGTTCATAACATGTCCAAGTGACTTGAAATTTGGACTGGAGATCTATAATATGAATATCGAGAGGCTGTCCAAAAATGAGAATTTTTGGAGAACTTTTGCCTAAAGTTTTTGTAAAAATTTAATAAACAAAATAAAATTAATTAGGAGATGAAATTAAGCCCAAACTCCCCCAAATTTTGGGTGGTGGTCCCTGGCATCAATATTAAGATCTGTACAAAATTTCAACTCGATTGGTCGAGTTTTGAATAGGGAATTATCAAGTCCTAGATAGGTCTTGGTGAGGGGTACTTTGGGGAAAAGTACAATTGGAGATGGAGTGGACAAATCTCCTCAAAAGAGGCTGAAGTTGTTGGCCACTGATTTGTTGAGTCTATGTCTACCCTCTTGGGTAACATGGTGTGGCTTAGGGTGGATTTTACCCTAAGAGATTGGCTCAACTCCGACGGGTGGGAGTTTGAGGTTTGTGAAGGACATAGGAGCAAAAGCTCTTGTATGCCCTTGGAATTTGGAGGAGAGGGGGAGGATATGATGAAAACCCTCTGGTTGAAATAGTGAAGGAATTGGAGGTAGTTAGGTACCTCGAAAGTTGAGATTTTGGAATAGGATAAACATGTAATTGAATTATTTTAAGCACTAAATCTAATCCAAAAATTATGAAACTCGGGAGGAGGGAGTTTTAGGATGTATTAGACTTATGATAATTTTTCTGGAATTTTATGATTAATATATATTATACTTCATGTGTTAAAGAATTATTAGCCCAATTTGTTGTTTCAATTATTTGGAGGCTTTACATTAATTATAATCAGTTAAAATTCTGGATTTAGATCTTGCCTAGTAGAACATTGATCCCTGAATTTTTATAGAATTTTATGTTGAGTAAATCTAGTACTTTATTCACAAATGATAGAAAGGGCTTTTATGTTTAAAAAAATTATTATGGATAGAACACTTGCTGGAAAATTATAAAACTTAGCCAGTGCAAATTTTAGGCCTTAATCTTCATGTCATAAATTATTTAGAATTTTTGGAAGAATATTTTCTGTACTTGATTCATAAATTATAGAAAGTAGAGATTATATCCAAATAGTTTTGTCAGGTCATTTTGATGATAGAAAATTATGATACTTAGGATTTAGCCTTCTGAGATAGCCTACTAATTATCATAAATTTGCTGGACATCTTGCATGAATAATTAGGATAGTTCATGTTCAAACCGGTGGCCCTTGAGATTTTCGAGGAATTTAGTTAAATGCCAAATAAATTAGGAAAATCTCCATTTTCTGGATTTAGGTTATTTATACCAAGATAAGTCTCCAGTAAATAGTTCAGGGCATTTGGATGAGAAATGGATCATTGCATAACCGGTTCGACATGTAGCCTAGGTCGGTCTGCAAATAGTAAATTGTGAAATGCAATAGAACATGAACTGAGGAAGATATAAAGAGTAGTGAGTAGTGGGATAGCTAGAGTTAAGAGGTGCTCGGGTTTGGCGAAAGATCGCTTTTCCCGAGGAGTGGAAGGTTTAAAAATCACCCTAGGATAGTCTATCGTAATATGAGAAGGGAATCGGGCTAAGGGAAAACAACCAATAACAATAAGTGCCTTGCGAAAGGGAACTTCGGGCCATAATGCACCGTCTTGGTTCCTAGTGCCCCTTGAGAGCCCTTCACGGGGTATACCGGGGGCAGTCCTGGGCTAACGTAAACTGTAATAATAAACCGACAAGAGTAACTTAGTAACTAGGGTTGCACTCTTCACAAACACTGTTGGCACAGGAAGAATGATGAGAGCTTCGGCTCGGTTGGTTTGGAGACGGACGGATGGTCCGGGGAGCTTCGGCTCGGTTGGTTTGGAAACGGACGGGATGGTCCGGGGAGCTTCGGCTCGGTTGGGTGGAGACGGACGTTTGTTCCGGGGAGCTTCGGCTCGGTTCTGTTTGTTTGCGATTAAACTTGCATGTGCATAAGATAGGAAAGGTTAAGGTGGTGGGTCTTTCGATATCGGGGAGTTCGATTGCACCGACACCGATATCGTTGACTCGGCGAGGTGGTTAGCACTTCGCCAACAGAAGTCCGGTGCGCCAGCCGGCAAGAGTACGCAGGCGTCCGCTTAGTGCACCAAGCGTTGAGGCGTACGATAGGTCAGACCAGTGGTGCTTTTACTGGTTTTGAGGTGGGCGAGGCCCAACCCACCGCTTCCGTCTGCCACTACGGAGGTATCCTGGGAGGTAACGGCTCCGAAAGGGGGAACTAAAGGTCTGTGTGCACAGAGTCGGGTGTGTGAGTTGCACTTGCATGTTTCATCATACCCACTAGCATGTCATAGCATAATCGATTCTTTAAACCTTGACACCTAAAGTATAAGTGGTATGGGACGCTTATACATTAGGACCTGCAAAACGACCCCTTGGTATATAAGCTTGTGTGGGCAAGTTTATAAATCAAAGGTTAATTTCAATATATAACAACCATTGCTGTTTGATAACCGACACCCCAACGTATAAGTGGTATGGGACACTCTATACGATGGGAGCCTTGCAAAAGATCCCTTTGCTTATGTGTACTCGCATAAGTGAAGGTTTAAATTCATTTAATTGCTTTTCTTACTGCTAGACCTATTATAACAATTTATGAACTGCTCACCTAACACAACTTGCTAGAATTAGTTTCCGCTGCCATCTGTTTTCATGTTTAATCTCCACCTTCATGTCCTTCCCTTTCTTCCTCTCCGCTCGGTACCTAGGAGCCATGGGGGAAGGGGTAGGGGATGATAGGGCTTAGTCTTTATGACTAACGGTTTTCGAACCGCATCATTTAGGGGATCGTGGAGCCCAGCATGGAGGAGCAGCCCCAGAGATCGGTGCGCCTAGAGATGGGGCAGTCTAGCTCCGGAGTTCACACAGCCGGGACCGTGAGTCTCGACCTTGAGTAGTTTACTGTTTCGCTTCCGCATGAGAGACTTGTAGTGAGGACATTTTGTACCGGGCATAAGCCCGTTTTTATAGTACTCTGATGTTTCTGTGGACACTCCCTTCGTGGAGTTTTATTATATATATGTGATTTTTATTATTGTGGACTGCATTGCTCTTACTTCAATAATTGTGCTACTTTCTGTGATCGAAATTGGCCGGCAGAATCGGCGCCTTGTGGTGATGACCCTTCGGGACGTGAAGGAGTCACCGCAAAGCGGCGGTTCTGGGCCTAAGACCCCGGGTTTGAAAAAGAAAAAAAAAAGGGGGTCTTACAAGTGGTATCAGAGGCAAACATCGATCAGAAGGAAGTAGCAGTCCACAAACCCTCGGTCACCCCCGCTCGAGTTTAGTTTGGGGACAAACTAAGCAGCGGAAGCAGTGGTGTGCCCATATGGGGATCACATATAATTTGTCCACCTTTAAGTAGTATTTGAACGTTTTCTCAGCGTGTGTTTTTGTTACGCAGCCTCCAGCACGGACTACGCCTCAAGGTGGAGTTCCACAGGCTCAGGATGTTGCACCACCCCCACCGGCCCCCACTCCTTTCCTTTAGTCAGACATGGGACAGACCCTGACTGCCATTCTGGAGGCCTTCAGGGCCCAGCAGGTTCCGGCCCCGCAGCCAAATCCGGGGGCCAACTGGCTAAGCATCTTCCGAGGACTGGCTCCCCCGTCCTATTTGGGGACAGAGTCGGCTGTTCGGACGGAAGAGTGGCTAGATATCATATATGAGATGCTGACCGGGATTCGGTGTCCATGGGAGGAGAAGGTGGCTCTGGTTGTCTCCTGCCTGGAGTCCCATGCAAAGAGGTGGTGGAAGACGCTGTTGGACACGACCTTTGCTGATAGGGAGGTTGCGAAGATTACTTGGGAGGAGTTCAGGGCCGCACTGCTGGAGCATTTCGTTCCGCAGTCGGCTAGGGATGACTTGGAGGAGCGGTTCTTACAGCTGAAGCAGGGTACTCGGACCGTGGTGGAGTACCATCGAGAGTTTGACCACCTGGCTCGATACGCAGATTCCTACCAGCTGGACGAGGCGGGGTATATCAGGAGGTTCTACAAGGGCCTACGTGAGGACTTGAGGGAGGCCCTCTTGTTTGTATCTGACGGGCCTATCTCCCGGATTTTGGAGATGGCCAAAAGGATTGAGGCAGATTAGCACACCACTCGGGGCCGGAAACGGCCAGCAGAGGATCAGGGACGAAGAGGAAGGAATGACCAGCGGCGGGGTGCTGTACCAGAGGGGAGGAGGACAGAGGACCAGCCTCGTCAGGACGTGAGGCCGGAGCCGAGGGAACAGGTGGTATTGGCCCCTCCACCCCTTCGGATGCAGGAGATGCCGAGACCCGGGGGAATGGCGTATCCCCCAGAGTGCTACTTTTGTCATCAGATTGGGCACATTCGGAGGAACTGCCCCATGAGGGGGGCACCACCTCCAGCACATCAGGGCGGCCCACCAGCTCCGCATTACGGAGGCCGAGGACGCGGCCGCGGTCGAGGATACCAGGGGGAAGATCGTAGACAGGGAAGAGAGCAGGTATATGCCTTGGACCTTGCTCAGCCGTGGAATCCGGAGCAGGTCATCGCAGGTATGCCGAAATGCTTCTTTGTTTTCATAGAATTTCCCCTTTAAGTTGTTAAAACTTTGAATCGCACTAGATTGATAGCAAGGAAAGTAAAAACTCATTATAGAACCCTAAGATATCTAATCACCCCAGGTATAGTCTTCATCAGCGGCAAGCCTGCCCGCACGCTGTTCGATACTGGAGCTACTCACTCCTTTGTGTCGGAGTCGTTCGTGGAAGGACTGGAAGGTGTGGAGCGGTTCACAGGCTCGAGGATGAGGGTGAGACTACCGGATGGATCTGAGCTCCTTACCACGGATCACTGCAATATGGAGGCGGAGATTGGTGGAAAAGCGTTCGAGGCTCCAGCGACGATTTTGAAGCTGACGGACTACGACCTGATCCTGGGCATGGTATGGCTGCACTGGAACTATGCCCAGATTGACTGCCAGGCAAAGAGGATCACCGTGAGACACGGGGACTCTTTCATTACCATTGAAGGTATAAGACCTGTCTCTCGTATACTCTTATCTTCGGTACAGGCCATCAAGGCCCATCTGCAGGGAGAGGAGGTCTATCAGATTCTTTTTGAGATGGCGGAGGTTAAGGAGTCGGTGACAGACATCCCGGTGGTGCGAGATTTCGCTGACATCTTTCCGGAGAAACTGCCAGGACTACCACCACACCGAGAGCAGGATTTTCAGATTCAGCTTGTGCCGGGGGCCAAGCCGGCGTCTAGGGCCCCTTATCGGATGGCCCCAAAGGAGTTGGCAGAGTTTCGGACTCAGTTGCAGGAATTAGTTGAGGCAGGTTTTGTTAGACCGAGTTCCTCGCCATGGGGAGCTCCGGTCCTGTTCGTGAAGAAGAAGGATGGGACACTCCGCCTGTGCATCGATTATCGAGCACTAAACAGGCTGACCGTCCGGAATACCTATCCGCTCCCACGGATAGACGAATTATTCGACCAGCTGGAGGGGGCCCATTATTTTTCGAAGCTGGACTTGAGATCAGGATACTACCAGCTGCGGATCCAGGAGGAGGATATCCCGAAGACGGCCTTTAGTAGCAGATATGGCCTGTATGAGTTCACCGTGATGCCCTTTGGGCTCACGAATGCTCCGTCGGCGTTCATGAGTCTCATGAATAGGGTTTTCGAGGCTTACTTGGATGTGTTCATCATAGTGTTCATAGACGACATCCTGATTTACTCTAGGACGGAGGAGGAGCACACACGGCATCTGACACTGACTTTGGAGAGGTTACGGGAGCATCGTCTTTATGCAAAATTCAGCAAGTGTCAGTTTTGGTTGAAGGAGGTGGCCTTCCTAGGCCACATCATCAGCGGAGCCGGGTTATCAGTAGATCCAGCAAAGGTTCGGGCAGTTCGCGATTGGCCGCAGCTGAGGACAGCCACCGATGTACGCAGTTTCTTGGGACTTGCCGGTTACTACCGGAAGTTCGTGGAGGGGTTCTCTCGGATTGCCCTCCCCCTCACATCTTTGACAAAGAAGGAGGCACCTTTTGTTTGGACCCCGCAGTGCCAGGCGGCTTTCCAGGAGCTGAAGGACCAACTCATCTCGGCCCCTATCCTGGCCCTTCCATCCGGAAGGGAGGGATTCCAGGTGTATACCGACGCATCATACCAAGGGATGGGAGCGGTGCTGATGCAGAACGGACATGTCATAGCATATGCCTCCCGCCAGCTGAAGACCCATGAGAGGAACTACCCGGTGCACGACCTCGAGATGGGAGCGGTCGTTTTTGCTCTAAAGGTCTGGCGTCATTACCTTTATGGAGTCCACTGCGATATCTTCTCCGATCACAAGAACTTGAAATACGTAGACACTCAGAAGGAGTTGAATATCAGGCAGAGGCGTTGGGTGGAGTTCTTAGCAGATTATCAGTATGAGATGCACTACCACCCAGGGAAGGCAAACGTGGTGGCCGACGCGTTGAGCCGGCGAGCGGCCACTTCCGAAGCTGGGCCCCAGGTTATGTCTATGGAGCTGGTCCAGTCATTCAGAGACATGCAGATATCCCTAGTGTCCGAGGATGACCCAGATCTGTATAGGGAGTATCTGGCATCGATAGTGGCCATAGACGATATTCGGGATCGCATTCGGGACGGACAGAGGACAGATGCGTGGGCGGAGCCGATGTTCCGAGCTTTGGAGGAAGGTTCGACAGGAGATTATTCCCTGAGAGATGGTTTGCTCCACTTCAAAGGCAGAGTATATATACCTGCAGGAGGCCAGATCCGAGAGGATATTCTGACGGAGGCGCATTGCAGCCGGTACTCCGTGCACCCGGGGATCACAAAGATGACCGCTGATCTGAAGAGGACGATGTTTTGGCCGGGCATGAAGAAAGACATTACGTACTTCGTGACCCATTGCGAGGCGTGTCAGTTGGTGAAGGCGGAGTGCAGGAACCCCGCAGGACTGTTGCAGCCACTCCCGGTGCCGGAGTGGAAGTTTGATGACATAGCGATGGATTTTATACATGGTCTTCCCCGGTCTCGGACACGGAACGACTCGATTTGGGTGATTGTCGATCGTTTGACGAAGGTGGCCCGCTTTATACCGATCAGGAAGGATGACCCGGTGGGAGTGCTGGTACGGAAGTTTGTGGAGCAGTATGTCCGATATCATGGCGTGCCCCGGACGATAGTATCAGACCGCGATGGACGGTTTACATCCAGGGAGTGGCGGTCAGTGCAGGCATATTTGGGCACCCGGTTGACTTTTAGCACGGCCTTCCACCCTCAGACGGACGGGCAGACGGAGCGCACCAACAGGACGTTGGAGGATCTACTACGACTGTGTATACTGGACCGAGGGGAGCCGTGGGAGAAGATGTTACCGTTGGTCGAGTTCTCCTACAATAATAGCTACCAGTCCAGCATCAGGATGGCGCTGTATGAGGCCTTGTATGGAAGGAAATGTAGGACCCCGCTTTCCTGGGTTCAGGACGAGGATCCGAAGCTGCTGGGATCAGATTTCGTTGAAGACACCGAGGCTCAGGTGAGATTGATCAGAGATAGGATGTTGGAGGCACAGAGCAGACAGGCTAAATACTATGACGCCCGACATCGTCAGGTGGAGTTTCGGGTAGGGGATCGAGTGTTCTTGAAGATCCGGCCCATGCACGGAGTCTCACGGGTGCGCGGTCGGAGGAAGAAACTCAGCCCTAGGTATATGGGCCCTTACCGGATCCTGGAGCGGATCGGACCCCTAGCCTACAGGCTAGAGTTGCCACCGGAGCTGGCAGCTCTACACGACGTCTTCCACATCTCTTCGCTGAGAAGGGCTCTACTACGCCCGGAGCAGCGGATTTTGACCACAGAAGGGCCGGTAGCTTCAGACCGATCTGTTCACTTGGAGCCGGTTCGGATCGATGACAAAGGAGTGCGGATCTTGCGCCGCAAGAAGATCCCCTTAGTCAAGGTTCTGTGGAGAAATCACGGTCAGGAGGAGCACACCTGGGAACCGCAGGATCTGATGAGGCAAAGATACCCGGAGTTGTTCAGTCAGGTACATCTCACCACCTCTCGGTAAACTATAGATTGCCTTCTTGTTTTGGAATGTTAAGATTAGATACGGAAAATCTAGGACCTAGGCTTGCGCACTTAATCAGAATGGTAGGGGCTAATCTTTTGTTTATTGGGGAGATTGCCTTCGTTATCAAACGAACAGTCGCCTGAACCCAATAGAAAGATCGTATGGGATGTTACAAGTTTAATTTATTCCGATAGAAATCCCCATAGGCTCAACCTCAATTTCGGGGACGAAATTTTTGTTTTGTTTATTGGGATTTGTAACATCCCATTTCCGGCTAGACCCCTAGGAGTCGGTTGGTCGAGTCAGAACCCAGGGAGCACAAAAAGTGAAAATAAATCGATTGAGTTTTCGGGTCAAGGGTTGGTCACGCCCGTGACCGACCCGTCACGCCCGTGACTTGGGCGTGACTACTTCGACGATCGTCGATCTCCACGAGACGATCGTCGAACGTGCTGTCTGGGCATGTCACGCCCGTGACCAAGGTGTCACGCCCGTGACTATGGGCGTGACCCCATCGACGATCGTCGATCGCCGTGAGACGAGCGTCGAGCTTGCGCCCCGGGCATGTCACGCCCGTGACATGAGTGTCACGCCCGTGACCTAGGGCGTGACCCATCGACGATCGTCGATCTCAATTCGACGATCGTCGACCTCGAAACTTGCTGTTCGGGCATGTCACGCCCGTGACCCGAGGTGTCACGCCCGTGACTTAGGGCGTGACCAGCCTTCGACGATCGTCGATCTCAATTCGACGATCGTCGACCTAAAATCTGCTGTTCGGGCCTGTCACGCCCGTGACACAGGTGTCACGCCCGTGACCTTCGATCGACGATCGTCGATCTCAGTTCGACGATCGTCGAACCCAGGATTGGCTATTCGGACCTGTCACGCCCGTGACCTATGTGTCACGCCCGTGACATTGGCCGAAACGACGGTTCGGACCCGAAATTATTCCAACACGCGTGGTATTAAATGTTGGTGTGGGAAGTTACACCAGGAGTAACTACCGGCCGTTTTCCTTCTGAAATTTTATAATAAATGAGGAAAAGGTGGTCCAATAGAAAACCGCCAGCTGGACACACCTGTTCAGTTCCGCCGTTTCTTATCCCTTCACCGTAACCGAAACGTTAAGGGGGAAACTTCATGGCCATAATGGTTTTACCCACTCACCTTCCCACTTCCTGAGTTATAAAAGCCCACCTGGACAAGAGGAGAAGGTTACACGCTCAAGTAATCAGAACAGACCTTTGTTCTTGCTGTAGGAGAAGTTCAGCAAACGCCACCACCGCGCCATGGCACCCCGACGCTCTTCTCGCCTTCAAACTGCGAACAAGGTCCTCCTCTACTCCTTCTCTTTCATGGGTAGATCTTAGGATTCTTAGAAAGGGGTTCGCGCTCAACGGAGCCGGATCCATCTCTCGTTTTCATGGAAAACCATGAAAAAGGTATTTTTAGTTCGCCGGAAACGGCCACCTCCGGCGGCCAAACCACTGCCGACCGCTAGCCATCGCCTCAACGGAGGTGGTGGTGGTGGTGGCTGGCCAGGGAAGTGATCGGACGGCCGGCGACGGATCACTGAATGCTTACAGGAAAAATATTTTCCTGTGTCTGTTCGGGTTCATGAAGAAGATGAACAGTGGAATTAATATTATAATACATAGGTTGTTATATTTTACTTAATGAAAATAGACTATTTGAATGTATTTTTGAGGCTGCAAACGAGGCACTTAGAGGCCGATTAGGGAAAAATGACCAGACACAAAAGTTGCAGCCCTCGGGGTCTACTTTAATTTAAAATTGATTTTATTCAATTTGGGTGAGTGGTTTGAACACAGCACTCATTTTGGTGGGATCAAGACCTAGGTTAACCAGAAATTGAAATGGTTGCCCACGGTTCATAACATGTCCAAGTGACTTGAAATTTGGACTGGAGATCTATAATATGAATATCGAGAGGCTGTCCAAAAATGAGAATTTTTGGAGAACTTTTGCCTAAAGTTTTTGTAAAAATTTAATAAACAAAATAAAATTAATTAGGAGATGAAATTAAGCCCAAACTCCCCCAAATTTTGGGTGGTGGTCCCTAGCATCAATATTAAGATCTGTACAAAATTTCAACTCGATTGGTCGAGTTTTGAATAGGGAATTATCAAGTCCTAGATAGGTCTTGGTGAGGGGTACTTTGGGGAAAAGTACAATTGGAGATGGAGTGGACAAATCTCCTCAAAAGAGGCTGAAGTTGTTGGCCACTGATTTGTTGAGTCTATGTCTACCCTCTTGGGTAACATGGTGTGGCTTAGGGTGGATTTTACCCTAAGAGATTGGCTCAACTCCGACGGGTGGGAGTTTGAGGTTTGTGAAGGACATAGGAGCAAAAGCTCTTGTATGCCCTTGGAATTTGGAGGAGAGGGGGAGGATATGATGAAAACCCTCTGGTTGAAATAGTGAAGGAATTGGAGGTAGTTAGGTACCTCGAAAGTTGAGATTTTGGAATAGGATAAACATGTAATTGAATTATTTTAAGCACTAAATCTAATCCAAAAATTATGAAACTCAGGAGGAGGGAGTTTTAGGATGTATTAGACTTATGATAATTTTTCTGGAATTTTATGATTAATATATATTATACTTCATGTGTTAAAGAATTATTAGCCCAATTTGTTGTTTCAATTATTTGGAGGCTTTACATTAATTATAATCAGTTAAAATTCTGGATTTAGATCTTGTCTAGTAGAACATTGATCCCTGAATTTTTATAGAATTTTATGTTGAGTAAATCTAGTACTTTATTCACAAATGATAGAAAGGGCTTTTATGTTTAAAAAAATTATTATGGATAGAACACTTGCTGGAAAATTATAAAACTTAGCCAGTGCAAATTTTAGGCCTTAATCTTCATGTCATAAATTATTTAGAATTTTTGGAAGAATATTTTCTGTACTTGATTCATAAATTATAGAAAGTAGAGATTATATCCAAATAGTTTTGTCAGGTCATTTTGATGATAGAAAATTATGATACTTAGGATTTAGCCTTCTGAGATAGCCTACTAATTATCATAAATTTGCTGGACATCTTGCATGAATAATTAGGATAGTTCATGTTCAAACCGGTGGCCCTTGAGATTTTCGAGGAATTTAGTTAAATGCCAAATAAATTAGGAAAATCTCCATTTTCTGGATTTAGGTTATTTATACCAAGATAAGTCTCCAGTAAATAGTTCAGGGCATTTGGATGAGAAATGGATCATTGCATAACCGGTTCGACATGTAGCCTAGGTCGGTCTGCAAATAGTAAATTGTGAAATGCAATAGAACATGAACTGAGGAAGATATAAAGAGTAGTGAGTAGTGGGATAGCTAGAGTTAAGAGGTGCTCGGGTTTGGCGAAAGATCGCTTTTCCCGAGGAGTGGAAGGTTTAAAAATCACCCTAGGATAGTCTATCGTAATATGAGAAGGGAATCGGGCTAAGGGAAAACAACCAATAACAATAAGTGCCTTGCGAAAGGGAACTTCGGGCCGTAATGCACCGTCTTGGTTCCTAGTGCCCCTTGAGAGCCTTCACGGGGTATACCGGGGGCAGTCCTGGGCTAACGTAAACTGTAATAATAAACCGACAAGAGTAACTTAGTAACTAGGGTTGCACTCTTCACAAACACTGTTGGCACAGGAAGAATGATGAGAGCTTCGGCTCGGTTGGTTTGGAGACGGACGGATGGTCCGGGGAGCTTCGGCTCGGTTGGTTTGGAAACGGACGGGATGGTCCGGGGAGCTTCGACTCGGTTGGGTGGAGACGGACGTTTGTTCCAGGGAGCTTCGGCTCGGTTCTGTTTGTTTGCGATTAAACTTGCATGTGCATAAGATAGGAAAGGTTAAGGTGGTGGGTCTTTCGATATCGGGGAGTTCGATTGCACCGACACCGATATCGTTGACTCGGCGAGGTGGTTAGCACTTCGCCAACAGAAGTCCGGTGCGCCAGCCGGCAAGAGTACGCAGGCGTCCGCTTAGTGCACCAAGCGTTGAGGCGTACGATAGGTCAGACCAGTGGTGCTTTTACTGGTTTTGAGGTGGGCGAGGCCCAACCCACCGCTTCCGTCTGCCACTACGGAGGTATCCTGGGAGGTAACGACTCCGAAAGGGGGAACTAAAGGTCTGTGTGCACAGAGTCGGGTGTGTGAGTTGCACTTGCATGTTTCATCATACCCACTAGCATGTCATAGCATAATCGATTCTTTAAACCTTGACACCTAAAGTATAAGTGGTATGGGACGCTTATACATTAGGACCTGCAAAACGACCCCTTGGTATATAAGCTTGTGTGGGCAAGTTTATAAATCAAAGGTTAATTTCAATATATAACAACCATTGCTGTTTGATAACCGACACCCCAACGTATAAGTGGTATGGGACACTCTATACGATGGGAGCCTTGCAAAAGATCCCTTTGCTTATGTGTACTCGCATAAGTGAAGGTTTAAATTCATTTAATTGCTTTTCTTACTGCTAGACCTATTATAACAATTTATGAACTGCTCACCTAACACAACTTGCTAGAATTAGTTTCCGCTGCCATCTGTTTTCATGTTTAATCTCCACCTTCATGTCCTTCCCTTTCTTCCTCTCCGCTCGGTACCTAGGAGCCATGGGGGAAGGGGTAGGGGATGATAGGGCTTAGTCTTTATGACTAACGGTTTTCGAACCGCATCATTTAGGGGATCGTGGAGCCCAGCATGGAGGAGCAGCCCCAGAGATCGGTGCGCCTAGAGATGGGGCAGTCTAGCTCCGGAGTTCACACAGCCGGGACCGTGAGTCTCAACCTTGAGTAGTTTACTGTTTCGCTTCCGCATGAGAGACTTGTAGTGAGGACATTTTGTACCGGGCATAAGCCCGTTTTTATAGTACTCTGATGTTTCTGTGGACACTCCCTTCGTGGAGTTTTATTATATATATGTGATTTTTATTATTGTGGACTGCATTGCTCTTACTTCAATAATTGTGCTACTTTCTGTGATCGAAATTGGCCGGCAGAATCGGCGCCTTGTGGTGATGACCCTTCGGGACGTGAAGGAGTCACCGCAAAGCGGCGGTTCTGGGCCTAAGACCCCGGGTTTGAAAAAGGAAAAAAAAGGGGGTCTTACAACTACTCTGACTCATAAGGACCCGAAATTTGTGTGGACTCAGGAGTGCAATCAAGCGTTTGATACCTTGAAGGAAAGGTTGATGTCGGCTCCAATCCTAAGTCTTTCTAAAGGGACTAAAGGATTTCAGATTTTCAGTGACGCGTCTGGTTGCAGTTTTGGTTGCGTGCTAGTGCAACATGGCTGTGTGATATCCTTTGGAACTAGACAGTTGAAGCCTCATGAGAGGAATTACCTCATCCATAAATTGGAGTTGGCAGCGGTAATTTTTGCGTTGAAGTTGTTGCGACACTATGTGTACGGTGCGAAAGTGGAGATCTTCATGGACCACAAAAGCCTGAAGTATCTTCTAGATCAAAAAGACTTGAACATACAATAATGTAGGTGGGTCGAGTTCCTTTGGGAATACAACATGATGATTCATTATATGCCGGGCATAGCTAATGTGGTGGATGATGCCTTGAGTAGGAAGCATTCAAGACAAGGGAATTGGATTGAAGCTCATGATGAGTGGTTGGTGCGGGATTTTGAGTCCCTTGGCATTTAGTCTATAACAAGAGGAGAGTCTAGCATGTCTCGGTTGAACTGGATAAAGTTGCAGAACAACTTATCCGATAGTATTCGGGAAGCGACCAATGTGGGTGTGGAGTTCCAGCCATTTGTGGTGGAAGCTCAAAAAGGTGAGGGTAATACCTGGGAGATGATTGATGAAATCTTAAGGAAGGACGGAAGGGTATGTGTACTGTAGTTTGGCAATCTCCACGAGGAGTTGATGTTTGCGGCTCATTTCATGAAGTACTCCATTAACCCGGGCAGTACAAAGATGTACTTGGATATGAAGAAATCCTTTTGGTGACCTGGTTTGAAGCAGGATGTAGCTTTGTACGTTAGTCAGTGCAAAACTTGCGCCTTAGTGAAGACTGAGTGTCAAAAGCCGGGAGGGTTCCTGAAGCCTCTTCCTATCCCCAAGTGAAAATTTGATGACATCTCCATGGACTTTATGCATGGCTTACCTCGATCATAGTAGTGTAACGATACGGTTTGGGTGATCGTGGATCGCTTGACCAAAGTGGCTCACTTCATCCCTAATCGGAAGGAGGACAACGTGGAGAAGCTGGTAGAACTATACATTCGCAATATTGTGCGGTTGCACAGAATTCCCAAGAGTATTGTTAGTGATCATGATGGACGGTTCATGTCCAAGGACTGGAGATTAGTATAGAAAAGCCTGAGCACAGAGCTCAAGTTTAGTACGACGTTCCATCCTCAAACCGATGGTCAAACCGAAAGGACGAACCGTACTATGGAGGATAAGCTGAGAATGTGTACTCTTGAGTTTGACAAGAGGTTGGAAGATCACCTTTTCATGATGGAGTTTTCCCACAATAATTGTTTCCAGGTGAGTATCAAGATGACATCATATGAGGCTTTGTATGGAAGGAGGTGTCGAACATCGATGTCATGGTTAGAGGCGGGAGACACCAAACTTTTGGGAAAAGAGGTGGTGGCTGATTCTTGTGAGTTGGTGCGAATGATTCAGGAGCGCATGAAGGTTGCTCATGATCGACATGCGAAGTATTTCAATGCGCGCCAAAGGAATGTGAAGTTCGCGGTAGGCGATTGGGTAAATTTAAAGATTAAGTCGTTCAAAGGTGTTTCGCAGATTTGCCGACTCAAGAAGTTAAGTCTGAGGTTTTTGGGGTCATTCGAAGTTACAGAACGTATTAGAGAAGCAGCCTACCGGTTGGCATTGTCCCCAGATCTGAGTGGATTACACGATGTCTTCCATGTTTCAGTTTTAACAAAAGCCTTGGTGGAGACAAGTGTTGTGGTTGAGTCAACGACGGTGCTGGTAGAAGAGGACTTGAGGAAGAAAGTCCGTCCGATTGGCATAGAGGATTCAGAAGTTCGGTAATTGCGGAATAAAGAGATTAAGCTCGTGAAATTTCACTGGGATAACTGCGGGCAAGACGAATTCTCCTGGGAGCATGAGCAAACAATGCAAGAGGAATTCCCATACCTTTTTTCTTCAGGTATGCTTTTGTTTAAGTACATGCTAAATTTCGAGGACTAAATTCTTCTAAGGGGGGAGGAGTTGTAATACCCCAGTTTTCCAATACTTGAGCCTCTGGAAGTTAGCGCGCGGTGTTAGATAGCTACCTCTTGGCGGTAGCCTAGCGTTGAGTAGTAGGTATTGAGTGGAGGTATTGAGTGGTAGGCATTGAGTGCTTCGAGTGCTAGTCATGTCTGCTAATCGTGAAGAGAATAAAACCGAACTAGCAATCCAACTAGACAAGTATATCTATCGAATTGTAGCTAGGGGACATAAGTGTCGTATTAAAATCCGGGAGCCGTTGAGTAATCTTACTCATACGAATACTATTATCTTATCGAAGAAACTTTTAGGGTTGCTAACTAAATTAAAAGAAGAGACTACTTGCATAAAGAAAAGCACTTGCACTTAATCAGAGAGAGCACAACTAGAAATTAAAATAAGGGGTTAAACAATGATAAAGAAAAGCACTCGATCGAGAATCACCTCGGCCTAAGTTGATCAAAAATGCGATAATAAACTCTAACTTAATAAGGCAAAGGACCTTGACCGTGGAGGTTCCTAAAGCATGAACACGCTTCTCTCGAAGACGTGCCCACCTGAGTTTAGGAAGGTCCGACCGAACTCTCGTCCAAATCGGAGGCCTAAAGCTCGCTTTATGCTGTGAACCCCGCTATTGGATTTCACTCCAATCTGGGAGATTTAACGTCTTCCTCTCTCGAGGGGTGCATGCAATTCTCTTTACTCTTGAGTGGTCACTCCAAACTACGAGCCTCTCGGCTAGCTAAGAGTGGAAACAAAGATGGAAAATATATATCGATGATATATCTCCAAATACGATTAATCAAGAGTAAATTAAGGTCTAAACCTTACAAAGAAAAAGCAAACTAGAGCGTCATAAATTAATCAACTCGAACCTCAGATCATCAATATTGAGTGCAAGGAGGATTAGTTACTCATGGTGAAGTGGAGGAAGAGAGATGAGTAGGAGTGTATGGAAATAAAATAGAGACAAGTAAAAGTAAATAGGCTTTATATTAATTCAAACAGAGAGCTGCAACTTAAAATAGAAAATCTATTACACTTTCTAGCACTAAAAGTAAACTACTAAAGAAATTTAAGAACTATTATAAAAGAGTAAAACTAAAACTAAAATGAGAAAAACTGAAATGAGAAAAGGAGAGAGGAAGAACAGTAAGGAAGAACTGAAAATGGCCGCACTTCCCCTCTCCCAAAATTCTATATCAACACAAGGGGTGGGGCTCTATTTATAGATTCTTCAAAGAGCAGGAAATTCCCATGCTTCCAGCCATGCATGAGAGTTTATCTTAGTACGAATTCTGGTGGGAAATGATGATTGCCTCGGTACGGATGACGTGCATTTATGGCGGTAGCAGGCTTTTGCTAAAAAGCGAGACTTGTCCTCTAGTAGCAGGTAAGCTCGACAAAAGAAGGAGAGAGGGCTCGACGAAATCAGAGGAGAAGGAGGGAGAGCTCGACGAACGGAGAAAAGAGAAGGTGGATGGGAGGTCGACGAACAGAGGAAAATATCGAACGCATAAAGTGGAAGGGAGGTCAATGAATTTGAACTGAAGGCGAGGTCAACGAACGTCGAACACAGAAAGTGGACGGGAGGTCAACGAATTTGGCTGAAGGTGAGGTCGACAAACTTTAAGGAGTTTGTCGAACACAAAAAGTGGATGGGAGGTTGACGAATGTTGAGGTCGAAGAATGCAGAATGAAGGCGGAGCTCGACGAAATTTGAGGAGTTCGTCGAATGCAAAAGGTGGAGGGGAGGTCGACGAACGCTGAGGTCGACGAACATTGAGGTTGAAAAATTCTTGGGAGCTCGACGAACTGGAGCTGAAGGAACCGTTCGTCGAATGCAGAAGATGCGTTCGACGAAAGCTGAGGTCCACGAACGCTGAGGTTGACGAATTCTAGCGAGCTCGACAAAATTGGCTGAGCTCGACGAAAATGCTGAAAAACCTATAAACCCGCAAAGAAAGAGAATTCATTAGTGACATTAAAATATATACAAAAGGAGGTCAAAATAAAGCTTTAAAAGATATGATTTTTATAATAAAAACTTGTAATTACCCTAGTAGTTTAAACTACAAAATGTATTATCAAACTCCCCCAAGCATAAGCTTTGCTTGTCCTCAAGCAAAAATATAAAAACTAGCTAACATAAAAGTGACTAATCAGGAAAATTCTAATTATGCTAACACAAGTACAATGCGAAAATCAAAGTAGGGAGAAGGTGAAACGTAAACCTAAAACAATTACTTAAACATGGTTTAATAATTTATAAACTTTACTAACAAAAATAAATCATCTAAAATTTTAACAAAATTCTTTAAAAAAATTTAAGCAAAGCAAGAAAATGAAAAAAACACATTAAGTTGTTACTAGATCCAAGAGACACATTATAACTATATCAATCAAATAACAAAAATTTAAATTTAAATCCAAAACTTTACTAATTTACTTTTCTTCTTTACTTAGCTAAAAAATAAAATTCAAGAACATGAATCAAAAGGGCTTATTAGGACCAAAACATTTGGTTTAGGATTATGATTAGGAGTGGAATTCAAAGATAAACAAGGAGGCTCAAAAATCACAAAAAACCAAAATAAAGAGTTTCAAAAATTTCATCATAAATAAAATATTCCTTTTTTTGTTTTTTTTCTTTTTCTTTTCCATTTTCATTTTTTTTTCTTTCTTTTCAAAATAGAGGTCATAAATATTTTGTCTTTTCATTTTGAAATAGGCCAAACAAAAGTCAACACTTTTTTTGAGCATATATTTTTTATAATGTTCTCCAAATATATCACAAAACAACCTTATCATAATCAGAAATTTTATGAAACTCAAAAAGTTAGTGTGATAAGATAGGTTGGAAGATTTTAGCTTTGGTGAAAATGAAATGATAAGTGGAGCTATCAATTAAAATCAAAAAAAGGCTCAAAAGAGACTACCATGGATAAAAAATTTTAGGTTGGCAAGAAAGCTCAAACGAAAACAAAAACGGCTTAAATCATTTTCATGCTTCTAAATATATCTAAATCATAGTTTTGAAAAATTTCAAAAAGCAAATCCTAGATAATAAATGAAGACTAATGAAATTATCTTGAAAATATAAATAATAAGCGACTTGGATCATTCACATCTACTACGCTAATCAAAAGTAAACATTACAAAATTATACAAAAATGAAAAGGAAAATAGTGGATGAAAGATTTTCGAGAAAGTAAAGAAAATAAAGAACGAAAATCATAATAAAAATGTGTATTTTTTAGAAAAATATTTCACATTAACATGCTACTGTGAATTAGGAACACAACATGACCAACATTTTACTTGTGAAACATAATTAAAAAGAACGATTAGAAAGATTATAATTAGCTATGTTGTTATAGGAAATTTTGAGAAAAATAAAATAAAAAGCAAGGGGTACTAATAAAATACCAAAATTCGTTTAAACTATTAAAGTAAAAACAAATAACATAATAATAAAATATTTTTATTTTGAAATATTCTTTTTTATTTTGATTTTTAAAGATATTATCTTTTTTTTTGGATTTTTAAAGATATTAACTTTTTTTTAGAGATTTTTCTTTAAGAAGAAAAAGGATAAAACACCAAATTTATTTTTGATTTTGATTGATTTTTTTTTTCAGAGAAACAAAATAAAGAAAAGAGAAGGAGGAAATCCTCCCCCAAGCTTAAAATGGGCATTGTTCTCAATGGAGAAAAGAGGGGATGGAGAGAGAAAAATTAAAACATAAATATAAGTACAAAATTTGAAAACAGGTACTTCCCCGGATTTGCGAGTAGCGGAATGTTGCGTGATGCCACTCCCCCATGCTTGCGCTTTAGAACTTCATGAAATGTCTTCTTTAGACTTTGTGATGGAATCAGCAGCGTTGAAGCAGGCTATCGCAGAGGCTTCAGCTTGTCGGAGCCATCCAGGGAAAGAAGTGTATAATAAAGAAAATAGAAAAATAACTTGGGTTGCCTCCCAAGAGCGCCCTTTGTTTAAAACGTCGTTTGAGCTCGACACAACAAAATAATATTGTCCAAAATAATATTTAAAGCTTTTAACAAAAATAAAAATTCTTAAGTTATCCATAATTAAGATCATACAAAATAAAATTAATACAGTTTGAACTGACATCACCACAAAAATAAAGTTTAAGACGCTGACCATTCACTTTAAACTCACTCTTATGAGGGTGTGAAATTAAAATCGTTCCATACAGAAAAACTTCTTTAATATTAAATGGCCTAGACCATCGTGATTTTAACTTGCCCGAAAATAAGCATAATTGTGAATTATATAAAAGAACTTGGTCGCCAGGCTTGAAGGTTTTTGGGTGCCTTAGGTGCTTGTCGTGAAAACGCTTCGTCCGCTCTTTATAAAATTTATTATTTTCGTATGCGTAAGAGCGCCACTCGTCGAGTTTGTTAAGTTGAAATTTTCGAAAATCACAGATAGAGTGGGGATCAAAATTTAAAAACCTTAAGGCCCAAAAGCACGGTGTTCTAATTCTACGGGTAAATGACATGATTTTCCATAAACCAACCGATACGACGTACATCAGATGGCAGTTTTGTACGCTGTTTGGTAGGCCCATAGAGCATCGTCTAATTTTGTGGACCAGTCTTTTCTAGAGATGGAAATAGTCTTTTCTAAAATTATTTTTTATCTCTCTGTTCACTACTTCGACTTGTCCGTTAGTTTGGGAGTGGTAGACAGTTGAAATCTTATGCAAAACGCCGTATTTTATAAGAATTTTTGAAAAGTGCGCATTGCCAAAATGTGAACCCCTATCGCTAACAATGGCTCGTGGCATACCGAATCGAGAAAATAATTTTTTCAAAAATGTAATTACAACTCGGGTGTCGTTTGTAGGAAGAGCTTGGGCTTCAGCCCATCGTGAAACATAATCTACAACAACTAAAATAAACTTGTTTCCGAATCTAGAAGGAAGAGGGCCAACAAAATCAATTCCCCAGAGGTCGAAAACTTCGCACTCGAGGAAATAATTTTGCGGCATTTCATTTTTATTAGAAATATTTCCCGACCATTGGCAACTATCACACCTACTCACAAAGGCTTGCTCGTCTTTAAACATGCTAGACCAGTAAAAACCCGCGCAAAGAACTTTGTGGGCGGTGCGAGCATCTTGATAGTGACCACCAGTCTGTCCTTCAAGCAAATGTTTTAAAATAGCTAATCCTTCGTCAAAAGAGACACATCTCCTTATAACTTGGTCCTCACAGACTTGAAAAAGATGCGGGTCCTCCCAAAAATTGTTCTTCAACTCAGAAAAGAATTTCTTCTTTTCCTGAGAGGAGAAATCTTTTGGCAGTACACGAGCCACTAAATAGTTGGCTATGTGTGCAAACCAAGGAGTAGGGGATTTGTTAATTAAAAGCAGCTTCTTATCGGGGAAGAAATCATTAAAAGATTTTTCATCTAATTTTTCTATATACAGATTATTGAAAGGGGTGGAGCTAGTTGTAACACCTATACCCGTCAAGAAGAATATAATAGAGGGTCCGGCCGGGGCCCCACACCATATTCCACAAACAGGCGGAGACGCTACTAAATAATATCAAAACCAACACATCCTAACACAGCATTCTAGCGGAAGCTTCACGGTTGAAACCTTAAACTCAAGCAAAACAAGAACTGTCCACTAAAAACATAGGAATGTATACAACCAAAGTATTTGGCCTTTAGGCCTTACAAATTTCTCTTAACAAAGGTGTGGTTTACAGACATCGGCACGCAGGCCGGCCACACATGAACAAGAAGAAACAAAACAAAGCCTTCGAGGGAAGCAACGCAGATTGGGCTTTAACCCGCTAAGTCCCGCTCGGACCAACACCTCCTGCACCTGCAAGAACCAATCCACCAAGCGGTGGAAAACAGGGCAACAGTCAGCATTCAGCTGACCAATTATAATGACCCTGCCCCTGGCACGGGGCAGCGGAAATCCATCCCTGCATAACATTTTTCCAACAGTATGTATAGCAAACCACGCAAGACGTGCACGATTGCACAGTCAATACATATCACAAACGCCGGCACGACGGCCCGACGCTCCATGCACTCAGGGCACATTCGGGTGTACCGGAAACACCGGGTCCCACCAATGAGCATTCTAGTCTTGATCGGCACGCAAGTCGTCAACTCTCGCTATGTGATCCTAACAGGGCCTTAAGCACCCAAGGTTAAAAAACCATAAAGAGGGTACAGATCCACCTTTCCTGTTGCTCAAATGGTCAGACTGAAGCCTAGACTAACGCGGGTACAGCTTCACCTTGACTGTCCGACACAAGAGTTGAACCCAACTCTCACAATTTCCTGGACTTCCTCCAGTACTTACTGCTGCACCAAGCGACAGGTATCCACCACAGATTGCACACAAACAATCAAATACTAGGAGGCTCCTCCGAAATGTAAACAAAGCATCACCAATCCAGACCAACACGTCCAGATGGGCTTCACACAGCATGCCTAGGTCCATACTCCGATTCCGGATGCTAACAAGGGTGACTTCACATATCTACCCCAAGGGACACCGCAATCCACCGCACACTCGCGGGGAAGGGTTTTCCCTATACATATGCAGGAAAGTAGGACTTCACATGTCAAAGAAGGAAATCGTTACCCTAGGAAAACGCTTCGGAGCCATGGAGAGAAAGCAAACAGATGAAAGTCTTCGCAGCAGCCTTGCCTTCGCAAATCCGAACTCGGCTCGCGATTTGGACAACCGTAGCACCACCGGCAGCCGGATTCCCCTTCTTCTTCCTCACCTTGCTCTCCTCTCTCTCTCTTAGCTTTAGAAAGAGAAATATGAAACTCAAATGAGCTTTCTCCTCTTCACTCCCGGCCTTATCAACCCAGGGAAAATCCCAGACCATTGGATCTTAGTCAAAGAAAATGATCGGCTTTGATCAGTCCTGAAATTGATTTTCTGGGCCGAACACGGGTAGTGACACGCCCATGTCACAGGCCGTGTTCCTGAAGCGGCCAACAACCGACTTAAGCCAAACTAGAACACGTGTGTCAACACACCCGGGACCCGCCCGTGTCGGCACCTGACACGCCCGTGTCGAGGGGCGTGTTCCCCCATCAAGATCGAAATCACCATTTTCTCGAGAAACACACAGGCACTGGACATGCCCGTGTGACATTTTGACATGCCCGTGTCACGATCGACACGGCTGGGCCTCCAAGCCGTGTCCTTCACGGGAAATTTTGGCTAAATTTTGGCATGACACGCCCTGGGACACGCCCGTGTCCCCCGACCGTGTCACCACTCAACGCCACTCAATGCCACTTCACTCAGCGCCACTCAACGCAATCTGAGTAGGACACGCTCTGGGACACGCCCGTGTCCCAGGCCGTGTCGACACTCAATGATCGTCGGCTCAACGATCGTCGACAGAGAAGAACACGCCCTGGGACATGCCCGTGTCTCAGGCCGTGTACCCTAGACACGCCCTGGGACACGCCCATGTCCCAGGCCGTGTCAGCCAGCCTGAACCTCAACTAGACCTTTTTGAGATTTCAGGGGTGTTACAATCCTCCCCTCCTTAATAAAATTTCGTCCCGAAATTTTAAGACAGTAGGGAGATAAAAACATAACATAATATATGATAATGAGACATATATGTTTCTATCACATATATAAACGAGCTAAAAGGTTACGAAAATAACTCAGGAAACTTGGCTCACATGGTCTACTCTCGCTCCCATGTTAGCTCTTCTCGGCCACAATTGTCCCACTGGACTTTGACCATCCCGACCGTTTTGTTCCGCAACTGCTTCTCGGCTCGATCCTCGATCCAAATGGGCCTCACCTTTGTCGTTAGCCCATACTCAACCGGCACCCGATCATTCTCAATCACTTGAGCTGGATCCTTGACTGCTTTTCGTAGTACCGAGATGTGGAACACATCATGCAGTCCACCCAATTCCGATGAAAGAGCTAGCCGATAGGCAGCTTCCCCAACTTGCTCCACCACTTCAAACTGACCAAGGTATCGCAGACTTAGCTTTTTCAACCGCCGAATCCGAGATACGCCTTTGAAGGGTTTAATCTTTAAATAGACCCAGTCACCTACCGCGAACTCCACGTTCCGGTGCTTAGCATTGTAATACTTAACTTACCGATCCTGGGCTATTAGTAGCCTCTCTTGAATAGAGCGTATTGTTGAGTTAGCATCCTCGACTTCCTTTTGTACCAACAGTTTGGACTCGCCAGTTTCTGCCCAAGCTAGCAGTGTACGACACTTGCGACCATACAAATCTTCAAACGGTGCCATGCTGATGCTCGCTTGGTAGCTATTATTATAGGCAAATTCCACCATATCAAGATGATCTTCCCATTTCTTACCGAAGTCTAGGGCGCACATACGTAGCATATCCTCCATTATTCTGTTTGTTCGTTCAGTTTGGCCATCCGTTTGCAGATGAAAGGCCGTACTGAATGCTAACTTCGTGCCCAACTGCTGATGAATTAGCCTCCAAACCTTTGAAGTAAATCGCCCATCACGGTCACTGATGATGCTTTGGGGAATACCGTACAATCGAACAATCTGCTCCACATAGAGCTTTGCCAACGTTTCCACTGAATCGTCCCGCTTGTTTAGTAGGAAGTGAGCCACCTTTGTTAATCTGTCTACAATCACCCAGATTGAGTCATTTCCGCATTGCGATCTCGACAATCCGTGCACGAAATCCATAGAAATATCCTCAAACTTCCACTGCGGAACCGGCAATGATTTCAGGAAACCACTCGGCCGTTGACATTCTTCCTTTACCAAAGTACAAGTACGACACTTAGCCACATACTCGGCTATGTCTTTCTTTAAACCGGGCCACCAGAACCATTTCTTCATGTCCTTGTACATTTTTGTGCTCCCAGGGTGAATTAAGTACTTTGTAAAGTGCGCTTCGTATAAAAATTCTTCTCGCAATTTACCCGCACAAGGGACGCACAATCGGCCATCCTTCCATAATAAACAGTCATCCCAGGAGAATTTATCACCAGACCCTTCCTTTGCATAGCGCTGGAGAATTTCATCCATCTCCGTTGCCCACCGAACTCTGTCCGCAAGGTCAAATTGAACCTCCATCTAGTTCAAGCGTGCATCGGCCGAAGAATCCCTCTCAACACAAGATATCTCCAAACGCTTCCAACTCCTGTATTAGACGCTCGTCATGTATCCGCAACCAACTTACCCGCACCAGAGTCCGACGACTCAAGGCATCAGCGACCACATTTCCCTTTCCGGGAACATATTGAATGTCGAAGGTATAATCCCCTAGGAATTCCATCCACCTCCGTTGTCGCATATTCAAATCCTTTTGATTGAGCAGATACTTCAGGCTTTTATGATCTGTATAAATATCTACCCTCACGCCATAAAGATAGTGCCGCCATTACTTTAACGCAAAGATCACCGCCGCCAACTCCAGGTCGTGGACGAGGTAATTACGTTCATTCACTTTTAATTGACGTGAGCCATCTGCGATCACCTTGCCAAACTGTAGGAGAACGCAGCCTAAGCCGCTCCCTGACGCATCGCTGTATATCTCAAAACCATCTGTACAACATGGCGACGTCAAAACAGGCGCCGTGGTCAAACGACACTTTAGTTCCTCAAAAGCTCGCGCGCACTCCGGCGTCCAAATGAACTTCTGATCTTTTCTCATCAACGTAGTCAAAGGCAAAGCAATCTGGGAGAAGTTCTCCACAAATCGTCTATAGTAGCCTGCCAGTCCAAGAAAAATCCTGACTTCGGCCACCGAAGACATCACTGGCCAATCACGAATGACACTTATCTTTGCCGGATCCAGCACTATGCCCTCTCCACTTACCACATGGCCCAAAAAAGCCACCGACGATAGACAGAACTAACACTTAGAGAACTTGGCATACAGCTTATTCCTCCGCAAGGTGTGCAATACCAACCGCAAATGGTTTGCATGATCTTCCTCCGATTGTGAATACACAAGGATATCATCAATGAACACGATCACAAACAGATCCAAGTATTCGCGGAACGTTCGATGCATAAGATCCATGAATACCGAAGGCGCATTACATAAGCCGAACGGCATCACTGTGAACTCATAATGACCATAGCGTGTGCAAAATGCTGTCTTGGGAATGTCACCTTCCCTAATACGCAATTGATAATACCCGAATTTGCAATCCATCTTGGAATAGAAGGTTGAGCCCGCTAGCTGATCAAACAAGTCATCGATCCATGGACTCGGATACTTGTTTTTCTCCGTCAGCTTATTCAGTTCACGATAATCAATACATAACCGCAAACTACCATCTTTCTTTTTCACAAAAAGAACAGGCACGCTCCAAGATGACATACCTGGGCATATGTATCCCTGCTCCAACATCTCTTACAACTGAACTTTCAGTTCGACCATCTCTTTTTGTGCTACCCGATACGGCGAACGGGCCACAGGCTTCGCACCTGACACCAGCTCGATATCGAAGTCGATTTCCCTTTGGGGAGGTAACCCCGGAAGGTCCTTTGGAAACACATCAGCATACTCTGACACAATCAGCACTTCACTCACACTAGCCTTCGGCGCCACCGCCTCTACAAGTGTGAAGAATAACTCCGCACCCTTCAAAACTGCCTTAATGACTTGGAGCGCAGATAACAACATCCCACTCATCCCTTGTATACCAATGAACTTGGTCTCTTGTTCGGTATTCTGCCTGAGTGTGACCTCTTTTGAAGTGTAATCTATACAGGCACGCTGCTCTGAAAGCCAGTCCATACCAAAGATTATATCAAATTCCTTGATCGATAATACTAGTGTTTCCACCTTGAACTCCCGACTCCCTATCTTAACCTCAAGACCGCAAGATTTATCCGCGCACATCAAACATCCATTAGGTAACAACACCTTTACACTGTCTTTCGTGGTCCGGATAGGTACCCTGATACGAAAGACGAAATCTTCATACAGAAATGAATGGGAAGCACCTGTATCAAACAGTGCTCGCGCCGGATACTCTCGTATAAGGAAACACCTATAAAACTACAATTAAACAAGCACAGCATATAGTATAAAATAACATTAAAAACTGCGCGCACCTGTGACGACATCGGCCTGCTTAATGGCCTCCTGTTGTCCAAGATTGAAGACCCTGGGCTGCGCGTGCGAGGCAGAAGACTCCACCACAGTCTTCCCTTTCTCCGCATAAGACGCTCCCATCTTCTTCTCACCCTTTTGAGGACCAACTCGGCAATCACGTGCGAAGTGCCCCAACTTCCCACACGTAAAACAAGCGCGAGATCCATACCCAGATGTCTCTGTCACGGTTGCCGAAGGAGCTTGTCCAGTAGACTTGGACTTCTTTCCCCATCTCTTACGGTACCCAAACTTCTCCGGATGCGGCGGCTTGAACTTTGGCTTTGTCACAGCCAAGGTCCCCTTTGCTTGCCCCCTTCTCATGTCTGTCTCCAAAGACCGAGCCGTACAGACTATGGCTTGAAATCCCCGACTCACAGAACTCGAGATAAAAAACCGCAGCTCATCTCGCAGTCCCGCAAAAAACCTACTAGTCTTACGCTTTTATTCGGCGAAGATTGTACCCGCATATCTTCCCAAACGTGTGAACTCATGTAGGTAATCATCCACACTACGATCTCCTTGAGTTAACCGTTGAAATTCCATTTCCATCGATATCCTTTGCTGCATTGGTAGATGTTGTGCCAAGAACAACTGAGAAAATTCGTCCATCGAGACCTCTGCAAGTTGCCTACCGGCCAAGTGATGCAGTTCAATCCCATCCCACCATAAACGAGCCTCTCCTTCCAGAAGGAAAGTGGCCAACATAACCTTCTGTCCCTCCTAAACCTTGATCGCTCTAATGATCCTCTTGATCCTTGCAAGCCAATCCTCTACTTGGGCCGGCGAACCAGCCCCAGTAAATTGCAAAGGATTGAAGCTCAGGAATTGCTTCAATTGTTGATCTACTACCCGCGGATCTACTACAGCTTCTGCCAGTTCTTGCCGTACCCCAGCATGCGTTGGCACCACTACAGGACGTGCCTGCCTAGCCTGCTGAGCGTTCATCATAGCAAGTACCGTTTCCATGATGAAACGTACCGTTTCAGCGGATGGAGGAGGTGTGGGCACCTCAGCTGGTGCCGCACTTTCTATAGAATGTTGAGGTTCGGATTGACCCGCAACACTTCTAGTCACCTATATGTGTAAAACACACAATTTAGCGACCAAGTAAAACGGCAAACATACAAAAAGAATACACAGGTTCAACAAACAAGTGTATCTGCATTCCTAAGTGGACATTCTTGAGTTCAAGTTACATATTATAACGACAGTACTGACACGTGCTCGCCACCCCTCAAAAGAATTCGTCCGCGAATTCGGAAGAGATCGACCAACAAGCTGATACCAAATTGTAACACCTCTACCCGTCAAGAAGAATATAATAGAGGGTCCGACCGGGGCCCCACACCATATTCCACAAACAGGCAGAGACGCTACTAAATAATATCAAAACCAACACATCCTAACACAGCATTCTAGCAAAAGCTTCACGGTTGAAACCTTGAACTCAAGCAAAACAAGAACTATCCACTAAAAACATAGGAATGTATACAACCAAAGTATTTGGCCTTAAGGCCTTACAAATTTCTCTTAACAAAGGTGTGGTTTACAGACATCGACACGCAGGCCGGCCACACATGAACAAGAAGAAACAAAACAAAGCCTTCGAGGGTAGCAACGCAGCTTGGGCTTCAACCCGCTAAGTCCCGCTCGGACCAGCACCTCCTGCACCTGCAAGAACCAATCCACCAAGCGGTGGCAAACAGGGCAACGGTCAGCATTCAGCTGAACAATTATAATGACCCTGCCCCTGGCACGCGGCAACGGAATTCCATCCTGCATAACATTTTTCCAACAGTATGTATAGCAAACCACGCAAGATGTGCATGACCGCACAGTCAATACATATCACAAACGCCGGCCCGACGGCCCGACGCTCCATGCACTCAGGGCACATTCGGGTGTACCGGAAACATCGGGTCCCACCAATCAGCATTCTAGTCTTGATCGGCACGTAAGCCGTCGACTCTCGCTATGTGATCCTAAGAGGGCCTTAAGCACCCAAGGTTAGACAACCATAATGCGGGTACAGATCCACCTTTCCCGTTGTTCAAATCGTCAGACTCAAGCCTGGACTGACGCGGGTACAGCTTCACCTTGCCCGTCCGCCACAAGAGTTGAACCAACCTCTCACAATTTCCTGGACTTCCTCCAGTACTTCCTGCTGTACCAAGTGACAGGTATCCACCACAGATTGCACACAAACTATCAAATACTCGGAGGCTCCTCCGAAATGTAAACAAAGCATCACCAATCCAGACCAACACGTCCAGATGGGCTTCACACATCATGCCTAGGTCCGTACTCCGATTCCGGACGCTAACAAGGGGGACTTCACATATCTACCCCAAGGGACACCGCAATCCACTGCACACTCGCGGGGCAGGGTTTTCCCTATGCATATGCAGGAAAGTAGAACTTCACATGTCCAAGAAGGAAATCATTACCCTAGGAATTCGCTTCGGAGCCATTGATAGAAAGCAAATAGATGAAAGTCTTCGCAGCAGCCTTGCCTTCGCAAATCCAAACTCGGCTCGCGATTTGGACCACCGTAGCACCACTGGCAGCCGGATTCCCCTTCTTCTTCCTCACCTTGCTCTCCTCTCTCTCTTAGCTTTAGAAAGAGAAAGATGAAACTCAAATGAGCTTTCTCCTCTTCACTCCCATCCTTATCAACCCAGGGAAAAGCCCAGACCATTGGATCTTAGTCAAAGAAAATGAACGGCTCTGATCAGTCCTGAAATTGATTTTCATGGCCGAACCCGGGTAATGACACGCCCGTTTCATAGGCCGTGTTCCTGAAGCGGCCAACAACCGACTTAAGCCAAACCAGAACACGAGTGTCGACACGCCCGGGACACGCCCGTGTCGGCACCTGACACGCCCGTGTTGAGGGGCGTGTTCCCCCATCGAGACGAAAATCGCCATTTTCTCGAGAAACACACGGGCACTAGACACGTCCGTGTGACATTTTGACACGCCCGTGTCACGATCGACATGGCTGGGCCTCCAAGCCATGTCCTTCACGGGACATTCTAGCTAAATTTTGGCATGACATGCCCTGGGACACGCCCGTGTCCCCCAGCAGTGTCACCACTCAATGCCACTTCACTCAGCGCCACTCAACGCCATCTGAGCAGGACACGCCCTGGGACACGCTCGTGTCCAAGGCCATGTCGACACTCAACGATTATCGACAGAGAAGAACACGCCATGGGACACGCCCGTGTCTCAGGCCGTGTACCCTAGACACGCCCTGGGACACGCCCGTGTCCCAGGCCGTGTCAGCCAGCCTGAACCTTAACTAGACCTTTTTGAGATTTCAGGGGTGTTACACTAGTGTCCATGGCGGCTTCTTGCAGAGATTCAATTGGAAGAGTAGAGGAAGAAAAAAATCAGAAAATTTATTTTCACTTTTAGAATGGCAGTAGGAAGATTCTTCACCTAAGGCATCTAAGAAAAAATAGGAGTCATCATTCTCTAGGGTATTCTTCATTGAGGGGGTTATAGAGAAGATCACTTCGTCGTAGCCTACTCTTAGGAAGAGCTTACCAATGCTTATGTCAATGATAGCTCGGGAGGTGGCAAGGAAGGTTCAGCCAAGGATTAAGGGAACCTCGACGTCTTCTTCTATGTCCAATATGAAGAAATCAATCGAGAAGATGAATTTGTCAACTTAAACTAAGACATCCTCCATGATTCCTAACAAGTATTTAACTGATCTATCGACGAGATGGATACTCATACGTGTGGGGTTGAGGCTACCAATTCCTAACTTCTTGAATAACAAGTGGGGCATCAGGTTGATACTTGCACTTAAGTCGGACAATGCGTGCTTGACAAAAAGATCACCAAAGACACACAGTATAAAAAAACTACCCGGATCACTGATCTTCTTTAGCAAACCGTTTGACAAGACCACAGAGCACTCGACATTTAGTATGATGTGCAATAAGTTCTCTAACTTCTTCTTATTAGTAAGGAGGTCATTTAGGTACTTTGGATACTTCCGCATCTGGGAGATTTCTTCATGGAAAGGTAGATTTATGTGGATTTGCTTAAATATTTCTAGGAAGCGGGAGTATTGTTCATCCTGACGTTGCTTGTTAAGTATGTAAGGGTATGGTGGAGTTGGATCATTTTTAAAGATGTGTGGTGGAATGAGATCTTTTTCTACAATAGAGAGAGGGGTTGTTGGAACACCCTATTACTAATTTGGGCAAGGACCACTATGTTATTATGAAAATTGTTTGACCTAGTTGTATAGTTGAAAAGGTCAAATTAGAATGAGTCTAGGGCTTATAACTTAGGTTTGGAGCTACCCCCAGGACCATTCAGAGATCAGGACTAAGTACTGAGACAAGACAATTATCTTCGGGCTCAGTTCGACGAAACGTCGAACTCCGTTCGATGCTCTCTGAGCTCAACTGTGCAAGTCGTCAAACTCCGGTCGACGATCTTCAAGCTCAAATCGACGTTTTGTCTTCAGCTATTTTCAAAGTCGCTGAGCTCAGTTCGACGATCGTAGAGCTCAGGTCGACGTTTTCTGTCTCTAGTATAAATCCAATCTCTGAGCTCAGTTCAACGATCGTAGAGCTCAGATCGACGATTTCTGTGAGAGATCGACGCCTTCAGAATTCAAATTCAAGAACAGTTATGGAATTAATTCAAATTCTTTCAGAGTTATTTTCTGCATTTATTACAAAGGATTTTCTAGCCGTTTCAAGCAATCTGATGCAAGTTTCAAGGAAGGACTAAATGGAATATTGCTTAGGACTTTCCCCAGATACAGGTTTCAATTATGGAAGCCATTTATGACTGAATAACGGCCATCTAAGTCAGATTTTTAATATACTCCCGCAGAAGAGAATAGATACAACAACAATACACAATACACAAGATACAATATATAGAGATAATAGAATATACCGAGAATACCAAGAGATACAAAAGAATTAGATTACAATACAAAAGATTGAACAATACAACTTCTCTTATCAACAGTTCATCTTCTGTGATTTTCAAATCTACTGAATCTTCAAGAACACAAGAAAATTCTACTGTAGAGGAGATCTTCTGCTACTCAACTCCTCCATATCTTAAAGTGTTCAAAGGCTTCAACATCAAGGACTCCAGACATCAAACATTTCCGCATCTGCTGGAATCATCTTCTGCTGGAGATCTGAAGCTTCTGAAGACCTATCACCCTAGCAAAGCTTTCACTCCTGAACCTTTCTACATCTCAGGGGGGAGCTTTGACAACATCAATAATCCACTAGTCTTCTCTCAGTGATTTTAGACAGAGAAGACATCATCACCTTTTTATTTTACCACCATCTGTACAGGGTTATCTCTCCCTTCAAAAGTTAACTCTTGGTTTCTGAGACCTGATCAAAACTCAGTGGTGGCAAGACACCTGATCAAAAAATCTGGTTTGGTTTTTGAGCACCTGATCAAAAGCTCATTGGTGCCCAGGACACCTGATCAACTATTCCTACAGTGGATTCCTACCAAGGGTTGTAGAAGAGTGGATGTACCCAGGTTTTTGGGGAACCACTATAGATCCTTGTGTCATCTGGTTGCTGTGTGTTTGTCTTTGTTGTGTGATTCTTTATTTCTTGCTTTAGTTTTTTACTTCACTGCAAGCACCTTACACATATACATAAATTTAAGTCTTCCACTGCTGTACTATTTCAATTGTGAATTATTTTAAAATACTCTATTCACCCCCCCTCTAGAGTTAAGGTAGATCGTTTCCTCACTTTCAATTGGTCTCAGAGCCAGGTTGGTTATTCAACATCTGAATCTTCAATAGATTGATTGAACAGGCTAACACCTGAACCAAAAGATCCTTGATAAGATAAACCTTCTGCAAAGGATAGTTATTACTTTTTGTATTATATTTATTTTCAAACAAAACCATGGCACAGAACAAAGATTATGCTAGCACCAGACCTCCAGTGTGCAACCTCTCTAAGTTTGCACTTTGGAAGGCAAGGATTAAGCTTTACATGAATTCTATTGATGAGGACATTTTTAAATCTATTTTGACAATGTGTCCAAGACCTCCAGAGACCACAAGCACAAGTACTGTTCCACCTCCCTCAGGAACAGATGCTGAAATAAAGAAGTGGAAAGTGGCAGATGCAAAAGCCATGAATAATCTTGCTCAGACTATGTCTGATGAGATATTCCAAAAGGTAGCTGAATGCTTCTCAACTAAAGACATATGGGATAAGCTCTCAGAAATTGTATCAGGATCTGCTGATGAAAGAAAGGACAGGAGATCCCATCTCATATCCCCATATGAGAACTTCAAGAAAGGAGAAGCTGAGTCAGTTGCAGATATGTACAACAGGCTCAGTCTGATAGTTAGTGAGCTAAAGACATTGGATAAGGAAATCACACTCACTGAGCTCAATGATAAGATCCTAATGTGCTTCCCCAACACTTGGGATTCAAGAATCTGGCCAATTAAAGATGCCAGAAGCTTAAGTGAAATAACAACAGAAGCTCTTCTGGGCAAGCTCAAATCTTATGAGCTGCTCATCAAGAATAGGGAAGAAGTACAAAAGCTGCATCTCCATTCATCAGAAAGGAGAAGACCATAGCCTTCAAAGCTATAGAAGAGAAGCCTAAAGACAAAGTTACAGGAAATGATGAGCTCCTAAGTCTACTGGCCAAAAGATTCTATAAGATGGCAAGGAAGGATTTCAGAAAGAATTCATTCAAGGGGCATGAGAAGCCTAGATATGACAAGTCCAACAACAAAGAAATCATCTGCTTTAGATGCAAGAAGCCAGGCCACATTGTGCCTGACTGTCCAGAGAATCAAAACAAGGATAAGAAGGAAAGAAAAAAGAGAAGAAGAGACAAGGACTCTAGAAAGAACAACAACAACAGATCCTCATCCAACAAAATCAAATATACAAGGAAGGGATTTGTAGCTGAAAGCTGGAGTGATACATAAGAAGAATCAGAAGCCTCATCCAGCTCAAGTGATGATGAGGATGATGCCGAGGAAAAAGAATTCTGCATGATGACAATCAATGCCTCCGAGCAAAACTCTAATGCAGAACAAGAGTCTGATTCTGAAGCTGAAACTGGATCTGAAGAGGATGAGGTAATAAACTCTTTTGATTTTACTTCTGAGGACTTTAAAATTGAATTTAAGACACTGTGTTTAGATTTGCTAAAGTCTGAGAAAGAGATAATCTCTCTCAGAAATCAATTGTTCTAACATAGCACCTTAAAATCAGACAACCTCAAACTCTCTGAGGAGTTAGAATGCTGTAGGGAGGAGATAGCTTCACTGAAAAGTGAGTTATCATAGACAAAGAAGTTTGAAGAATCCCTTAATGGGAGAAGCATCAGACTGATGGACATCACAAGCACAGTGAACTCAAGATTCAACAGTACACTGGGCTTGGGTGCTTCATCCAGCCAACCTATAGTATTAACAACCCCAATTAAATTTATTTCTGATAAAGGAAAGGGTGTTGTAGAGGTAGCTAGGAAGAATCTAGATTTACCTAAGGAAAATCAAGTTCAACAGAAAACGTCGAACAGACCTCGACGATCGTCGAATAGAGGTCGGCGATCTAAGGCTGGATCGTCGAACTCAGATCGACGACTTCTGAACTCTAAACTCTGGTATAGTCAATCTTCGAACGGAGCTCGACGATCTGACCCAAGATCGTCGAACTCAGGTCGACGATCGTCGAACAGAGCTCAGAGCTTTGAACCTTCTTTCAAAGGTAAATCTCAAGTCAATCCTAGAAGTCCCTCATCCCAAAGCTTCAACCCTTATACTGAATGGATAGTACCTCCTAGGAGATACCATCCCGAAGGATATAAAAGTCAACCTAGGATGTCTTTCATTTCTTAATTTAAAGGATATCAACCTAGTCCCAAGGTAAACTGGGTCAAAAACATATAAGCTGATTATGTGCAGGTGAATACCTATCCATAAGTGACCAAACAATGGTATCTGGATAGTGGGTGCTCAAAGCACATGATAGGGAACAAGGAGAACCTATCATCCTTCATAACCAAACTTGGACCCAAAGTAATTTTTGGTGATTCAAACTTTGGTCAAACAAAAGGATATGGTGTTGTTCAGATTGGGCCAGTCACATTCAAGAAGGTGGCTTATGTGGAAGGACTGAAGCACAACCTAATCAGCATCAGTCAACTCTGTGATGAATGATATCAAGTGACATTCAACAAATCCTTATGCCAGATCAAGTCAGAGGATAACACAACAGTGTTAACAGGTAAAAGGAAAGATAACATTTATCTTGTAGATTTCCTTTCAACCAACATAGATATCTGCTTATTTAATTCAGTCTGCAAACCAAATGATTTATGGAATAAAAGACTAGGACATTTAAACCTTAGAACCATTGCTAGGCTGTCCAAGGATAACCTTGTTAGAGGACTACCTTCTGGCCCCTACAAGAAGGAAGGACTCTGCAGGGTCTGTCAATTAGGAGCGCAAATTAAAAATAGTTTTAAGTCACTTAATAAGAGTGATTCACCTAGGATTTTCTATCTGTTACACATGGATCGTTTTGGACCCATTACAGTGCAAAGCTTAGGAGGGAAATCTTATACTTTGGTGATTGTAGATGACTTCTCCAGATTCACTTGGGTATTCTTTCTGAGGAAGAAGTCTGATAACTTTAAGTGTCTGACAGAGTTTCTCAAATGTATACAGATTGAGTTCAATACTCACATTGCCCTGATAAGAAGTGATCATGGGATAGAGTTTGATTCTCTTCTTATGCAAGAGTTCTATCAGAGTGAAGGGATCAGGCATACTTTCTCAACTCCTAGAACTCCTCAACAAAATGGGGTAGCTGAAAGGAAAAATAGAACCCTAATTGAATCTGCTACTACATTGTTGACAGATGCTCACCTACCTCTATCTTTTTTGGGCTGAGGCAGTGAACACCTCCAACTATGTGTTGAACAAAAGTCTAATACATAAACTTAAGGGCAAGACTCCCTATGAAATGCTCAAAGAGAAGAAACCTAAAGTAGACTATTTCAAAATTTTTGGCTGTATTTGCTATATTCACAATAATGACAAGAAGTATTTAGCAAAATTCAAAGCTAAAGATGATGAAGGAGTGTTTCTGGGATACTCTATGATCAGTAAAGCTTATAGGGTTTATAATAAAACTTCTCTTAAAATTGAAGATTCTGTTCATGTATCTTTTGATGAGACTAACATGTGTTACAAGGAGAAGTCTACTTCTACCATAGAACCATTGCAGGTACACTCTCTTTCAAAAAATCTGGACATGTTATACATTGTAGAAAAGGATTCAGTACATTCACCTATCCAATAAAGAGCTGAAATCAGTGAAGATGAAGAGGATACTCAACATCTTGGTGTTCAACATCTTGGAGAAAACCATCTTAAAGAGCCAGTTGTTGTTCCACAAGAGGAAACAACAACACAGGTTGGTGAACAATCAACACCTCCTGTTGATTTAGTAACAACAAGAGATCACCCAATCTCCCAAGTGATTGGAGACATCTCAGCTTGTGTGCAAACCAGAAATCAGGTCAACCAGAACCTGATGCTTCCTTGCTTTCTATCTCAAGTTGAGCCTCAATCTATTCAAGATGCAGAACAAGATCCACACTGGATCATTGCTATGTAAGAGGAACTACATCAATTTCAGAGAAACGAAGTTTGGGAACTAGTGCCAAGGCCTAAGGATCACTCAATTGTTGGAACAAAGTGGGTGTTCAAAAACAAGTTGGATGATCAAGGAGTTATTGTAAGGAATAAGGCAAGGCTAGTTGCTCAAGGTTATTCTCAAGAAGAAGGGATAGACTATGACCAGACCTTTGCACCAGTGGCAAGGTTAGAGGCCATAAGAATATTCCTTGCCTATGCAGCTCATAAAGGATTCAAGGTCTACCAAATGGATGTGAGGAGTGCATTTCTCAATGGAGACATCAAAGAGGAAGTCTATGTTAGACAAACTCCAGGTTTTATCTCTCCAACTTATCCTGACCATGTTTTCAAATTGCATAAAGCATTATATGGTCTCAAGCAAGCTCCTAGAGCATGGTATGAGACCTTAGCATGCTTTCTTCTTAAAAATGATTTTATAAGGGGTAGAGTAGACCAAACTCTTTTTATTAGAACCTACTAGCATCTTCGCACGGCCTGCCGGCCGTGCTCGATGCTCCCGGTTGCCTTGGGTGCTCACGGGCTTCGCCCGTTCGCACCCAAGGAGGGTTTGTCGGTTTGTGTTCGATGTTCTCGGGGGGCCTTCGGCCGCCTCCACCCGAGTGCTGCTCCGCAAAAATTTGTGTGGAGATGCATATATCGTTGTAATTTATCAGAAAGACAAAATTATATGTACCTATTGCAACTCCAACTTTGGTCTCAAATTTACAGTCAACTGATTTGATAAAAAATAAATTGTTACGCCTTTTTTGCAGCGATCGATATGGACCTGCATGTAATTCAAGAAGTTAGATTTGGAGGGGGCAAGACGATTGTACATATGAAAATGTTATACTTACTATGGTTGTTGTTGGTAGTTGAGTTTTGCGAAGATTTCCTTGTACACCACATTTTTAGTGTAAACACCCTCACAACCCTGTATTGTCCCCCTTCTTACCAAGATTTTAGTTTTTTGCTCGGAAACCCCACGCGAGAAAGCCACATATAATTGCCCATGACTGAAGACATTTTTTGAAAGGTAAATTCCTATATTTTCAATCGTTTGTCCTTGGGATTTGTTTATGGTAAGAGCAAAGCAAAGACATACAGGGAACTGTTTTCGAGTTAGCACAAATGGCATGTTACGTCCTCAAAAGTCTGTAAAGGTATGCGGGGTAAGAAGACTCTCTGACAACTGTGCTGCCCTGTTAGAATTTCTGCTTCAATGATGTTTCTTCCAAATCGACGACAAAGTAGTCTCGTACCATTACAAATTCCTATATTTGGATCAATATTTCTCAACAAAATTATTGGTGATCCTACTTTCAGCGTAAGCTTGTGGGGCGGCAAACTTCCAGTAGTCAGACTGTTCAAGAACTCAGGTAGGTATAAATTTCTCGTGTCATCAAGCACGGAGTCAAATGAGTAGTATGTATGTTATTCTCCAGGGAAAAGAGCAAGGGTCATATCATTCAACTTATGTATGTCCTCATTCAAAGGGGTTATAATATCCCGACATTTCATGTACTCCACATTATCAAAATTACTTCTCAAGTCATTGAAAACAAAGTTTACCAAAGTAGAGACCGAATTCTCTCCATCCCACAGAATAATCATAGAATCTGAAATTCTGATCATGTCATCGTCTAGTGTCGGTTCAGTGCCATCACCAACTCGAAGAACAAATTTACTGAAATAAATATCACTGGCTGACCTCATATTGCTTGATAAGCATAGCACACGAACGTTATCCCACAGATATGACTGAATAATGCTCGAATTTATAATTTAAGTTCTTGATCCATTTACGACAACTGTAGTTAACTGTCGGAAGTCACCTCCCAGTATTACAACCTTCCCACCAAATGGTCTATGAATGTCAAGCATGTCCTGAAATGTACGATCAACTTTTTCGAAGGCACGTCTATTAGTCATAGGCGCCTCGTCCCATATTATTGCAGACGCTTGATGTATAAGCTTACGCAAATCGGATTGCTTACCAAATTTACACATTGTTGAAGCATCCAATTGTACTGGAATTTTAAATTTTGAATGAGCAGTCTGACCACCAGGTAGTAAAGTCGCAGCAATCTCGGATAAGGCTGTTTCAAAAAAATGCAATCGTTGCTTCTAAATTTTGCAAGGATTGCCCGATAAAGGAAAGTCTTTCCTGTCCCCCCCGGTCCGTCAACAAAGAAGGTAACACTGCATTTTTTTGTAATAGCCTCACTTATCGCGTTGAATGCGTTTAATTGGTCATTGTTTAGTGACTCAATAGCAAGGAGATCTTCATGTGTAGTTAGTATCGCTAATTCATGTTGTAGGATGGTAGAGGCATTTTGTAAATCTTCGAAATCAGCACTGATTGCAGGTAAATCAAACTCTTGTAGAGTGCGTTTGTTCTCATTGAGAATTCCTGCTATATTGTATAGTACCTTATTTTTTATGTAATCTGGATTGCTTGTCGATGCAAAATCTTTGGCCATGCTAATGTAATTTTCTTCCCATAGTGATCGTACTGCTATAGGATTAGAGTACAGAAGAATAGTTGCAAATAATCTTCTATGTGTAGAAGGCATGCAGAGTAGTCTAGCCTCCGCTAAGCATTCACGAATACTATTATCTTGTTCAAGCAACCCGTAAGCCTCTGCCGACTGTTTGAAAGTGTTGTGTTTGACATTATTAAAAGTTAGAAGATCATCGAAAGATTTCGGGCCTGGTACGTGTGTTAGAAGAAGGCAAAGGAAAAATTGCTCTCCTTCATTTGGTGAAACGGCATAGAGCCTACCCACAACCTTTTGATTGGTTGACCTTTTCTTCCACTTTCGCTCGGGCTTTAGCCACCTGTAGTACTTAGGAAATTCCTTGTATAGGATTTTGTTCTCTTCCAGACCATTCATGTAAACTTGAAAGAATTCAGTCAACATAGTTCGAGAGTTACGGTCATTGGCCAATATCGACGTTATGTTTTCATCATTACGAAATAACACCTGATGCTTGTTTGGTAAGTGCACTTGCAGCCTTTCTATGGATGGATAAATTCGATTCATAGAGAATTTAATTATTTTCCACAACGATTCTTGTGCGCATAGCCATCTTCCTTCGACATACTTGTTGACCTCGTCATAGTTCGGCGCTGAACGAATCTCGAACGCTATGTGATCTTGGCCTTTGTAAACATATTTGTACAGGTATTTGATGCTTTTGATGCTACAACAAACTTCGACATTTAAATGACAGTTGTATTTTAGTAGTAACCATGAGTTATAAGGGACAACCCATCCATTATCAACAAAGGCTTCTTCATGTCTGTCTATTCAAACTTATCTGTTATCATTGTGGCGTCGGTACTGAGGGTAAGAGTCAAGACCTTACACTGTTGTAGCAGCATAGGGTTTAGTATATCCCTTCCTGCATCGTGAATCACGCATGCATGGAGCATTTGTTTTGTAGGCCCCGCAAGGGCCATGGATCATATGTCGTAGCACAACCGCATATAAAGCAGGCTCTGATTGTTGGTCTGGGAGTTCCACTCGAACAATTGTGTCGTAATCATCTGGTGAGTTTAATTTGTCAGCCGTATCAAAAATAACTAACATGTGACAGTGTGGCAGTCCACACTTCTGGAACTCAATTACATGAACGTGTGCAATAACCAAGCCTAGAACACCCTTGTGAAAAATATCTTCTTTAAGCTCCTCATATTTTGCTCGAAATATTCTTGTCAACAAATCTGGACGATAATGCGGAGCCTGTCCAGGTAGAAGCTCTGAGGTGATTTCTTCCCAAGATGGATTGCAGGTCATTGTTATAAATAAATATGGTCTTCCATAATGTTGAACAATAGGCATTGCATCTTGATATCGCTGATACAAATCTCTTGGGCTCCCAATGAAAGTTGAAGGTAAGATGGTTTTTCGCCCAATATTTTCTGAAAGAAGAGTGAATGTTTTTATTTGTTTTCGATGTAATTAAGTTAGGAAAGAAAATCCGTAGATCTGTAGACAAACCTCCACTTATTTCGCCAGCATTGAAACAATCTTGTAGCCCTTCGTATAGTTCAGCACGAATGTCTTTTTGGTGATGTCGAATCCAATTCAACTTATGAGTTTCGATTTTAGCGTAGTTACCTAATACATATTGCTGGAGTAGACGACCACCAAGTATAAGCAATGATGGCGAATGCTGACGTATCTTGATGTAAAGAGAACAAAATAAAATTGAATTTAATTGTTTGAAGATAAGAGATACTTGAAAAAAAAAATTTGTTCTAATACCTGTAATAAGTAGGAGTAGTCACAGCAAGAAACCTTTCTTCCTCGTGTTGTGTTTAGATTGCATGACCACCCATATGTACCATGCGGCAATAACAATGGATACTGCAGCGGATCATAATACCCAGAGTAGTCTTTGACATTGAGTAATTGACCTTCGGTCGTCTGCACAATTATGTCTCTATCATTTGAACCCATGAAATCGTCTACACCGACCAATACAGAAGTGACCTGTGATGCCGTAGGTAGAGTGTACTGACGATCTGCCGCTAGACGTTCACGTATAAGTAACCTGCAATCTAGAATATCAGGCGTCTATGCAAGTTGTCTCAGTGTTTGGACGAAAGGATTGTATCTGTTTAGTATGTGCTTAATTTTCTCGAGCATTTCAGTTTGTAGTGTTGCGTTCTCAGCCAGACGATTTTCCGTCTCATGCTTTGTGTCGTAGATGAACATTTGCAGAAATCTCAGGCGAGTTCCCTGTGGCGGTAGTAGGCTTCCCAGCCGGTGATATATAGCGCTATGTGCTCTGAAAGTGTAAATTCCATTGTTTGGCCCTGGTATGTCTGAGTTTAGGTTGACCCCCATCGAGGTAAATGAGAAACAATGATTGTAGGAACGTATATTTTGCCTAAAATGTAGTCCCTGAGCAGTCTGATCTGTGAACATTGAGTAAAGTTCTTCCGACGCTGGTATTACTGGAATGTGTATTTTTCCATCTCGACAACATAAACTGCTTGTTTCGTGCAAAAATAATTTTGCATTACAATGTATACAGTATTTTGGTTGAGGGAGCTGCATTCGTTGCACTCTAGATATTTGGTCACTTTGTCGGGCTGACCTACGGGTTGTAGTTGTTGATGTTTGTGTAGTTGCTTCTGGTGGTCGTCGATGTGGTAGTAGTGGTTTTTGCTTAGAAGTAGACGCCTCAATTTGATTAGCCGGTGGAAAGTTAAAGCGTATTGGAGTTTGAATGTTGGAGATAGTGATTCTTCCGACGACTGTAGAATTTAATTAACTCGTTAGAGTGAATAAACATTTTGGTAAAATTATGATTCAGAGCAGGTTAGAGTACCCGGAATAATTATTTGGTTAGAATGGTTCTGTTGTATATGACGTCGAAGTCTCATGTCAGTTAGTTATTCCATTCTTGCGTGCCTAGCATTTTTTTGGGCAATTAACAATGGGTCTCGACTGGGATGAATATGAAGACTGTGTGTTGGAGGTTGATTTCCATGGCTACCGCAAAGTACGCGCAGTTCTCTTAGCTTTACCATTCGTGATGCTCTTGCGGAACACTGCATCGCCAGTTGTTGCGTTCTTTTAGAATCCCCAGCAGTGGCTATCGAGTTTGATAAGTCTACAAATATGAAGAAAGTAACATTATTTTTTTTGTAGTTGTTGAACTAAATGTGGAGAAGCGGGGTATTTACGATTTGCAGGTTGTAAGGTTCCTTGGACGGCTAAGTTGTAAGTCACCTTAGATTTATTCGTTGTGTGTCGTCGCCTTTGTTGAAGATGTAAAAATCGAACCCTTCTTGCAATTCGCTGCTTATCATGTATAAGTCTTCTCGTTGTAGCAGTTGACGGTAAATGATCGGTAGAATTTGATGAGAGTTGGACATGATTGTGTAGATTTGAGATTTGCGTACGTAAATATCTACGTCTTGCATTTCTGTTCTCACGTTGTTGTATAGTTAGTGGATTCACCTAGGATCTTGTATCTGCTACATATGGATCTTTTTGGACCCATTATAGTGCAAAGCTTAGGAGAGAATTTTTATACTTTGGTGATTGTAGATGACTTCTCCAGATTCACTTGGGTATTCTTTCTGAAGAAGAAGTCTGATAACTTTAAGTGTCTGACAGAGTTTCTCAAATGTATACAGATTGAGTTCAATACTCACATTGCCCTGATCAGAAGTGATCATGGGACAGAGTTTGATTCTCTTCTTATGCAAGGGTTCTATCAGAGTGAAGGGATCAGGCATACTTTCTCAGCTCCTAGAACTTCTCAACAAAACGGGGTAGCTGAAAGGAAAAATAGAACCCTAATTGAATCTGCTACTACATTGTTGACAGATGCTCACCTACCTTTATCTTTTTGGGCTGAGGCAGTGAACACCTCCAACTATGTGTTGAACAGAAGTCTAATACATAAACTGAAGGGCAAGACTCCCTATGAATTGCTCAAAGGGAAGAAACCTAAAGTAGACTATTTCAAAATTTTTGGCTATATTTGCTATATTCACAATAATGACAAGAAGTATTTAGCAAAATTCCAAGCTAAAGCTGATGAAGGAGTGTTTTTGGGATACTCCATGATCAGTAAAGCTTATAGGGTTTATAATAAAACTTCTCTTAAAATTGAAGAATCTGTTCATGTATCTTTTGATGAGACTAATATGTGTTATAAGGAGAAGTCTACTTCTACCATAGAACCATTGCAAGTACACTCTCTTTCAGAAAATCTGGACAGGTTATACATTGTAGAAAAGGATTCAGTACATTCACCTATCCAATAAAGAGCTGAAATCAGTGAAGATGAAGAAGATACTGAACATCTTGGTGTTCAACATCTTGGAGAAAACCATCTTGAAGAGCCAGTTGTTGTTCCACAAGAGGAAACAACAACATAGGTTGGTGAACAATCAACACCTCCTGTTGATTTAGTAACAACAAGAGATCACCCAATCTCCCAAGTGATTGGAGACATCTCAGCTGGTGTGCAAACCATAAATCAGGTCAACCAAAACCTGATGCTTCCTTGCTTTCTATCTCAAGTTGAGCCTCAATCCATTCAAGATGTAGAACAAGATCCACACTGGATCATTGCTATGCAAGAGGAACTATATCAATTTGAGAGAAACAAAGTTTGGGAACTAGTGCCAAGGCCTAAGGATCACTCAATTATTGGAACAAAGTGGGTGTTCAGAAATAAGTTGGATGATCAAGGAGTTATTGTAAGGAACAAGGCAAGGCTAGTTGCTCAAGGTTATTCTCAAGAAGAAGGGATAGACTATGACCAGACCTTTGCACCAGTGGCAAGGTTAGAGGCCATAAGAATATTCCTTGCCTATGTAGCTCACAAAGGATTCAAGGTCTACCAAATGGATGTGAGGAGTGCATTTCTCATTGGAGACATCAAAGAGGAAGTCTATGTTAGACAACCTCCAGGTTTTATCTCTCCAACTTATCCTGACCATGATTTCAAATTGCATAAAGCATTATATGGTCTCAAGCAAGCTCCTAGAGCATGGTATGAGACCTTAGCATGCTTTCTTCTGGAAAATGATTTTATAAGGGGTAGAGTAGACCAAACTCTTTTTATTAGAACCCATAAGTCCCATACCCTACTAGTACAAATATATGTAGATTATATTATCTTTGGTTCTACTGATTCAAATTTGTGCAGGAAGTTTTCCAACCTAATGCATTCTAAATTTGAAATGAGTAGCATGGGTGAGCTTTCCTTCTTTCTAGGATTACAAGTCAAACAACATGCTGAAGGCATATTCATTTCTCAAACTAAGTATGCAAAGGAACTGGTTAAGAAATTTGATATGTCTGAAGCATCTTGTATGAAAACACCTATGCCTACTAATGCTGTATTAGATGCTGATGAACATGGAAAACATGTTGATCAGACAACATGTAACACCCCAAAAAGACTCAAAAATGGTTTTGAGGTGCAGGTCATTTTACACGGCCTGGGACACGGGCGTGTCCCAGGGCGTGTCGGGGGTACACGGCCTGGGACACGGGCGTGTCCCAGGGCGTGTCACTCAAATAAAATGCGTTCTGAGTCAGAAGATTACACGGCCTGGAACCAAGCCTTGAACACGGGCGTGTCAGATTGGACACGGGCGTGTCCGATGCCGTGTGCCTACCCGTATACTGCTGGTTGAGTTTGGAGCTCGATGAAGCAGGGGGATACGGGCGTGTCTCATGACTGACACGGGCGTGTCAGGTTCGACACGGGCGTGTCGATGCCCGTGTTCTGGTAAAGATCAGTCGGTACGAATACCGCGTGTGCCGCTTAAGGGTACACGACCTGTGACACGGGCGTGTCACAGGCCGTGTCAGCCAAAAAAGTGTGATTTTGGGAAATCGTGGCCGTTTAATTTCTCTCTTTGGATCCAAGGGCTCAGGTGATTCCTGGCTGGATTTAATCAGTAGAGGCTGAGGAAGAATTCATTCTTCATTTGATTAAGGAAGAGAGAAAGAGAGAGGAGGAAGAAGAAGGAGATCAAGCCACCGGCGGAGCTCCCGTGGTCCGATTCGTGATCCGAGGCCAGCGTTGTGAAGGCAAAGCTGCTGCGGTTCTTTCTCACCGGCTAGTTTACGATGGCTCCCAAGAGATCGACAAGGGTAATGATCTCCCTTCTTGGACATGTGAAGTCCTTCTTTTCTGCATTTGTCACAACCCGCATTTTCTCCAATTATAGGAATTATCAGAGTATGAGAAAACACGCGTCATGATGCCACGTCAAGTAGGGGATAACCGCTGACGCTCACGCAAAACCAACTACAAACTTTATGCAAGAAAATCCTGTGTTTTATGAATAGAAAATCCGTTATATTTTAGAGACCGTATCCCTCGGCTCAGTGGATCACCTAGTCCACAAAAGAAAAACTATATTTATATGCTGCGGAAAGAAAAATACTTTAATTAGGTTTTACACCCTAAAGAGTGCATAAGGGTCCCAAGAGAACCACTCATGCTATGCAAGACACTACATTTAATTTATATAATATATAAGAAAACGATTTTTCATACGTGATTTGGAAAATAGTGATTAAGTCTCATAAAACATACCGATCATGAGCTTTATTTATAATAATATTTATAGTTTAAAGGTAACTAGCAACCTAGCATAAAACCTTCTCAGAGCAAGTAGACTATCTCCAGGAAATGGTAGCAGCATAAGTAAATATATCCAGTACGAAGGTAAGAAAACTACCAGTGGGCGCCAACAACCTGACACGAACCCACTGGCACATATGTAAGTCTGCAAGAAGGTACAGAGAAACTATCTCAGTAACAAGGTAAACGGATCTCCAAGGTCCGGGAGTCCACCAGCAGCACCACTGCCTCAACTAGCCACCAAACCGGCTACAACTCAGAACCTGAGGCATTCCAAAAAAAACAGAATACCTCAGCAAGCAACAAGGTAAAAACAACTGCATGTAAGAGTCAACCAAAAGGATGAAGTAATTGAAAAGCATGCAGTAGAAAGAGCCACAACTGTCCAAACCAGGACAACAGAAAAGCACAACGAGCACAGGAAACAGCAACAACCCCACTCAGGAACAACATCCTGTCGGGCCTACTAGGCCACCAAGAGCCAAAAGTGCTGCAAACTACCAAGGAAGAAACTTCTAACACCCTAAACTGTGGAGAGTGATAGTAGCAAAAACAAACAACGAGGAACTGGATCGACGGCAAACGCAGTCCCCCAATCCACCATGTCCAAGTCAACAAGCTCGAGGGTCTACACGTGAAAGCACAAGGGACCTTCCACCCACACATGCCCAGCCCGTACCTGGAGCACGAAAATAAGAGTGGCCTTGGCTATGTCACACAACTCCACCCCCCTGAAGAGCTATAAACCACCACTACTAACCACGACCCACAATTCGGCCTTTAAGAAGGTAAAGAAAACGGCCGACAAGGAAATATCAGAAATATAACAAGAAAACCACTCGGGAACGGAAAACGAGGTAAAGGAAGAGTGTTGAAAAGAATCAACACGACAAGGCGCTGAGTGAGACCCACTCGGTGCCTACCTAAACCTTGGCGTTGAGTGAGCTAGCCTCACTTAAGGCCAAAACCAAACTCTAACCTCAATCCCACTAAGGTAACACGGAGCTCGACGATTCTAAGACAAAAAGAAGGCAGGGAATTTCCAGTACTCGAGTAGTTACCAACTACTCGTGTACCTCATCCCTCTACTCGAGTAGTCGCCCACTACTCGAGTACCTCAACCCTCTACTCGAGTAGTTGCTTACTACTCGAGTATGCTAAAGCCACTACTTGCGTGTCTGCACTCGAGTAGTTACCTACTACTCGTGTAAGCCAAAGCACCTACTCGAGTATACGAACATAACCAGCACTCGAGTAGTTACCAACTACTCGAGTACTCCAACCAGCTACTCGAGTATCTATAAACAGCTACTCGAGTACTCCAACCAGCTACTCGAGTATCTACAAACAGCTACTCGAGTACTCCAACCAGCTACTCGAGTATCCACAAACAGCTACTCGAGTACTCCAACCAGCTACTCGAGTATCTACAAACCTGCACTCGAGTAGATGCCTACTACTCGATTAACACAAAACCCTTACTCGAGTAGTTACCTACTACTCGAGTAACCCAGAACCCCTACTCGAGTAGTTGCCTACTACTCGAGTAACTCCAAAGCAAATACTCGAGTTAATGCCTTCTACTCGAGTAACTCAAAGCTACTACTCGAGTATCTCGAAACCACTACTCGATTAGCTCAAGGCTACTTCTCGAGTATCTCGAAACCACTACTCGAGTAGCTCAAGGCTACTACTCGAGTATCTACCACCTACTCGAGTACTCCAGAACTAATACCCGAGTAATCCACTTCTACCTCACGAGTAACATACTCCTATACTCGAGTAATACCCTTAACAAATTTGGGAAAAACACCCCCTCCCCTCCTAACACTCCCTCTCGGCTACAACCAAACCAGAGCAAATCTGAACAAAGATAAACGGCATTACGCCGGCAAAGTTGGATTCCATCAGCACAAGTAGGGGGGGGGTTTATAGGAAGAACTAATTCCTATAGATAGCAATAAATATGAGAACAACAAGGCCTCTAACCTGGGCTAACAGGGATTTCTATTTCAGCAAAAATAATCAAAAGAAACTTGGCAAGGGCAGTGATGGCGAGGGCCCCCCGCCATTTGTTCGTGCCGACATGGAGTTCTCATTTGTTCGCCGCCGCGACATGTTCGTGGACTTTGACGGCCGTTGCCGCAATCGCCGTCGCCGCCGTCGTCGCCGGCGCTTCGTCACTCCATTATTGTTATCATGATTATTTCATTTTGAAATAATCATCATAATCCCCTATCTTTTATTATCATTTTAATTAAGCTTATAATTTCTAGATCCTAAAATTATAAGCTAATTTTGTGGTTTTAATTTTTGTTGAAAAAAAAAAGAAAACATTTTAGTGGTTGGATTTAATTTGGATGAGATGAAGGGTGGAGGAGTGGGGTGTCTCTTTTTATATATATGTATGTGTGAGGGAGAGAAACATTTGAAGAAGAATAAAAAAAAGCCCTAACTAGTGCTCAGTTTGCTGCCCAAGCCGCCCCCCCCGCTCTTACCTCTCGGCCTGGCCGAACCCGACCTCCAGGAATCGTCGGCCTGCTGCTACCGCCGCCCCTTGGGGCTGTCCAGTTGCTGCTTCGGAGACCTCCTCCCTCCTCCGGTGTGACTCCGAAGAAGGCGGCTCGGTTCTCCCTCATCCGGTGCGACTCCGGTGAATCCCGTGGAAGAGCGACTCCTCCACTTTCTCCTCCTCTCCTCCTCCCTCTTTGAGTTCAGATTTTGGGTAATGATTTCCCTCCCCTAAACTTGTGTAATTCCTCTTATTAAATTGTGAGATTGGTGGAAAATTGGATTGCATATTTTATCCCTAAATTTTGATTCAAGCTTGCACACAAAAATCTGATTTTACAATGCTTTTATTTCCGATTTTCGCGAAGGTTTTGAAGGATAGGTCCCCTTGGGCGTTTTGCAAATCGGGGTTTGTTTAGCCCTTTGATTTCGGACGATTCAAGAGGGTTTGGTATATCCTCGTTGGATTTGTTTTGAGGGCCGAGTTCGGACTACTTTTGGATCGTTGCTTAAGTCCGGAACACCCTCCATATTGATATAGAAATGCTTGGAAATGAATGCTTAGGTGTTGTGTTAGGCTATGCTATATGTATGTGAATGTTCGTGTAGGTTTGGTTGGGGGAAACCCACTTGTGAGATCGCGCCGGTACAAACAAAACTCCGCCAAAATTTCCAACTTTGGACGCGCACCTCATGTTCGTAGAAATGCCTCTTAGGTTGTTTTAGATGCTCGTTAGGTGTTCGCTCAAATTCCCCTTAGGCTTTCAGTTTTGTTATTTTCTGTTTTAGCTTCGGGTAGGGGTAGCCTGCATCAATTTGGTATCAGAGCCAGGTTTGTCAATTTCTCAACTTGACAACGATCCGCTCGAACCACGCTACCCCCACTTGCACTTAGGTACGTTTCGTTCGTTTTAAAAAAAATTTTATTTTTAGTTATATAAAAACAAAAAAAAAAAGTTTTAAGTGTTTTCCTAATTTGAGTCTTTTTTTTTTCCGTTAGTCTGTCATGGCACGCGTTGGGAGTCCCCTTCCCCCATGTTCCCCGATTGGTGCCCTTCGCAAGGAGATGACTCGCAAATGTGATGACATAATAGATATGTTAGCACAACTTGGTGGTCGGCTTCCGACACCGCATCTTAATGCCCCTAGGCAACCGCTTAGGACCCATGTTCCTTCAAGTACGGTTAGTCAAGCGATCACGACACCACCATCACGCACTTCTAGGTCTGTTAGAATTTCTGCTCCGACTTACGATGGGTTAGGTGAACCGCGGGTTTTCTTACGTTGGGTAGATGACATGGAAGTTTACTTTGAGAAATATCGTCTCGTGGACCCCCACCGGATTCCCGTTGCGAGATTGCAATTATCTGGTCGAGCCCTGACATTCTGGGTCAATGAGGAGAGACGTTTTGGGCCGTCCTTCGTTGGCTCATTTGTAGGTTGGCAACTTATGAAGAATTTGTTAAAAGGATGAGTATTATCCCTCATACTGCCGTTCTCAGTCTTCTGGTTATCCGATTGTAGCGCCGCCTAAAATTTTGCCTATATCGAACAAGCACGTTCCCCCGTACTCTCGTACTAGGGCGTCTCATAATTTTATTTCTCCCCGCCGGGACACTAGACCGCTTTCTGATTATAGGAGTGATGATTGGCCTCGCGTTAGATCCTTGCCCCAAAAGGATCCTAACATTTTGAGCACACCTACACCTGCCGTGCGGGAACCAGAGTATCTTAGGTCCCCTGTTCCGCCTTCTATTGTTATCACGACTAGGGATGTTATCCAGTCGAAGGTTAGGCATAGGAAGCCAGTTAAGGTTGCCAAGGAGAAGGCTTTATGTTATGCTTGTGGTGTGACTGGCCACTACGCCGTGACATGCCCCACCAAGCCTAGGGCTTCAGCTATGTTAGTCTCCACTTCGGAACCACCCCAGACTACCCCTGAGATTGCTGCTGATCCTGATCTGGACGTTGATGTGGTATCTCCTGATTTTGTTAAGGATGTCTAGTTAGATGAGAGTATCCTGGCATGTTCCATAGCGCCCGATGATTCTGCCGATTTATCTGACGATGTGGAGACTGGATATCCTAGCGACTTGGATGATGATTTTTGGGATGTTGATGAGGCTTTGACTTATGAGAGTACCCCTTTAGCCACTACGTGTCTTGTTAGTGATGTTTCAGTTCACCCTACTATTGAGTACCCTCTCGAGTCTACGATCCCTATGTCGAGTGAGACTCGATCTGATTTTTCCGAAATTAAATCTGAGCTATCTGTGGAGCCAAAGATTGAGGATTTATCAATTATTATTTTGGATGAGTTTCCTCCTGAGGGCAGGGTATCCTTGGACGATTATTCTGATGTTTGCCCGGACGTGAGTATCCCGGATGAGTGTCCCTTGATTGAGTCACCGTTGTGTGAGATTCATTTGGATTTGGATTTGGTCCCGGGCTTGATTTTACCGACTCTCCCTCCTGCTTGTGTGCCTACATTTGATATCATTTTAGGACGTGGACCCGCTAGTCATAGACTACGCTTTTATGATATACCTACTTGGATACCCCCTACTCTAGCGTTGGCCCCTCGTTTAGATGTTCACGAGCTGATCTTAATAATCGTTGATCTTGTCACTGCACCACTTTATCCTGCTCATGCTTCATACGAGACGGATCACTTCACGAGATATCTCTCGGCGGATAGTGTTTTGTTGGTGACTATGCTTGATCTTCCTGGGCTTGTACATTTTGATTTGGTGTCTTTACGATATTGTCACCCATCAAGTCACCTTGCACATTATTTTCATTCGCCCCGACAAGAACTTCATGTATACAGGGCACCGCCTTATACCTGTGCCTTTGCTTTGCTTCACTTGCACGACTATACATGCTGGAGAGCGTCTGACTACGGAGTGAGCGATCTGAGTTTAGTCTTGTCGGCCCTCAAGTGGATACCTTCGGGTTCTGTAATGAATTTCACACGTTGGAGCGCCGATCCTTACATAATTTTCCCGGATTTTGGATTTAATGCAATTTTTTCAGATTTTTACGGTGCATTCGGTGTTTCACCATGTTTCGATTTTTCGGATTTTATTTTGCATATCTGGTTTCCACCTGAGTGGTTTTCTACGTTACTTCTTCCTTCCACGTCAGATTCTCTTGGGTTGAGAGGTGAGATTCTCTCCGTGTTGCTCTTCCACGTGGCTTTCCTGGTTCTCGCATTGGATGGTAAGAACTACACTGTTTTTCTTTATGCTGACACATCTGCGAGATTTTCTGCTGTTCTTGTTCATGACAGGTTCTGTTCAATTGTGGATGCCCCGTGGATGTCCGCTCTCGCTATGCCACCTGTGGATGTTGCTGTCTCCTGCTATTTTCTCACTGGCCACTCATCGGTGATGAGTGATTTCGAGCGGGGGAGGACTAATGGCGAGGCCCCCCCCCCCCCGCCATTTGTTCGTGCCGACATGGAGTTCTCGTTTGTTCGCCGCCGCGACATGTTCGTGGACTTTGACGGCCGTTGCCGCAATCGCCGCCGTCGCCGCCGTCGCCGGCGCTTCATCACTCCATTATGGTTATCATGATTATTTCATTTTGAAATAATCATCATAATCCCCTATCTTTTATTATCATTTTAATTAAGCTTATAATTTTTAGATCCTAAAATTATTAGCTAATTTTGTGGTTTTAATTTTTGTTGAAAAAAAAAGAAAACATTTTAGTGGTTGGATTTAATTTGGGTGAGATGAAGGGTGGAGGAGTGGGGTGTCTCTTTTTATATATATGTATGTGTGAGGGAGAGAAACATTTTTGAAGAAGAAGAAAAAAAAAGCCCTAACTAGTGCTCGGTTTGCTGCCCAAGCCGCCCCCCCCCCCCCCCCCCCCCCCGCTCTTACCTCTCGGCCTGGCCGAACCCGACCTCCAGGAATCGTCGGCCTGCTGCTACCGCCGCCCCTTGGGGCTGTCCAGTTGCTGCTTCGGCGACCTCCTCCCTCCTCCGGTGTGACTCCGAAGAAGGCGGCTCGGTTCTCCCTCATCCGGTGCGACTCCGGTGAATCCCGTGGAAGAGCGACTCCTCCACTTTCTCCTCCTCTCCTCCTCCCTCTTTGAGTTCAGATTTTGGGTAATGATTTCCCTCCCCTAAACTTGTGTAATTCCTCTTATTAAATTGTGAGATTGGTGGAAAATTGGAATGCATATTTTATCCCTAAATTTTGATTCAAGCTTGCACACAAAAATCTGATTTTACATTGCTTTTATTTCCGATTTTCGCGAAGGTTTTGAAGGATAGGTCCCCTTGGGCGTTTTGCAAATCGGGGTTTGTTTAGCCCTTTGATTTCGGACGATTCAAGAGGGTTTGGTATATCCTCGTTGGATTTGTTTTGAGGGCCGAGTTCGGACTACTTTTGGATCATTGCTTAAGTCCGGAACACCCTCCATATTGATATAGAAATGCTTGGAAATGAATGCTTAGGTGTTGTGTTAGGCTATGCTATATGTATGTGAATGTTTGTGTAGGTTTGGTTGGGGGAAACCCACTTGTGAGATCGCGCCGGTACAAACAAAACTCCGCCAAAATTTCCAACTTTGGACGCGCACCTCATGTTCGTAGAAATGCCTCTTAGGTTGTTTTAGATGCTCGTTAGGTGTTCGCTCAAATTCCCCTTAGGCTTTCAGTTTTGTTATTTTCTGTTTTAGCCTCCCTCCTCCGGTGTGACTCCGAAGAAGGCGGCTCGGTTCTCCCTCATCCGGTGCGAATCCGGTGAATCCCGTGGAAGAGCGACTCCTCCACTTTCTCCTCCTCTCCTCCTCCCTCTTTGAGTTCAGATTTTGGGTAATGATTTACCTCCCCTAAACTTGTGTAATTCCTCTTATTAAATTGTGAGATTGGTGGAAAATTGGATTGCATATTTTATCCCTAAATTTTGATTCAAGCTTGCACAAAAAAATCTGATTTTACATTGCTTTTATTTCCGATTTTCGCGAAGGTTTTGAAGGATAGGTCCCCTTGGGCGTTTTGCAAATCGGGGTTTGTTTAGCCCTTTGATTTCGGACGATTCAAGAGGGTTTGGTATATCCTCGTTGGATTTGTTTTGAGGGCCGAGTTCGGACTACTTTTGGATCGTTGCTTAAGTCCGGAACACCCTCCATATTGATATAGAAATGCTTGGAAATGAATGCTTAGGTGTTGTGTTAGGCTATGCTATATGTATGTGAATGTTCGTGTAGGTTTGGTTGGGGGAAACCCACTTGTGAGATCGCGCCGGTACAAACAAAACTCCGCCAAAATTTCCAACTTTGGACGCGCACCTCATGTTCGTAGAAATGCCTCTTAGGTTGTTTTAGATGCTCGTTAGGTGTTCGCTCAAATTCCCCTTAGGATTTCAGTTTTGTTATTTTCTGTTTTAGCTTCGCGTAGGGGTAGCCTGCATCAGGCAGGAATGCCACTTGCCTCAACTTTCAGCGAAGCCTGGATGGCTCTCCTCCTCTTCACACGGAACAAACGGCCGCAGCACCTAGAATAAATCTCACGGCCATTAATGGCTGAAAACTCCAAAACCGAAACCCAAATCTCATCAAAACTCCACGAAAATCGAATATCTTACCGTCGAAACGAAGATCTCGGAGAGAGCAAGACAACGCCGTTTTCGAAATCGAATTCCGTCCGCGAACAAGCCCGGAATCGCCGACCAAAGGAGGTACAGGACGGGCGGTTTTCTCCTCTGCTTTTCTAAGAACAAGCCGACGGTTTCTCTCTCAGGAAACGGAAGAAGAAGTGGGCCGGCACTTCTTAAGAAAAGCTTTTATACGAAAAACTAAACACCGGTTCATCCATAACCGAACCCTAAAATGCCTAATTACTTAATTTCATTAAGTTAATACCAAAATAAGCATAAGCCAAAAAATATGGCTGCCACCAAGGCAAGGCAATAACTGCCCAATTAAATTCTCCCGCAGAATTTAACAATCGGTCAAAACCGAAAGGCTACAGGACAGCCAAATCAATTTAATTAATTGATCACATAGATTATTAACACACCAAACGACACGAAAACCGAATCACCTCGGAACTCGACGAAATTCGCACCGTAGCTAAATATCCACGCTACGAACTCAGCGGCGAAGTCGAAATTAACTTTCGACGAACAGAACATGAGTTATACCCAAATAAATCCAACTCAAACATCCCCCCGAGAGGCCACACCGGGTCACCCAAAACGACTCGGCTTGCTAGGGAGATCTTGCCAACAGCTACAAAAATAGGGCACTCAGTTCTAAGGAGCTAAACCATACTCCACACATGACACAAGCCACAGAAACACGTCATCGTAATGCCAACGAGAATACAAATAAACGCAGGAAAATCGGGGGCATTACAGCATTGCATAGGGAAAACCCTTCCTCGCGAGTGTGCAGTGGGTTGTGGTAACCTTGGCCACCTTCATGCTTGAAGGAGAGGCGCGGTTGTGGTGGGACGAGGTTGAGGTACACCATTTGGCGGGCAGGCAATTAACGCAAGTATCGATTGAGGAGTTCTCTCGAATATTTCTGGCGAAGCATGTCCCAGCGGCGCAACGCATTGCTATGGAAAATGAGTTCCAACGGTTAAAGCAAGGAGAAGATAGCGTGGATATCTACTTGCATAAGTTTACCAGGTTGGGGCGGTATGCGGGAACAATCTTCACGGATGACCAAAGGAAAACGAATCGGTTCTATGAAGGATTGCGGGATGAGTTGAGGTTCCTGCTTTCGAGTTCAGTGAACCAAGGGTTTCAGGCGTTGGTTGATACTGCATGTGCGTTGGAGAAGGACATGCGGTGGGTGCAAGGGAACAAGGGCTTGGTTGTGTCAAAGCCAGAGGTTCAAGCACCTCGCCCTAGCAAATCGTTCTACCAGAAGAGAGGGGGCAAGAGGTCCAAGCCGTCTGGGCAAGTGACTACGACCGTTGTGTCGGGGGCGACATCAAGGCCGGATTCTCGTACATGTTATAACTGTGGCCGGGTGGGGCATATAGCCCGTGACTGTCGGGTTGTTCAGCCCAAAGGGGAAAAGAAGACGGTTGTGTCTTATGCTGAGAAGGGCAAAGCGGTGGTTGATTCCTCTGCGTCCCAGGCACAGCCCCGAATCTATCAGCTTGGCCAACAGGAAGCGATTAAGCAAAGTGACGTCGTCACAGGTACGAGTGATTAGCTTACTTGCTTACGTGTTATTGTTTTTGGTTATGTATAGCTTGTGCATGATGTGTGTGCTGCAGGCTTTGTCCCGATTCAGATTAATTTGGCGAGAGCCCTGTTTGATACGGGTGCTTCACATTCTTTTCTGTCTGAGGATTTCGTATCTCGAATTGGGGTACCGAGTCATGTGACGGTGGATAGTACAAGGGTGCTATTGCCGAATGGTTGTGTGATGCTTGCGGATAGGGCTTGCGATGTGGATGTGCAAATAGGAAGTCGGGATTTCTGTTTGAGTGCAGCTGTGCTACCGTTATCGGAGTTTGATGTGATCTTTGGTATGGACTGGCTCTCGGAGCAGCGCGCCTTTATTGATTGCAACTCCAAGGAGATTACACTGGGCCAGAATACCGGACTTGTGACGAAGTTCGCTGGTATGCGAGGAGTTGGCGGAACTCTGTTGTCTGCGCTCCAAGTCGTCAATGCTGTTCGGAAGGGCGCGGAGTTATTCTTCACGCTAATTCAGGCTGTTGAGCCAAAGGCCAGAGTCAGTGAAGTACTGGTTGTGTCAGAGTTTGCCGATGTGTTTCCTAAAGATCTTCCTGGGTTACCACCCCAGCGGGAGATTGACTTCTCTATTAAGTTGGTGCCAGGTGCGAAACCTGTGGCCCGCTCACCATATCACGTCGCGCCAAAAGAGATGGCTGAGTTGAAAGTCCAATTACAAGAGTTGTTGGAGCAGGGATACATACGCCCAAGTATGTCACCTTGGAGCGCGCCTGTTCTATTTGTGAAAAAGAAAGACGGTAGTTTACGGTTATGTATTGACTACCGCGAATTGAATAAGCTGACGGAGAAAAACAAATATCCGATTCCGCGAATTGATGACCTATTCGATCAGCTGGCAGGATCAACGGTCTATTCCAAGTTGGATTTGAAATCGGGATATTATCAGCTGAGGATTCGGGAAGGTGACATTTCCAAGACGGCGTTTGGAACATGCTACGGTCATTATGAGTTCACGGTAATGCCGTTTGGCCTATGTAATGCGCCTTCGGTATTTATGGACCTAATGCATCGAATGTTCCGAGAGTACTTGGATTTGTTCGTGATTGTGTTTATCGATGATATCTTAGTATACTCTCAGTCGGAAGAGGATCATGCAAACCATTTGTGGTTGGTCTTGCATACCCTGCGGAGGAATAAGCTTTATGCCAAGTTCTCAAAGTGTGAGTTCTGGCTCTCTTCAGTAGCCTTTTTAGGCCATGTGGTAAGTGGAGAAGGTATCGCGGTGGATCCGTTGAAGATAAGTGCCATTCGAGATTGGACAGTGATGTCTTCAGTGGCCGAGGTCAGGAGCTTCCTTGGACTTGCGGGCTACTATAGACGGTGGAAAACTTCTCACGGATTGCTTTACCTCTGACCACGCTGACGAGAAAAGATCAAAAGTTCATTTGGACGCCGGAGTGCGCACGAGATTTTGAAGACTTGAAGAGTCGTTTGACCACGGTGCCTGTGTTGACGTCGCCATATGGTACAGATGGGTATGAGATCTATAGTGATGCTTCCGGGAGCGGCTTAGGCTGCGTTCTTCTGCAGTTTGGTAAAGTGATTGCTTATGGCTCGCGCCAGTTGAAAGTGCATGAGCGGAATTACCCCGTCCATGATTTGGAGTTGGCGGCGGTAATCTTTGCGCTCAAGTTGTGGCGGCACTATCTTTATGGCGTTAAAGTGGATATCTATACAGATCACAAAAGCCTAAAGTACTTGTTGGATCAGAAGGATCTGAATATGCAACAACGAAGATGGATGGAGTTCCTTGGGGACTACACCTTCGAGATTCACTATACTCCCGGGAAGGGAAATGTGGTCGCTGATGCTTTGAGTCGGAAGACTCCGGTACGGGCAAGCTGGTTGCAGAGGCATGATCAGCGTTTGATCCAGGAATTGGAAGCATTGGAGATATCTTGTGTTGACAAGGGTTCGTCGACCGATGCATGCTTGAACTGGACGGAGGTGCAATATGACCTTACAGACAGAGTTCGGCGAGCAACGGAGCTTGATGAAAGTCTCCAGCGCTATGCTAAAGATGGGCCAGATGACCAATTCTCTTGGGATAACGGTTTGTTACGAAGAAATGGTCGAGTGTGCATCCCGAGTGTGGGTAAATTGAGGGAAGAGTTGATGTACGAAGCTCACTTTACAAAGTACTCAATTCACCCAGGGAGCACAAAGATGTACAGAGATCTGAAAAAGCTATTCTGGTGGCCCAGACTAAAGAAAGATGTAGCACGTTATGTGGCGGAATGCCATACTTGTGCATTGGTGAAAGCGGAATGCCAGAAGCCTGGCGGTTTCCTGAAGTCGTTACCTATTCCGGAGTGGAAGTTCGATGACATTTCGATGGATTTCGTGCAAGGGTTGCCGAGATCTCAACGCGTTCATGATTCAATCTGGGTGATTGTGGACCGGTTGACAAAAGTGGCGCACTTCCTTCCAAACAGAAGAGACGATTCAGTGGAAACCTTGGCCAAGCTTTATGTGGAGCAGGTTGTTCGACTGCACGGTGTTCCTCGGAGCATCGTCAGTGACCGTGATGGGCGGTTCACATCGAATGATTGGCGGCTCGTTCATCAAATGTTGGGTACAAAATTAGCGTTTAGTACGACCTTTCATCCCCAAACGGATGGCCAGACTGAACGAACCAACAGGACGATGGAGGACATGCTCCGCATGTGCGCCCTAGACTTTGGTAAGAGATGGGAAGATTATATATTTCTTGTCGAATTTGCCTATAATAATAGCTACCAAGCGAGCATCGGAATGGCACCATTTGAGGCTTTATATGGTCGTAAATGTCGTACACCGTTAGCTTGGGCAGAAGCAGGCAAATCTAAGCTGAGGGGGAAAAAGGAAGTCGAAGAAGCTACCTCGCTCATACGCTCTATTCGGGAGAGGCTATTGATAGCCCAAGATCGTCAAGCAAAGTACTACAATGCCAAACACCGGAATATGGAGTTCGCGGTGGGTGATTGGGTATATTTGAAGATCAAACCCTTCAAAGGCGTGTCCAGGATTCGGCGTTTGAAAAAGTTAAGTCCGAGGTATCTTGGTCTATTTGAGGTGGTGGAGCGAGTTGGGGAAGCTGCTTATCGACTAGCACTTTCAGCAGACTTGGGTGGATTACATGATGTATTTCACATCTCAGTACTTCGTAAGGCTGTCAAGGATCCAGCTCAAGTAGTGGAGAATGATCGGGTACCGGTTGAGTATGGGCTAACGACGAGAGTTAGACCCATTCGGGTCGAGGATCGAGCCGAGAAACAGTTGCGGAACAAAGTGATCGGGATGGTAAAGGTCCGATGGGACAATTGTGGCCGTGAAGAGCTAACATGGGAGCGAGAGCAGACCATGCGAGCTGAATTTCCCGAGTTGTTTTTATAAGCTGTAGACCGTGTACCTTTTGTTATAACAGAGTTATCAAGTTATAGCATTGTTGGTTCTTGTTTCCTTACCGTGCAAATTTCGGGACGAAATTTTGTTAAGGGGGGGGGGAGGATTGTAACACCCCAAAAAGACTGAAAAATGGTTTTGAGGTGCAGGTCATTTTACACGGCCTGGGACACGGGCGTGTCCCAGGGCGTGTCGGGGGTACACGGCCTGGGACACGGGCGTGTCCCAGGGCGTGTCACTCAAATAAAATGCGTTCTGAGTCAGAAGATTACACGGCCTGGAACCAAGCCTTGAACACGGGCGTGTCAGATTGGACACGGGCGTGTCCGATGCCGTGTGCCTACCCGTGTACTGCTGGTTGAGTTTGGAGCTCGATGAAGCAGGGGGACACGGGCGTGTCTCATGACTGACACGTGCGTGTCAGGTTCGATACGGGCGTGTCGATGCCCATGTTCTGGTAAAGATCAGTCGGTACGAATACCGCGTGTGCCGCTTAAGGGTACACGTCCTGTGACACGGGCGTGTCATAGGCCGTGTCAGCCAAAAAAGTGTGATTTTGGGAAATCGTGGCCGTTTAATTTCTCTCTTTGGATCCAAGGGCTCAGGTGATTCCTGGCTGGATTTAATCAGTAGAGGCTGAGGAAGAATTCATTCTTCATTTGATTAAGGAAGAGAGAAAGAGAGAGGAGGAAGAAGAAGGAGGAGGAGATCAAGCCACCGACGGAGCTCCCGTGGTCCGATTCGTGATCCGAGGCCAGCGTTGTGAAGGCAAAGCTGCTGCGGTTCTTTCTCACCGGCTAGTTTACGATGGCTCCCAAGAGATCGACAAGGGTAACGATCTCCCTTCTTGGACATGTGAAGTCCTTCTTTTCTGTATTGCATAGGGAAAACCCTTCCCCGCGAGTGTGCGGTGGGTTGTGGTGTCCCTTGGGGTAGATATATGAAGTCCCCCTTGTTAGAGTCCGGAATTGGAGTACGGATCTAGGCATTTTGTGTGAAGCCCATCTGGACATGGTCTGGATTGGTGATGCTTGTTTGCATATCGGAGAAGGCTCCGTGATTATGGCTTGTGTTGCCTTGTGCCTACCTGTTGCTTGGTGCAGCAGGAAGTACTGGATGATGTCCAGGAAATGAAGAGGGTTGGATGCAACTCTTATGGTAGTGCGTTGCCACTTTGTGTGCGGTTGAGCCGCTGGGCTGCAACTCGATGAAAGGCAGATTGCCGAACAGGAAAGGTGAAACCGACCCGCGCCTATAAATTGCCATGGATACTTCCGTATTCGAGGTGGTACGACAACTTGAGCAACGGGGGGTGGCTGATCCGTACCTGCGTTAGGTCCGTCCGACTTGGAAGCCTGGTTATGGGTTTTGTTGGAGCGCTTAATGAGAGTCTTAGGCCCGCGCGCCGAAAATACTAGAATGCTCAAATACCGTGTAGACGGTGGTGTTGACCCTGGTATTCCGGTACACCAAGAATGTGCCCTGAGTGCACGGACTGTCGGGCCGTGTGGCCGATAGTTGTGATGGCTTGAATGTGCCTGCGCGCACATAGTTGCTATATGATGATGCCATGCTATGTAGGGAAAGAATGCTAATGCCCCGAGAAAGGGGTAGGATTGTTATAATTGGGTCAGCTGAATGCTGACCGTTGCATTGTTTGCCACCGTTTGGGTGGATTGTCCCTATGCAGGTGCTGGAGAGCCAAGTGGTAAATGAAGGGCGGAAGCCCTACTGCTGTTGCTGCTGCTGCGGCTAGCCCTTGAAGGCTAAGCGAATGTTTTTGCTTGTTTTCTTTTACTCATGTATGGCCGGCCTGCGTGCCGAGGTTTGTAAACCATACGGTGTGGAAAGAGGAACTGTAAGGCCTTAATGCCAAACTCTATGTATTTGTTGTACATTCCGTGGTGATATATATAAAGGTAGTTTATATATTGGACATTCCTAGTTAGAGTTCAAATTACAACTTAAAGCTTCCGCTAGAATGCTCTGAGTTAGGATTCGTGTATGGTTTGGTATTATCCTGTGACCTCACCGTCTGTTTGTGGCATATAGTGTGGGGCCCCGGCCGGACCTTCTACTATACGTCATTTAACGAATGGGGTCGTTACACAACATATAGAGCAATGATTGGCTCTCTATTGTACCTTACATCTAGTAGACCTGATATAATGTTTTCTACATGCATATGTGCTAGGTTCCAAGTAAGCCCTAGAGAGTCACACTTAACTTTAGTAAAGAGGATTCTCAGGTATGTGAAAAGTTGTCCAAATCTAGGACTCTGGTATCCAAAAGACTCAGAATTTGAATTAACTGGATTTTCAGATGCTGATTATGCTGGATGTAGAGTAGACAGGAAAAGCACCAGTGGAACTTGCCAGTTCCTTGGTGACAGACTTGTCTCCTAGTTCTATAAGAAACAGACATCAGTGTCCACTTCAACTGCTGAAGCTGAATACATGGCAGTAGGCAGTTGTTGCTCACAGATTCTTTGGATTCAAAACCAGCTCCTAGACTATGGCTACAACTTAGAAGGGTCAAAAATATTTTGTGATAACACTAGTGCTATTTCTATAGCACAAAATCCAGTCCTCCATATTAGGACAAAACATATAGAGATTAAGCATCACTTTCTAAGGGATAATGTAGAGAAAAACTAAAATTGAACTTCAGTATATCCCAACTGATTTACAAAGGGGAGATATTTTCACCAAACCTTTGGATGAAAAGAAACACACCTTCTTCCTAAATCAGTTAGGAATGTTAGATGGAGGAAGTTTAAAAATAAATCCCAAGATTTTTAAATCTAAAAACAGACCAAGACTAGGCTAAAAACCTATATTTTCTAGTGTCTGTAGGTTCTGTTTTGTCTCTGAACTGCGCTCGACGTTTTTCCCAAAAAGCGTCGAACGGAGATCGACGCTTTCCAATAAGCGTCGACCGGAGTTCAGCGTTTTCCAAGCAGCGCTAGGCTATATTCCTCTGGTCAACGATCGTCGAACAGAGTTCGATGCTCTCCAGTATCGTCGAACGGAGATCGACATTATTGAAGACTCTTCAAATTCCATTAGAAGCCCAGATCGTCGAACGGAGTTCAACGATCCTTCCTTTCCGCCGTCGAACCCTAATATAAAAATCATTTTTCGTCGTCGTTCTTTGATTGCGCATTCATACTCTATGTAATTTCTTTCTTTCCCTCCAAACTCTGCTGCTTTAATTATCTTTTCTGCATTGATAGTTTAGTTTTTATGTTTCTGTATGTATGATTCTATGTTTCCTGATTATGTCCTGTAAATAGAAATCCTAACCCAAATAAGGGGAGATTGTTGGAACACCCTATTACTAATTTGGGCAAGGATCATTATGTTATTAGGAAAATTGTTTGACCTAGTTGTATAGTTGAAAAGGTCAAATTAGAATGAGTCTAGGGCTTATAACTTAGGTTTGGAGCTGCCCCCAGGACCATTCAGAGATCAGGACTAAGTACTGAGACAATACAATTTTCGTCGGGCTCAGTTCGACGAAACGTCGAACTCCGTTCGATGCTCTCTGAGCTTAACTCTGCAAGTCGTCGAACTCCGGTCGACGATCTTCGAGCTCAGATCGACGTTTTGTCTTCAGCTATTTTCAAAGTCGCTGAGCTCAGTTCGACGATCGTAGAGCTCAGGTCGACGTTTTCCGTCTCTAGTATAAATCCAATCTCTGAGCTCAGTTCAACGATCATAGAGCTCAGATCGACGATTTCTGTGAGAGATCGACGCCTTCAGAATTCAAATTCAAGAACAGTTATGGAATTAATTCAAATTCTTTCAGAGTTATTTTCTGCATTTATTATAAAGGATTTTCTTGCCGTTTTAAGCAATCTGATGCAAGTTTCAAGGAAGGACTAAATGGAATATTTCTTAGGACTTTCCCCAGATACAGTTGTCAATTATGGAAGCCATTTATGATTGAATAACGGCCATCTAAGTCAGATTTTTGATATACTCCTGCATAAGAGAATTGAGACAACAACAATACACAATACACAAGATACAATATACAGAGATAATAGAATATACAGAGAATACCAAGAGATACAGAAGAATTAGATTACAATACAGAAGATTGAACAATACAACTTCTCTGATCAACAGTTCATCTTCTGTGATTTTTAAATCTACTGAATCTTGAAGAACACAAGAACATTCTGCTGTAGAGGAGATCTTTTGCTACTCAACTCCTCCATATATTCAAGTGTTCAAAGGCTTCAACATCAAGGACTCCAGACATCAAACATTTTAGCATCTGCTGGAATCATCTTTTGCTGGAGATCTGAAGCTTCTGAAGACCTATCACCCTAACAAAGCTTTCACTCCTGAACCTTTCTACATCTCAGGGGGAGCTTTGACAACATCAACAATCCACTAGTCTTCTCTAAGTGATTTGAGACAGAGAAGACATCATCACCTTTTTCTTTTACCACCATTTGTACAGGGTTATCTCTCCCTTCAAAAGTGAACTCTTGGTTTCTGATACCTAATCAAAACATAGTGGTGGCAAGACTCCTGATCAAAAAATCTGGTTTGGTTTTTGAGCACCTGATCAAAAGCTCATTGGTGCCCAGGACACCTGATCAAATATTCCTACAGTGGATTCCTACCAAGGGTGGTAGAAGAGTGGATGTACCCATGTTTTTGGGAAACCACTGTAGATCCGTGTGTCATCTGGTTACTGTGTGTTTGTCTTTGCTGTGTGCTGTGTGATTCTTTATTTCTTGCTTTAGTTTTTACTTCACTGCAAGCACCTTACACATATACATAAATTTAAGTCTTCCACTGCTATACTATTTCAATTGTGAATTATTTTAAAATACTCTATTCACCCCCCTCTAGAGTTAAGGTAGATCTTTTCCTCACTTTCAGGGGTGATAACTTCTTCTTCAATAGAGGGTGAAATGATAAATTTTTTCTCGGCCGAGGGTTAATTTTTTAAATTGGGGGCAGAGCTTGCCTCAGGCTCTTCGCTAACCTTACCATAAACTTGCTTCCCACTCAGAAGAGTTATAGCTTTCGCTTGCTCTCTCGGGTTGGGCTCGGTATTGGCAGGAAGAGGCCCGGTGGGTCGCTCAGATATAATTTTCACGAGTTTTCCTACTTGATTCTCTAGACTTTTAACACTTCCGGCTAGGGTTCTTATAGTAGCGTCATTAATATTCATATATTTTAAAAACATTTCCTCCAAACTTGGAGGTTTTGGAAAATTTTGAGGAGGTGGTGGTTGTGCAAAAAAATCATTTTGTGGTGGCGGGCGCAATGCATTCAAGGGATTACTCCACGAAAAGTTCAGGTGGTTCCGTAAAGCGGGATTATAACTATTCGGAAAAGTGAAACCCGGAGAAGGAAAACTAGCAGCAGAAAAATTATGAAAAGCATTTCTAGGCATATTATTAACATAATCCAATTGTTCGGGAGCAGGAGTTGCAGATTCCCATACCGCAGGGGTGGAGGCAGTAGTAATCTCCGTTATCTTTTTACTTAATACTTCCACTTGCAGAGCTAGCTGGGAGACGTTATCTACTTCAAAGATACCTGCAGGTCTGTTTGGGCGGGACCTAGGCACATTCCACTGATATGTGTTCATGTCCATGTCCTCGAAAAGTTCAAGAGCTACTTCCGGGGTTTTGTGGTTTAAGGTACCACCAGAAGCTGCGTCTATCATTTGTTTTGTGCTTTGATTTATCCCGTTATAAAACGTATGCACCTGCAATCATACAGGCAGTGTGTGATAGGGAAATCGTCTTAAGAGTTCTTTAAACCTTTCCCAGGTTTCATACAAGGTTTCAGAATCTATTTGTACAAAGGCATAAATATCGTTCCTAAGTTTTGCGGTTTTAGCTGGCGGAAAATACTACGCCAGAAATTTTTAAGTTAATTGATCCCAGGTTGTAATGCTATTTTTTGGTAGAGTGTTTAGCCATTGCTTAACCTTGGTTCTTAGGGAGAAAGGGAAGAGTCTTAGCCTGATAGAATCATTTGTAACACCATTGATTTTAATGGTGTCATAAATCTCAAGAAAGCTAGCTATATGCGCGTTCGGATCTTCATCTTGAAGTCTGTCATATTGCACATACTGCTGCACAATTTGAAATATTCTAGGCTTAAGTTCAAAATTATTATTAGCTATAGCAGGGAAAACTATGCTTGATTCTATACCCTCTAGATTCGGCCATGCATAATAGGATATAGGCCTATGCAGGGCTTCCTCTACAACGGGTTCTTCCATTCTTGTAGTAAAAATAGACTCAGAATCCTCAATCGGTAGTTGGAGAGTAGAACCTTGAAATTGCGATCTTCTTCGAAGAGTATGCTCAATTTCGTTGTCCAAGTCCAAAATATCCGACGGATTTCCGCGGGTCATGCACTAGCAGAAGAGAAGATGAAGAAAGGGAAAAATAAACTAGAAAAAGAGTTACTTTTTTTGAAATAGATTTTTTTAATGTTTTAACTCCTGAACTTCCCAAGGGCTACTCGATAAAGGGTTCGCAAGGTACTAGACAAGATAGTGGTATTTAAGCCACATTGCCCTTTTCAAGAGAGTTAGGTGGTGTAGAAAAATTGTGATGTGGGTTTATATTAAGAGCATTAATATTTTTTTTAAAATTTTTTAATTTTTAAGAAAGAGGATGCGAAAGAGAAGTGATAAATGTAAAGAACTCGATCGATAATAACCTCAGCCTAAGTTGATCAAAAATGCGATAATAAACTCTAACTTAATAAGGCAAAGACCTTGAACATGGAGGTTCCTAAAGCTTGAACACGCTTCTCTCGAAGACGTCCCCACCTGAGCTTAGGAAGGTCCGACCGAACTCTTGTCCAAATCGGATGCCTAAAGCTCGCTTTACGCTATGAACCCTACTTTTGGATTTCACTCCAATCCGGGAGATTTAACGTCTGTCTCTCTCGAGGGGTGCGTGCAAATCTCTTTACTCTTGAGTGTTCACTCTAAACTTGAGCCTCTCGGCTAGCTAAGAGTGGAAACAAAGATGGAAAATATATATATCAATGATATATCTCCAAATACGATTAATCAAGAGTAAATCAAGGTCTAAACCTTACAAACAAAAAGCAAACTAGAGCATCATAACTTAATCAACTTGAACCTCGGATCATCAAGATCGAGTACAAGGAGGATTAGTTACTCATAGTGATGTGGAGGAAGAGAGATGAGTAGGAGTTAATGGAAACAAAATATAGACTAGTAAAAGTAAACAAGCTTTATATTAATTCAAACAAAGAGCTACAACTTGAAATATAAAAACTATTACACTTGCAGGAAATGAAAAACTAAGATAACACTAAAAGTAAACTATTAAAGAAATTCAAGAACTATTACAGAAGAAAAAAAATGAAACTAAACTAAGAAAAATTGAAATGAGAAAATAAGAGAGGAAGAACAATAAGGAAGAACTGAAAAATGGCAGCACTTCCCCTCTCCCAAAATTTTATATCAAAACAAGGGGTGGGGCTCTATTTATAGATTCTTCAAAGAGCAAGAAATGCCCTTGTATTCAGCCATGCATGAGAGTTGACCTTGGTGTGAATTTTGGCAGGAAATGATGATTGCCTCGGTATGGGAGACGTGAATTTATGGAGATAAAAGGATTTTGTGAAAAAGCGGCACTTGTCCTCTTGCAGTAGGTAAGCTCGATGAAAAAAGGAGAGAGGGATCGACAAAATCAGAGGAGAAGGAGGGAGAGCTCGATGAATGGAGAAAAGAGAAGGTGGATGGGAGGTCGACGAACGGAGGAAAATGACGAATGCAGAAAGTGGAAGGGAGGTCGACGAATTTGAACTGAAGGCGAGGTCGACGAGCGCCGAATGCAGAAAGTGGATGGGAGGTCGACGAATTTGGCTGAAGGCGAGGTCGACAAACTTTGAGGAGTTTGTCGAACGCAGAAAGTGGATGGGAGGTCGACGAATGCTGAGGTCGACGAATGCAGAATGAAGGCAGAGCTCGATGAAATTGGAGGAGTTTGTCGAACGCAGAAGTTTGAGTGGAGGTCGACGAGCGCTGAGGTCGACGAACGTTGAGTTCGACGAATTCTGGCGAACTCGATGAACTGGGGCTGAAGGAACCGTTCGTCAAATGCAGAAGATGCATTCGACGAATGCTGAGGTCGACGAATGCTGAGGTCGATGAATTCTAGCTAGCTTGACGAAATTGGCTGAGCTCGACGAACTTGGCTGAGCTCGACGAAATTGGCTAAGCTCGATGAAAAGGCTGAAAACCTGCAAACCCGCAAAGAAAAGAGAAATCATTAGTGACATTAAAATATATACAAAAGGAGGTCAAAATAAAGCTTTAAAAGATATGATTTTTATAATAAAAAACTTGTAATTACCATAGTAGTTTAAACTATAAAACATATTATCAACTAGCACGTGACATTTACAAGTTACCGCTTGGCGTTAGCCTTCTTGCATTTAGACAAAGGCATTGTGTGAGCTACCATGCAGCGGTATTTCTACTGTCGGCGGTAGTGCAACTTTATTTTTTTTTGACCGAGGGCTCGGGAAGCTACCGCAGGGCAGTAGGTAGTTACCGCCCGACGGTAGCAGATAGAAGCAGCTCCGTAGATCTGTGTTCTAGCCATCCGATTTCACTTCTATTTTGATCCTATGGCCCAGGAAACTCCATCCAAGGGGCATAAGTAGGGCTGAAACACTCTTTCCACTCATTTTTTCTCATTTGAGAGTTGAAGTTAGGGTTTTGGGGAGAGAGGGTTTGGAGGAATAAGAAGAGCATCTTCCGTCATTAACGAAGCTTCGGGGCTCCGATCATCGATCTAAGGCCAGATCTATGGAGAGGACTTGAAGGCGCACTCTTTCATCTGTGCAAATCAAGTTTTCCATGACAAGGAAGAAGAGTCCTAAAGTAACGTCACTTTTCCTCTCAGTCTTTAGGATGCGTGTATGTCATCCATTTTATTTTTGCTTTATTTCAAGCATTTAGGCACTAGATCTCTCAAATGAGAGCGGTTCGGGTTGTTATGGTTCAAGAAGACCCACTGGGTCGATTGTGTCTCTCCCCGACATGATGTTGCATTAGAAATCCACTCTACTAGTAGATTAGGCATTGTGGGTGAAGCCGTAGTCGCGACTGTTAGTCCGACTCGGCGATGTGTCATAACGAGCCTTAAGGATTTTGCTAGAAATCCGTTTGTGACAAGATTCCATTTGTGATGTTTGTTCCCCCCTTATTTTCATGTGAGAACAAATGGTGGATTAGGGCGGGAAAGGCTATTGATTGTGATGTGCTAAGGCGTGACTTTGTCTTTGTGGTCGGCTGGCTAGCCCGTGACGTGCAAGTCATGTGTGGAGAGTGTCCCGACGAGACAAGTACCCTTCTGTGAAACTGATGAGAATGCCAAGATTTGGACAAGCCTGGGCGATGAAGAACACAAGCGGGTGGGGTCAAGCAAGGGTTCTTTGCATCGGTTTGTTGTTTGTGAGAGGGAATCCTGATATGAGAAGTCAAAGCTTACATGCAAGCCCGGGTTTTGAGACCCACGAGTGGGTGGGGCCTTGGAAAGAGTTTCGTGTGGTGGCTTGTATGCCATTATGGGAAATTGGAAGTACCCGTGTGTTTGAAGCTTGAATTCCAATGGGGAAATTGGATGTACTCGTTTGATGATGAGTGATGATGTGTTAGATTCATGCGCCATAGGGTGCCTTAAGTGAAACCCGGGATTTCATACATGCTGCATTTTAGGCCCCTTTATTTTACCTGCTCAACATAGAAACGTGTTTGTTATATGAGACATCCAAACCTGTTTTATTGCTTTCTATGTTTATTTATATTTGCATACGAAGTACCGACTTGCAGGGTGATAAAGTGCCCCAGGGTCCACTAGGGATAGCCGGGAGGAGATGTGCTGGTCACACAGTTGAGGTCAGCCTTTGCTGACCCACATTACAATAACCTTTTATAGGGCAAGGATCAAAAGCAAGAGCAAGCTCGCCGGCCAAAAAGGCCTAAGCCTCGTGAAGTAAACTCTTTATTTAATTGCTTATGTTTGCTTGAATGCCTTGTTCCATGAACTATAATCTGTCTTGCATGCTAAGGTAGCCTAGGAGTGCTAAAGCACGTTGCTATATTTGTTATTGTTTTAGTTTTTTGACTTATCTTTTTCGTAAGGCCTTACGACCATTTTGATACTTCTATAATAGTTGATAACTTCTAGTGTTTGTGGGTTTCCGCTGTTGGTGTTCTGAGTTTTGAGATACATAGTTCTTTTATATCACTTTTTAATGCTAAAGTTATGGCGTCAATATGTTGTGGGAGGCCCGACCGGATCCATATTATATGGTCATTACAGAGGAGGTATTACACATGGTCACTTCTGATTTTGACCACAGTACTATCAAACTCATTATGAATTTGCTTGACAAAATTCTTGAAGATATCAAGGGTTTCATTTTTTTTCTTAATAAAGAACACCCAAGTAAACCTAGAATAGTCATCAACCACCACAAGGGTATAAACTTCCCTACTTAGACTATGAACTAACATATGACAAAACAAGTTTATAAGCAAGAGGTATAAACACCTCACAAAGTCTTTGGTCCCAATTTTCTTAAAGGAGGCTTTGATCTGATTGCCCTTTTGGCATGCTGAGCAAATGCTTTTCTTGGTGCATTTCACCTTAGGACATTCCTAACTAGGTCTTCACTAAAGAGCTTGCCAATAGTCTTATAATTCAAATAAGTAAGTCTCTTGTGCTATTGTACACAATATAATACTTTCTCATTTGCCATTCCACTTCTAGTGTCTGTCAAAATTACCTCTTGGTCACTTGACCTCTTAATCTGACACTCATCCTTGTGGAAGGAAATGATATAGACAAGATCACATAGTTGGCTTATGCTTATGAGATTATGTTGCAACCCCTCAATATAAGTGACTTTTGAGATTGTGACTATGTCATTGGTAATCTTACCATAGCCTCTTGTCACTGCTATTGCAGATTTTCTGACAAGAGGACTAACATTAGCTCTAGACATAGTAGGATTATGTTAGCAATCTAAGGCAAAATTCCCCCACTTTCCCACAACACCAGCACTCATGAATGTTGTATCTTCTTTCTGAGCAGTTCCTGCAGTATGGTTAACTATTGAATAAATAGAAGCAAGAGGTGCGTAGCCTTCTTCAAGTTCCTATCAGCAAGGATCTGACTGAAGGTAAGTCTTCCAGCAGGCTTTCTTGGCTGGCTCTGACTGCCATTTGCAACAGTCTTATTTGCAGATGACATGGTGTTTATAGTATCAGAGATAGCTAGATTTGGCCTGCTAACAGACTTACCCTTGGTATAAACCTTTGCTGGATGGGCTTGAGTGAAGGAAACTGCCTTGTTCTTGAGAGTGGGTGATGGGGTACCAAAAAAAAAGGTTCAGGATGGGCCATTTAAATTTCCTCACGGGGAGCCTTAAAGACACTCATTCCCCTACTATACCTTCCGCCATAGCTGTGAATTTCTTTGTTCACACTAGTGGATCTACCATTCATCCAGTGACTATAGATGTTTTCTTGGTCATACCTGTTTGAAGGCAACATCACCTTCTTCAAAGGGATGGGAGGATTAGAAACTAGAGGCTGGACTGAAGCTTTCCATTTCCCTTTGGAAGGGGAAACTCTAGTGTTTCCCTAAAACCCCAACCCCTTCTTACCCTTCTGAGAGGAGAAGCAGTCTATCAAGGGCAACACTATTATGGGCTTAGAGTAACTAGCCACAATTCTCTTCTCCCTCCGAAGCTTCTCTTTAAGATCTCTAATGAGACTATCCTTATACTTGATGGTGCCAGTCGAGATGAGAGTAATGTTCCTGAGTTGGCAGACTTCCCTAGCCTTCTGATCCAATAAGGATGCTGTCTCAGCCTGCTGGATAACAACTAGCTGAAGAGAGGAAATCTCCACAGCTTGCTTTTTGGCCAACTTCCTGCTCCTCTTAAAAGCATCCAAAAGTTCACCATACTTGTCAATCAGTTGATTTACATCTTCCTCAGATTCTGACCCATCATCACCACTGGATGATGATGCCTCAGAATTTGGGCTAGTCTCATAATCTGATTTAGGAGATGAGCTAGATAGAGTGTGTACCTTTACTAGACCAGGCTGATCCTAGTTGGATTCTTCATTAGACATTGCCATCAAACCACAGCAGCTGTAGGCATCTTCATACATATCATCCTTCTCTGAGTCACAGTCTGACTATGACAGAGGGGACTTGTTACCTATCCTGGCATTAGGACAGTCTTCATCTTTATCTGCAATTGCAGCTAGCAGCCCAATAGGGGCTTCTTCTTCTTCAGACTCAGATGAAGATGAGTCAGTCTAGCTCTTCTCCTTCTTTGCATTGAAGGACTTGTCCTTCTTACCCTTGTACTATTTCTTCTTACCATCCTCCTTTCTCTTGACTGGGCAGTCAGCTATTACATGCCCAGGTTTACTGTAATAATAACAAACAACTTTAGAGGAAACATGTTTACAAGGCTTAGAGTCATACCTGCCTCCATTTGAGTGCTTCTTCTTTGCCTTGTAGTATTCCTCCTTGTGATGAGAGGAGGAGGAAGGTATGCTCCTCCACTATTTCCTCCTCATCAACTTCTGAAGCTGCCTGAAGAAGGAGGCAAAGTCTTCATTTGACATGCTGTAGTTAGATGAACTTGGCCCTATGCTGTCTGAGTCAGCAAGCCTTCTTAGAGGAGAGGGAATCCTATCCTTGATCCTCTTGGTGCAGTCTGCTCTGAAGGTCAAAGACTTTTCCTTGGCCAAGGATTTGCTGATGGTCTCCTCCTATTTCCTGGCAGCTAGCTGCATCTCATAAGAGAGCAGCTTTCCAAATAGAGTATGGGGAGGAGTATCAGCTAGTTTGGCCACCTCTATGATGACACATATCTTTGTGTCCCAGTCTCTTGTTATAGACCTGAGAAACTTGTCATTCAATTCATAATGGCTGAATACCCTCCTATAGGTCTTTAGCTCATTCTCTATCCTGAAGATCCTTTCATAGCATACAACTATGCTCTCTCCCTTAGACTGCCTAAAAGCCTCATACTCCTGGTTGAGCATGGACTTCTTGTCATCTCTAATCTCTTCAGTTCCCTCCATATAGACCACTAGAGTGTCCCACATCTCCTTTGAGGTCTGGCAGTCAACCAAATTCTGAAAGGTAGAATCACTTATGGAACTAACAATTATGTTTTGTATCCTCTTGTCCAGTACAGCCAATATGACCTCATCCTTGGTCATTTCAGATTATATCTTTGGTGTCTGGATTGTTGTATCCAGAACTGAGACCTTCATGGGGATGAAAGGTCCCTCTTTGACTTTTACAAAGATCCTTGGGTCAGAGGCTCCATAAACAGCCAGAACCTCCCTTTCCAGATTCCAAAACTCTCCTTCCTGCAGATGGGGAGTTTCATGGAACCTAGCTCCTTATGGTTCTCTCCTATACCCATAAGTATACTTGTTTCAGCTACCCTTTGAGACCTGCTCTAACTATTAGTTCCTTCTTGAGCAACCTCCCTCTGACACCAATTGAAAGTCTTTAATTCCAAGGTATCTAATCACCTAAAGGGGGGGGGGGTTAATAGGTTTTTGGTCTTTTATAATTTTCCCTATACTTAGTGTGTTGTGGGTGAGTTATATATTGCTTCCAAGACAATCAAACAAAGAACACAGAGGGTTTATAGTGGTTCCCTAGATTATGGGTAGGTCCACTTTCTCTTCCACCTTTCTAACAGTGTGTTAGACAAGGCACTTCTCCAAACCTCGGCTCCTATTACAACACAGATCCCACAGGATCTCTCAGTCTCTTCCAAGACCTACAGCTCGGGAATAAAATCCTACCTCATAGCAAAATTTCTCCTTCAACTCAGTGATCAAAAGATTACCTACCTAAAACTTGAACACAAGTCTTACAACTAAGGCTATGGAGGTTAGCCCTACCTCAAATCCAAAACTGGATCCTACAATCTCAAGCTCAACAGCCCTACCTCAGATCCAAAGGATCCTACCATTCAGGCACAACTGCCCTACACTCAGGCAAACATCCCTACACTCAGATCCACATAAGAATCCTACCTCAGCCTTTATAAAATTAGGCTTATGATAGTACGTTTTGTAGTCTTAAATATTAAATCGTATCTCCTGGTTTTTGTCGAGCTTTTCCTGTATTTTAAGCTTATTTTTTTACTTTTCTTATGTAAATATTATTGCCTCTAACTTTTTCCTCTCTTTGTGCAGGTTTTAGAAAATGGGTCAAAATTGACCTGACACGCCCCCCTATCACGCCCTCCCAAGGCGTGACCCAGGGCGTGTCACCTTTTCTAGAGAAACCAGAAGACAGAGGGAAAATACAAGGAAAAACGGCTATCACGCCCCCCTGAAACGCCCTCCCCGGGCGTGTCCCTGGGCATGACACGGGCGTGTCACCCTCTGCCCGAAGCCTACCTTTGCATTAAATGCATTTGTACCTCAGAGCGTCAACAATACATGTCACGCCCCCCATCACGGGCATGACCAGGGCGTGACTGCCCCTTTTCCAAGACTGAGAGATTTCTGACCAACAATTTCGATGCAACGTGCATGTCACGCCCCCTACACGGGCATGACCTAAGGCGTGTCTGACATCGTACCGATGCAATCATCATTCTCGCTAGAATCTAGAGCCCGAGGTCAATGCCATACCTATCACGCCCCCTGACACGCCATCCCTAGGGCGTGTCACAGGGCGTGACCAACCCGTGAACTTTTCCTATAAATTCAGACCCCCTTCCATTTCAAGAAGTTAGGGCTAAGAGGGGGAGGTGCTGCCCCTTGGTTTACCTGTTCTTTTTTTCATGTTTTCTTCTCTCTCTCTCTCTCTCTCTCTTATTTTGTAATTTTTCCTTAACCTAGCTTAGTGCTTTCTTTACAATTTTTTCTAGCTTGTTTTAGTAGCTTTAATGTTAGTGATAGCTTAGTTTAATTTTCATTGCACTTTTAATTTTCATTTCTTGTTTTGTAGCTCTTCTTTTTCATTAAAATAAAAGTGTTGTTGTCTCCTTTTTCCTTTGTGTTATTATGCTTTACTACTCATCCCCCTCCTCCACTTCACCATGAGTAACTAATCCTCCTTGTACTCGATCTTGATGATCCGAGGTTCGAGCGATTAAGTTATGATGCTTTAATTTACCTTTTCTTTTTTAGGTTTTAGGCCTTCGAATTACTCTTGATTTTTCTCGTTTGGAATTATATTGTCGATATATAATTTCCAACTCTTCTTTCATTCTTGGCTAGCCGAGAGGCCGATAGTTTGAAGTGAGCATTCAAGAGTAAAGAGAGTTGTACGCACCCCTCGAGAGAGGCAGACGTCCAAATCTCACGAAATGGAGTAAAATCCAATAGTGGTGTTCACCGCGTAAAGCGAGCTTTAGGCCTCCGATTTAGACGAGAGTCAATCGGACCTTCCTAAACTTAGTTGGGCAAGACTTCGAGAGAAGCGTATTCAAGCTTTAGGAACCTCCACGGTCAAGGACCTTTACCCTATTAAGCTTAGGTTTATTTTTCATGTTTTTAATCGACTCTTGCCGAGGTGATTATTGATCGAGTGCTTTTCCATTTCATCATTGTACCCTTCAGTGTAATCGCTTATTTTAGCTCTTTAATTAACTGCAGTAGTTCTCTTTCTAGCATAGTTTTATTTCCTTAATTGCAATTAGTTTCTCTAAACCCTAGTTTTTCCGTCGATAAAATAATTGTCTTCGTGTGAGTAAGTGTACTCAACAGTTCCCGAATTTCAATACGACACTTGTATCCCCTAGCTACAGTTCGATTGGTATACTTGCCTAATTGGATTTCTAGTTCGGTTGCTTTATTTTCTTCGAAGCTTAGCGACCACCAAGTTTTTTGCACCGTTGCCGGGGAGCAATTTTCGTTGATATATTAAAAACACAAACCTATTAATTTTATCTCATCTCTTTCTCGCCCTCTTTCTTAAAAAAATTAAAATCCAAAAAAAATATTACCGCTCTTAATAGAAACCCACTCCATAATTTTTCTACGCCACTTAATTCTCTCGAAAAGGGCAAAGGGCTTTAAGTGCTACTATATTGTCTAGTACCTTGCGAACCCTTCACCGGGTAGTCTTTGGGAAGTTCTGGAGTTAAAATATATATAAAAAATCTATTTCAAAAATATCTCTAGTCTTTTTTTCTCGTCTATTTATTTCTCTTTCTTATCTTCCCTTCTTTTAGTGCATGACCCGAGGGATTCCGTCTGCTATTTTGGACTTGGACCACGAAATTGAGCGCACTCTTCGGAGAAGATCGCGATTTCAATGTCCTACTTCCCAAATACCGGATGAGGATTCCGAGTCATCTTCTACTTTAAGAATGGCAGAACATCAAGTGGAGGAAGCCGTGCAAATACCTATGTCTTATTATGCACGACCAAATCTCGAGGGTACATAATCTAGCATAGTTCGCCTTGTGATAGCTAATAATAATTTTGAACTGAAGCCTAACATAATTCAAATGGTGTAGTAATATGTGCAATTTGATGGACTTCAAGATGAAGATCCGAACACACATATAACAAGTTTTATTGAAATTTGCGACACCTTCAAGATAAATGGTGTCACAAATGATGCTATTAGGATGAGATTATTTCCTTTCTCTTTAAGAACTAAAGTTAAGTAGTGGCTGAACACTCTACCTAAAAACAACATTACAACCTGGAATGAATTAACTGAAAAATTTTTGGCGAAGTATTTTCTGCTAGCTAAAACACCAAAACTTAGGAATGACATTTCCGCTTTTGGACAAATAGACTCTGAAACCTTATACGAAACCTAGGAAAGATTTAAAGAATTATTAAGACGATGCCCACATCATGTGCTGCCTTTATGGTTACAAGTGCAGACATTTTATAACGGGCTAAATAAAAATATGAAGCAAATGATTGACGCAGCTTCTTGCGGTACTTTAAACCATAAGACCCCGGAAGCATTTCTTGATCTTTTCGAGGACATGGCCATGAACACTTATCAGTAGAATGTGCCTAGGTCCCGCCCAAACAAACCTGCAGGTATCTTTGAAGTGGGCAACGTCTCCCATCTCGCTCTGCAAGTTGAAATATTAAGCAAAAAAATTAGATTATGTTAATAATATGCCTAGAAATGCTTTTAATAATTTTTCTATTGCAAAATTTCATCCTCCTGGTTTTAATTTTCCAAATAGTTATAACCCTGCTTTAAGAAATCACCCGAATTTTTCTTGGAGTAATCCTTCAAACGCTATATGCCCGCCACCACAAAATGATTTTTCTGCACCACCTCCACCTCTTCAAAACTTTCAAAAACCTCCAAGCTTGGAGGAGTTACTTTCTAAATATATCACCACAAATGACGCTATGATAAGAACCTTAACTGGAAGCGTAAAAGTCTAGAAAATCAAGTAGGATAGCTCGCTAAAATTATTTCTGAGCGACCCGCAGGGTCTCTTCCTTCCAATACCGAGCCCAACCCAAGAGAGCAAGCGAAAGCTATAACTCTTCGGAGTGGGAAGCAAATTTCCGGTAGGGTTAGTGAAGAGCCCGAGGCAAGCTCCGCCTCTATTTTTAAAAATTAAAGCTCCGCTCCCATTTTAAAAATTCCACCCTCTGTTGAAGAAGTTATCACCCCTGTTTTAGAAAAAGACCTCACTCCACCACCCATCTTTAAAATTAATCCAACCCTGCCATACCCTTCCGAACTTAACAAACAACGTCTAGATGATCAGTATACCCGCTTCTTAGAGATGTTCAAGCAAATCCACATAAATCTGCCTTTCCACGAAGCAATCTCCCAAATGCCGAAGTACACTAAGTACCTTAAGGACCTCCTGACTAACAAGAAGAAGTTAGAAAACCTTTCGCTTGTCATGTTAAACACTGAGTGCTCTGCTGTTTTGACAAACAGTTTACCAAAAAAAAATCAATGACCCGGGTAGTTTTTCTATTTCGTGTGTCTTTGGTAATCTTTTTGGCAAGAACGCATTAGCCGACTTAGGTGCGAGTATTAATCTGATTCCCCTCTCGTTGTTTAAGAAGTTAGAAATTGGTAGACTCAACCCCACACGCATGAGTATCCAACTCGCCGATAGATCCGTCAAGTACCCATTAGGAATAGTGGAGGATGTCTTAGTAAAAGTCGACAAGTTCATCTTCTCGGTGGACTTCATCATTTTGGACATCGAAGAAGACGTGGAGGTTCCCCTAATCCTTGGTCAACCCTTCCTTGCCACCTCCCAAGCTATCATTGACGTAAGCAATGGTAAGCTATTCCTTCGAGTTGGCGATGACGAAGTGACTTTCTCTATCACACCTTCGATGAAAAACACCCTAGCAAATGACGACTCATGTTTTTTCGTACATGCCCTAAGTGAAGAATCCTCATACTGCCTTTCTAAATTTGAAAAAGAATTTTATGATTTTTGTTCCTCCTCTTCTCTTCCAATTGAATCGCTACACCAAAGTGAAGAAAGTGAAGAATCCTCTTATCGTCTATCTGAATTTGAAAAAGAATTTTTTGATTTTTGTTCCGCCTCTACTTTTCCAACTGAAATGCTGCAAGAAGCCGCCTTGGTCACCAGCTCCACCCCTTTTAATTTTCCGTCTAGAAAGATCTATAAAGATATAATATTTGAAAAAGAAACAATTTCTAAAACCTCTTATGAAGAACCCCCTACCCTAGAACTTAAAGAACTTCCTGAACATCTCAAGTATGCCTTCTTAGAAAAAAATTCGAAACTGCCAGTAATAGTTTCGACCTACCTCACGAATGCGCAAAATGATAAACTAATTTTAGTTCTACGTAAGCATCGCCGAGCTATTGCCTGGCAAATTTCCGATATCAAGAGCATAAGCCCATCTTTCTACACTTACAAAATCTTAATGAAAGATAATTCATGTAACTACATACAACCTCTGTGCCGTATAAACCCAAACATGAAAGAAGTAGTTAAGGGAGAGGTTATAAAACTCTTAAACGCAGGAATTATCTATCCTATATCAGATAGTAAGTGGGTTAGCCCTGTTCAGGTAGTGCCAAAGAAGGGAGGGATAACTGTAGTTGTAAATGAAAATAATGATTTAATCCCGACACGGACGGTGATGGAGTGGCGAATGTGTATAGATTATCGTAAGTTAAATGATGCCACCCGCAAGGATCACTTACCCTTGTCATTCATCGATCAAATTTTAGAACGATTATCCGGCCATAGCTTTTATTGTTTTCTCGATAGCCTCTCGGGGTATTTTCAAATCCCCATCTCCCCCGAGGACAAGGAGAAAACTACGTTTACTTGTCCCTTCGGCACCTTCGCCTACCGAAGAATGCCGTTTGGATTGTGCAATGTGTAACATCCCATTTCCGACCAGACCCCTAGGAGAGGTTTTGTCATGACCAAGTAATGACAAAACCCTAAGAAGCCCAAGAAGGCAAAGTGACCCAGGCTCAAGGTGGAAATCACCTTGGTCTGCAAATAGTAGGTCAGAAATTTGCCTAAAATAGGATTTTGGCTTGGGCGTTGAGTGCGTCGAGTGCACTCAACGCCAAAGGCTGGTTGGCATTGAGTGCGTCGAGTGCACTCAATGCCATAAGCAGAATGGCATTGAGTGCACTGACTGCACTCAACGCCATATTTCAGGCTGGATGGCGTTGAGTGCGTCGAGTGCACTCAACGCCATAAGCTGAACTGCGTTGAGTGCACTGACTGCACTCAACGCAATCCTGTGTAGACTGAATGGCGTCTATACAGGATGGCATTGAGTGAGCATAGCTCACTCAACGTCGTAGTCTGGATGGCGTTGAGTGAGCTGAGCTCACTCAATGCCGTAGTCTGGATAGAGTTGAGTGAGCTGAGCTCACTCAACGCCATAGGCATGATAGCATTGAGTGAGCTGAGCTCACTCAATACCGTAGGTTGGATGGAGTTGAGTGAGCTGAGCTCACTCAACGCCATTTTACTTAGCATTTTTTCTGAAAGTTTTGGCACTTGGTTGCTGGTTCAACTGAACCGGACCGTTTCGGGAAGCGAGCCAGGATGTCTTAAATTATTCGTTCCTCTATTAATACCTAATTAAGTCTTATTTAAATTAATTTTAGTCGGTCAAGTGGAGGAAATTCCACATGGCCGACGGTTATGAGAATGAACCGTCACGGCCATGGCCAAGAGCTAGATTTCACGGCCAGTAATGACACTTGATGCCGTGGCCCCCCTTCCCCTCCTCTTTAATGGCTGGATTCAACTCCTCTAGGGAAGAGGAGGAGTTTCCAGCCGTTACTTGGCTAGATTAAGCCAGGTTCACCCCACCTCCTCCATGGCCGAGCCCAGCTTTCAATGGCATTAATGGCCATTGAAGTTTTGACCTCTCTCCTCCTTAACTGAGCCTTTAAACACCATCAGTGGCCCAAGAGGAACATTTACCAGCCTTTACCTGAAGATTTTGAGCCCTTCCGCCATGCTGTTATAGAAGTCGAGCGGCGCCACCATCAAAAATGGCTTTCCGTCGATCTGCATGCCTCCAGCCCGCGAACAAGGTCCTCCCCTCCTCTCTCTCTACGGGTAGATCATTGCTTCCTTAGGATTAAGAATCAGGCTCAACTGAGCCCAATCGGGAAGAGCTTCTCTTCCTGGATTTTTCCCTCAAGAACATAGCGCTCGGGTTCACCGGAAAACACCTCTCCGGCAGCCGTGCCGCCGCCTGCCGATGGCCACCACCTCAACGGAGGTGGTGGTGGCGGTGGCCGGCCAGGGGGGAGGCTGGATGGCCGGCGGCAACGTCTGGAACATGCTCCAAGCGTGGCTAATCTGAGCCGTTGGCTCAAGGAGGAAGACGACTACAAGACCACTGATTGTGCTTTAAGATCTGTGCTAGATATTCAATTATTATTATTATTGGTATTTTCCTGTATAGGAATTAGTAGTGTTTTGTTTAAATTTTTAAAAATACTTAGAGGCACCTTCTTGAAATGTAATCAACATCAAAGTTGTAGTACTAGGTCTCTAGTTTATTTTCAAATTTGTTTCAAGTCATTTGGAGCCCTTGTTAGACCTCAGCTCTCATTTTGGTGAGGTCTATCCATAGGGATGTCCAGAGCTTAATTTAAATACTTACTCAAAACCAGACATCCAAATGAACTAAAATTTCGGGTATGGGCTAATATTACCTATATCTAGAACATATCCAAAAATTAGGATTTTCGGAAAACATTTTCCTATAGTTTTTGGAAAATTTTAATAATTCTTATATAAATTAATTAGGTGGCCTAATAACTTCCAAACCCTCCCAAATTTTGGTGAGTGGTCCTTAGTTCATCATGAGGCTCTATATAATTTTTCATCTCATTTGGAGATGTTTTAGCTTGGAAATGAACAAACCTTAGCCTTGCCCTATTAAGGGGTTTTTAGGTCAAAAGTGCACTTGAGGTTTGAATGATCAAATCACCTTAACAGAGGTTGAGATTGTGACCACTGACTTGGAATGACCTCTAACACCCTCCCATGGAAGATGGGGAGGATTGGGGTAGATTTTCCCTAGGACCCAAGACCAAACCCTAAGGATGGTCTTTGGTGTCTTGTGAAGGGCATGTGGTCAAATGACCTTGAAATGATTTTAAATTGGGTGGAGAGGACCCTATGCTAGTTAGAGTCCTCTGGTGGAAATCTTATTTGATTTAGATGTTGGTAAACCCCTCAAAACCTTAACCCTAGTTTAGGGCACCAAACTTAATTTGGAGTATTAGGCTATCAAATCACTTTAAAATCACTTGAAATTTGGGCAGGGCAGTTCTTTAGTAGAAATGTTCCTAAATTAATTTTGGTGGAAATTTCTGGGCTAATAAATCAGTACTCCCTTTTCAACCCCAGATGTGCCCTTAAAGATTATTATGTTGATTATGAAGTTTCTTTTTATTTCAAAATTGTGAAACCTTGGAATAGGACATTTTATATCATGATAGAGCCTTCTATATTTTTCTTTAATTTTTTAGATGACTGTTTCAAGTACTTGCTTCATAAAATTATGATTTGTGGTTTCTGATCAAAAATAGGAACAGAGCCCCATTAATGTCAACAAAATTATGAAATTAGGTCAGAGAGTGTTTCTGACCATTATTATTATCCTATAATTTTCCCATGATTTTTAGATGGTTAAAACCAGTACTTACTTCACAAGTCTGTAAATTTGGAAGTTTACATTTAATTAGATTCAGAGCCCCTCATGTGCGAGAAAAATTGTAGAACTTGGTTAATGTGTATTTTAGATCATTATCAGACTTCTGGAATTTTCTTATAATTATTAGATGAGTTTTTACAGTACTTGTTTCATTAAACAATGGTTATGGAATTAATGGTTATAGATTCAATTAGGGGCTACTATTCACTGTAAAAATTATGAGACTACTTCTAGGGTGTTTTTAGGCCATGATAGTCCTACTGGAATTTTATTAGAATTTTTAGAACAACATTGCTGGCCTTTTCTTCATTAGATGGTATTATTGACCTTAAGTTCTAAATTATGAAAGGTAGGTCTAATCACCTCTGATACCACTTGTAAGACCTCATTTTTTTCAACCATCGGGGTCTTATGTGGACATGTTGTATTTACTTCTCTCTCTATTGTGATCGAAAAAGGCCGGCAGAATTGGCGTTTTGTAGTGGCAACCTTCCCGAGTGTCGGTGCCACCGCAAAGCGCTAATTCTGGGCATAAGACCCCGATGGTCGAAAAAATGGGGTCTTACACAATGTGCCAGCTACATTCCAACGATGTATGCTCGCTATCTTTGACAAGTACGTAGAAAGCATTATGAAGGTATTCATGGATGATTTCTCTGTGTTCGGTGACGCTTTCGATAGTTGTTTAAAAAATCTCAAAAAAGTCTTAGAATGATGCGAAGAGACTAACCTTGCCCTAAATTGGGAAAAATGCAATTTTATGGTGAGGGAAGGGTTAGTTTTGGTCATAAAATTTCTTCAAGAGGTATTGAAGTAGATGTTGCTAAGATAGAAGTTATCGAGAAGCTACCGCCGCCTACGAACATAAAAGCTATAAGAAGTTTCCTAGGGCATGCTGGCTTTTACCGTCGTTTCATAAAGGACTTCTCCAAAATCACCAAACCTCTTACTTCACTCTTAGAAAAAGATGCCCCATTCATTTTTGATGACTCTGGTATTTCTGCCTTCAAATTAATAAAAGAAAAGTCTATCAACGCACCCATTATGATAGCTCCGGTGTGGGACCTTCCATTTGAGATAATGTGAGATGCGAGTAGTTTCGCGGTGGGAGCCGTATTAGGTCAACGCATATCTAAAAACTTCCACACAATCTATTATGCAAGTAAGACACTCACATCTGCACAGGAAAATTACACCACGACCGAAAAGGAGCTCCTTGCCGTAGTATTCGCTTTTGATAAATTTCGCCCTTATATTACACTTTCAAAAATTATCATTTTTACGGACCACTCAGCCCTCAAATATATTCTTGCCAAAACGAATGCCAAGTCACGCTTGATTCGCTGGGTCTTACTCCTCCAGGAGTTTGTGTAAGACCCCTTTTTTTTAGACACCAGGGTCTTAGGCCCAGAATCGCCGCTTTGCGGTGACACCTTCACGTCCTGAAGGGTCATCACCACAAGGCGTCGATTCTGCCGGCCAATTCGATCACAGAAAGGTAGCACAAAATGAAGTAAGTAAAAGCAAGTCCACTAGATAAATCACATATATAGAAATAAACTCCACGAAGGGAGTGTCCACAGAATAATACATCAGAGTAATAGAATATGCGGGCTTATGCCCGGTACAACATGTCCTCACTACAAATCACTCATACGGAAGCAAAAAATGAAACAACTCAAGGTCGAGACTCACGGTCCCGGCTGTATGAACTCCGGAGCTAGACTGCCCCATCTCCAAGCGCACCGGTCTCTGGGGCTGCTCCTCCATGCTGGGCTCCATGATCCCCTAAATGATGCGGTTCAAAAACCGTTAGTCATAAAGACTAAGTCCTATCATCCCCTACCCCTTCCCCCATGGCTCCTAGGTACCGAGCGGAGAGGAAGAAAGGGAAGGACATGAAGGTGGAGATTAAATCAAAAGCAAACAGGTGGCAGCGGAACTAATCTAGCAATTCTATAATTAATATGACAGAAATAAAAAATAGGTAAAGTAACCTTAACTTATGTGCAAAAGCGCATAAGCCAAGGGATCTTCTGCAAGGCTCCCATCGTATAACGTGTCCCATACCACTTATACGTTGGGGTGTTGGTTATCAAACAGCAGCACATATATATTGAATTTAACCTTAATTTATAAACTTGCCCACACAAGCTTATAGACCAAGTGATCGTTTTGCAGGTCCTAATGTATAAGCGTCCCATTCCACTTATACTTTAGGTGTCAGGGGTTTAATGAATCGATTATGCTATGATATGCAAGTGGGTATGATGGAACAAGCAAGTGCAACTCACACACCCGACTCTATGCACACA